>CM045936.1:4425000-5025000 GCA_025177825.1 Aechmea fasciata
CATTAGATACTAATATTAATTTAATTTAATGATTAAAAATGATCAAGATGGTTGATCCAAAGGCTAAAAAAGTGGAAGTACCAACTAGCTTAGGCTTCTGATAGGATAATAGCCTTACTCTCTCTCTTTCTCTCTCTCTCTCTCTATATATATATATATATATAATGTCGATGATAAATATTTTGATTTTCTCTTAAGCACATACAAATTCTTTTGAACAATAAAAATAAATTATATATGATAGAGGAGCATATATATATATATAGAGTAGGGCTACTATACTATTATGAGTAGTAGAGCCCTACTACTCATAAGTTGTTTTCGATGATAGAGCTTCCGAATCGATGATCCACTCCGTTAAATATAATCTAGAGTATTTAAAACTTCTAGAAAATAAATTTCATAATTTTTCGAAATCATTTAACTTACGATCAAAAGCTCACAAAATTGATAATTTTTAACGGCCGATATGGGATACTTGGTAGTTTAACGGTGTAAAAGAATTGAAATAGGTTGAATTTTTGATAGAAAATTCTGTTCACTACCTAGATAAAGATCAATAACTCCGATCTTAAATTGAAGGATCCGATCATCTATTTTTAGGACATCGTTCGATTTCGGCCGCTCATTTTATGCTCATTTGATGGACTTTCTTATGCTTTCGAAAATTTACGAAATTTATTTTCTAGAAGTTTTAAATACTCTAGATCATATTTAATGGAGTGGATCGTCGATTCTAAGCTCTATCATCGAAAACAACTTATGAGTAGTAGGGTTCTACTACTCATATAGCCCTACTCTATATATATATATATATATAGAGTTGAGTTGAATACTCTCAAAAGCACCAACCCCTTGGTGCTTTTGAGTTTCTAACCCTTGGATCTACTTTTTGTTTACTAATACCCTTGGATCAAACACTATTCCACCTACCACCATTTATTACTACCTACCACCATTATCTCAACCCTACATCTCTCCAACCAATGGCTAAAAACTCAAAAGCACCAAGCCTTTGGTACTTTTGAGAGTATTCTACCAACTATATATATATATATATATATATATATATATATATATATATATATATATATATATATATATATATTACTCACTTTATCCAATGATCATTAATTCTCTATTTATTACATCAAAGTTTAATAATTTTTTTGAATATAAAATATATGGATGTAAGATGTAAACTCCAATCTCGAGTACAAAGTAAAAAAAAAGAAAAAAAAAAGAGGCTATTTATTTGGATAAAACTCCTGACGCCTCGCGGAGCGCAACAGAAGCAACTTTTGCATGCGATTCCGCCGCAGCACCCTGCAGGCTCACGCTTTTCCTCGACTTTATTATTCTACTACTACACCAATATCGTGGGATTAATATATAGTCTCTCTCTCTTTATATGTGAATATTATTTATTTATTTTCTATTAATATTTTTCATATTTATGTTCCAAAAATCTATATATATTTGCTAAATCAAGAGCTATATAGCGCGATCAATTATTTAGATGAAATATCATATTCAATTAATCTTCAATTTTTTTTTTCAAATAAGATAAATCATCTCATAAGTACAATATGAGATCGAGCACACTAGAAAATTCTTATATTAGTAAGTAATTACTTAAGTTGCTTTTAAATAAGTTATTTTTATGTTCAAATAATCGCATACTATAAAATGAAAATGAGTCCCAATTGTGTCAATCTTTTACTCCTCCACCAACCAAGGCCTAAATTAATATAATATTTATTACATACTAGAAAAGAAAATAAGTCCCAATTGTGTGAATTTTGTTCAAGTTGTAACTCACCATTCACACTATGTACGTGGAAAAATTAACTGACCATATATTGTTAATTATCACATTTAATTGTTAGTCATAGTATAATGCTAAAAAATGAGTATTTTAATATAAAATTGAATTTTGACATCCAAAATTAATTGTTGTGACTTGTGATGCATCTAAAATGCGAACCTAGGAATTTTAAATATTTTGATGCTAAATATTAGATTTTTTTAATTAAAATGCAAATAACTATTTTTAAATCCGCAAAAAATTTCTGATGGTTTGATGCTCTCAACCTAACCATGTGTACAAATTAAATTTATGCCATTTTTTAATTTTGGATACCTTAATATTTCCCCTTATAATATATAATATTTAATAATAATTTATTATTATTATTATTTTGTGCCAAGTGGGAGCACTTTTATAGAAAGCTTCCACGTAGGAATGCTATGCTAACCCAAGAATAAACAAATAAAACTTCAATGGGGAGTTTCACAACTACACCTCCTCCTCGGAGAGTCTCTGATCTGTTGTCACGTATCATTTTTTTTTTTTTTTGATAATTTTTTAATATTTAAAATTTTAATTTTTTAAAAGAATTTAGAGAGAAGGAATCGATATATTACAGCAAATTGGGGGCTCTTCAGGAGGATTTTTTTTTGTTTTTTTTTTTGAGAATAAACTCCCACTTATCCTCATAACATATAAATAAATAAATAAATAAATAAATATATTTATATACAAACACCCATTGATTGAACCCCTCTAACTAATTCTCCCCACTCTTTCTTTCTCTCTCTCTGTTTTAACTCCATGGCCACTCTCTCTCTCAAGGAACCAACCCCGGCCTGCGCCGGTCCGGTTCACTGGGGTTCGGCGGACCGGCGGGTCCGGTTGGTGCTGCTGACGCTGAACTACGCGGCGCTCTTCGCGGGGTCTCTGTCCTCCAGCCTCCTCTCCCGGTTCTACTTCGTCCACGGCGGCTCGAACCGGTGGGTGGCCACCCTGGTCCAGTCGGCCGGGTTCCCGCTCCTCCTCATCCCGGTCTATTTCGCCCCTCCTCCTTCCCCTGTCCGCCTCTGCAGCAGCAGCAGTCCATTTCATCTTTTTCGTTGGGGCACGGACATGGGCGTCCGTTCTCGCGATTCACGCCGCGGCTGCTGGGGCTGAGCGTGCTGCTGGGGCTGCTGATGGGGGTGAACAACCTGCTGTTCTCGTGCGGGGCGTCGTACCTGCCGGTGTCGACGTCGTCGCTGCTGCTGTCGACGCAGCTCGGGTTCACGCTCGTCCTCGCCGCGCTGCTCGTCCGCCACCCGCTCACCTTCGCCAACCTCAACGCCGTCGTGCTGCTCACCCTCAGCTCCGTCCTCCTCGCCGCCCGCTCCGCCTCCCACGGCTCCTCCGCCGACCGCCCCGCCGGAGAGACCCGCGCCCACTACTTCCTCGGCTTCGCCGCCTCGCTCGGCGCCGCCGTCCTCTTCGCCGCCTACCTCCCCGTCATGGAGATCGTCTACCGCGGGGTCGTCGGCTTCCGCATGGTCGTCGAGGTGCAGGTCCGGCGCTATTCTTATTAATATTTTATATAGATCAACACTCTCTTAATTTACTGTATATATATATATATATAGTCCAGTTACTGTGCTATTAATAGCATGAAATATTTGGTGCTACCAAGTTTTTCGCTGTTAGATCTACCCTTTTGATTATTTTCACGCGTTAGATCATACTATTCAACCAACCAGCCACTCAACCCTAGGGGGTCCACATCATGCTAACCGCACATCTCTTAATCCAATGACCAAAAACTTGGTAGCACCAATGACTTGGTGCTATTAAGAGTATATAAGCCTAGTTCTCTCTCTCTCTCTCTATATATATATATAGACTGGAATATTATCAATAGCATCAAGCATTTGGTGCTATCGAGTTTTCGTTCTAGGATTCTTGATCTTGAATTTATTTTAAACTATATAGATTGAGGTTAACATTTTTTATCTTGAATTTAAAAATTCTATGCTCAAAGTTTAAAGAGTATTTAATTTTCACCGTCTATTTTGACATAATTTATTTACAAAGTAAACGATATCGAAAATGACTAAAATTTTATTCCTAAGAACTTTATATACCCTATATCATATTTAACGGTGTGGATCGTTGATTTAAATGCCCTAAGATTAAAAACAACACTATGGGAGCTCCCGTACTATAGATATATAGTATAGTAGCCTAATTCTCTCTCTCTCTCTCTCTCTCTCTCTCTCTCTCTCTCTCTCTCTCTCTCTATATATATATATATATATATGGACTCACGACTTTTTCGATAGCCTTTTTTATATATAGAACTAGGCAAGTATACTATTAATAACACTAAATCATTAATGCTACTAAGTTTTCGGCCATTAGATTGACAAATATGCGGTTAGAATGATGTGGACCCCCTAGAGTTGAGTAGGTGTTTGGTTGAATAGTATGATCTAACGGATAAAAATAATCAAAGGAGAGGATCTAACGGCAGAAAACTTGATAGTAACGAATACTTCGTGCTCTTGATAACATAGTAGTCGGATATATATATATATATATATATATATATATATATATATATATATATATATATATATATATATATATATATATATATATATATAATTGAGCTAGAATGCTTTTAGAAGCACCAACTTTTTGTGCTTCTAAGTTTCTAGCCATTCGATCTACTTTTTTGATTACTAATAACCTTTTGATCTAACACTATTTTACCTACCACCACCTATCCCATCAACCACCACCTACCACCATCATCTCAACCCTACATCTCTCCATCCAATGGCTAAAAACTCAAAAGCACCATCCTATTGGTGCTTTTGAGAGTATTCTAGCTCAACTCTCTCTCTCTCTCTCTCTCTCTCTCTCTCTCTCTATATATATATATATATATATAGTCCTAGCTATGCTATCAATATATAGCACGAAGCATTCGGTGCTACCAAGTTTTTTGCCGTTAGATCCACACCTTAGATAATTTTCACCCGTTAGATCATACTATTCAATCACCCACCCACTTAACCCTAGGGGACTCACATCATCCTAACCATACATCTCTCAATCCAATGGCCAAAAACTTGATAGTACCAATAATTTTGTGCTATTAATAGCATAGTAGTTCTCTCTCTCTATATATATATATATATATATATATATATATATATAGAGAGAGAGAGAGAGAGAGAGAGAGAGAGAGAGAGAGAGAGAGTTGAGCTAGAATGCTATAGATAGGAAAAACCCTCCGTTGCCACCCATTTATTTTCGATGATGAAGCCTCTAAATCGACGATCGGTATCGTTGAACATGATCTATACCACTTAAAGTATTTAGAAATCAAATTTTAAATCTTTTTGACATCATTAGCCTAATGATCAAAGTGTTTCAAAATTTATAATTTTAATGGTAGATACGAGACGTTTTCTCGTTTAACGGTGTAAAACTATCCAAATCAATTAAATTTTCGTTAGAAAATTCTTTAAACTATTTAGAACAAGATATATACTCTCGATCTTGATTATAAAATTCCTATCATCACTTTTTAGAGGATATTCATTTATAGCCATTTATTTTTACGCCCTTCTGATGGACAAGAGAACAATATCGAAAAAGCATGAAATTTGATTTCTAGATACTTTAAGTGGTGTAGATCATTTTCAACGATACCGATCATCGATTTGGAAGCTCCATCATTGAAAACAAATGGGTGGCTACGAAGGGTTTTTGCTATCGATAGCATTCTAGCTCTCTCTCTCTCTCTCTATATGTATAGAATTGAGCCCCTATACTTTTAAAAGTACAAAGTCGTTGATGCTTGTAAGTTGTTGGCCCTTGGATTAAGAAATGTGCGGTTAGGATGATATGGGCCCCATAGGGTTAAGTGGGTGGTTGGTTGAATAGTATAATCCAACGGATGAAAAAGATCAAAAGCCTCGATCTAACGGTAAAAAATTTACAAGCACCATAGCGGACTTTATATATATATATATATATATATATATATATATATATATATATATATATATATATAGAGAGAGAGAGAGAGAGAGAGAGAGAGAGAGAGAGAGAGAGTTTTGCTAGAATACTATCGGTAGTAAACGGCTCGATTTACTACCGATTTGTTTTCGATGATAAAGCTTTGAAATTGATGATTGGTACCGTTAAATATGATATAAACTATTTAAACTATCTGAAAATTAAATTTTACACATTTTTGATATTGTTCTCTTGTTTATCAAGTGAACAAAAAAATGAATATTTGGAAATGAATATCCTTCAAAAAGTGATGATATAATTTTTATGTTTGAGATCTAGAGTCTAGATCTTATTTTAAATAGTTTAAAAAAATTTTAACAAAAATTTAGTTGATTTGAACTCTTTTATATCGTTAAACGAGCAAACGCACCATATCACCATTAAAATTATAGATTTTGTGACCATTTGATCGTTCATTAGTGATGCCTAAAAATCATAAAATTTGATTTTTAAATAATTTAAATGGTCTAAATCATGTTCACCGGTGCCAATTGTTGATTTGAAAGCTCTATCATTAAAAACAAATCGGTAGTAAAGCGAGTAGTTTACTACCGATAGTAGTCAAACCATATATATATATATATATATATATATATATATATATATATATATATATATATATATATATATATATATATATATATATATATATATATATAGTTGAGCTAGAATACTCTCAAAAGCACTAATAGGGTGGTGCTTTTGAGTTTTTAGCCAATTGGATGGAGAGATGTAGGGTTGAGATGATGGTGGTAGGTGGTGGTTGATGGGATAGGTAGTGGTAGGTGGAATAGTGTTAGATTCAAAAGCTATTAGTAATAAAAAAAATAGATCTAATGGCTAAACTTGTAAGAAAAGTAAAAGTTTGTCTTAAAAGTTCTTCTCTCTCTCTCTCTCTCTCTCTCTCTCTCTCTCTCTCTATATATATATATATATATATATATATATATATATATATATGGACTCACGCCATTTTCGATAGTCTCAAAGTGTCAATTTAAATAAAAAATTTAACTGTTTTTTTGCTGAACAGAGAAAATAAGAAAAAAAAGAAAGTTCTTGTCTTTTTGTTAGTATCTGATTTCAATTCAAATTGTAGAAAATGTTTTTGTTCACACTGCAAGCTTAATTTCCTTTTCTTCTCCCTCCCAGAAGCCTTAGGAAGTATGATTCTTAATTATTCTTTATCAGAGTTTTTGTTGGGTTGTAATCTTATAATTTCTCTCACCCAAAAAATTCTTAATTATTCTTTACTTGTCTTATTATTATTATTATAGTAAAAATCAAAAAGTGGTTATATGCTGTAGAGATTACAAGTTATTTTGAAGATAAACTTAACATTTCTCAAAAGTTTAATTTGTTAAGGAATATGATATTTTTAATATTTTATATTCAATGATGACGGAAGCATATCAAATTTGACTTGTTACAATGTACGATCGATATTTACAATATTTTATATTCAACACACGCGTACGCATGCATGCAGGTTGTGATGGAGGCGGCGGCGACGGCGCTGGCGGCGGCGGGGCTGGCGGCGGGCGGGGGCTGGCGCGAGCACGGCGGGTGGGACCTGAGCCCGGCGGCGTACTGGGCGACGATCGGGGCCGTCGTGCTCAGCTGGCAGCTCTGCTTCATGGGCACGGCGGGGCTGATCTTCCTGACGTCGTCGCTGCACAGCGGCATCTGCATGACGGCCGTCCTCTCCGCCAACGTGCTCGGCGGCGTCGTGGCCTTCGGCGACGAGTTCGGCCCCGAGAAGGGCATCGCCACCGCGCTCTGCGTGTGGGGCTTCTCCTCGTACATCTACGGCGAGTACATGAAGAAGCGGGCCGCGGAGACGGAGAAGGAGCTGGAGAAAATAGGTCATGGTGGTGGTGGTGGTGGTGGTGGTGGCAACCCTAATACCAATGGTAGTGGTAATAGTGATGGTGATGGTGATGGAGAGAGGGTGATGAGTGTGTAAATTCTTGTTCTTTGTTGGTTGAGCATATCAAATATTACTACATACTTAATTAGCTATTAATGTAAAAAGTAAAAGAAACAAAAGTAGGAGGGAAAAAAACAAAAAAAGAATAATATAATTAAGCACAAGGTGGCTATAAATAGATGTGTAATGGTGGAAGGTGGTGGTGGAAGGTGGTGGTGGTGGTGGTGGTGGTGGTGGTGGTGGGGCTTCCTCTCAAGGGTTTTATTAGGGTTTTAAAACTTAAATTAGACAATAGTTAGGCTCTGCAGTTACTTTTTTGATTGTAATCTTACAACTCTATCATCTAAGGTTCCATGTGAGTACTTTGCTTGGGTCAGCATGAGAGAGAATTAATTGATAGATGATAGCATGCATTTAGGGCTATAAAAGTTGGTAGCCTTTTTTTTTTGTTTTTACTTTTTTTAATTCTTTTGCTAAACTAATCAATCATGAAAGTTATTAAAAAGATGCATGCTTTTCTTTCTTTACTTCTTTTTTTTTTTTTTTTGGGTGCTAGGGTACTATCATGGGGCACACTAAATATATTCTCACTATGTATACTGCTGATCATATATATATATATATATATATATAGAGAGAGAGAGAGAGAGAGAGAGAGAGATAGATAGAGTGTTTTTACTGTACAATCGATAGTACTAAGTTCTTGGTACTATTGAATATTTTTTATCGTTAGAGCTACTCTTTGATCATTTCTATTCGTTAGATTATACTATTAAACTAACCATCCACTCAATTCTAGACCACTATCAATTTAATTAGAAATCACTATCATCCTAACCGCGCATCGATCCTTTCATCCAGGGCCACTATCATTCTAACTGCACCTTCTTTCATCCAACGGCCGAAAACTTAATAGTACTAAGAACTTGATACTATTGATAATATAATAATATAATAATATAATTCTATATATATAAATATATATATAATTAAATATGCTCAACAGAGATTTATTAATAGGATAACATAATACAACAGATATATCGGTATCACCCAAAGTATAAGAGCAATGCTACCTCTACTATCATCTTTTAGTTGTAATCTTTCGGCCCTTTTTATTTTAAGGCTATGAATATTCCACCAGTCTTTTCAAAACTAAAGAGGATTAACTGAATTCTACGGGAATAATTAATTATAACCCTAGGATCAAGGGTCGTAGGTATACATTTAACGTAGATATATAAGATGTATACATAGTGAAAACGACGTACTAACGGTAGGTAAAGTAAACTAAAATGAATTTATTCAGTACAGTATAAGTCAACTTATTAATACCAATAAGGGAAAACATATTTGGTAATCCAAAAGAACTTCACTTCTTTTATTTTTTTTAAATTAGGGATTGATGGTGATTGATTTGAGTTCCGTGGGGCTATGTTATTTTAGTCCCTGGTGGGTGTCCAACTCCTTAGTAGTAGAATAGTGACAAAAATGCAAGAGCAAGTTGGGTTTGTTGATGGGAATAATAAAGGGATGTGGATACATCAGAAGCCCGAATATCAAGGAGGATCTTTCTCATGTACACTTAACCTGGAGGATAAGTTGCAACCAATCATTTGTGCACTAACATAATTTTGAGGACCCTTTCCAGTTGTTTATGTATGTTTGGAATTGGGACCAAGGATGTAAACTGATGATCAGGAGTGTCCTATGTTTTAGCTTATCATTGTTTAATCAAAGCAGCATGATGATTGTGTCATGGCTCAGGAGATGTTCAACTGATGTGAAATTTCTATTGCCAGCATCTCCCAATTGAGTAACACTGTTTCTTGTTGATCATAAGCGCTAACAAATTATCCCAAAAACACGCGCTAAAAGGAGGAGCACACCTATCGCACTTAAGAACTCTATCATAGCCCATACAGACTTCTATTGTGGACGTACTACATGTATATCTATCGTACGTAGGGGCTCAGCCATAACCCGTACAGACTTTTACTATGGACGTACTGCAGCTCGATCGATCCTCTCAATTTATTGCGTTCAACTCAACTCAACTTATTGGTATGTTGGGGCTATGGTCACGAGGTAGAAAATTTTGACCTATTTTAGTCAATAATAAATGGTCAACAAATACAATTACGCTCAAAATGAAGTTTCTTAAAGATTGCTATATACATATTGGCAATTTCGTCTTCCGAACGCCTAATTGGTCTAATGCGCATTTCGAGGTATTGGACATCAGTAATACTTTAGAGCATACATGAATGAGAAGCAAGAATGTGAAAACCATATTCATTAATAATTAACACTACAGGTACCTTAGAATGTGCCTTGTAGCACGATTTTTGACGACTTTGCAACATGTTAACTAGTTAACTAGTAAAATGGTTCAGCTTTTCAAACTTGGTGTCCATCTCGAATGTCGCATTTAAATCAGACTCATTCACTGCAGGTTAGTCGATCTTTTGAGGTGCATGTAACATGCTCTAGAATAAACATAACAAATTGAGTTTATTAGAATTAGATTTTGCTCGAATTCTTAGCACAAGTATATATAGTTGTTATATTTGTCGAATTTGTGTAGTAGTTATCTTTTAACTAAGAGTGGTTCAGCTTTTCAAATTTGATGTGTCTTGAATCTCGCTTTTGAAATCAGACTCATTTACTACACTTGAGTGGATCTTAATTTTGAGGTACAAGTAACATACTCTATATATATATAACTAATATAACTCATTAAGTTAATAAGTTGATAGGTTTCATTAAAGGTCTTTAACTACCAGTACAAGTGTTTGGTTATTTGTTGAATTTGTGTAGGTACGTAGTATATAGCTAGTGATCTTTCAACTTAACTTGCGTGTCTTAGTTTTCTAACAAGAAATAAAAATAAAATATGAGTCTAGAGAGCTTATAGTTGAACTATGGATTAGATTTTAGTCCTAAAATTATGCCTACGGATACGCAATGATTCGTTAATCATGCATGTTAGTGAACTAAGTAATTATTAACTTTTGTGTACTACACTAATTGTTTAATATTAAGCACATTTTATAGCCACAAGTTAGATCAACAGGACTTGCGACCAATCGAGCGTTTTCTACTAATTAATCAGAAGCTGTATAATTGCATTAGTTCGAAATGAGTTAACCTTATACTAAATAATCTATATAAATAATTTTCTCTTAAACAATGGGTTAGAAACACTAGAAAAAAACAACACCTTAATTAATTTGTATTTCGATGTCCTCATTATGTCTAAGCAATTTAATTGTCACAAGGAACAAAGAGACTACTCATTTTATACATCTAAGATGTGAGAAAGTATTAATTCTAATGAAAGGAGAATTATGTCAAAATTATTCAATGCTCATAACAATAATTATCACTCTCGCGGAGTTATTCATACTATTAAATTGTCATTAGAAAAGCAAATAATTGTTTATTAAAAGTTGTTGATGATTGGAATGCATATTAAACGAATTCTAATTGATGATGACTAAAAATGTGTGCCTCGATCGAGGCAACTTTTTTATTCGTTCATCCTCACTCTTCGTTAAAATAATATCTTCAAAAAGGACAATCGATTTGTACCCTATAATATTCAATTTTAAGGACAAATGCATCACTAGCAAACGGTGATAAGGTTAAGCTTATGTACTTCTATTCGAGTCGTCATTAACTAAATCAATATGATAAATGCCACCATCAGCTTCAAATTGTTAATCCTAAGTTTTTGATTAATGATGAATCGATAGTAAGATCAATATGATAAATTTGGATCAATATGATAAATTTGATTATGAATAATATTGTAGTACTGTAAGTAGTCAGTTGGGCTGAAATTGTTGAATTTTGGTTCGTTGAATCAGCGTTTAATTAGGTTGATTTAACTAAGGATCAAGTTGACAATTAACGCAAAAAACTGGGATCGACAACTGCATAATGCAGCTTGTATTGGAGATATCATGCCAACTTCAAATTCGAATTCTTGGCTAATATGCAGTCGTTAAAGCCTGATGAGCAACTGAAGAGTGACGCCAGTCCTATGTTACATATATCAGATATGGAATACAGATACGACATGATACGGATATGGCGAGACCATATGTAGGGGATACAGTAATAAAAATTTATTTTTGATATATATATATATTATTATTATATATGACAGTAGCTATTAAAAGAATTTTTGAATCTTTAATTAGGATTAGTTAGCGTAAAGTAATAAACTAACTTGTGTAAAGATATTAGAACGGTTAAATTTTATTCATCAAGTCACAAAATTAATAAGACCTATAATGATCTTTAGTTTTTATCAACCACGAATTCATGGTGGAGGTGTAATCCTATATATTGTAAATTAAATAACTATTCCCCTAATCTCGCAAGTGTCGTCCTTGGTGTTCTGTCATGTATTCATCAAGTGTCTGATAATTTTCTGAATTCTCAAAATGTTGGATAATTGTATAAAGTATTCAACACGTATATCGGATGTGTATCGCATGAGTATCGGTATCTAATATGATATGACAAGAAAAATGAAGTATTTTGGTTACTTTTAGAATTCGTAAAAACAAATAGGTGGAGTTTTGTGCTTATACATGTGCTCGACCTCTATGACTATTTAAGCCGGCCATTTTTAGTCCTTTAAATTGTCCCAATTTTCGTGCTAAGCATTTACGATCGAGAGATTGCTTTTGTGTAAGTGGGTCTTGAATATATATGAGGAGAAAATGATTAATTGTACATGTTGTAGAAGTTCACCTTCAAGCGATTAAAAGAAGGATGTATAATTAAAGGTTGGTCTATGATGTGATAAGTACTTGTTTGGTACAAAACAATTGAGTTGCCTCACAATTCCATAAATTTGAGTAAATTGATTTTGTTTCTATATATTATTTTCTTTGATATGAATAAGATTGCACTAAAATATTCCATCACTCACACTTTCTATTTTGTCCTTGATTACATGCATGACTCATATAATTATATAAAGAAATCAAATAGAGTATTTTTGGATAGATAAATTTTAATGCGCGTAGATCGAAAATACTAGCCATGGATAATCTAATCAGAGAACATTAGATTTTGTCAATACTTATTGAAATCATTCCAAATCACTAGCATCATATTCTATCCAAATCGGTTATTTGGGACAATTAATCCAAGTACGGCGGAGTTAAAAGGTATTGAGTTAGTGGAAGTTAGGGTTGGATCGTTGTCACTAATTACAACTCCAAATAGTGGAGCTGTTAGAAAGGGGTCAACTGATGCACTTAAAGCATATAGATACAGTACTTATGAATCTCGATTGCGATTTGGCCTAACCTGACCTCAGCTATGTAGGCAGGATGCCGACCTACTCGCCAACACCTAGTGCCTTAGGAGGATGATCGGTATGGATATATACAAATTGCATTCTCTATTTCTCTCTATTTTGACAAACAATTTAATAAAATGTGAGAATCATAATAGCCACATGATACCAATTATGATCAATATCATCATAATGTCACCAACCGTCCCTATAGAGCAAGTGGAAAAGCACTTGGTGGTAGGTACGCCCTAGTTCGAATCCTAGTTGATTCACATTTCTAGCTAAGTTTATTTCTAAATGAAATAAATGACGCGGGTAGCGTACGTACTACTACCTATCTCTCTCAAAAAAAAAATATATCATCATAATGTCAAAAGTCACATTGTAGAATAACATGCACATGCTTTGGTTCTAGCTCTTCAGGGAGGTCAACAATGTGTGATTTAAGAATTTAACCAATATGCTATTTAATATAGAATTCACATATTTAATTAAACAATTATGTCATGTACTAAATCATACAAATACATATAATTAATATCTCTGAAATACCAAACAACATAGAACTCTTCAAGTTGTAATCCCAAAATAACATTGTCCATGTGGTAATTAATAAAAGGTATTACCAATAACCTATTCTAGGTAATATCCAAATCACTAGCTAGACCTTTCAAAAGAAAAGAACAAATATAAAGAAAAAGGTCACTTAAGTGGAAAACTAAACAAATAACCTCTCATGAGCAAGTGACATCAACCACTAAAGTTTGCCCCAATTTATCATTTAAGCACCCCTTATTTTGGTTTAACTATTTGCAGGTTTACTATATTATTTCTAGAAATTCAACGGGGGTTGTGGCCTCACCACACATGGCATGGTCACATTATAAACGAAACATTTTCACATGCTAGATGCAATTAGCACATGGCCATAGAGATACTGAGACGTACTTCATCAGTTAAGGAGAAGTTTGAATTAAGCATTGTCACTATCTTAATTAACAGCCTCTAGGCCAACACATGGCCAAAATTAACTTGAGGTATGAACTATATAATTAAGCTCTGATACCGTATTAAAGAGGGCTCTACCTGAACAACTTAAATTTTAAGTTGATAGGTGGAGATACGTACCCTCACGTATCATATACAAGTTTTATTTATTTGGTCTTGTCCAATAAGAAATCATTATTTTTAACAATATTGTGACACTCCATTAGTTCTACATCGGATGAAAATAGAGTTGTCATTGGGTATATAAGAGAATTCTACTCTAGTAACAGTAACTGAACTTAAACATTTTAGACCGATGATTTTGGCCCAACGAGTTATTATTGCTAGTGGTCGGGTCGTTATATTTGGTATCAGAGCTGGTTCACCAGCCAGAAGCGTGAGATGAGTCTTGATTCAGTCAGGGTCGAAATGACAGACTAATGCAGATCCACTACAAAAGAATTATGTTATAGGGACATATGTTTGTGACACTTTGGTATAAGTATCTCATTTATGCCAAAACTTAAAAAAAACATCTACTAATGCCTAAATATAAAGTCCAATCCAATAAAAAATAAAAAGTTAATTACTTTACTCAACCCACTCCACCCAGCCACGGCTCGATTACAAACAGAAAAAAAATGAAAAAGAAAAATCGATTACTATCTTCACTTCTTCCTTTATTCAATCCAATGAAATTCTAGATGAAGAGCTCTTCCCTCTCGTTTTCATCCGTTACTGCAGCCAACGAAGTAGAGTTTTGGCGGTTACTAAATGTTTAAATAAGTGTTGATAAATTAATAGCACTATTTTTTGTTGTAACGACACTCTTTAACTGTCACTATATACTTAGCGACCCCACATATAGCAACACTTCTTAAAAGTGTCGGTAATTTAGCCAGCAACACTTTTTTTTGACTTGTACCGACATTAAAAAGTGTCACTCTAGACAGTTTTTGTTGTAGTGAGAGTCGGTGAATGACAGGCTAAGTTAGGATCGAAATGACAAGGCTAGCGAGACGAGTCTCACATCGTTTAGTGATCTTGGCTTGAGAACATGAGGCCTAAACGGGACTCTACCCTAATAATAATAATAATTGGGCTTAAGTATTTTGGACCGATAGTTTTGGCCCAACGAGTTATTAATGCTAGTGGTCAGGTCGTTACAAATACACACCCTCTTTTCTTGTTTGTAGACATTTTGTCAGCAAATAAATTTTAATTTTGAACTTTAATTTTAGGATTTAAGTTCTTTTTTAGAATTCCCTTTTCCAATCTTTCCTAGTAGGAGGAGGAACTAGCATTCTCATTAAGGTAGAATATTGTTTGATGTTTCAATAGTTCTATTTCAATCTTAGTTGAAAGTTAAGTACTAATCTCCAACTCAAAATTGTTTGACGCGATCTCCATAAATTTATAGATCAGTATATATCATGCCAATAGCTATGGTTCGATCTTAGTCTAGTGTTAAGTACATAATCTCCAAGTGAAAATTGTTTGATGTGATCTCAACAAATTTAGAGATCAAAATATATGATGCCAATAGTTATGGTTCGACCTTAGTCAAGTGTTAAGTACCTAATCTCCAAGTGAAAATTGTTTGAGGCGATCTCAACAAATTTAGAGATCAGAATATATCATGCCAATAGTTATGGTTCAATCTTAGTCGAGTATTAAGTATCTACTCTCTAAGTGAAAATTGTTTGAGGCGATCTCAACAAATTTAGAGATCAGTATATATCATGCCAATAGTCATGGTTCAATCTTAGTCGAGTGTTAAGTTATACCACCTAATCTCCAAGTGAAAATTGTTTGATGCGATCTCAACAAATTTAGAGATCAGTAAATATCATGCCAATAGTGATGGTTCAATCTTAGTTGAATGTTAAGCACCTAATCTCCAAGTGAAAATTGTTTGATGCGATCTCAACAAATTTAGAGATCAGTATATATCATGCCAATAGTTATGATTCAATCTTAGTTGAATATTAAGTACCTAATCTCCAAGTAAAAATTATTTGATACTTTCTCAACAAATTTAGAGATCAGTATATATCATGCTAATAATTATCGTTCAATCTTAGTTGAGTGTTAAGTACTTAATCTCTAGTTGAAAATTGTTTGATGTGATCTCCACAAATTAAGAGATTAGTATATATATATCATGCCAATAGTTATTGTTTAATCTTAGTCAAATGTTAAGTACCTAATCTTCAAGTGAAAATTGTTTGATGCTATATATCTCAACAAATTTAGAGATCAGTACATATCATGACAATAGTTATAGTTAAATCTTAGATGAATGTTAAGTACCTAATCTTCATATGAAAATTGTTTGTTGTGGCCTCACAAATTTAGAAATAAGTATATATGTCACGCCCCGCCACCCGCCTATTTGGTCGGGTTCGGGCCACGTCAACAGACGCCGAACGGACAGGGCCTCCCCTGCCCGCCCAAGGCTCTAACAACAAGTATAATTTGACAATCAAAGAGAATTTCAATTATACAAGGCTTACACGAAGGTAAGCAACAACACAGCGAAAGAGTAAGCACTAAGCTAGAATATAAACCATACATGAACTTGATTACATTTGAACCAAATACAAGTAAACTAGTCGATTACATTCTTTAAGCATTCAATACATCATTTCTTTTTACATTGTCATCTCCCAAAACTTACTTGAATGTTTACAACTTGACATCTATAGTTCAACAAAATAAAGTTGATACAAGTATAACAAAAAGAAAATGACTAGATGCAAGACTCCGGTGGCCACTAGCTATGGCGCTAACCCCTTGCCCCGGTCCTCCGCCGCCCCGCTCGTGCTAGGACCTGTGGGGTTAGTGGTGTGAGAACTACAACGAAGTTCCCAGTGGGCTCGGCAACCGACCCCGCCGACTTACCCACTAGGTCTATCCAGGCATAAGTATTTCAACGAAAATGAAATAGTAATCAAACTATATAAATGCTAATACTATGCCTGCAAGAAAGAGTCAGATAGATAGATAATCGAATTTAAATATGTTTGCATGCATGCTCTATACCATACTTTACTTTACTTGGCTCATTACCCAATCTTGCCGGTTAACGTAGTTAACCCCAACAAACTCAAGACCCAAAATCCCTCACTGAACGGGGAGGCTCTAAGCCTACAGGACTCGAGGGACCGTCCGTCGGGGCCACGATCCCCTAGGTGACTGTTCCGGAACTCACCGCTTGAGGAGGAGCGACCTCCCTCAAGCTAAGACTTGTCAAGAGTATCGATCTAATCCTCACATTGAGGATTCATAGCCACTAGTTACCATGCCATTGTCAATGTTAGGTTTTCTACCTAATCATGTATATCATTCTTGCCATAATGCCACTAAGTTAAACTATGTTTAACTAAGGTTATCTCAATGTCAATCTTGTCTCTATGTTCAATATCACCTTTGTTGACTAAGATCAAGTCCATTCTATATTCACACAAGTAGGGTTCTAATTCTCATGCCTCTATGGTTCCATTACAATTTCTAAGTTCATTTCCATACTAGAACAATAATCGAAGTTCAACCATAGCATAATTAACCTCTACCCTATCATGCATGAATACACTATACATAGAATATGCTCAAAAGGTGAAAACAGACATAGAAGGGAATTCGATGATTCCGGTATGCACCCCCCACCTTAAAATAATTTTGTGAGGATGCCCAAGAAGTTTCACGACCTACCGGGGCCTAGGTAAAAACCTGCAGTTTAAAAGTGAACCTAATCAGGCCATTTTACATAGTAGCCCCTATATCGGATTTTCGTTTAATTAAACGGAGTTGTCCCACGCGTCGGGAATACCCCCAATTAGGTTTCTACAAGGTCAATTTGACCCAAGAACCCTTATGTTTAAAAGCCCCAAATTTGGGTGCTCCAACAATGCCCTATGTCAAACCTAGGGTTTTGATCTCATTCACAAGCAAAATATAGCTTTAGATCAACCTAGAAGCTCTCTAAAACCATCCTTGACCCATTAGAACCATCTATTTGGGGTTTACAACAAACCCTAGGAAATCACCATTAGAGCACATGAGCTCGAATGGGGTTTTCATGGTGTTCATAGCCATGCAAGCCCTCTAGTACTAGCAACAAGCTAGAAAACTCCAAAACTTAGGAGAAAACCTAAACCCTAGAGTTAAACTTGTAGAACTCTTACCTCTAGTGCAATGCTCTTCCAACTACTCCTTGTAGGAGAGCTTCAAGACCTCCAAGAAGCCTTCCAAAAGCTCCAAAGTTCTCTCCTCCAACTTCTTCTCCTTCTTCTCCTTGCCCTAGAGCTCCTCTAGAGAGAGAAAGGGAACAAGAGAAAGAAAATGAGAGGGGGGTGAGTGTGCTGTGAATAGAGGGGTGTGGGAAGGCTTATTGTGTTGTAACAATAGCCAAAAAGCCCCTCTACTACTTTTATTTCGCACCACAACCGTCACCATCCCATACCTGTACGGGGGAAATCTGCACCAGACGTGGTGCTACAGCTGCGTAAACCCGAGAGCAGCCTTCCCTCGGTTTCGCAAAGATCTATACCAGATGGGGCGACTGCACTCTGCAGATGGGCCGAGAAAACCATCAAACCCGAGAGCTCTCTCCTTCGATGGCTATACGGCACGTACACCCGGCCGTACTCAGATGTGGGCCATAAAATTATCAAACCCGAGGGCTCTTCCTTCTCGTACACATACATGCATGTACACCGTGGCCGTATGATGGGCCATAAAATCGTCAAACCCGAGAGCTCTCCTCCTCTCTGTGATGATGGCTATACCGCAGACACCGTGGTCGCACGTACGGGTACTCTGACTTGTGTTTTTCACTGCTTTCGACTCTACTTCGCGCCGAACAACGCCAAAACCCTTTTAACTCTTTTAGATTATCTTCTAACCTTTCCAAGAGATTTGGAATGGCAATTGGAACATGTCCAACTATTTTATTTTCGTACTTTAGTCAATTTGGCCAAAGTCCGATCTTATCGTCGAATTTTCGATATGCTACAATATATCATGCAATTGCCAATAAAATTAATTTGTAGATTGTAAGTACATTTATGTCCTTGCGAAATATGATTCCATATATGTCCATTAAAAACTAAGTTGCTTAGACATATAACATTAAGGGCGCGTTTGGTTCGCATTATGAAGGATTACTGGGAGTAAAAAGATATCCGAGAATCTTATTCCCATTCATCCTATTACTAAGAATATAATATTTCTGTGTTTGGTTCGTACAGTCATATTATTTAGTTATGTTATTTAAAACTATAAAAATATATACAATTAATTAATTAATTAATTTTAATTAATTTTAGATAATGCTATAAAAATTTTTAATACTTTTTTAGAAAAAGGGGAGAGAGAATATAGCTTAGAGAGAGAGAGAGAGAGAGAGAGAGAGCATAATTAAAAAAATAGGAAGTGATATAGAGTCGAGGTTAGAGAAAAAGAATTGAGATTTTAGAAAATAGGGAAAGAGAGAGCTTAGTTTAGAGAGAGAAAAAGAGTTGAAGTTTAGAGAGAGAAAAATAGTTGAAGTTTAGAGAGAGATATGAGGTTAGAGTGTAATGAAAAATAATACCAACTAGCCGGCGGATAGAGAGAAAGAAAAAAAATTAGACATATTTTGATTATCCCAATCCATTAATACGAGGATACCCACCCTCCATAAGGGAATGAGATTAGTACTTTGGGATGCATCTTATTCCCAAGTAAATCTAATATTACCAACTAGATTACTTAGTGCGTTTAGCCAAACACCGTCATATATTTTTATTCCCATTGGATTACAAGGAATTTTAGAAAGATAACGCGAACCAAACGCACCCTAAGAGGTTGTTTGGTTAGATATAATTACAAATACAGTGAAGTTCGAAATGTATGCAGTTAAAAATACAGTAATTGTAATTACATGCATCTTGTTTAGTTGGATATAGTAGAAAGTGCTACAATTATAAATAATTTGTTTGGTTGCATGCATCTGAGAAATAATTTTTATAATTTAATCCCTATATTACCTCCAATGTAAAAAAGAAAATGAGATAAGCTTTTTTTTTTTGTTTAAAGTTACTCTCTCCAACTGCAATTGAAACTGTGGTCAATTTGAGCGTAGTTCCAACTCCTGAAGTTGAGCCTCCTCCTGTAATTCCTACTTAAACAGTCGGAGTTTTATATATCAAACCAAATACCAACACTACAATAAAAAGGTGTATGACGATACTTTTAAATATCGATATAGGTAAAAAAAAAAGGTGTTAACAGCTAAATTATCAACACTTTTTAAAAGTGTTGCTATGTGGGGTCGCTATAGGTAAGGCCGTCTTGATATTTGGCACCCAGTCCTCCAGCGACTTGTAGCAGAGGGATACGTCGCAATCTTAGCCCTCTATGGTCCCTGCGAGATTCTCGCGGCCAAAATTCAGTGGGCGGAACTCTACCTCGTCAGCTGCATGCGGCGGCAGAGAAGGAGAAGGGAAGACGATGATCATTTTTTCTTTTTTTCTTTTTTATTTTTTTATTTATAATCAGGCCGAGTGGGCCGAATGTGGTTGGTTGAGTAGAAGAATTTTTCATTTTTGATTGGATTTGGCTTTATATTGAGGCCTTAGTAGATTTTTTAAAAAAGTTTTGGCATAAATATGGCATTTAAATAAAAGTGTCCCAAAAATACGTTCTTATAGCCTAATTATGTTGTAGTGCAAATTTATATATATTTGCATACGCTATAGCACTATATGCAACCAAATGGCCCCTGAGTACTGGATTTGGTTAAAGTGTTGTAGTTGAATTCTAGTTGAATTAGGATGACAAGTTAGATTTATTGGAGGTAAATCTAACAATACATATTTAAATTAGAAAATAATTATAAACTAGGATTGTGTATGCTTTGTGGTGAATTATATATGTTTACGGTGCCACAAGTGCTCGAGCACACGAGAAAGTTTTTCTATAAAAAAAAAAACAGCATCCAACTGCAGCCTGAGTCCAGTTGCGAGGTCTGAATAAATAGTAGGTATGGATCATAGTTCAAATATTTCTTTTCTTGATCTATTCTATATACTCCGTCCTCCAATACTAGAATAAATATCCGACATCTATCTATATTCTATATAATTACATGAATTCTCAAGACTACATCTGACGTGGCGGTACCTCCTTAATTTGAGGACAGTGGGCCAGTTAATTTAAATTTAGATTTAAAAATTCAAATTTTAAATTTTAAATTTTAAATTTATTTTTTTACAAATTTGAAATTTAAAAACTATAATTTTAATTCAAATTTAAATTTTTAATTTACATTATATTAAAATAAAATTTAATAAAAATATTAATATATGCAAGCATTAATTAAATTTTTTTTACCAAACAGTTTTAAAAAATTACTTCAGAAAAATCACTTTTTACCTAAACTCAGCCAAACGCTCTACAGTTTTTCACTAAAATCAAATCTCCAAACAAAAATTACTGCTGTAGAAATTATTTTTCCAAAAGTTAGGCCAAACATGCCCTATATTTTACCCACGCTTGGCATGAGTGTCGATATAAAAATACGCAATGACTCTTCATTTGCGGATGCTTTCAAACGTGAATGGTATACTATTAATTTGAAATGCTTTTAAGCATTGTTAAATACCGAAAAGATCGAGCGTCATTAAATGTTAATTTTTTAGTAGTGTGTTAGGATGGTTAATTAATTACGATTAAAAATACAATTTGATGTTTTTGTTGCAGAATTTTAACAACCGATATTAAAGCAAATATCAGGTTTATGTTGTTGGTATCTTTATTTGGTTATTTCGCTTGCCCTATCGAAGTTATTAATTTAAATAAAGTTTACAAGGATTGATATTATAAAAACATAAAATTTTAGATGATTATATTCTCAAAAGATCTAGCTAGTTAATTAAAATTCTCGACGTGACTTTATATTTATCCAAGAAAATTAAAGAAATAAAAAAATAAATAAATACATCCACCTCTAATGTCATATCATCACTACAAAGTTTCCACATACAATTGTTGCAGCATATACCACCTTTTTAACCTTTTTCTTAAGATGCATATGGTGATGGGCACTTCATGAAAAAGTTAGATCCTTATATATATACACATATATTAATTTCCTTTTCCAAAGTAGTTGACTCTTTTTGTACAAAGAAAATTTCCAATAGTACTGTGTGTATATATATATATATATATATATATATATATATATATATATATATATATATATATATATATATATATATATATATATATATATATATATATATTATTTAGAAAAGGACTAAAGTGAGAGATTCTTCACAAATTTTGTGCATTAATTGAGAAATTAAAGTACTATTCAATAATAGATTCGGAATCAATGAAAATAAACATATTGCGGATATTCTGTACGTAATTGTTTGGTTTGACTCTCTTAATGGTGAATTTGTTCGCGCAATCATTTTATGTGATATGTCGTGTTCTTTTCAGAAAAGAATCATATCTAATCCGCAATCATTTTATGTGATATGTAGTGTTCTTTTCAGAAAAGAATCATATCTAATCCTTTAGGAGTTCGGTAATAAAAATTGTATATGCAAGGGGCATCAAGAAGAGAAACTTTTCTTTTATTTATTTTAATTTGTTTGGGGAATTTTGGTCGGGGTTTTGTGTATTTGAAAGAGAGAAAGGGAGAGAGAGAGAGAGCATCTTAGGGATGTTTGTTTTTTTCAAAAAATTAATTGTGAAAAATTATTTTCTAAAAAAAATTTATGAAAAATATTTTTTCATAATTTTCTCTTTTTGGATACAGATTTTAGAAAATGAAAATAAGACTTAGCTTTAAATTTTGGAAAAGAGAATTTGTAGAAAAAGTATATTTTATGGGAACCATAAACACGTAAAATACTTTTTTAAGCTAGAAAATTATTTTCTCGGATTTTTTTTTTTTTCTGAAAAACTAAACATGCACCGGTTGAAGTTCTTAGCCTGGTCATTTTTTATTTTTTTTTGTTTTTGGTGAGTTTTTTTTTTTAGAGAGAGAACATAACTTTATAAGAGTGTTTAGTTACTCATGAGAAAAACGTAAAAAATTATTTTTCAAAAATAATTCATGAAAAATGTTTTTTTATATTTTTTTTCTCCAGATACAAATTTTAGAAAATATAAATAAGACTTATCTTTAAAATTAGGTAAAAGACTTTTTTTTTAAGAAAAGTACATTTCTTGCAAAAACTATACATACGTAAAGCACTTTTTTCAGCTGGAAAATTATTTTCTCGGATTTTCTTTTTTTGTAAAATTAATCATATATATATATGCACCAGTTTAAGTTCTTAGCATGATCTTTTTTTTCCTTTTTTTTTTGGTGTATTTTTGTATCTATGAGAGAGAGAGAGAGAGAGAGAGAGAGAGAGGGGAAAGGGTGTGTGTGTGGGAATCATTCACTTTCACTTTGAAAGAAAGTTAATTGGGAAGGTCATTTGTTGCTCTATTCTTTATTATTTAAGGTATCTTTTAATTTGATTGAGGTGGCAAAGTACATGGAATGGGAAAATTTTGCACAACAACTAGGATAGATACATGGTGGATTCTGATTGGTTGGCTCAAAATGCTAAACTTATTTTGCCTATAAGACTAGAAACATAATGATCTTATCCAACTTAATCAGCATTTTCAAATATATAATTAAAAGTCAGGTCATTTCACCAAGAAAAGCTCAACTCCTCCAAATTTTTTGCCAAACAGGATTATTGATTCTAAAAAGAGAGCTAGGCTACTATATTGTCACGTCCGGGCTCCAGCGAAAGCCTACCTGGTACATGCACAGATCTACCATATGCCCAAAGCATACAAGGCGTCTACAATAACCATGTTAGAAACGTCATAACAAATAAAAAAAATCTAACATAATATCAGAGCTTAAGATACACATGAGACACTAAAAGCGCAACTAAAAGGAAGAGTATAAAACTACGTATACAACTCCTAAAATAGCTTGTACATCCGACAGTCTCAAATAATCATCTAGCCAACTATATACATGTTACATGTGATGGTCCCTATACAAAGGTATATAATCCTCTCCAACTCACTCAAAAAGAGAGGTGATTACCTAGCGGGACTCCGAGCCATACGTAGCTAGATGCGAGCCCTTACAACGGTCCCTAACCTCTCCCGCTGTGGATGGCTCTGTAAAAAAAACAACAACAAATAGGGCATGAGAGCTATTAGTCAATAGTTTTCAGTGGGTAAGCCGCCGACCTTAGTGAAATACACCACTAAGTACCCGAGGCATAAATAATAAGCATAAGCATTTATAATATGGAGTCCGGCTATGGTGCTTGTAACAGCACCAAGCACTTGGTGCTTGTGATTTTTTTACCGTTAGATCTACGTCTTTGATCATTTTCATCCGTTAGATTATACTATTCAACCAACCACTCACTTAACCCAAGGGGGCCCACATCATCCTAACCACACATCTATTTATCCAAGGCTAAAAACTCACAAGCACCAATGACTTGGTACTTTTAAAAGCATAGGAGCTCAATTCTATAATATGATATGAATAGTAAACAACTAGAGAATATTAAAATTATTATGCCTCCAATGCAACTAACGGTATGCAATAGGTAAATATATGAACTATTCTATGTGAGGTGCCGCGCCTAATGGCCCCGTGGTAGTAGGCTGTAAGATACCGAACTTCCGGAAATTATGAAGTTGCGGTGAGATGTAGTATACGGGATTCTCAGTTTAAAAATAAATAAAAATAAAAAATAGTGTGAGACACTACTTTTTATTGGACTTAGAGAAGTAAAGTATAGGTCAAAAAATGACCCTTGAAATCGGAGCGAAAATAGAAGACCGGAATTTTCTCGTGTGAAACGGGATGTATAAATTAGCGAGAAAATGCACAAATGTCGAAAAATTATGAAAACTGAGGGGCATGTCAGGATTGTCATTACGAGGCTAGATTTAAAGTTTCGTGCCATTCTGACACCCGGAAGATGAGAAATAAAATCCGAATGCTATCTGATAGCGATTACGATTCGGTACAACTTTCAGTGACCAAATGGGGTCGAAATTGAAAGATTTAAATTTCTTCTGTTAAGTTATGTAAAAACGAACATAACTGTCAAATTTGAGCTCAATCGGACATTCCGAAGGGCAGGCGAAGATCTCAAAGCTTCAGCTGAAAATTTAAGTGAATAGTATGAATAGTGTTTGGGTGTTGCTTAATAAAGAAGCAACAGCTTCTTCTCCTGCCTCCCAAACCGAGCACCCACACACCTCAACACACTCACACGCACACATGAGGAGAAAGAAAATCCTCCCTTTCTCTCTCTAAATATCTCTCTCATCTCTCTATATATTCCGCTCAAATTCGCGGTGTTGGCGGAGAACGATCCTGCGAACGCATTGGAGGCGTCGGTTTGAGCTTTCGGGCGGCCGTTGGAGCGGCGTGTCTTCGACCCGGCGTTCACAATGGTGGTAAGCGTTTAGGTTTTGGTTTATATGCTCTAAGAATGGATTTATTGGAGCTCCTAGATGCTAATTAGAGGTTTATTGCTTAAATCATAGATTAATTAAATGATTTTGGCAATAGTAAATCTATAGGATTTAGAAATGCAATTTTCGCTATTAGATGTGTTTGATCTAAATTGAACCTATGTAAACCTAATTGATAGGTAACGAAACACGCTGGCGAAGTCGGTTCGGCAATCCGTCGAGCCGTTGCGAAGATATTGAGGATTTAAGTCTTTAACGTAAAGTTGGTCGCAGCTTGCAGCGAAAGCTTCCAAAAAATCGTGAAAATGGAATCGGGGGCTCGTGGCAGCAAACCGAAGACCTATAATTTTCGGGGCTGCGAAGCGGAGCACGGTTGAGGCATAGTTGCGAGATTGGGCCGAACCGGATACCGAGTGCCGCGGGAGGCCGATTGCAAGTGTCGACGAGCAATCGGAACGCGATAAAAGGTGGGGGGTGTTGTCCGAAGCAGCTGGGCTGCTCCCTATGTCTATTTGTGCATATATGTCCACAAATATGTAATATCGATCTAGTGTAATTGTCAAGTATATGATAGGGTTGAGATATTCTCTTTATTTGCATGTATTCTAGCTAGTGTAGCAAATTGAGCTGGACACTAGGAGAGAATACATGAATAAAGGTGAATGATAATGTAGAAACCCTAATGTAAAGAACTTGTATGAGTGACAAGAACAAAGGACATTGACAATATAGATCGAGTGGCATCTAGTAGGATGATAACCTAGGTTGAATGACATCAAGGAAAATGATAACCTAGATTGAGTGACATCTAGATGAATGAGAACCTAGATCGAGTGGCATCTAGTAAACAAGAACATTGACAAGAATCTGTCGAACTAGTGTGTAGATGTACACCGTGCGTATTGGGCTAGCATTGACAGCTTTAAGAGATTGCACCAGTGGTACACCGTGCATATTGGGCTAGCATTGACAGCTTTAAGAGATTGCACCAGTGGTACACCGTGCATATTGGGCTAGCAATGATAGCTTTGAGAGATTGCACTAGTGGTACACCGTGCATATTGGGCTAGCAATGATAGCTTTGAGAGATTGCACTTGTAGTTGACAGGGTATCCTCCCCGACCGAGGATTGGATCATACTCACGTGTCTGCTCGTAGCTTGTGGAGGTCGCTCCTCACAAGCGTGCACTCCGAGTTGTCACATGATGGGCTAAAGTATTTGCCCATGGACTAAAGTATCATTCCGCAGACGGTCCCATCGGGAGGCAGCTTAGGGCCCGATAATTGGGATTTCGAGTTGGTGAGTTATGGAACCCCGCGGGAGGAAGCTAAGGGCCCAACGGGTTAGCTAAAAGATTTGATAAAGTAAAGAACATAGTTTCTTTGGAGCATAGTAGCATGGTAGCTTACTTTGTACTATATTGAGCATGCTTACTTGTTGTTTGGGCATAGTAGAATAGATGATATAGCCTGATTTACAGCTTTCCATATCTATCTATCTGTCTATCTGTATATGCTTATGCCATATGGACCTAGTGGGGAGATCGGTGAGGTCGGCGGCCGAGCCCACTGGGAACTAAGGAAGTTAGTTCTCACCCCACCACTATTACAGGGTATAGCGAGAGCGTACTGGCAGAGGACCGAGGTTGGGGCACAGCGCCCTTGTAGCTAGCAGCTTCCTTTATGCATTAGAGTACCCTCGTGTACATGTGAGCCATGATTGTATTATGAATAAGCAAGTGTATATTCAGTTGAGAGATGAAAAATGTATATTTATTGAGAGGTGAAAAAGTGTATTCATTGAGAGTTAAAAGAAAGAAAGAAAAATGTAAATGTTATTGTGAATGTCGAAAGTGGATGTAATAGCTAGATGTTTCTCTCTTTATTTACTTGTATAGTATACTTGTATCTTGCTCTTACTTACTAGCACTTGTGGTGCTTCGTCTCCTGTCATGTATGCTTTTGAATTCTTCCTGGGAAATTCATGTACATGACTTGTTGTCGAGCCTTGGGCGGACAGGGGAGGTGCTGTCCGTTCGGCGTCTGTTTGACGTGCCCGGACCGGACCAAATTGGTAGCGGTCGCGGGGCGTGACATAGGCACTCCCCACGGCAATCCACTTCAGCACCCAACCCCGCGCGGGCGAGCATGATGTCGCGTAGGCGAACTCCGAAGTGCCGGCTTGTGTGGAGCTACGCCCACAAGCATGTGCGAATGAGCACAATAGCAAGCAAGTGGTATGATCCATAATACAAAGGTCTTGATCATCATGTCTAAAATATGGAATGTCCGTTACCGATCTATAGGTTGGAATCTAAATCAAATATCAAGTGCTAGTCATTAACTAGGTTATAACAGTAACATAAAATTCATGCTAGTTTTACCAAATATATGCCAATTTCAACTTGTCTCTACAAGTATGCTAACCATCATATAATGCATGTTTCATAAATTCAATGCATACAACTCTCTACTTCATAGAGAAATAACCTTGCCACATGATGTAAATATATCTTAGTTATACAACAACTTATTTGTAATGCTACTAGCATATATTCGCATGATTTCTAATATCATAACAATAACAAGAACATAGAGGAAATTTACCTATTTTGGTGAGGTCAAACCCATAGAATACTCGTTGACTCTTTTCGATCCCTCGAGCGAAGGTGCTCTCTAGCCTTCAAGCACCCTAAAAACCATTCTAAGTTAGTTAGGAGCTTTAAAGGCCTTCAATTCAAAGTCTCAAAAGTTCACTTAACTTAGGTAGAATCTTACCTACTATAAAATCAAAGCTTAAGTCTACACTTCGATCACCTCAGGTTGGGCACTGTAAATCCAACCTAAAAGAGAGTTTAACCACATCCAAAACAAGCCCCACAAACTCAGCTGTGAACTATCTCAAATTAACTCCAATACCAATACCAATAACATCTACACTAGTGTGAAGTTAGATAGCTAACCTTTTAAAGCTCCAACTCAATTACTTCTTGAGTTAGGGTTGAAGATCTACTCTCAAAACTCTCTCTTCATCACTTCTACAACTCCTCCAAGAACCTCCAACTTAGCTAACATGGAGGTAGAGAAGGAAAGAAGTCAAACCTAACAATCTCTTCCAAGAATGGAAAGAAATCTAGGGAGATAAAAAGAAGAGTACTAACCAGCTAATTTCTCAAGCTTAGGCACTAAAACCAGATAAGAGGGTCGTTTAGACTTTTAAAGGGATAAACATGGCTACAAAATGATCAAAAACCTCTTTACCAACTCACTCTGCTGCCTTAAGTATCGGTACTCGGGTTGAAGTATCGGTACCCAACATCAAAATAGTTAAAATTCGAGTACTGCTCAGCTGGGTTTAATACAGGGTACCGGTACCCGCGCGATGCAGTACCGATACTCAGCTCCAGCTTCTCAAACCCAAGAGCTACGCATTCTGGCAACCCTCTGAGGTACCGGTACCACACTCAGGTACCGGTACTCAACACTCTAATATGAACTTTACAGATTTTAGTGTTAAGTAACTCGTCCTGGCGTTTAAAATACCTAAACTAAATGCCAATATACTCGCAATCTCCCTCCAAACAATTTGAATAGTTCCGATTACTATTCTAGCACTGGAACCTTGCGATTTACTAAAACTCAGTGTACTACAGATATTTTCGAAAGTACAGAGTCATCTATATATATTGGTAAGTTATTTTTGACGATAGGACATCTGATTCGTTGATCGGCTTCATTAGACATGATTTACAGGCCTTCGAAAGTCCAGTGTTGGAACTATCAAGAAACCAAATTTTATAATTTTTGACTTCGTTTGTCTACTGAACAAGTAATCTCAAAATGAAGTGTTGAAAATAAAAGTTTCATAAAAAATAATAATAATAAAATTAAACTTCAAATCGAATGTATTAATCTTACTGTTCATTTGAAATGTTTTACACTATTGAACTTACAAATCTACCACATTGGCTATTAAAATATTTATTTTTGAGACCTTTTGATCACTTGATGAAATTTGATTTCTAAATAGTTCTAACAGTGTAGATCATGTTTAATATCCTATATATCATCAAAAATAACTATCAAGTAATAAAACCTCAATGCTTTCCAAAGTATAGGAGACACGTACTCCTAAAAGAAAATTAGGAAGGTCATCTTTTGCTCTCTTCTTTGTTATTAAGTTATCTTCTAGTTTGAGGTAGCATAGTACTTGGTGTGCAAAATATTTGTACAACTGCTAGGGTTCATGGTAGACTCTTACTCAAATGTGCTAGACATGTTTTGCTCATTTTTGAATATAAATATTTAAAATACTTGTCACGCCCCAGACCGCTACCAATTTGGTCCGATTCGGGAGCGTCAAACAGACGCCGAACGGACAGCACCTCCCCTGTCCGCCCAAGGCTCAACTACATGATCGAGTACAAGAATTGCCCAGGATAAGAAATTCATACATACACGATCAACGGGCACAACCAGTGCCAACATACAAGAGCAAGAATCACAAGTAATCCACAAGTGAAATAAAGAGAGATATATCTAGCTATTACATCACATTTGCATTCTTTTACATTTACATATTTCTTTTCTCAAAATGAATACATGTTCATTTTTCAAATACATAACTAGCTCTTCCAAAATACAAAGCATCTAGATACAAAATGTATGCTCTAATGCATAAAAGGAAAGCTACTAAATAATGTAACTACTGCTCGGGCGCGATGCCCTTGCCGCTGTCCTCGCCCGGCGCGCTCGCACTCGGCCCTTTAGTGAAGTGGGGTGAGAACTATCTTCCATAATTTCCAGTGGGTTCGGCTGCCGACTCCGCCGATCTCCCGACTAAGTTCAAGTGGGCAAAGGTAAACAATAGATAGATAGATAGATATCAAAACGGTAAATGACATAATAGGAAAGCTATGCTACTATACCCAAAATCATAGATATATAATGAATGTATGCATCATTTAGTAAAGGTTTACTATCATGCCACTATGTCCAATAAGCAAATGTTCAATGACAGTGCTATTTTTTTTGTTTATTTATTGTATTTAGTAGATGCCTTGTATGTTGTAGACGTACGATGGGTCTGGGCACGCGTCGGGCGGGCTTTCGCAGGGTCCCGGGGTGCCAAAGCAACCTATACCAAATTTCTAATTCCATTAGAAAAGCTCTAAAAGCCTATAATCAAAAAGCCCTAAATAAACCCTAGATTTTTCAAAATTAGGGTTTCATCTGATAGGAACCATCAAAATGCAAATCTAGAGAGAAGTGATGTGTTGCTTACCTCCAAGAAGCCCCAAGACAAGGATCAAAGCCCTCTAGAAGTGATGATCTTCCTCCAAGCAAGCTCCAAGTCCAAGCTCTAAGCTCCAATGGTGAGAAAAAGAAAGAGAAATGTTCCCCCAATCCACCAAGCAAGCTCCTCTCCTACTCTTCCTCCTTCCTTCTCCTTCTTCTTCTCCTTCTCCTTCTCTTTCTAAGTGCAAGAGAGAGAGTGAGAGAGAGGAATAAGGGAGAGAGGGGAGGAAATGACCATATAGGCCATTTAATGTAACAAAATTTAGAAAAGCCCCTCAACTTTTCACTCGGTACGCACGGTCTCTGGCGGCGCAGAGACCGCTCGCACCGAGACCGGTCCCTTAGGACCCTCCACGCAAACCAGCGTACAGGAACCGGTCTCTGCTAGCCGAGACCGGTCGCCCCAAGTCCTCCACAACACTGTTCCAGGAAGACCGGTCTCTTCCACTAGGGACCGGTCCCAAGGGTGGAACTCTCAGGACTTAGCCAAAAATTTCAGAAATTCGAACCACAGGTCGGAACACCGTCTACGACCTTCCACAAAGTGTGAAAAAGTTCTGAACCCAACTCAAATACTCGAATCTTACTATTTGCAAAATGTGACACCCCAATAGTCCCACATCGGAGGGGAAAGGGATTGTCATTGGGTTTATAATAGACTTAGACACTAGTAATAATAACTGGGCTTAAGCATTTTGGGCTGGTTGTTGGGCCCAACGAGTTATTGTTGCTAGTGGGCTGGGTCGTTACACAAAAGTTCAGTGCATCACAGATACGCTCAATTGTCTTTTATTTTCAAGCCATTTTTGGCAAGAATCTTCTTTCTTTTTCTTTATTTCCATCAATTTTTTCAATGCTGATGGGGCCTACTATTTGAATAGTGAGTTCATGTCATGCCTCATAGCCTTGAGGGTTCACCGGTCCTCTATGATCATTTTGGTCAAGCATTTTTTGCATAACTAAGCGTGCTCATCTGTCACTGCATGGCCATCGCCTTTTGTGCCTTCTTAGAGTTTTGTAGTGACACTTTCATCATATTCACCCGTTTTGGGATTAATGGTTAGCGTCAACAATTAAACAAGTAGTATAAAAGCCAGAGATCATGGGTACGATTCTCGCATGCGGTGGACATGTGCAGGTGCTGGAGTAAGGATTGTTGGCTTAAATAGGCCAGCATCCTACCCTGTGACGGTAAGCCATATTGGGCCAAGTCATGTTCGAAATGGTGTGAGATTAGATGGGCCGAGTCATATTCAAAGTAGAGTAAGGCTGGTTGGGCTGAGTTACAATCAAGACCCATGGACGCTGTATCTGTTGGATTTTATCCAATAATAAATTTGGATGATAACAAACAAATTTTGGATTTAATTTGTTACTTAGCAATTTCAGGTTGTAGTTAAATTTAAAGTAGCTCAAGCCGAACCGCAATTGATGAAAGGTAACCATTCATTCAAATTGTTCAAATTGGCCCGGACAAGATCAAATTGTACCAAATTGGATGCAAGTGCCACAACAATAATTTAGAGGACTTCTTTACAATTTAACAAATTTGAGCTGGTCAACCTAGATATAGTCAAGTTGACCAATTTACCTTTTGGGTTGATTTGAGCTTAATGTCAAATTAGCCATTGTTTTAATATGGTACGAAAGTAATTTTATGTATGGTATAAATTCAAAATTGATTTTATTATGCTATGAATTTAAAAAATATGAAATATGATACAAATGAGTTTTATAAGTATGGTATTATTTCAAAAAAATTTACAAATGTGGAATGAATTCAAAAGTTTTACATTTTAGTATTAATTTAAAAGGATTTTGTGAATTTGGTATAATTTCAATTGAACTTTTCAATAAAGTAATATTGCAAATGAGTTTTGCAAATGTGATATGAATTTGAATTTATTTTGGAATTAATTCAAATGCATTTGCAAATATGGTTAAAATTCAAATTAAAATCAATTATGATTTAATCATACTTTAATTTGTTCCATTTTTGAAATGATGGCTAGTGTATTTAAATGGAGGCTTGGATGTTGTTTGATATACAATTTCAGAAAAATTTTCTAAGTCCTAATTGTTTATTGATTTGTAATTGTGAGCTTCATTGAGAGGTTGTAAAAGAAGTTTTGTGTGGTTGTAAGCGGCTTTGGTCTTGCCATGTTCAAAAGCCCTAGTGATAGTGAAATCGGTACGTCGAGGAGAGGAAAGACCGAACTGGAGTAGGCAGAAAGGCCGAACTAAGATAAATCATCTGTGTTATCTGAGTTTGATTTTTTTTTTTTTATTTGGTTGTGCAATTTTTGTATTGATTTAATTTTAGTTGAGTTTTTAGTTGTCAACTAATTCACCCATCTCTTTTAGTTGATATTTGATCCTTCAGTATCTATACACTTTAAGAGAATTGATTGCGTATTTCTAACAGCTCGAGCTTTTGAGATTAATGGTTAGCGTCAACAATCCGACAAGTGGTATCAGAGCCAAAGATCACAAATTTGACTCTCGTACGCTGCGAATGTGTGCAAGTGCTAGAGGAAAATTTGTTGGCTTAAATGGGCCAGTATTCTACTTTGTGGCGAGAGGTCATGTTGGGCCGAGTCATATTTGAAACGACGTGAGGTTAGGTGGGCCGAGTCATGTTTGAAATGGCGTGAGGCTGGGTGCGCTGAGTCATGTTCGAAATGACGTGAGGTTATGTGGGCCGAGTCATATTCGCAGTGGCGTGGGGTTGGTTAGGCCGAGTGACAATCAAGATCCATGGATATTGTATCTGTACGCTTTAAAGTGAACTAGTTGTATATTTCTAATAGCTTGAGCTTTTGGGATTGATGGTTAGCGCCAACGATCTGACATCTATATAATTATTCCTATATAATATGTTATTGTTGGTTTTTGAATCGGGTTTCGGGTCGCCCATGATGGGCAAATCCGACCCGACCCATTAAGAGGTGGTTTTCTTAGTCGGTTAGGAAACCACCCACTACGTACGTGCAGTGAAAGGAGGAGAGAGGGAATGAAGAAGGGAATACGAACATTTTGTGAACTTCCTCTCTTACTGTGATTTCTCTCTTACTGTGATTTTTTCCCTATTACTGAGATTCCATAAAGATTACTCTCTACTTGGAGGATTAGACATTTGGGTTGTGGAAACTAGTGCAATTTCCATCTGGTGATCTTGCATTTGATCCGTTGGAGCGAGTGGTTTGGTTTGATCCTATATTCTCACGATCTTCGAATCGGAATTGAGGTATTTCATAAACTAATTTTTCTTTCATTGGTATCAGAGCATGTTGAAACCAAATCCTTGACTCTTAATTATTTCTATGATGGAATTTATGATAAATGTTTTTTTTTTGCATGAGAAATTTGTATGAATTGTTTCTCTTGAGATTGAATACATAATTTAACTCTAAAGTGAAATTTTATTTTTAAATTCTTTGAATTTGAGATGTAAAAATATGCAGATTGCTCAATTTTTTTTGTTTCGGGAAAAGAAAGTACGATGAATAGAATACGGACTTAATGGGTTCGTAATATTCTGTTAATGGATCTCTTTTTTCGAGATCTAATTCAATATAAACGGGTTATTGGATTGTAATAATATGGTACGACTGAAACTGTATATATATATTAAAGTTGGTATATATATAACATTTAGACACTTGACTTGTTGGCTGGCAGCAACAATGTTAAGTTTTTGTTATTGATTATTGATGAGGTTCAGGATTCAATTCCTACACTGAGCAATTTGTTATTTTATTTTTTTTATGGAGTATTTTTACAATGGTTCAATTTTTTAAACTCATGTATAGTTTTAGAAAATTATGAATTAATTTATTTTATCTAAATGACATCATAATGTATTGATTGGATGCCATAATATTGTAGATAAAATATTTACATTGAAAGTTTTACGTGCTAATGAATGTTAAATATTTTGTTAAATATGGCATGTTCATGAATGTTCAATTTTTTGTTAGATATGGCCCGTACTATTCGGACTAAGAGTCTTGAGGGGAAGATGTGGTGATAGACTATTGCGCCCTATCATGACTTATAAGATGAATCCGTCACACTCCATGGAACAACATATATCGTTTTTAGACGACTTGTTCAATGTGCTTGAAAATGACGATTATATTATTCAAGATTTTCAGAGAGCACTTGCATTAAGAAATTCAATACCAGATTACTGGGCTAAAACTTGGTGGAATATATTTAAAAATAAGTATGATTTTATACTATCTTATAGTGATCTGGTATCGGAATTCAGGAATGCATATAATCGTCATTACATTACAAGTGCTATAAGAAGGACAAATATTTTGGCACTATCTCCTAATCTTCGAAATGGTAGGCGCACTGCTCTTGGCAGATCTAATGGAGGCCTATTCTTAGAGAAGACTTGACATTGTGGAACGAGTATCATATGATATTGTTCCAGAACCATGGTGTAGAGTGTTTAACGGTGAAAATTAAGTTAGTTCGAATTGTATTTGTATCCACGGAGGATTTTTTTTGTTGTTTTATGTTGTTGTTGTTATGCATCTTAATCAACACTATATAGTTGTAGCATGTGTAGTGTTTTCTTGTGTTAATGAAAATATGCATGTTGTTTGATACTTAAAGTTATAAATGGTATGACATATTTTTTTTATGGATGTTAATGATAGTATTTCATTTGTTTGATAACTATTTAGTTGAGTGGGAGTTCTTAGATTTGGAGAAATCTTGAACTTTTATTATTATCTAGAACTTATCTCTTTATATGGTGAATGTCAAGTTTGTGATGATATAATATTTGAATATAGAAGATGATTTGGAACATAGTGAACTTTCGATTCTATTTCTTATATTATATCATGATTAACTTAGTACATTATATAGCATAAAGTGATAGGTGTTTTAGATAATTTTTGTAAGTGCTAGTATTTAATTTTACAATATCTCTATGTAGCTTTGAAATATCATGGCATCAAAGAATATCATAGCAGATCTCAATAAGGGTGAGAAACTGGATGGTGATAATTACAATATCTGGCAAACTAAGATTCAATATGTTCTCGAGGAACAACAAGCATTAGAAACTATTCATCAAACTATGACCGACCCTGGTGAAGGAAATACTGCTCAGCATAGAAGAGATCAAGAAGCTTATCTTGCTTGGAAAGCAAAGGATTCCTCTGCTCGTGGAATTTTGATAAGTTCAATGGTTGATGATCTCATTGGTAAGTGCGAGCAACTTCCTTCTGCTAATGCAATGTGGGTTCATCTAAAGGAGAAATTTGGAGGAACAACTGTAACCAAATTGAGACAGTTGACCATCAAATTTGATACCTATAAGAAGCACCCTAATCATACCATCAAACAACATCTAAGAGAGATGTCTAACATGATAAGGGAATTGAAGTCAGCAGGACACACCCTCACTAATGAGCAGCAAGTTCAAGCAGTAATCCGTTCTCTTCTTGATAGTTGGGAGCACATGAAAGTGAATTTAACTCACAACGACAGCATCAAAACTTTTGCTGATGTGGCTCGCCATGTGGAACTAGAAGATGAGCGTCTTGGGGCTACAAGAGGTCCCGTGCATGCTTATATGACTGAATCCAGTTCACATAGGGCTTCAGGCTCTAGGTATAAGAAATTTAAAAACAGAAAGGGGAAGGGAATGGAGACTGGTCAGGGGCCTAAAAAGAACAAGTTCAAAGGAAATCAGAAAGGCAAACGGTTCTGGAAGAAAAAGAAAGATAAGAGTAAGATGAAGTGCTATAATTGTGGCAAGTTGGGTCACTTTGCTCATGAGTGTACCCAGCAGAAAAAGGTAGCATTTCATTCTATTTTTCTTAATACTGTTTGTGTTTCTAGCACGGTGTTGCTCATAGATTCTTATCCTTTGTGAATTGTAGACTCAGGAGCCACAGATCATGTAGCAAGAGACCGAGGTGCATTCGTAGAGTATCGTCGAGTCCAAGCTGGAACTAAATGGATATATGTAGGAAACAATGCAAAAGTTGACGTAAAAGGGATAGGCACGTGCAAATTGGTGTTGCGTGGTGGCCGAACCTTATTCCTACATGATGTTCTATATGCTCCAGAGATTCGACGAAACTTGGTCTCTGTATCTGTTCTTTTAAGTTTAGGTTATGGTTTAAATTTTTACAACAATCGTGTGGACATATTTTATGACTCTGTTTATTATGGTTCTGGCTACTTATTAAATGGTTTATTTGTATTGGATTGTGAACATAATATGTATAATTATGTTGGTAGTTGTTTTTCTTCAATGGCTTCTTGTAGCCATACAAATGTGAATACAAATGTTTGGCATGCTAGACTAGGACATGTTGGTCAAGAAAGGATGAATAGGCTTGCTAAACATGGTCTGTTAGGTTCACTCACTGCAATTGATTTGCCTAGATGTGAACACTGTCTAGCTGGAAAAACAACTAGAAAACCATTCGGTAAAGGAACAAGAGCCGAATATCCATTGCAATTAATTCATTCTGATATATGTGGTCCAATGAATGTTAGGGCAAGACACGGTGCATCATATTTCATTACTTTTATAGATGACTTCACCCGTTTTGGTTACATCTATCTGATTGCTCACAAGTCAGAAGCATTGGATTGCTTCAAACGTTATGTTAACCTTGTAGAGAATCGCTAAACAAGGATTAAAGCCTTAAGAACTGATAGGGGTAGGGAGTATCTATCTGAACAGTTCAAAGAATTGTGTAATGAAAAGGGTATTGAAAGACAACTAACCATTCCTGGAACTCCGCAATAAAATGGTGTTGCAGAGAGAAGAAATAGGACCTTACTAGAAATGGTTAGATCCATGATGGCACAAGCAAATCTTTCCATTTCATTTTGGGGAGATATGCTTTATTAACAGCAGCTTATATATTAAATCGTGTACCTTCTAAATCAGTTGCATCGACTCCCTATGAGTTATGGACAGGTAGAAAACCTGATTTAACTTATTTGCGACCATGGGGGTCGGCAGCCTATGTTCATGATTCTTCCCACAAGTATGGAAAACTTGGTCCTAGAGGGAAGAAATGTATCTTTATAAGATACTCAGAACAATCAAAAGGTTATGTGTTCTTAGGTGAACATTCCGAGGGAGATTTAACTGAAATAGAATCACGTGATGCCACATTCATAGAGGACGAATTTCCTAGTAAAGGTGAAATTGACAAGGAATTTCAATTATGTGAAATTGAAGATTTCGTTGGTGACGACACACATGAACCGAGTGGGAGTGAATATGATCCACATGGTTCAAAAGTGCGAAGAAGCAATCGTCAAATCATTCCTCGACGACGATTTGAGATTGAGGGTGAAGCTTTCATGGTAGCTTCACATGATGAAGCCGAACCTAAGAATGTAAGAGAGGCTTTATCTTGCCAAGAAAAAGAACAATGAAAAATTGCAATGGAAGAAGAAATGGAGTCGATGAAATCCAACCATGTCTGGGACTTGGTTGATCTGCCACCAGGGCGCAAGACTATAGGGAACAAATGGGTTCTCAAAATCAAGCGCAAGGCAGATGGATCCATTGAAAGGTATAAGGCTCGCCTAGTGGCGAAAGGTTATACTCAACAAGAGGGTATTGATTACGAGGAAACCTTTTCACCGGTAGTACGTTTTACCTCAATCCGTCTAATTCTTGCCATAGTAACTCATTTAGATTTGGAGTTACATCAAATGGATGTTAAAACAGCTATTCTCAATGGTGAGTTGGATGAAGAAATTTATATGGATCAACCTTGGGGTTTTGAAGTTGATGGCCAAGAAAATAAAGTTTGTAAACTAAAAAAATCATTATACGGCCTAAAACAATCATCCAGATAATGGTATTTGAGATTCCATAGAGCTGTAACGTCTTATGGTTTTAATATGATCAATGAGGATCATTGTGTATATATTAAACGTGAAGAGTGTAAATTTACAATTTTATCTCTATACGTTGATGATATACTGTTGGCAGGAAATGATAAGGAGTTCATGAATATCATCAAAGAGTGGTTACACTCTAATTTCGAAATGAATGATATGGGGGAAGCTGCATATATTCTTGGAGTGAAAATTTACAGAGATCGTTCTGGAAAATTATTGGGTCTTTCACAAGAGCCTTATATCAAGAAAATCTTAGAACGATTTAATATGCAGAATTGTAATCCCATTGATACTCCTACAGCAAAGGGTGAAAGCCTAAGCCTTGACATGTGTCCTAAAACTGCAGAAGAAAGAAAAGAAATGGCTAAAGTTCCTTATTCTAGTGATGTTGGAAGTCTAATGTATGCCACTATGTGTACGAGGCCAGATATATGTTATGCCGTGGGTTTAGTGAGTCGTTATTAGTCAAACCCTGATATGAAACACTGGAAAGGTGTTAAAAGGATCCTTAGATATCTCAAAGGAACTGCAGATTATTCATTGTGTTATCAAGGAAAAGATTTGCGTTTGGTGGGATATTCAGATGCAGATTGGGCAGGAGATCTGGATGAGCGCAAATCCACTTCTGGTTATGTATTCTTACTTAGCAATGGCGCCATCTCTTGGAATAGCAAGAAACAAAATTGTACTGCATTATCAACCATGGAAGCTGAATATGTAGCATGTTCAGCGGCAGTACAAGAGGCAGTTTGGTTGAGAAGATTTTTATAGAGTTTGGGAATAACAAAAGATAACTTTAACTCTGTGAAAATCCAGTGTGACAATCAAGCTGCAATTGCTTTTGTAAAGGATCCGAAGTATCATGGAAGAACAAAGCACATAGATATAAAGAATAATTTTATAAGAGACATTGTGGCACAGAAGGATGTGTTTCTACAGTATATATCTACGCATCAGATGGTTGCTGATCCATTCACGAAACCTCTGACAAGAGATGTGTTCAGATCACATGTTGAATCGTTAGGATTGCGTAGAATATGATGTACTGTACTTTAAGATTGACCATGCAATGTTGTATTAGTACATTGTATTAATGAATCTTGCACTCTACTCTATTTTCTATGTGAAGAGTATACATTGATACTAGCATAAACTATGTAATAGTTAAAAGGTATGTCACCAGGCTGAAGTCGGCTTTCTCACACGAGCGACTGCCTCAGATGCAAAGAAGGCGTGCTGAGATGAGACAAATGTACATTCATCTTTTAAGAAAACCAGAGACTTATTATAAGAGAGTTTAAAAGTGTACATATATATGTCGCCTTGACTAAAGTCAAGATGAGGTCCGTATTTGAATTGTTTGTATTTTTTGGACCGAACATGATGACCCCACAATCATGTTAGCCTGAGTTACCAGATGTGAGATCTCTGATAGACAATATGATAAAATTGTTGTATAGAGAACTCGAGTTAGATACTATGAGGTGTTTAACCGAAATCTGTACGGTATTTATGATTTTATATGACATACGTTCCTTGGAGGAGAAATTACACCGTAACACGCGTTTCATACCGCGTGTGTAAAAGTGACTATGAAGAAAATGAGATTAAATAAAAAGAATCCCTGCACTCTCATTGTGTGAGTTTCTCGAGACCTTAATTAAACAATGGTCTCTTAAGTGCCCTTAGTAACTTATGTCTATATTCTAATGTGATAGATCATTGTTCGCTACTTTAGCATGTTTCCAGCAGTAATGAAATAATTAGCCTTATGGGGCATGTCTAGGAAAGCGGTTGGTCTAAAACTGATAAGTATGAGAATAAAAGGAAGACATTTTAGATTATGTCAAGCATATGTATTCACCGGTCGACCAATTATATTGCTTTTGAAGAAAAGTTCGAACATAATTGTGAATACATAGTGAGAAAAGAAAGATTAAGTGTAGCTATTTTTGAGGGATTAGGTACACTTAATTTGACATAACTAAGTTTGTCTAGGGCATAGCGAGTCATGATATGGATAAGAATAAAATATCGTCTTTGGTTTTTACGGTTATTATGTATCCCTAACAGGTGCATAGATAGACTTATGAGTTGGCTCGCGGGTCACACGACCCATTTGTCAGTATGAAAATCACCAAGATAATTGGAGTTGTTTGCCCATCACGTGCGAGTGGGAGATGTTGGTTTTTGAATCGGGTTTCGGGTCGCCCATGATGGGCAAATCCGACCCGACCCATTAAGAGGTGGTTTCCTTAGTCGGTTAGGAAACCACCCACTACGTACGTGCAGTGAAAGGAGGAGAGAGGGAATGAAGAAGGGAATATGAACATTCTGTGAACTTCCTCTCTTACTGTGATTTCTCTCTTACTGTGATTTTTTCCCTATTACTGAGATTCCATAAAGATTACTCTCTACTTGGAGGATTGGACATTTGGGTTGTGGAAACTAGTGCAATTTCCATCAGGTGATCTTGCATTTGATCCGTTGGAGCGAGTGGTTTGGTTTGATCCTATATTCTCACGATCTTCGAATCGGAATTGAGGTATTTCATAAACTAATTTTTCTTTCAGTTATAGTTTACATTCAAGCCTATACATTAATTCTAACTTTTCTCAAATTATTATGGCTCTACATATCCTCCAGGGTGTCTTGAAAAGGTCCTGATGTGTTGGCTTACTGGTTATGCATAGAATAACCTCTATAATGCAAGCCATATGAGCATATATTGGATTGAATATTTATTAATTCAACCACCTTTAATTTAATTTAATATCTAGAAAATCTTTTTAAGATATTGCTAGGCTGTGAGATATTCCTTCAAGGACATAGAGGATGTACCTGGTATGATTTTTCGTCTTAATACATCTAATGGAATTACATTTGTGTACCTAGGGTTGTGCAAGGTTCCTAAAACCTGGATTTTTAGGGTTAATCTACACCAACCCAATTTTTATTTTTTCCACAACAAACCCCTTTTCTTTTCCTTGTTGTTTTAGGTCTCATTAGTTCTTTGACCTGGTCTATAAAATTCTCCCATTGTTTTTAGTGCATGGTTTAAGATTCTTATGAGTAATGGGGCACCATTAATTAAAGTGGTTTGATATATATATATTGTGTCCTTTTGGGTGTATATATTGTGGGTTGGGGCCCTACAATTTGGTGGAAGTGGAAACCCCAAGAAGTGCATTATTTTTTTTTCAACCATGTGAATTTAGAAAATGATATTTCACCTCACTCTACAAATCTATATTGCCTATGAGCTCCAACATTAATTAGCCTAGCCTAGTTCATTGTTGCTTTTTTTTCTTTTCCTGGTTTAAGAATATGTTAAGTGATCACTAAAGCACAAGTAATTCTATAATTCTATGTATGTAAGCATGTTGAATGCTATGAGCATAAAATTTTCCTTGAATTATAAGTAATACGCCGAGTTTATTAAAGTTTCTTGTATCTCACTCTGTTTCCCTGGTATATCCTTACACAAAGAATTTCATCAAATTGAGACTCTATGTACGAAGAAAATTAATTCATGAGCTCTTTCAGTATTTGAATTAATGCATTTGTATGGAAATACTTCACATAATGCTTTACTATATATTATATAGTTTTATTCATTTATCAGTTATAGAACTATTATTTTTTAGAAATAACTTTAAATATCACTCGTGTGGTTTCACACTTTCTTACTTTAAACCATAAGTTTAGTATCATGTGGTTTCATTTTTATCTTTTTATGATCGATTTCACTAATTTCTTTTTGTTAAATCGGTGACAAAGTTAAAACTAAAGGGTACTAGAGTGAATATTCGATAAGCCTAGGTGGAATATCTAAAGTTTTTTTGTATATAATTTAACGAAATATTAACGGAGAAACTGACGAAAAGATAAAAATAACATCACAGGACACTAATTAACTTGATACACTTTAAACCACAGAGTACTAAAGTGAAAAGTGCGAAACCACTGGGTGGTATCTAAAGTTTCCCCTATTTCCTATGATTTAAGGAGTTTTCACTAAAAACACATGAGGGGTGGCACATGGGGTCACAAATTATAACCCTAGTTCTCAAATGTCATTTTTAACTACAGTAAATAAAGATATGGCATTATGACACAAAGCAAATGATAGTGAAATTCAAATATGATTACTTAAATTTTAAACCTTTTTTAGTATTGTATAATCCAATTTTAATCTTCAGTGGAAGCACCACTCATGAGTCTTAAAGATCTATATTGGAGGGGCCTCTCCACACATCAACCACATCTTGTTAAAGGTAATGTTGCTTTAATATACATTGCCTTTATGAGATTATATATGGATAGGATCATCACCACAAAATGGCAATTTCAAATATCACTACCACTACTATTAATGTACAAAAAGTTTGTATGCAGATGAATAATAAGTGGGTTTTAGGGTAAATGCTAGTACAATGTTTGGTACTAATTTAGTACTACATGTGTTTTTAATATTGAACACTAAAAAAGACATAGGAAAAGTTTGGAGGTAGGACAAAAAAATTATCTGAAAACGGATAACCAAATTATCCATTTAAGATAATGTGATCCGTCGCCACGTTGGCATCAGATCTCACATTTTGAGACATCCTACTTAATTAGAACGAATATTGATATCAGGCTCGCAAATGGGCATCGGATTGCACATTTTAAGATACCCTACTTAATTAAAACAAGTATTGACATCAAACTCTCTTTAGCAGTACTTAGCGGGTCGAACTTGTTCGCACCTACTAATTTAAAAAAAAAAAATTGATATATTTTAAAAAGGTTATAAGAAAAAATTAAAATAATTTTTATTTCATAAATTTTTAGTTTTTTAACTTAATATTAAATTATTTTTTAAACTTTTAATTTTAAATTAAAATTATTTTTTAGATAAATCCATCGAGGATTTAGACAACCCCTAGCTTGGTGGGTTTTTACTGTTAAAAATAAAACAAATTTCTCCAAAATAATATATTTAAAAAATCTTAAAAAATGTTGAAATTAAAAGCTAGAAATCTTATTTGACATTAATTAAGTTCAGAAACTAAATTTTAATTTTTAATTTTTTAACTAGATTTTGCCTCGAGATGTTATAAACTCGAAACTTCTATTGTATTATATAGCTTCTTAAAAAAAAAAAAAAAAAAAAAAAAAAAAAAAAAAAAACGGTGGCAAATAAGCTATTAAACAACATAAGTTCCTTAAAGCTACCTACTAAAATTCCTATTTAGTGATGATAATTGCAGGGTTTAAGGATAAAACCATTTATGCAAAAAAAATGACGTATCAAAATCGACCGATTTTTGAGGCTATTTGAGAGTAAACACGCGCGAAAAGTCAATTATTAATTCCCTAATTGCATCATTCTCTTCAATTCATATCTGATTAGCAAGCCGGTCACGTTTGAATTCAACGGCCATGCTAACTAGTTGTGTCAACTCGAATATTGCCTAAATATCTGCAACAGGACTTTACTATATATATATATATATGTTTACAGTATTATCTTATTTCTTATTCATGTCATATATAATATAATATATCATATATATTGTGTACTTTTTTGCACTAAAACAATTTGCGTCGTGTCAATTTAGCCTTCAAAAAGGTGGTCCGGCTCGACTCCGTGCCACAGCACTTAAATCTTTGTTTGTACCTCATTACCATGAGGATTCAACAAGATTATTATATAGTACGACGCATGCGCCCAACTAATACAGCATAGAGCCTTCAGAAATAATCCAATTTGACTAAATCATGCCATTACAGCAGGGTAGTTTTAGTTCTTGCGGCCTAACTTTTTCGGTGTTTAATTTTCGTTTTCTTTGAGAGAGAGAGAAAGGTAGCATGCTACCTATTTCATTCATTTTCTAATGAAAATAAACTCAGCTTGAAATGTGAAGCAACTAGATTTCAAAATTACTTTTTTATCTGATATGTCCTTGGGGGTCAGGGCTTAAAAAAAAAAAAAAAAATTTCGCTATTTTTATACTCTAAAATGATCCGGGGCGTGACAGATTAAAGAGCGCAACTTTGTCGCCAAAGTTGGAGCTTTAATTAGGCTGGTGGGATCTAGAGCCTGGAACTCAGAGTTTGCAAAATACTTTCTAAAGAAGCATATCTCACTAGCAAGAAATTTAGGCCCATGAGTTGGAGTATTCTCAACAAAAGTTTAGATACTTGATCAAATGGATTGGGCCGTCAAAGTGGCTTTTGCGTCGTTGTGGGCTTGTGGGTAAAGCTGTGTCGTAAGCAAAGGCAGCAGAGTGAAACCTCATGAAGTAGAATCCGGCCCAAAATAACCGGTCTAAGACACAACAAGGGAAAAGTCTATCAGTACATCCTACAACTAAGTAATCCAACGGCTCAAAATTGGGCACCAACTTTATAGTAACTAACTTCACTCCCTTATTTTTTTCTTCCTAAAACTAAACTCTACTATTAGGGGGAGTGAAAGGGTAGGAAAAGAAATAGGAGAAGTGAAGGTATCATCTATTTCAATTTTTTTTAAAATTCTATTAATATCAGCCGTTGGATTGAGGGGATGTAGGATCTACAACTCCCGTGGAGTTGTACCTGTAGCAGTACTCAGAAAGGGTTAATTTCACAGGTGCCCTCTCACCAACCCCTAATTACATGAATACTCTCTAAAAATTGTTAATATCAAAAATACCCTTCAAATTTAGTAAAATAATCAAAACTACCCATATTACCTATATTTCAAAAAAAAAAAAAAGGGGGGCTAAAATATCCATTTTTGTCACGCCCCGGGTCATTTTAGCATATAAAAACAGCGGAATTTTTTTTTTTTTTTAAACCCTGACCCCCAAGGACGTACCAGACCTGCCACAAATACAGAGAGACCACTGTACACACGGACAGAGTCTCCCCTGTATTTGCACGGCATCGCACAAGTACAGAGAATTAAATAAAGCCAAACAACCACAACCAAGTGTACAGATATTTATTCCAACCAACATACACATATCCACACCATTCACTACAGGTTCATTCATATTTACTTATTCATAAAATCACATCTATCATTTGAAATGTTTCCTACTCGGAAACTGGTTTTGAAATGCTAAGTTATAAAATCCACGATAAAATCTTTTAAAAACTATTTCCCACAAGGAAACCTTTTCTTTCTTTAAAACGCTACCACGAGGGGTAGAAAACCGTTTTGTAACATAAATCCAAAACCATTATGAAAACCCAATATTACTTGATATCCCAAAGTATAAGTAGAGAACATGAACCATATATATGTCTAAGTCGTAAACAAAGTAAACAGGAAAGGTAAAGGAATAACCGACAAAGGGACGGAGCTATGTCGCGAACTAGACTCGCACCTCACCAGCTGTCCCACTAACCCCTGCAATGTCACCTGAAAAAGAAGGCGAGGGGTGAGAACATGTAAACATGTCTCCCCCTCCCAGTGGATACCTCGCGGAGATAGACACAAGAGGAGATAATAGTAGTACAGTAGCTATGATAACCAAGTAAATGGAGAGATATACAAATATGAAACAACAGCTACTGTAAGTATGCGTCAACAGGTAAAGAAGCTCAAAGTACCCAATCTGAACCAATGCTCTCTTGGTCTGTACTACAGACCTCATGCAGAAGCCCTCTTGGTCAGTACCGCACACCTCAAGCCAATGCCCCCACTACTCTACCATGCATCCAACCCCAAAGATAAAGCTCCCGGCTCACGGGTCGAACCTCTGCGACCACTTTTCCGGAAAAGAACACCCCACGTGCGGTGGATCAGACCGCTGGTGTTCGTGACGTGCGACGAGTATCGGGCGATTAATGCAAATATGCTCAAAATTAACCATCGGCAATCAGCCGACAATCCCGCCAAGGGCCCATCGACCACGTGGGTCGTCAAGTAACCAGAAGAACCAACCAGGTACCAAGTACTGAGTGTGACTGACCAAATAGGTCCCAAGTACAGAAAGTGACTGACCAACCAGGTCCCAAAGTATGCAAAGTAATTGACCAACCAGGTTCTGAGTAGAGAAAGAAACTGACCAACTAGGTCCCCAAAATATGCAAAGAAACTGACCAACCAGGTCCTGAGTAGAGAAAGAAACTGACCAACCAGGTCAACTAGGATGGAACAACTCAACATCCTCTCAACTGTATGCAAGTACTACTGAAGGAAACACAAGAACTGACCAAACAGGTCACAGATGTCATAGGCTGACAAGAAGTAATCTACTCTACTCCTACACATGATACTAAACATGAAAACGCTGAGTAGAGTAATCCTGTATCAAGCAGGTGCAAGATATATCTAGGATAAACGATATAAACAGTAAGGGTGGAAGGAACGTCACCAGCGTGTACCACTGTACGGACGTCGGATCGAAGTACCCACCTGTACAAACACGGCGTCTGACTCTCGTCTGAGGAAGAAGTATCGATCGGACCTAAGGAGATCCACCAGGTTAGTGTCTAATCCACTAACACAAAACACCGAACACATAACTCCATAATTAAACCCACGGGAATCGGTTTCCCAAAACCAATTGCCATCGAGTCCGTAAACCTCACCGGACTCCGTCGGACCTACGAATCGTCCTTAACGCAACGACTCATACCAGGAGTCACCCGCTGCCCCAAACACTCTTATTCGGATGTTTTGGCAACAAACATAAAGTAACACTATAATACAATTATCGTCGGATAATTGTACGACTACGGGTTCCCGAAAGTGTCTATTTCGACACCAGAACCCACCGTCGCTCACCCGTCATTTCCGAACCATCGAAATGACGCGAGTGACTAGCCAACCAGGCTTAACGACTACACAATAGCTCACAAAGCACCGTCGGAATAATTCCGAACCGAATCCGCGTTCCGTCGGCGGATTTCGCCGAGAAACGCATCGAAAATGCATTTTCGATCTTCGCAATGGCCTGGGGCCTTGGACAATCAGTCCATAGGTTATCCCTAACTCACACATACTGTCCATAACAATCACGATAAGCACAATCGCATAAAAGCCCTCCGAATTACCCGAAATCGCACTATTTCATGTGATTTCGGGGCTTTTACGGTTCGACTACTCTAGCCGGAGGTCAATCAGACCAACCGAGACACTCACTGATAGGTTCCGGCGTGCCGGAGACCGTGCTCACCTTTCGGAGTAATTTCGGACACTGTAGAGGGCGCGGGAGCGACACGAAAATCTGTAAACTACGCGCGTAGTACGAAAAGCATGCTTTTTCTCGCAAACCAGGGACTTATTGACCCCAACTGAGGTGAGCGCTGTGATCGTCACCGATGCACGATCACCGTGCTCCCCTCCAGAGGCATCGTAACAGCCTCGGGTCTCCGAAATAGCGCACGCAAACCGAAACAGCAGCCAAAAAGGCTCGAAAATGGCCGACATCGCCAAATCAGCGAAACGGAGCTTCTCCGACAGAAAGTAAAGTGAGCACGGTGATCAGCGAGGTGTCCTGATCATGGTGCTCCCTTCCGTTAGGATCGGGGAGGCCCGGGTGGCTCGAAACAGTGAACCTACTCATTTAAGCCCTTATTTTGGATCTTGGCCGGAGCAAACTAGCTCCGGCCGGCCTCCGGCGGCACGGCGGCGCGCGCGGCGGCCAGAGATGGATGAGGGGGAGGCAAGGACCACCATGCTTACCTCAGATGGCGACTGGAAGCGGCGGTGGCCGCGGTGGAGCGATGCCCTAGCTGCGCGGCTAGGATGGGAGCTCGCCTCGTTCCGCCCGCCGGGGAGCTCCGGCGGCGGGGAACCGGCAGAACCGGCGCGGCCGACCCAGGGAGGCCGGCGCTCACGTCGCCGGCGGCAGGAGGCGGCGGTCGCGATGTTGGATCATCCCGAGCCCGCACGGGGGCCCGCCGAGCTCCCAAGGCGCGGCGGCCACGGCGGCGATCGGCGCTCCTTGAGACGGCGGGCGGCGGGTTGCCGGAGATCGGAGGGAGGCCGTGGAGGTGGTCCCGAGCAGCCGGCGACGTAGGGAAGGAGACGCGGGCTCGTCTCGGCCCGCACGGGTCGTGGGTGGCCGCACCGGACGCCCACACGCGCGGCGGCGACGGCGGCTCGCAGTGGTACGGCGATCAACCGGGACGGTCGCCACGGGTTCGGGGACAAGAACGGGAGCGGGTTAAGGTGGAGGCTACGTGTGGGAACCGTGTGCCCAACTTGATCCGGGCTCGTCCGGACGGCACAGTGCGGCGGCCACTGCGGCGCTCGGAGAAGCGGCGGCGGCGACCTCGCCGGTCGGACGCGGAGGTGCGGCGGTCGCGATGGAGGTCTCCGTCGAGGTCCCAAGCGGCGGCGGCTCTCGGATGCAGAGATCGCCCAAGCTCGGCCCGCTCCGAACCGGCGGCCGCGGCGCGGCGCGGCGGCGCTCGGGGGTTCTCCGTCGGGATCTGGGCGACGCCGGCGCAGAGATTGGGGTCCATGCATGCAACCTCGAGATCCCCCTCCCCTTCTCAACCAGAGAAGGAGAGAAAGAGGGAGAGAGATAAAGAGGGTTGGAGAGATGGAGGGATGGAGAGGAGGGAGGAGCAGCGGCTCCGGCGGCCGGCGGCGCTCCCTGGTGGCCGGGACGCGCGCGAGGAGTCCAGGGGAAGAGGAGGAGGCGGCTAGGGAGTCGGTTACGAAAGATGGGGGCTAAAAGCTAGGGTTTCATGAGGAAACCCTAATTCACTACATATATATACATATATACAATTGCAGATTAGTCCCCCAACACTTAATATTTTTATCTAAGTCCCTCACAGAATGGGTAAAATGCACAAACGCACCTCCACTTCCGATTTCACACGAAACGGTACATAAAATATGTGGCTTTTGCAAAAATACCGATTCTCCAATATCGGCCCCTCCTCGATCAACTCGTAATTCTTGCCGATCCGTCCGTCCGATTTGCGAACGGATCGCACCAAGGTGTGATCAAGACGTCGAAGACATCAAACCCACGATTTTAGTTCGTCTCGATCGGTCACGGATTCACGAAGAAATCCATCCCCTCGCAACAATCCGATTATTACACATCGACCCCTTTGCGATCATCTTGTAATATCCGACGATCCGTCGCAAGTGATTCTCCGACGGATCACGCCAAATGCTCAAAGATGACGGAGACATCGAATCTAGCATTTTATTTCATTCGATTTGGTCTCCGATTTGCGACGAAGCCTATCTCTCCATCAATTCTCGTAATAAACCAACTTATTAACATATATACTTTATATATGTAAAATCGTTCGGGGCCCTTTTTCTCGACAACCGTGCATCGACATTCGATTCCGCTGCCAACGGTTCCAAAGATATCCGAGCCGTTCGAAACGAGCTATTGGAAGCCTATATTTGAATCCAAAATTCGAACCTAACCTCTATTCCCGCTCATCCTAAAATCGAAGTTACTATTCACTTTAAGTCAAACTTCATAATCGCGTATCTTCTCCGTTTTAGCTCATTTTCTCCTGAAACTTGACGAGTGCTTATGTAATTAAATTACACACATAAACATCGTCAACAGAGAGTCAAATGACACAGTCAAAATTTCGGTCTTCACAATTTTACCCCCTCTCACTTTTACAACTATTATAATTTATATTTTATTACCAAGATAATATGCTTTTATTATAATTATTTTTCTGGTTTAATTTAATTAATTTAATATGTCTTTATTTTGACTAGTTTAATATATATTTGTTTTATTTCATTTAATTAGTATATATTTATTTTATTTGTTTAATTACAAGTGAAAGAATTCAATACTTTTTGTTAGATTTATTTTAAGATTTTTATATTGTTCTAGCTAGATGTAGTTTGAAATTTTTTTATTTTAGCTTTAATTTATATTACTATGAGTATTTTTTCATATTTGTCTTTTTATAGTTTACTTTGATTACTTTTTAAATCTTTATATTATGTTATATATATAGTTTGATAGTTTTCTATTTTATCTTTGCAAAAAAAAAAATTGATAGTTTTCTATTTTAAATAAAAAAAATAATCAAAATAAACTATAAAAAGACAAATATGGAAAAAAAAAAAAAAAAAAAAAAAAACTCATAGTCATTTTTTTTGAAAAAATAATCAAATTAAACTGTAAAATAAAAAACATATCAAATTAATTAAATTAAACTAAAAAATACTTATAAAACATATGTATTATAATTGTTGTAAGAGTGAGATGGGTAAAACAGGTATTTTAGCCATATTTTTTTTGCAATACAAGTAATATGGGTAGTTTTGATAACTTTACTAAATTTGAAGGGCAAGTTTGATATTAAAAATTTTTGGAGGGCATTCATGTAATTAGGGGTTGGTGAGAGTGTATCTATGAAATTAACCCAAAAATAAAATTAAAAAAAAATTGTCTAGGACGTAACAAGCCGATCTGCTAGCAATAATAATATGTTAGACCCAAACCATCGGACCAGAATACTTAAGTCCAATTATTATTACTAGTATGTCTGCTACTTATAAGCCTATCACACTCTCCCACATCATCCGTTGTACGTTGTGGGACTACTAGAGTGTCACATACTCCGCTCGTTTGTGGTCGGACGTCCTCAATTCCTCATCAACTCAGCCCAATCACACATATAGCCCTAGCTTTACCGGGCGATGTTAAATCTATTTCACACTTTCAACGCTCTGATACTAAATATAACGATCCTACCCGTTGGGCCCAAACTACCGTCCCAAAATACTTAAGCCTAGTTATTATTACTAGTTTATCCGTCACTTATAAACTCATCACACTCTCCCACATCATTTGATGTGGACTATTGAAGTGTCACAGTTTGGACTAGATTATGATTCCGATTTGGACATAACACTAATGGTATAAATAATAAAAGTTAAATATTTATTAAACATAATGAGTCCACAATATTTATTGCCACGTGGCAAGAAACCCTTCATTCTTAGGTTAATTGATAATAAAATAATAACCTATTTTGAGCCAAACTAATTCTCTAAAAAATAATAATTCATTTTGAACCGAACCAATTCTCTAAGTTAGCACTTGAACCGAATTGAACTGCATCTCTCATATAGTTTCAACCGAACCTTTTTTATAATCGAACCGATTCTCTATATAAATTGGATCTGAACCGAACCATAGAACTCCCTCTGAACCTCTGAACCGAACCGAACCGAAACCTATCTAAACCTGTAAATAAAACTGAACCAAGTTACTCTCTGTATGCAAAGCGTTTACTCTCCGCTCCCTCTCCGCGTGCCCATGCTGAAACGCTCCCCCTCCACGCGGCCATGCTGAAACGCTCCCTGGCGCGAACTTCGTCGTTAGCGAGACCTAATTAATTTCTTATCCAACGGAGGGAGTTCCGCCCCCTCACATTCCACAGCGATTCTCTCTCTCTCTCTCTCTCTCTCTCTCTCTCCGATGTTGCAGTTTTCTTCGCTCTCTCTTCCAATAGTGGTTTCCTTGCCTATTTCTCTTCCCCTCTCCCTAAGCTACTTTGCCTCTCTTTTGAACGAGAGGTGATGATGGTTGGAAAAACCCTAATCTCGTTTTCCTACATCTCCTGGTTTAGCAATGGAGAGATCTGCATAGCTATGAGAGGTATGTTGTTGAGCCACTGATTCTCGAAATTAGGGGTGTATGAGAGGTAGGTGGCTTCATTGGTGTTTCTTGAGGCGATCGCATTGGGTTTTCCCTAAATTTGAGGTGATTGCATTAGGGTAAGATTGTTATATTTTAAAATGTTATTTTTATTGAATTATCTATACAGATGGAATCGATAAATAGCAGTCTATTAAATCATAGAGTATTGTAATTAAATTGAGTTGCTTAAAATTTTTTTTACCACTCATTTACTAATAAGGATGTGAGAACTAGGTCGGAACAAAATTTTCTTCCAAAATAGGCATCATGTGTAGCCATATATCTCTATACCATAAATCTATGGGTATTTGGGTTTGAAATATGAATGAAAGCGCAGTCTGTACACTTACAAGTCCATTGAGTTATTTAAAAGTCGAAACATTAAGGTTGGATGATGTAAATGGAAAATAGAAGTTTACAGTTGTAGCATACCGAACTTCTAAAGTCTTGAAGTTACGGGGTATGTTGGCTTGTAAGGCCTTTGGAATGGTTCCGGTGAAGTCCGGAAGCTTTTGGGTGTTTTCGGTACACGTGGGTGCGAAAACGGGACCCAAAAGGCTATATTGGGCCGTAAGCTAAATCCGGCACTAGCGTGGATGAAGTGATGATGTGGACATTATCAGAATCATGCGTGGGGAGTCTCGGTGCGATTCCAAGTGAATCGAAGACCCACGGAGCCAAAAGTGAGTTGGAACGGAGAAGAAATGGACGAAGCAGGAAAAAATGGCTAAGTCCTTGGAGTGCTGGCTGGGAGGACCTGTGAGGTCCGGTCCCTTCAGCAAGGACCGGTCCTCTAGGGTCTGGTCCCTTGGGGAGTGTTAAGGATTTTATAAGTTGGCGAATTTCGTGAAGTAATTGGAGTCTTGAAGGAGTCAGGAGCACACTTGGACAAAGAAGCTCAGCACCTCAGGTATGGTTTAAAGATAATTTATGGTGATTATATACTAAGATTTAGTAGTTAAAAGACTTGGATTAATCTTAATTTGACAATATTTCAAATCTGAAAAAACTGTGTTCAAGGTCCGGACCTAATGGTCAAGTCCGGATCCCGAGACCTTGTCTCTTGCGCAACATTAAATCAGATCCGGAGTCGGAGCTCAAGTCCGGATCCCGTAGCTTGTGTTTTGAAAAGTCTTAATTCAAAACCGGACTTGAGTGCGAAATCCGGATCCTGTAGCCTGACAATTGTTGTTACGCAAGTAAGGACCGGACTCCAGGGATCAAGACCGGACTCTGTGAATTTCAAAAGAAATTAACGGAAGAGAGAACCGGTTGAGGGGGTCAAGTCCGGACTTCTAAGACAGGTCTCCATATGTAAGGTCCGGTCTATGGTGACGAAAAATTTTCAAATTAGGCTGATTTCAATCCTACTCTATCTCTAAATCTTCTAACACTATAAATAGACCATGGGGGGTTCATTAATTGATATGCTCAGAATTATTAGACTATAGATCCTCTTAAAACCCTAGAAACTCGTTTTAAAGCTTTATGATTCAATTCTTAAAGCGAGTTTTGTTTTTTTGATCGTCGAGTTGATTCTAGGTTTTCTCTTTGAATACTCCTTCATGAATCAACTTGATGATTGACTAAAAGGGTTCCCCCATAGTCTATGGTGCGTTAATTGTTAAGATCACCATAAGTTTTTCTTCTACAACTCCGGACAAAGGGTGGCGCGGGGATCGCGTGAGAGACCGAGGATTCGGTGGACACTTTGAGGATTCGGGGCGTTGACGCGGCAAGGAGTTGCGGCGTGGTCGGTTGGAGGAGTTCAATCGATCGAGGACCAGCAAAGGAGATCCACGTTGACAGAGTTACTTAACAGATTTTAACTCTAAGGGTATATTAGAAATAGGTTGGAACGTAGGTATTTTCAATATTAGCCTTCTAAGAGGGGTAAATCGGAAAATTGAGAATTTTTCAGGGGTATATAAGCAATTGCCCCTTTTATTTTTATCTCCTGTCGGCTTCGGAGACCGGACTCGGCTCTCAAGTCCGGACCGCACTGTAAAAAACCGACTTTTTCTCAGGATGGAATTTGGCCTTTGATTTTAAACGTTATTGTGCGTAATTATATTATAAGAGCACACGTCAAATTTCAGGCGAAACCGAGCCAAAACGGAAAAGTTACGCGACCCGAAAGTTCGACTTAAGTGAATAGTAACTTCAGTTTTCCGGATGAGCCGGGAATAGAAGTTAGGTTCGGGTACATGTCGGATTCCAAATATAGGCTTCCAATAGCTCGTTTCGAACAGCTCAGATATACTGGAACCATTGGCACTGACGGAATCGAATTTCGATGCACGGTTGTCGAGAAAAAGGGTCCCGAACGATGTTACATATATAAAGTATATATATTAATAAGTTGGTTTATTACGGGAAAAGATCGAGAGATGGGTTCGTCGAAAAACGGAGATCAAGTCGAGTGAAACAAAATGCTAGTTTCGATGTCCTCGACGTGCTGAACGCGATGGCGCGATCCGTTTGCAAATCCGACGAACGGATCGCCGGATATTGCAAGATGATCGAAGAGGGGTCAATGTTGGCAAATGGGATTGCTGGAGAGAGAATGGATTCATCGCGAATCCGTGACTGATCGAGGCGAAGTAAAATCATGGATTTATTATCTCCGTCGTGCTGATCGCGTTGGCGCGATCCGTTCGCAAATCCGACGACCGGATCTCCGGATATTGCATGTTGAACGAGAAGAGGTCGGTAATGGCTAAATGGTAACTTCGCAAAAGTCGCAGTATTTTATGTATCGAATCACGTGGTATCGAGCGTGGAGGTGCGTACGTGCAAAATACACGCGTGGGCAGGGACTCGGATGAAAATGTTCAGCTTTAGTGGGCCTTTCTGCATTTATGCTACTTGTATATAATGTTGCATTAGGGTTCCTAAGCAAGAAACCCTAACCCTAGCCCCTATTGCTTCCAGCAGCGCCCCTTAGCCTCCATCACCTCTCTACCCTGCCCGTGCTCATGTCCATGCCGCCGACGCGCTGTCCCGATCGCCGGAAAAGCAACCCTGGCCACCCTCTCCATCTTTCACTCTTGTTCCGGCCACCACCCCTCGACCTGGAAGCTCGGGAAGCCACCACCAGGTAGGATCCCCTTCCCGTGGCCGAGACCAACCACCAGCGTCGCCTCGCCGCCGCCGACCATCCCCGCAGGCCGCCGGCGCCGCTCGGACCTCGTTGCGGCCTCCTGCACCGCTTCGGGCCGAGCCGAGCTTCGCAGGTTAGCCTCCACACCGCCGCCCGCCTCCCTCTCGCGCCGTTGACCTCCACCGACCTCCGCGCGACCCGCGCCGCCGCCGTGGCCGCCGACCGCCGCGTTTCTCCTCGCGGCCGCACAGGGCTGTGCGGGCCGAACCGAGGCCGGTTTGGCCTCCACGCATCGCCGCCATCCGCAGCCGGCGAGTCGTCCTCCCGCAACCTTCCGGCAAAGCCCCGCCACCGGCCGAAGCCTCCCGCCGTCCGCGCCGCCGCCGCCACTCCTTGTGGCCGAACCGAGCCCGTAGGGCTCGGACGACCCAGCGCCGCCGGCGCCGCTTTCCGCCGCGCCGGCCGGCGTGAGCAGCTCCGCCGGCCGGCCGCACTCGTTCACCGCCGGCGACCCCGCCGCCGGAGCTCCTCGGCCGGACCCGAGCCTTGTCCTTCTCGGGTTTGGGTGCCAGTGGCATCAATGCCCGTTGTCGTCGTGCCGCTTCCGCCGCCTTCTCGACACGAGCCCCGCCTCCTTGACCTTCAAAGATCCGTCTCGGCCGGCCGCTTCGCCGTCCGGCCGCGCCGCCACCCCCGCTCTCCACTCGCCTCCGGTAAGCTTTTAAATTAGGCCTATTATGGGCGATTTCTTGTTCTAACCTCCTCGGGCCTCCCCGATCCGAACGGAAAGGAGCACGGTGATCAGGACTCATCGCTGATCACCGTGCGCACCTCGGTTTTGGTCGGGAAGACCCCGGTCTACTGATTTGGCAAAGTCGGTCCTTTCCGGCCTTTTCGTCGCTCGCTGCGCGCGCTATTCCGGCGACCCGAGGCTGTTCCGATGCCTCCGGGGGTGAGCACGGTGATCGTCTGTCAGTGACGATCACAGTGGTCAACTCAATTAGAGTCAGCGGGTTCCTGGTTAGCGGGATATGCATGTTTTTTGTGCAGTGCGCGCAGTTCTCTGAACTTCGGGTCGCTCCCGCGCACTCCATAGTGTCCGAAATTGCTCCGAAGGGTGAGCACGATCTCCGGCACGTCGAAACCTATCAGCGAGTGTATTGGTTTGGCTAGATGAGTTCTGGTAGAGTAGTCGGACCATAAAAGCCCCAAAATCACGTAAAATAATGCGATTTCGGATAATCTAGAGGGCTTTTATGCATTTGTGCTTGTTGTGGCTGCTGTTGGCAGCATGGGTGAGTTGTGGGTAACCTATGGACTGATCGTTCAAGGTCCCAAGCTCTCGTGGAGACCGAAAATTGATTTCCGGCGCGTTTCTCGGCGAAATCCGCCGACGGAACGCGGGTTTAGTTCGGAATTCTTCCGACGATGCCTCGCGAGTCGTTGTAGTGTCACTAAGCCTTGTTGGCAGATCACCCGCGTTATTTCGAGGGTTTAGAAATGACGGATGAGCGACGGTAGGTTCCGGTGTCGAAATAGACACTTCCGGAAACCCGTATTCGTACAATTATCCGACGATAATTGTATAGTAGTGTTATCTTGTGTTTGCTGCCAAAACATCTAAATTGGAGTGTTTTGTGGCAGCGGGTGACTCGTGACACGAGTTGGTGCACTTCGGGACAGTTCGTGGGTCCTGGCGGAGTCCCGGTGCGATTTACGGGACTTCCGGCGAGTTACGGTAATTGGTCTCGAAAAACCAATCTCCGTGGGATTAGTTTGTGAGTAGTAGTACTTGTGTTGGTAGGTTAGATGCTAACCCGGTGGACCATTTCGTAGGTCCAGTTGCTTCATTTTCACAGTCGATAGATCTTCTACAGTTGTACAGGTGGGTACTTCGATCCGACGTCCGTACAATGGTACACGCTGGTGACGTTCCTTCCACCCTTACTGTTTATATCGTTTATCCTAGATATATCTTGCACCTGTTTGTTACAGTATTACTCTACTCAGTGTTTCCATGTTTAGTATCATGTGTAGGAGTAGAGTAGATTACTTCTTGTCAGCCTATGACATCTGTGACCTGTTCGGTCAGTTTACTTCAGTGTACTCAGTGACCTTGTTGTTCGGTTGGTCAGTTCTCGTGTTTCCTTCAGTAGTACTTGCATACAGTTGAGAGGATGTTGAGTTGTTCCATCCTAGTTGACCTGAGTGGTCAGTTCTTGTGTTTCCTTGAGTAGTACTTGCATACAATTGAGAGGATGTTAAGTTGTTCCATCCTAGTGTTACGGATTTTATGTTGGCATATTTCGTGAAGTTAGTTCGGAGTCTTGAAGGTTTAAAGAAGAACAGACGAAGATCGAAAACTCGCATATTCAAAATATGAATGCACAATGCTCGGTAAGTTCAAATATTATTAATGATGATTTATAAATATTTAAAAGTGTTTGGAAGACTTAGAATGTTTTTAAATTGAATATTTAGACAAAATTGAGGTTTTCAAATCCTAGTCTATCTCTATGTTTTCTAATTGATTTTAAAGAGGTTTTCAAATCCTAGTCTATCTCTATATTTTCTAATTGATTTTAAACAAGTTTTCAAATCCTAGTCTCTAATTTATTTTCAAAATTAGATTTTCACAATCCTAGTCTACTTCTAAGTCTTCTAAATCTATAAATAAGCGATGGGGGTTCCATTAATTCATATGCTTAGAGTTTAGACCATTATGAAACCCTAGAAACTTGTTGGATGCTCTCTTTCTTTCTTCAACAACAAGTTTCTATCGGATCAATTCTTGAAATCATAATTTCTCGTTCTTCATGGAGAATTGATCCGGCTATTGCTTAGAAATATTTTCTACGGTTCTTTAATGATTATCTAAACAATAAATCATCACCGATCGTATCGTTCTTGCTCCGGACGGAGTGCGCTCGTGGATTCGAGTGGCGTCGTGGATTCGGCGTGATCGGAGGCTTCGTGGATTCGAAGTGGAGGCGTTCGTGGATTCGAACGTGGGGCGTGGACAACCCGGCGGCGTGCGCGAGATCCGAAGAAAATAAAGAGAGGTTTGAGTCCGTGGATTCGGTAAATCACCTTGTAATCTTTTATTCTTAGTGGATTGTTATCGCGTGTTGGTCCCGTGGGTTTTTTACTCCGAGTTGGAGTTTTCCCACGTAAATCTCGGTGTGCTTTTTATTTTCCGCATTTATTTTTATTGCATCGAGATTTGTGGTTTTCGGCCTTTACACCTATTCACCCCCCTCTAGGTGTTGGATACAATCTAGATAGATCCTTGGGGCTACCCCATAACTCACACCTAGTTGACCTGAGTGGTCAGTTCTTGTGTTTCCTTGAGTAGTACTTGCATACAGTTGAGAGGATGTTGAGTTGTTCCATCCTAGTTGACCTGATTGGTCGGTTCTGGTACTTCCTTACAGTTTGACGACCTATACAGTTAGTACGCCTGAGAGGCAGGATTGTCGGCTGGTTGCCGACGTTTCGCTATTGAGCATATCAGCATTGATCGCCCGAGAGACACACGCATTTCACGAACACCATCGGTCTGGCCACCGCAAGAGTGTGTTCTTTTCCGGAAAAGTGGTTTGGGATTGGTCATTGGACTTGCCAACCCGTGAACCCTAGACTGGGTTATATGCAGTCTGTGGGCCCAGCGGTCAGTACTGGGTTGTACACAGGTAGAGTGGCAGTGGGCATAGGCCTGAGGTCTGCGGACCAATAGGGCAGTTTACAGATTGGGTATTTTTGTACTTTCGTACCGTTGACGCATACTTACAGTAGCTGTTGTTTCATATCTGTATATCTCTCCATTTACTACTATACTACTATTATCTCCTCTAGTGTCTATCTCCGCGAGGTATCCTGTCACGCCCCGGGACCCAGCGGAAGCCCCCCCGGCGCGTGCCCAGACCCGCCGTATGTCTACAACATACAAGGCGTCTAACAAAAACGATAAATAACCACAAAAATAAGAAGAATCTAGAAGCATCAGAGCAGTATAACAACTAGAATTCTAAACTATTAAGCATACAAGAAGTAGATAAAAGAAAGAACCAAATTTCACTAAGAACTATAAAAGAGTAATACAACAATAACCTCCACGAGCAACAACTAAAGATCCCAAAGTGAAAACTAACATAATACATGGTGGTCTCTATAAATGGATACAAAAATCACTCTCTCACAAAAACACAAAAGAGAGGAAAAACCACCTAAACAGTAGTGGCAAAAGAAGCTAGCTACGGGCTAACTAGACGCGACTCCCGTGCCTCCGCCGGTGCCGAAGGCTCTGAAACACACAAGAAACAGGGGAGGTGAGAACTATTAAAAATAGTTCCCAGTGGGCAATTACTGACTTCAGTTGCATGCTCCACTAGACCCAAAACTAAGCAAGTAGGTGTGAGTGAAATAAATAACGAGTAAGTATAAACGATAATATAAGCGATAATAAACGACATGTAAACGACATGTAACCACTAAACACATTATCTCTACTTAGCATGAATTTGCATAAGTAAGCTATTCTAAGCATGAATAGAAAGTACAATAACTAGTGCAAGGTTCACAAATTAATAGTAAAGAGTTAAAGTTTACTATTCTAGTCAAATCCACAATTTTCTTTAAACTACATTAAGTTTAAGTACAATAAGATCCAGCCCGAAGGCGATATAGCCGATGCCCACCCGAAGGCTGCCTAGCCCAAATGCCGAGCCTAATGGCCCCGTAGTAGTCAACATTCCCACCCTAGGAATGAGACTGTCCCACGGCAATCCACTTCGGCGCCCAATCCCGCACGGCGAATACATGAAACGCGTTGGCCAACTCCGGAGTGCCGGCTTGTAGGGAGCTACCCTCACAAGCATGTGCGAATGAGCACAATGGCAAAAGTCACAAAACTCACAAGTCCCGAATCATCATGTCTCTAGCAGAGAATGTACAAGTGTCCAAAAGGCCTATCTCTATGTCATCATGTCTCTAACATGGAAATAATAGATGTCCAAAGGCCTATGTCAAGTCTCTATGTTGCAGTTTCATAGTTTTCTAAGTTAAGTGCCGCTTGATGACACTTAAGCTCTTCTAAGTTCCAACAAGAGTTCGATGTTCACAACTACATTAATTAAGCTATAACATCATAAATCGCACACTCCCAGGAGCCCACAGGAATCACCCCCACATGCCTACTATTTAACCCAGATTGCTCTACTATATAGAGTGAAATTTTAATCATACATAAGGCATGCATTTTGAGTGACTCAAAATTCATAATAAATCTAATTAGCATGAATATGCAATCAAAATAATTAAATCAAACCGAATAAGCACTTAGGAGCCATTTGCCCCTATGCTCATGAAGCCAAACCCACCGAGTGCGAAAAGCGTTGCTCCGAACCGCTAACGAAGCTTCGATAATCACTCCTTGAGTCCTAAAAAGCACACCCTAGGAGTTACAAGCTAAGAAGATAAACCTTGAGTTCACACTTTAAGGAACTCTAGAAAAGGTTGGGGAAAACTCACCGAATGCGAAGGAAGTGCTCTTGATCTCCAAATGGGAGTTAGAGTCCTTCTAATCCAACCTAAATCAAAGTTCTAAACCCATCAATTAGGTCCCAAAGGCTCTAAATCGAAAATCCCCAAATCCTAACCCTAGAATCCCATTCTAGGGTTTCATCTCACAAAAACCCACAAAAACCAAAACTAGAGGAAGGAGATCATTCACATATCTCTAAGAAGCTCTAAACCAAGCTCAAAAAGCCTTAGGCTTGAAGCTTAATCCACCACAAAGCTCCAACCACCAAGCTCCAAGCTCCAACAATGGTGAGGTTGCCTCTACCAAGCACAAAGAAGCAAAAGGAGGGTTTTAATCCTCAAAAAAAATCCAACCAAAACCTTAGAAAACACAAGGGAGTAGAGAGAGGAGCTCCTCCTTCCTCTTTGCTGTAATGGGGGTGCTCAAATGGAGCCCTAGGGTGAGGGGGTAACCTAATAGAAGCAACAAAATGCTAAAACACCCCTGCAGTTTAAACTGCTCGAAATCTGCCAGTTTGTACCGGTACAAATCAGATTTGTACCGGTATAAACCCTGCGAAACAGCCAAACCCGAGCCTCGGGTTTGCCAAGTCTGCCCTTTTATACCGGTATAAATCTCGGTCTGTACCGGTATAGCCATCATTTTATACCGGTATAGACACCATTTTGTTCCGGTACAAAGGCACAGAATTCCAACCCGAGAGCCACCTAAAATCCAACTTTTTTGGACTTTAGTGCTAGGGATTCATCCACTAACCTCGGTACACGTGCCATAGGTCGGAACACAGTCAACGACCCTCCAGAAAATCTGGAAAAGCTCCAAACACAAGTCGAATACTCGAACTTCGCAATTTGCGTAAGTCCAGTATGTTACATTCACCCCTCCTAAAAAGGAGTTTCGTCCGCGAAACTCGAAAGCGAACTCATACCTCAAGTTTCCATCTGAAAGAGATGGGGATAGCGCTCCTGCAGTGCGCTCTCAGGCTCCCACGTGGCCTCCCGCTCTTCGTGGTTGCTCCAAAGAACCTTCACGTACGGAATGTCCCGATTCCGCAATTTCTTCACTTCGCGAGCCAAGATCTTCACTGGTTGCTCCTCGAAGGTCAAATCCTCCCGCAGCTCTATGGGTACAGCCTCCAATACGTGAGCTGGATCATGGATATATTTTCGAAGGACCGATACATGAAAGACGTTGTGCACGCCCAATAGGTTCGGCGGTAGAGCAAGTCGATACGCCACCGGACCTATACGTTCCAAGATCTCATATGGTCCAATGAATCGAGGACTCAACTTACCTCGAATTCCAAATCTCCGAATTCTCTTTGACGGCGAGACTTTCAAGAAGACATTATCTCCAATCTGAAACTCCAAGTCTCGTCGACGTTTATCTGCATAGCTCCTCTGCCTACTCTGGGCTGTCAGTAGGCGCTCACGAGCGATTCGAACTTTATCCTCTGCTTCCTGGAGCACTTCAGGGCCTAAAGCCAATCTTTCGCCAACTTCACTCCAATGAAGTGGGGATCTACACTTCCGTCCATACAATGCCTCGAACGGTGCCATCTTGATGCTTGCTTGATAACTATTGTTATAAGCAAACTCCGCCATAGGTAGATGCTGCGACCATCCTCCCTGGAAGTCAATCACACTTGCTCGAAGCATGTCCTCAAGAGTCTGTATAGTGCGCTCCGACTGCCCGTTACTCTGGGGTGGAAAGCAGTGCTGAAATCCAATCTGGTACCTAAGGCGTCCTGCAGACTCCTCCAGAAATGTGACACAAAGCGGGTGTCTCTATCAGATACGATCGAAGTAGGTACTCCATGAAGTCGCACAATCTCATTAAGGTACACTTGTGCGAGCTTCTCTCCTGCCCAAGTAGTGTGAATAGGTATGAAGTGCGCCGACTTCGTCAACCTATCCACTATCACCCAAATAGCATCATGCCCAGCTTGAGAGCGAGGCAATCCGATCCACGAAGTCCATGGTGATCTTCTCCCACTTCCACACGGGAATAGGCAAACTCGAAGTTTTCCCCTGGAACTCGATGCTCAGCTTTCACCTGTTGGCAAGTTAGACATCTAGCAACAAACTCGCCAACATCCTTCTTCATCCCAGGCCACCAATAAAGTAGCCTCAAGTCCTTGTACATTTTGGTGCCTCCTGGATAAATAGCATAGGGTGCCCTGTGTGCCTCCTGGAGGATGTCCTCTCTAAGTCCCACATCCGACGGCACACAAATCCGCCCGCCAAAGCGCATCACTCCCTGATTATCCATTAGGAAGTCGCCGGTGCAACCATTAACCATTTTGTCTTGAATCTTTTACAACTCTAAGTCAAGAGCTTGCTTTTCTTTAATTCTATCCATAAGTGTAGGTTGCACAACCATAGTCATCAGCCGCATAGGCGTATCGGGAGTCACTACCTCCAACTCCAACCGCTTCATCTGCTCGATCAACTGCGGTTGAGTAACAACATGCATCGCTAAGTTCGCGGTCGATTTCCGACTTAGCGCATCCGCCACCACGTTAGCCTTGCCTGGGTGGTAGAGAATAGTCAAATCATAATCCTTGAGCAGCGCCAACCATCTGCGCTGCCTCAAGTTCAACTCCTTCTGAGTGAATAAGTACTTCAAGCTCTTGTGATCCGTATACACCTCGCACCGCTCGCTGTACAAATACTGGCGCCATAGCTTCAATGCAAAGACTACGGCCGCCAACTCCAAGTCGTGTGTAGAATAGTTCTTCTCGTATTCCTTCAATTGGCGAGAAGCATACGCGATCACTTTGCCACCCTGCATCAAGACACAGCCCAATCCGTTAAGAGATGCATCACTGTAAACCACATACCCTGCTCCAGCAATAGGTAATGTGAGGATCGGGGCGGTAGTCAATCTCAGCTTCAACTCTTGGAAGCTCTTTTCGCACGCATCATTCCAAATGAATTTAGCTCCTTTGTGCGTGAGCCTCGTGAGGAGAGTAGATAACTTCGCAAAGCCCTCCACGAATCTGCGGTAGTAGCCGGCCAAACCAAGGAAACTCCTGATCTCGGTGATGCTCGTCGGTCTTGGCCAATCCTGAATGGCTTCTACCTTCCTAGGATCCACTGCTATACCTGATCCTGAAATCACATGTCCCAGAAAAGCCACTTCTCGAAGCCAAAATTCACACTTCTTCGGCTGAGCGAACAACTTCTTTTTCCGAAGCACTTGAAGTACCAATCTCAAGTGTTCCTCGTGCTCCACATCACTTCGGGAATAAACCAAAATGTCGTCGATGAAGACCACGACGTACCTGTCTAGATAAGGCTTGAAAACACGGTTCATTAGATCCATAAAAGCTGCCGGGGCATTAGTAAGCCCAAACGGCATAACAGTGAACTCATAATGTCCATACCGTGATCTAAAAGCCGTCTTCGCCACATCCCCAGGCGCAATCTTCAACTGGTGGTAACCCGACTTCAAGTCTATCTTGGAATACACATTCGATCCTTGAAGTTGGTCAAAAAAATCATCGATCCTCGGCAACGGATATTTATTCTTGATCGTGACTTTATTAAGTTCACGATAGTCCACGCAAAGGCGAAGTGATCCATTCTTCTTCTTCACAAAAAGAACCGGTGCTCCCTAAGGTGACACACTCGGTCGAATGAAGCCCTTGTCTAACATATCCTGTAACTGTGCCCTCCGCTCCTTTAACTCTGCCGGTGCCATCCTATAGGGTGCCTTCGAGACTGGGGTAGTCCCTGGAACGAGATCTGCCACAAACTCGATCTCCCTATCAGGTGGCATGCACAGTAGCTCCGCCGGAAACACGTCCCGAAACTCCCGTACCACCGGGATATCCTCGATCCTAGGGGTATCATCCTCACCCCTCAATGCGATACAAGCCAAATAGGCTACGCATCCACGGTTGATCAGTTGCCTAGCTCGAGACGAACTGATCGACATCGCAAAAAGCGAACTCTGGCATCCTCTAAACACCACCTCACTCTGACCCGGTTCTCTAAAAGTAATCGTTCGATTGACACAATCGATAGTGGCGTAATATCTAGTCAACCAATTCATACCCAAAACCACGTCAAAATCCCCCAACTTGTGCACTACTCGCAAGTCCACGGGCATGGTCCAATCTCCTACCCGGATAGGGCAACTGGGGCAATACTCTCGCACGTCCACAATGTGGTCGGGTACAACAATACGTCCAGGGTGTAGTAAAGGAACAAACTGGATGTCATGCAACTCGGCAAACAGCCGAACTATAAATGAATGTGATGCACCGGTATCAAATAATGCACGTACTCTAATGCCATCAAGTAAAATGATACCTGCCACCACATCCTCAGCTGTCGCTGCCGCCTCAGTCTGCGCGGCATACATGCGCCCACTCGGCGCCTGTCGTGACCCCTCGCTCTGGCGCTGGACGGTCGGCCGCCCGCGATCGTGTCGACGGGGTCCCAGTCGGGCCGGTAGAGCCGGTGCCGATGCGAGAAGATGGTGCGGTGAAGAACCTCTCGGGCACTCGGTACGGATGTGGCCCTCACGGCCACACTGCGGAAGCACTGCCCGGCTGTGGACACTGCGGCGGGTGGTGAGGACCACCGCAGATCACACACCGGGGAGGCCGGCGTCGGTCGGGTCCTCCTCGCTGAGTCGGTGCGCCTCGACTTCGCTGCTGGTGCCTCGGATATTTCGGTGGCCTCCTAAGTGCGTCTGGCTCGCACCCTCGGCCGCGGGCCTCTTGCCCTTTCCCTTGTCCAAACCCTCGCGCCGCTCCTGTACCATCGCCGCGCCGCTCTCCACGGTGAGCGCGCTGTTCACCACCTGTCGGTATGTCTGAAACTCAGAGGACTGCACAAACCGGAAAATCGACGGTCGCAGTCCACGCTCGAAGATGCGGGCCTTATCCTCGTCGTCCCGCACGACGAAGGGCACGCAATGCAGAAGCCGAGCAAACTCCCTCTAGTACTCGGCCAAAGTCCGGTCCCCCTGAGTAAGGCTGCGCAAACTCTGCTCCATCTGCCTCTTGACGCTGTCGGGGAAGTAGTGTGACAACAGAAGTTCCTTGAACTTCATCCAGATAATAAACGTCAAATCCGTGCTAGGGTTCTCCTGAATGTCCATCCACCAGCGGTAGGCCTCGCCGTCCAAGTGGTGGGTGGCGAGCCACACCCTATCCCGCTCCTCCAAAAATGTGTCGCGGAAAAGCTTCTCCATGTGCATCAACCACTTTTCCACAATCCAGTGGTCGACGTTCTCACCGTCAAAGATCCTTGGGCTGCACTTCGTAAACTCCTTGAGGCGACCCATGAGTCGATCCCTCTCGGCTCCCTGAGCCATAACTGGAAATGCCGCTGCCACCGGTGATGCTCGAACTGGCGGGGTGTCCCGGTCCTCCTCTCGGCGCTCGACTGCCGGAGTCGTCTAGTGTGAGCCGGCCGCGGGGGACTGCGCCCGCGGTAAGTCAACCTCGGCTGGTGCTGGCGGCGAAGGAGTCTGAGTCTCCCTCGCAGTCGCCTGCTACAGTAGAAGGTCCTCCATGCGCTTCATGCGCGCCTCGACGCCGTGCCGGCGTCCGTCGCGCGTCACAAAAAGTGCGTGAGCCTGGCCCCTCAACTCACGGACCTCACCAAATCCGGAGGTAGCGGAGGTCTCGACCTCCTCAAAAGTTGCCGCATTGTCCGCTCCAACAGATTTAGAGCGAGTCGTCGGCATCGTCACTACACATCATAAAAGCGCAAGTTAGTAAGCTCACGCAATCGTATCCCCGCTCAAGCTATAAATACCCAAATCATGCGAAAGTAATGAAGTGTCATTTACTACTAACTCCCGATGTTACGTTGTCGGCCGCCAACGTAACCCTCCGCGAAGTTAGAAGTTATACACTTCGATCCAACTCTACTTACTAGAGTTATTCAAGATACCCAATCTTAATACTTTCGCTCACAAGTTAAATAGACCTCGTCTCTCACGAGCCTATATCCTATAGTCCAACCTGCCTAAGGTTTGCTAGGTCCACAAGAAGACTCAACCCTAGGCTCTGATACCAATTTAATCTGTCACGCCCCGGGACCCAGCGGAAGCCCGCCCGGCGCGTGCCCAGACCTCTACAACATACAAGGCGTCTAACAAAAACGATAAATAACCACAAAAATAAGAAGAATCTAGAAGCATCAGAGCAGTATAACAACTAGAATTCTAAACTATTAAGCATACAAGAAGTAAATAAAAGAAAGAACCAAATTCCACTAAGAACTATAAAAGAGTAAATACAACAATAACCTCCACGAGCAACAACTAAAGATCCCAAAGCGAAAACTAACATAATACATGGTGGTCTCTATAAATGGATACAAAAATCACTCTCTCACAAAAACACAAAAGAGAGGAAAAATCACCTAAACAGTAGTGGCAAAAGAAGCTAGCTACGGGCTAACTAGACGCGACTCCCTTGCCGCGATCCCGTGCCTCCGCCGGTGCCGAAGGCTCTGAAACACACAAGAAACAGGGGGCGTGAGAACTATTAAAAATAGTTCCCAGTGGGCAATTACTGACTTCAGTTGCATGCTCCACTAGGCCCAAAACTAAGCAAGTAGGTGTGAGTGAAATAAATAACGAGTAAGTATAAACGATAATATAAGCGATAATAAACGACATGTAAACGACATGTAATCACTAAACACATTATCTCTACTTAGCATGAATTTGCATAAGTAAGCTATTCTAAGCATGAATAGAAAGTACAATAACTAGTGCAAGGTTCACAAATTAATAGTAAAGAGTTAAAGTTTACTATTCTAGTCAAATCCACAATTTTTTTTAAACTACATTAAGTTTAAGTACAATAAGATCCAGCCCGAAGGCGATATGGCCGATGCCCACCCGAAGGCTGCCTAGCCCAAATGCCGAGCCTAATGGCCCCGTAGTAGTCAACATTCCCACCCTAGGAATGAGACTGCCCCACGGCAATCCACTTCGGCGCCCAATCCCGCACGGCGAATACATGAAACGCGTTGGCCAACTCGGAGTCTTGGCGCAGCAGAGCTACCCTCACAAGCATGTGCGAATGAGCACAATGGCAAAAGTCACAAAACTCGTCACAAGTCCCAAATCATCATGTCTCTAACATAGAATGTACAAGTGTCCAAAAGGCCTATCTCTATGTCATCATGTCTCTAACATGGAAATAATAGATGTCCAAAGGCCTATGTCAAGTCTCTATGTTGCAGTTTCATAGTTTTCTAAGTTAAGTGCCGCTTGATGACACTTAAGCTCTTCTAAGTTCCAACAAAAGTTCGATGTTCACAACTACATTAATTAAGCTATAACATCATAAATCGCACACTCCCAGGAGCCCACATGAATCACCCCCACATGCCTACTATTTAACCCAGATTGCTCTACTATATAGAGTGAAATTTTAATCATACATAAGGCATGCATTTTGAGTGACTCAAAATTCATAATAAATCTAATTAGCATGAATATGCAATCAAAATAATTAAATCAAACCGAATAAGCACTTAGGAGCCATTTGCCCCTATGCTCATGAAGCCAAACCCACCGAGTGCGAAAAGCATTGCTCCGAACCGCTAACGAAGCATCGATAATCACTCCTTGAGTTCTAAAAAGCACACCCTAGGAATTACAAGCTAAGAAGATAAACCTTGAGTTCACACTTTAAGAAACTCTACAAAAGGTTGGGGAAAACTCACCGAATGCGAAGGAAGTGCTCTTGATCTCCAAATGGGAGTTAGAATTCTTCTAATCCAACCTAAATCAAAGTTCTAAACCCATCAATTTGGTCCCAAAGGCCCTAAATCGAAAATCCCCAAATCCTAACCCTAAAATCCCATTCTAGGGTTTCATCTCACAAAAACCCACAAAAATCAAAACTAGAGGAAGGAGATCATTCACATACCTCTAAGAAGCTCTAAACCAAGCTCAAAAAGCCCTAGGCTTGAAGCTTGATCCACCACAAAGCTCCAACCACCAAGCTCCAAGCTCCAACAATGGTGAGGTTGCCTCTACCAAGCACAAAGAAGCAAAAGGAGGGTTTTAATCCTAAAAAAAAATCCAACCAAAATCCTAGAAAACACAAGGGAGTAGAGAGAGGAGCTCCTCCTACCTCTTTGCTGCAATGGGGGTGCTCAAATGGAGCCCTAGGGTGAGGGGGTAACCTAATAGAAGCAACAAAATGCTAAAACACCCCTGCAGTTTAAACTGCTCGAAATCTGCCAGTTTGTACCGGTACAAATCAGATTTGTACCGGTATAAACCCTGCGAAACAGCCAAACCCGAGCCTCGGGTTTGCCAAGTCTGCCCTTTTATACCGGTATAAATCTCGGTCTGTACCGGTATAGCCATCATTTTATACCGGTATAGACACCATTTTGTTCCGGTACAAAGGCACAGAATTCCAACCCGAGAGCCACCTAAAATCCAACTTTTTTGGACTTTAGTGCTAGGGATTCATCCACTAACCTCGGTACACGTGCCATAGGTCGGAACACAGTCAACGACCCTCCAGAAAATCTGGAAAAGCTCCAAACACAAGTCGAATACTCGAACTTCGCAATTTGCGTAAGTCCAGTATGTTACATATCCACTGGGAGGGGGAGACATGTTTACATGTTCTCACCCCTCGCCTTCTTTTCAGGTGACGTTGCAGGTCTTAATGGGACAGCTGGTGAGGAGCGAGTCTAGTACGCGACATAGCTCCGTCCCTTCGTTGGTTATTTCTTTATCCTTACCTTGCATGGTTTAGACTTATTTATGGTTCAGTTCAGTATTTACTTTTGAATATGAGATGTTTTATTATGTAATAAAGAATGTGGATTTTATGTGATAAAATGGTCTTCTACCCCTCGTGGTAGCGTGTTGTTAAAAGAAAAGGCTTTCATGTGGTTTTATCAACTTATTTATGTCTCGAAAGTGAACCTGTGGTGAATGGTGTATGAATTAATATAACTGTTGGATGTTGTATGTTCATTATTGTCGTTGTTTCCTGATTGTTTACTTACACTCTGTACATGTGCGACGCCGTGCAAATACAGGGGAGACTCTGTCCGTTTGTACAGTGGACTCCCTATATTTGTGGCGGATCTGGCATACCTTGGGGTCAGGTTTTCAAAAAAAAAAACTCCGCTGTAATTTTCACTTACTTAATAACCCCGGGGCGTGACACTCAAGCACGCCCTGAATGCTTGTGGCATCCGGACCTGGCCAGCCAAGTCCGGACCCGGCTGGAGCGGCAGCTCTATAAACCGCTCGACCAGAGGGTTTTATTCACACTACGGTTCATCTTTTTCCTTTGGAGTTTCTCTCTCTAGAACCCAAAGAGACCTTCCTAGTGCACTCATTTGCTTCGGTTTTTAGGTAAGATCTTCGGCATTATCTCCATTTTGCTCTTTTAACCCTAAAATGATGAATTTGGGGATTTCTTGGATTTGATCTTTGTTTTTCTATTTTTAACTGGGTTTGTTGCTTCATTTTTACTTAATCATGTTGAGCTAACACTTCTATGAGCTTTGTTCAACTTCCTATCATCAGATCTAAGACTACATTGCATTTAGACCTAGGTTTTCACAGTTTTTACTGTTCACAGCATGTAATTTCGAAAATTAATGGATTTTGCATTGTTTTTCTTGCAAATTGACAGTATTAAACTTGTTGTAAACGGCCCTAGGATGCTCCAGATTAAATTTAACAATTTTTGACCAATTTTTCTTAATTTACGTTTTCTTTTTGTTCAATATGTTGATTTTTCATGTGTTGGACAGCGGCCTTTCTTTTTAAAAGATGTATCTGTGGTTCTTGGTGCTAGTGTTCCTCATGGCACGCGGTGGTCCGGGTGCTAAGCGTCGTCGCTCCGCGGCACAAGAACTGGCCGAGGACGCGGGTAGTGAATATAATCCCGGTGAGGATTCCGACCAAGGGACTCACGAGGAGGACTGGGAAGCTATTGCAACGAAAATTCGTACGAAAAAGAAGGAACAAGATAAAGGGAAAGGAAAGGCCCAAGGGAAATCTAAAGCAAAAGGCAAAGGAAATGGTAAAGAAAAGGTTGTGGAAGCGGAACATACCGAGTCACCACAGACTTATGCTCGTGGACGTCGAGGTTCTAGAGGTATTTCAATTCACGAACTTCGCGATGCCCCTATTCGAGAAGTTCTAGTTGATGATCGCCGACGCTCCATCTATTCCTCGAAGACATGTTTTGGAGAGCGTATGGTCGGCGTCGCTAACTTGTTTGAAAAAAGTTTCGGGTTTCCAAGTGCCATTTGAGAATGGTGATTTGCATGAGATTTGTGCTTTTACAGAGCATACTAGATATGGACTGGAGCTTATTAGAGAGTTTTATATGAGAGCAGGAAATTTACTGGAGTCTGATGATGGACCTCATATGTTCTCTACTTCGGTTCGGGGAGTTGCGATGTCAATTACTCCTGCTACCACTACTTCTGTTCTTGACATGGAGGCACGAACAGATGGAGTTGATTATCTACACTCTGGCTTTGATTCTGTTGGGGATTGGACGCGGATGCTTAGGTTTCTTTGTGTCCCCGACGCGGAGAACAATGGTAATGCCATACTTTCAAAGGATTTGAGGCTAGAGTACAGGTTTCTAAACTTTGTGGTTTGCTATAATGTAATGCCTTTAGCAAACACAAAGGTTATTAGATGGGATCGGGTTTTTATATCTCTATTTACTTGGTCATCCGGAGATAGTTAAAGAGAGGAACATCAACTTAAATGTACCATTTCTTGTTTGGAAGCGAATGGCGCGAGAGATCAAGACTTCAAGCAAAAAGGACCGACTTCCATATCCACTGTTGATCATGAGGATTCTAAGGCTTCATGATGTGAACATTGATTGTTCTTCCTATGAGCACTCTTTAGGACCAATCGGTGAGACTACTATGGTCAAGTCACGTGCTCAACTCAATCCGGATGCTCCAGCTCAAGCTCCACCTCCTGCACCTCCTTCTCCACCTCATGAGGATCCAGACATTGCATCTCTATCTACTGTTTATAGTGAGCAGCAGCGGTTGTCAGGAGAATTAGAGCGGCAAGGCGCTGTTCAAGCTGAACTTCAGCGAGATGTTGCAAAATTGAAGAAGCAATCTGGACGCATCACTCGATACTTAAGGCTTCTTTGTGAGAAGATGGGGTGTGGTAGTTCTGAGATGCCTCCTCCCGATACGGATTCCGACTAGGACTTCTTGTTTACCTATTTTGTCATTTTGGCGCTTTCAGACAAAAAGGGAGAGATTAGTGTCATGACTAGGGAGATGGACTGGATGATGATAGGGGGAGATGAAGATGAAAGTTGGATTGGATAATGATGATGATGTATAACTTTGACTATGCTTACGTTTTCATGCTTTTCTATGCTTTCTTAGGGTGATTGTAACTATAACTAGGATTCTGACCTAGGTTGTATCTAAGATTTCTGCTTTGATGCTTAATGAATTTCTTGAGGCTTGAATGTGTATGTTGAGTGTTTTCTTTGCAGGAACGTTCAAGACTTCAAGACTCCAATGTCTAAGTCATAGAGTCTGTAGTAGGATTTAACGTGTAATTCTGATTTTTATTGGATCGGTCATGCAGGGAATTATCGTTTGGTGATTGCGATAATTGTCGTCTTTTTATTTATTTGAGGTCTGTATGGGCTTAGAGTATGTTTTGTCACGAAATCGCCAAAGGGGGAGATTGTTAAGGATTTTATAAGTTGGCGAATTTCGTAAAGTAATTGGAGTCTTGAAGGAGTCAGGAGCACACTTGGACAAAGAAGATGCAAACAGACATCCAAGACTCAGCAGAGAAGCTCAGCACCTCAGGTATGGTTTAAAGATAATTTATGGTGATTATATACTAAGATTTAGTAGTTAAAAGACTTGGATTAATCTTAATTTGACAATATTTCAAATCTGAAAAAACTGTGTTCAAGGTCCGGACCTAATGGTCAAGTCCGGATCCTGAGAGCTTGTCTCTTGCGCAACATTAAATCAGATCCGGAGTCGGAGCTCAAGTCCGGATCCCGTAGCTTGTGTTTTGAAAAGTCTTAATTCAAAACCGGACTTGAGTGCGAAATCCGGATCCCGTAGCCTGACAATTGTTGTTACGCAAGTAAGGACCGAACTCCAGGGATCAAGACCGGACTCTGTGAATTTCAAAAGAAATTAACGGAAGAGAGAACCGGTTGAGGGGGTCAAGTCCGGACTTCTAAGACCGGTCTCCACATGTAAGGTCCGGTCTCTGGTGACGAAAAATTTCCAAATTAGGCTAATTTCAATCCTACTCTATCTCTAAGTCTTCTAACACTATAAATAGACCATGGGGGGTTCATTAATTGATATGCTCAGAATTATTAGACTATAGATCCTCTTAAAATCCTAGAAACTCGTTTTAGAGCTTTATGATTCAATTCTTAAAGCGAGTTTTGTTTTGTTGATCGTCGAGTTGATTCTAGGTTTTCTCTTTGAATACTCCTTCATGAATCAACTTGATGATTAACTAAAAGGGTTCCCCTATAGTCTATGGTGCGTTAATTGTTAAGATCACCATAAGTTTTTCTTCTACAACTCCGGACGGAGGGTGGCGCGGGGATCGCGTGAGAGACCGAGGATTCGGTGGACGCTTTGAGGATTCGGGGCGTTGACGCGGCAAGGAGTTGCGGCGTGGTCGGTTGGAGGAGTTCAATCGATCGAGGACCAGCAAAGGAGATCCACGTTGAAGATTCGGTAAAATCGGGTAGGGTCGTGGGTGAATCGCCTTGTACTTGATTTGTTTCTTAGTGGATTTTTGCGTGATCGGTCCCGTGGGTTTTTAACTCCTTTTGGAGTTTTCCCACGTAAAAATCTTGGTGTGTTGATTTTATTTTCCGCATTTACATTAAAATTATATCGAGATTTTTAATTGGCCATTGTACACCTATTCACCCCCCTCTAGGTGTTGATTATCTTTTAGATCCTTGAGACCTATAACCTACAGGGAGGGACCGGTTCCCGTACGCATGAAAATTGGAGCAGAGGAGTCCTGCGAGAGATTTGCTCTCGGGGACCGGTCCCTCGTGGGAAGAGATCGACCGGTCCCCGTGTGCGCAATGGAAGAGCAAGCTCTCGGGGACCGGTCCCTTCGGGGGAGAGACCGGTCCCCGTATGCGCAATGGTGGAGCAAAGCTCTCGGGGACCGGTCCCTGGCTGGAGAGACCGATCCACGAGCCTGAAAACTGCCCAGTCTGGGCAGTACACAGGATTGAAAGTTGAGGGGCTTACTAGCATTTTGTGCAGGGATTATGTGTAAAGAAAGGGGTAAACCCTCTTCTCTCTCACTCCCTCACTCAGATATCTCTCTCTCCCTCTCTGTCAACCGAAAGAAAAAAAGAAAGGAGAGAAAGAAAGGAGAAGAAAAGAAGAGAAGGAAAAGAAGAAAAAGAAGGAGAAAAGGGAGAAGATCAAAGAGGTGATCACCATCACCATATTCTTCTTCTTCCTTGTGCAGGAGAGCAAGCTTGAGAGGTAAGCTTCTAAGCCCTCTCATGGTAGATCTTTAAAGAGTGGGTTTTAAACCCTAGATCTATGATTTTGATCTCCTTATAAGTGTAGGAACCTCCTAATAGCCGAAGAACACATGAAAATCATGTTTTCTTCATAGGGCTCTAATGGTGGATTTCTAGGGTTTATTCTAAACACCCTAAGAATGGTTCCAAGGCTTTTAGAATAGTTTATAGATGTTAAACAAGCTCTCTTTTGCTTGTTCTAGAGATCGAAATGGTAGGTTTTGCGAACCTAAGGTTCAAAATGGGGTTTTTGTAAATAGATGAGATTGATCTCATTCATGTAAACCTAATTGGGGGTACAACGAACGCGTTGGTGTGCTCGGTTCGGTGATCCGACGAGCGAACGCAAAGTTATTGACAAAATAGCATATTTTTAACAAATAGCCGCAGCACGCGAAATAGAAGCCCAAAAATCATAAGATCGGATCCGGGGCATTGTGAAGTCGTGGAATAACGCTAGGAAGTTTCGGATCGCGAATCGTTGGCCGTTCGGTTGGTCGCGCAAGAGTTCAAGCCGAACCGGGTCATGGGTGCCGCGGGCGGCCGATTGCAAGTGTTGACGAGCAATCGGATAGCAGAACAAGGTGGGTTGTGTTTACCGGAGCGACTAGGTCGCCTGTATGTCTGAGAATGACATAAGTTCACGTTGATACATATAAATGCCAAACGATGCATGTGTAGAAAATGCTTGTTAGTAACATAAAGTTAAATGCTAAGTAGATGCATATGATGAGCATAATAGATAAATGCTAAATGTTGCATGAATGCATGCTTAGCATAGTGAGTACATGCTAGATGTATATGGATAAATGCATGTAAATGAATCGATAACTCAAGAGTGAGTAGAGAACACGATAGTGGAATGCTCGATTGGACAATTAGGATGTCGAATAGATCGAGTGGCATTTAACCTAGTGTTAAAGAACATACGTTATAGTAAACCTAGAGTCAAATGGACCTAGGCGTGTGGCATTGAACCTAGTGTCAAGGACATAGGTTGAACAAAGATGATGATGAAGAAGAAGATGGTGACGCTTCTAAGCCCTCTCATGGTATGCTTCTAAGCATAGAGTGCCCAAAAGTAAAGAGTAAAGAATGTGAACGACTAATCCTAAGAATAGCTAGGGATAGATGGAAATGGCTAATATAAAGAATTGCTAAAATATAAAGTAAAGCTAAGAACTGTTCAATAGTTGCATATCGCATATTGTGAGGCATGTTTTCTGTTAGTTGCTTTGTAACATCATATATATATGTGTATGTGGATGTTTTTGGACTAACATGATTGCAGTGCCTCCTTGGACCTATTAGTCGAGCTTTTTCCTTGGGTGGGCGTACCCACTGGAAACCATGGAGTTGGTTCTCACCCCACGTTGTTTTGGGGTGCTTTCCAGGTACACACGTGAGCAACGCAGCAGCAGCGCGAGACAAGGGCGTAGCTCCGTAGATAGCGCCCTACCCGAGAGACCGGAGATAGAAGTTCCCCAGTCGGCTAGCTAGGGGTATAGAAAGTGAAAGAGTAAGATGTATTAAACTTGTAAACAATGTTGTAATAACTAGATTGTATTAGGAAGTTGAAGTTAAATGTAAACTGTGATGAATGTTTGTAATAACAATAGTAGTATTTATGTTTTTGATACTTCCTTATGCAATCTTGATTGTAATATGTTCCTGTTTGGAACCTCTCGAAATTGTATTGATTGCGACGCCTTGGACGTACAGGGAAAACTCTGTCCGTTCGGCGGTCTGTTGGCGTGCCCGAAACCGACCAAATAGGCGGGCTCGGGGCGTGACAACAGTGCAATTTACCTCCTTGTCTTTCTACTACACACAACCATAGTTAGTTAATTCGGATTTGTCAAAAATTCGGTATGGATATAATACGCATAAAATTCATTTTCTAATTTTTAAATTCGTTGAAAATTTTGCCTAAAAAAACAGATTCGGTATAAAGTAAAATTATAAGTTTTTTATTCATTTCAATAATTCGGAAATAATTCGCGAATAATTCGGCTAGCCCAAAAATTCGCGAATAATTCTCTTTTTTTGGAGAAAAAAAATTCGTAAACAGACCGTTTAATTCGGATTTTTAATAATTCGCGAATTAGCTAACTAGGCACACAACTCCCATGTGATCATCGGTGGGGACAGAGGTGGTGCAATCAAGCATCCTTATCATCCTCATAGCAACACTCGCAATCGTTGCTCATACCCGTCGACTAAACATGCATTTAGGAGTAATACCGATGAATAACCCACCTCAACTGCTAATCCCCGGCAGCAAAGAGGTCTCGAACCAATAGTAATCCCCGCTGGATCTACCGAAAAATCCTCCAAGTCCCGCAAATAAGCTACACCGAGGTTCCAATATCAAAACTTCAATGCACTATAATTCAGCGCTTAAGCTAAATTCACTATGATTTCAATGTCGAAATCACCTTTCACAGCTCAAACCAGGTGCGACAAGATCCCAAAAGTAGCGAACCAAGCTGGAGTATAGTTATCAGGTCCAAAATCCTACTCCCTCTGAGAATTGCATCAAAAGAACTCATAAACTCAAAAATCTGCTCAACACAACAACAGCAGAGTAAAACTGGAGTTCGACCAAGCTAACCTTCATCAAATTTAGCAATCTTGGGCTTCGTAGATTTCTCTTGAAGTACTAGAATCCAGCGAACCAAGTTTCGTCGCGATCCGACACTCCTACGTCGCGCACGAGCTGAAACGCCGACGGTCGACGCTGGAATTCTGCAGGAACAGCACCACAAGCTGAAATTAGTGGATCTTGAAGCAATTGGAGGAATGTCGATGGATCACTCACCTCGAAAACCATTATAGAATCGGCGCGACTTCAAGAACGGCGAAACTCCACATTCGCCCGGCCTCCTCGCAGCACCACGACAACATAAACACGCTCGACTGGCACCGCGGCACGATGTCGACGACGAACCAACTCCACCCGAGAGCTCCTCTACAATGACCAAGCCGAGAGGGAGAGGGGAGAAAACCAGCTGAGAAGACCCCTCTCAGCTCCTCTCTACGGTAAATAGGCGGTAGAGGTGGTGGGTGATACAAACAAAGTGAGAAAAGACCCATTTACCCTCTCACCTACCAAAGTGTAACGGTACACGGGCAAGTGTGCCGATACAAATGGGCAACCCGAGAGCAGTTCTGCGCGGAACTGTACCGGTACATTCCTGATGGTTGTACCGGTACATTAATCGAACTTGTGAGAGTTACAGGGAAGCCCCAAGGATCTATCTAGATTGTATCCGACACCTAGAGGGGGGTGAATAGGTGTACCGGCCAAAAATCACAAATAATCGATGCGTTAAAAGTAAATGCGGAAATTAAAAACACACCGAGATTTACGTGGGAAAACTCCAAACTCGGAGTAAAAAACCCACGGGACCAACACGCGAATAACAATCCACTAAGAGAAAAGATTACAAGGTGATTACCGACTCCACGAACTTAACCTCTCTAACTCTCTTATGGATCTCCGCGCACTCCACCGAGTTGTCCACGATCACGTCCGAATCCACGAACGCCCACGTTCCGAATCCACGAAACGCCTTGCTTCGAATCCACGAAGTCTTCAATACGCCGAATCCACGACGCCACGCTCCGAATCCACGAAGTCTTCAATCACGCCGAATCCACGACGCCACCATGAATAGAATCATGAATATGGTGATCCTTCGTTGGAGTATCGATGAAAACCGAAGAAGAAAACTCCAAACGAATCGTAGATCAAATCGACATATAGAATAAGAATTACTATGTCTCGATTTGACCTAAAAGAGGCTATTTAGTAGAAAATAGGTTTAGAAGGAATTCCTAGCCTCTAGGGTTTCTCAAACATGTATTATGATGATGTCCACACCGTTAGAGAACCCTAAGAACCTATTTATAGACTTTAGAATCAATTAGATTCGGATTAGAGAAAAAATCAGATTTTTACCTATCTGTACCGGTACAAACTTGAACTGGTTACCGGTTCCACAAGGACGGAAGATTATTTTTCGAAGCCTTGGAACCGGTAATGGGATTGATGGTTATACCGGTATAGCAACTTTTCCCATACCGGTACAGCATCTTTTTCCATACTGCTTTAACTTTGTATTTTTGCTGATTTGTCATTTTTCGACAACTTCAAAGTTCCGTTACAGTTTCTAATCCGTTATTCAATGATTTTATGATTCTAATGCCTATAACTAAGTATGAATCACCATAACATGAATTAAAAACTTACCTAGGCATCGTGATTCTCATCGTGAGCCACTTTGGATTTCTTCGAAGTCTTTGATTCTTCACCGTTCTTCGATCCGCTCCGATCCTTCAAGACTCCGACTCTGTCTGCCACCACGAATGACGTACCTCGCACGGTGAAATTTATCTTGAATTTCCCGTGGGGTAGTATTCATGATTCAGATTAATATTTAAATATGTATAGTTATCAGGTATTGCGGATCCATGGCTTCCAATAAACGCAAGCGTCTATTGTTAATTACCCCCATAAATGTTAGGGTACCTTCGATTAAGAGACCTTTGAAATGCTGAAGATGAACTGGAATTGGACAAAAAGAAAATTTATAATTTATTGCTCAATTACATGGCTTTAACCAAGGGCATACCCTCAGTGTACATGAATAGAGTATAAAAGAAAATGTTTAATTTCATCTTAGTTATATGTTCTAAGATGGTCAAATTAATTTTGTTGGACTCTATATGTTTTGGAGCTCAACATGGTTCACCCTAAGATGAAAGATTGATTAAATTCCCTGTATATGTATTGGGATTTAATCGAATCTGATTCAAATTAAACTCTAATTATATGTACTAGAGTTTGATTTGGTTTATTTGAATTAGACTCTAATTTTATATTTTTAGAGTCTGATATAATTAGGCTCTAAGTTTATGTATTAGAGCTTAATCATATTTGATTTTGATTCATCTTAAGATGAAATATTAACTAAATCCTAATTATATGTATTAGGATTAGTCAAATTTAAATTAAACTCCAAGTATATGTATTGGAATCTAATTTAACTTCGTTTGTTTGAACTCCGAGCAAATGTATTAAAGTCCAACAAGTTTAATTTGATTAAATGGTTTGATCAATTCTAAACATATAATTAGAATTTGATCGAATATGGTTGTGATTTGGCTCTAGTTTTATATGCTAGAGGATCAGATGATTTGTGAAAAATGGGTTTGGGTTTAGTTTAACGACATTTCGGTCAGTTGAGATTTGGGTTTAGTTTAACGACATTTCGGTCGATAGTGAAATTTGGGTTTAGTTTAAAGACATTACGGTCAGTGGATTTGGGTTTAGGTTTAGTTTAACGACGTTACGGTCGGCAGTGGATTTAAGTTTAGTTTAACGACGTTACGGTCGATTGAGTTTAGGTTTAGTTTAACGACATTACTATTAAATTGGGTTTAGTTTAACGACGTTTCAATGTGGTTTTAGACTTAGGATTAGTTTAACGACGTTTGGCCGATATTGGGTTTAGTTTAACGACATTTCTACGATTGGATTTAGGTTCATTTAACGACATTTCACGAGTTTTAGACTCGGATTAGATGATTTGGATTTGGTTTTGGGTTTAGTTTAATGACGTTTAATTTGAGTTTAGTTTAAAGACGTTTCGGTCGGGCTTGGGTTTAGGTTTAGTTTAACGACGTTACGGTCGGCAGTGGATTTAAGTTTAGTTTAACGACGTTACGGTCGATTGAGTTTAGGTTTAGTTTAACGACATTACGGTCGAAATTGGGTTTAGTTTAGGGTATTGGATATGTGAGATTTGCATGGTTCATGAATTTAGGCTCATGGGTTCATAGGTTTATGGTTTATGAACATAGGTTCATAAGTTTATGGTTCATGAACATAGGTTCATAAGTTTATGGTTTATGAACTTAGGTTCATGGGTTTATGGTTCATGAACATAGGTATAGGTTTATGGTTTATGATTCATGGACTTGGTGTATGGGTTCATGGTTCATGGTTCATGGACCGGGTGTATGGGTTTATGGTCCATGGTTTATGTTCATAGTTTGTGGACTTGGTGTACAGGTTTATGGTTCATGGTTCATGGACCTGGTGTACGGGTTTATGGTTCATGGTTCATGGACCGGGTGTACAGGTTTATGGTTCATGGTTCATGGACCGGATGTACAGGTTTATGGTTCATGAATTATGGACCGGGTGTACAGGTTTATGGCTCATGGTTCATGGACCGGGTGTACAGGTTGTGGGCTTTGGTATTGGGCCTCTATTTTGGATTGGGCTTAATGAATGGGCCATTTGAAATGGGCTTTTGGATGTGGACTTCTTTAGGTAAATAAATTTTGGGTATGTGGGTTTTGGTAGATGGGCTTGGTTAATGGGTTATGGATATATGTTAATGGGTTTAATATGGGTTAAGTTGAATGGTTTTATGGGTTAAAGGGTTTAATATGGGTTAAAGGGTTATCGGATATATGGGTTAATTGGATATTGGGTATTGGATATAGGTTAAGTGGGTTAACGGGTTTATTGGGTTAATGGGTATAGGTTTATGATATGTGATATTGGGTACTTGGTTCCAAATTCAGGTTTAATTAGGGCCCGTTAGATTTAAACCCGAGTGTGGGATCTAATCAAAATTTTAAATTCATAATCAAATGCTTAGCATTTAATATCATGAAATTTTAATTTGATTTCAATTTGATCAAGCAAAGTCCCCTCTCTCTTTATCAGGTGAATTTCTCTCTTTGAGTAGCACCCATGTCGACGACGGAGTATTTCGTCAAATGATTAAGTTCATTTGGGCATTCCGTTGAGCGGTTTGTTGACATTCTGTCGAGCACGTGGCTAGCATTCCGTCGAATGGCTTAACTAGCATTCCGTTGAACGGTTTGGCTAGCATTCCGTTGAACGATTAATTGGCGTTTCGTCAATTGCTCCGTCGATGGCTAAGCATCAAACGAAGTTTTCGTCGTCAAGGCGTTATTATCAACTCCGTCGATGGCTAAGCATCAAACGGAATTTTCGTCATCGTTGCCTTCGTCGTCAACTTCGTCGTCGTTCCGTCGATGGCTAAGCATCAAACGGAGTCGTTAGCAGCGACTCGGGCATTTCATCGAACATACGGCGCATCTTGGTCGTTTCGATTTTGCGCATCGCGTCGGTCGCCGCACACTCTCGCATCGTCATCGTTCTCGTCGCCGTCATCATCGCGGCTCGCCGTCGATTTCGCTGCCGTGCCGTCCAAGGCTGCTGGCGTCAAGGTCGCTGCTGGCGCTGCCAAGCGCCGTTGCCAATGCTCGCTGCCAAGGTCGCTGCCGCCATTGTCAAGGCGTCGCTGCCAAGGTCGCTGCTCGCCGTCAAGGCGCGCCGCCAAGGCTCTGCTGTCGTCGCCGCCAAGGCCCGTCGATGGCTAGGCATCGACGGGCCTCTTCGCTGCCTTGGTCGCCGCCGTCGTCAAGGCGTCGCCGTCAAGGCGTCGCTGCGTCGTCGCCGTCGTCAATTTCGTCCGCTGCTAAGGCTCGGCCGATGGCAAAGCATCGACGGCCTTCGCTGCCGCCGGCCATTGCCGACTCCGTCGATGGCAAAGCATCGACGGACCCGCCACGTCGTCTTCGCTGCCGCCGTTAACTCCAACTCGGGCATTTCATCGAACAGTGTGGCGGCGATCTTGGTTGCCGATGTAGATCCGAGCGGGCGTGAGCAGTATCGAAGGAGCGGGTGGCGAGCACCACGCTTTTTGTCGAGAGTCTGAGCAGATTGGGGTGTGTCGTTGTGCATTATTGAAGAAGGCCGGTTCGTCGGAGAGCCGAGCACTTCGTTTGAGAAGACGAGGCAGTGGCAGAGCACCATGCGCAGCCGAGGCGAAGCGAGGCGGCTGGTTCCAGAGGCGGCCGAGGCGCAGGCTCTAAAGCGGCGGCGGGTTCCAGAGGCGGCCGGGGCGCAGGCCCCAGAGCACGGGCACCTGGTTCGAAGCGGTTGCGGACTCCGACGCGCCGCTGGTCCTGCGGCGCGCGCGCGGCTCCGAGGGCACGGCGGGCTCCGGCGGCGCGCGCGCGGCTCCGAGGGCACGGTGGCTCCGAGGGCGCGCGCGCGACGAAGGCTCCGAGGGCACGGCGGGCTCCGGGGCGCGGCTCGATGGAGCAGCCGCGACGGCGCGGTCCTCAAGGCGGCGCGGGCGGCGGGTCCTGCACGCGCGGGCGGAGGTTGAGGATGACCACCATCCGTGGCGCGGCTTCGGACGGCAACGGCGGCAGGCTCGACGGAGCAGTTGAGGATGGCCGAGGGCGACGTGTTAAGGATTTTATAAGTTGGCGTATTTCGTGAGGTATTTGGAGTTTTGAAGGAGTCAGGAGCACACTTGGATAAGGAAGATGCAAACGGACGTTACAAGACTCTGCAGTGAAGTTCGGCACCTCAGGTATGATTATAAGATCATTTATGGTGTTTTTAATCTTGTATATAGTGATTAGGAGACTTGAAACTATTTTTCGTATGATAAAATATAAAGCTGAAAAAATTGATTGAGATCCGGATCAGAGTGCTGTGATTCGGATCCCGTAAGCCAATTTCCTGCGAAAGTTTATTTGAGATCCGGACCAGGCCTGTGATTCGGATCCCGTACCTTGATGTTACAAGTTGCGTAACTGTGGACCGGATCACATGACTTAGGACCGGATCACATGAAAACTATTTCTGAATAACGGAAGACAGAACCGGTTGAGGGGTGCTGATCCGGACCTTGGCTGCGGGAAATATTTCCAGATTTGGTTATTTTTAATCCTAATCTATCTCTAAGTCTCCTAAACATTATATAAGGACAATGGGGGTTCAGAATTATTTAGACCTACAATATTAATCTCTTTGAAAACCCTAGAAACTCTTTCTACCCTAATGTTTTCCAATTAAGAGTTTTGGAGGAATTGTTCATCAAATTGATTCTAGTTTTTGAGTATTCTTTCTGAATCAAGTTGATGATCAATTAAAAAGAGATCCCCATCGGTCTATGGTTTTAAATTAATAAAATCACCATAAATCATCGTTTTCTACTCCGGATGGAGGTTGGCGCGGAGATCGCGTGAAGGACCGTGGATTCGGTGGACGCATCGAGGATTCGGAGCGTTGTTGCGGCAAGGATTTGCGGCGTGATCGGTTGAAGGATTTCAAGCGATCGAGGCCCGGCGGAAGTGATCCACATTGAAGAATTGGTAAAATTGGGTTAGGTCATAGGTAAATCACCTTGTACTCGATTTGATTCTTAGTGGATTTTCGTGTGAACGGTCCCGTGGGTTTTTCTCTCCGTTTTGGAGTTTTCCCACGTTAAAAATCTCGTGTGTTCGTTTATTTTCCGCATTTATTTTTAAAACGCATAGAGATTATTTGTTTTGCCATTATACACCTATTCACCCCCCTCTAGGTGTTGATTACCTTTTAGATCTTTGGGATCCATATCTCTCAAGTGGTATCAGAGCGGGTATAGGTTGTAGATAATGGCCGAGGGCGGTAATATTAATCGACCTCCTTTCTTCGATGGCACTAACTATGCTTACTGGAAAGTCCGCATGAGGGCGTTTTTAATTGCCATCGATGAAAGAGTTTGGCAATCGGTGGAATTTGGTTGGAAACACCCCACCGAAGTAGTTAATAATACTACCGTCCCCAAGCCTCGAACTAAGTGGACTAAGGACGAAAACGATCTTTCATCTTGCAACGGGAAGGGGATTAATGCCTTGTTTAATTCTTTAAATCAAACCGAATTTTCTCGGGTTTCGGCGTGTGAAACCGCCAAAGAAATTTGGGACACTCTTAAAACCACCCACGAGGGAACAAGTCTAGTCAAAGTTCAAAAATTACAAATGTTGACTAGTCGTTTTGATTCTATTCATATGGAAGAAAATGAAAATTTCACCGAGTACTACACTCGCCTTCAAGATATAGTCAACACTTGTTCCAATTTGGGTGAGAAGATCCCCGAAACCAAGATCATTCGTAAGATTTTAAGAACTCTTCCTGAGCGTTTCCGAGCAAAGGTCGCGGCAATTGAAACCGTGAAACACCCGGATGAGATGAAAGTAGATGAACTAGTTGGTGCTCTTCAAACTTATGAGATGACCTTTCCTTCTAATTCATCTTCTTCATAGTTGTCTTCTAAGTCCACAGGGATGGCGCTTAAATCTACTAAAGGAGGCAACGAGGACTCCACTTCCTCCGACTCGAACGCGGACACAACATTGGAGGAGTTCGAGAAGCAACTTGCTCTCCTTACAAGGAAGTTTCGACGGAATTTTAAGAAGAAATTCCCTTCAAAGTCTTTTTCTTCATCAAAATCAAAAGGGAGTTCTTCTTCTACATCTTCTAAGTCAAAACGTGACGACAAGTTTTCTAAAGATTCTTCTAAGGATAAGAAAAAAGAAGAAGGACAAATCCAATGCTATAAATGTCGTGGCTTCGGACATAGAGCATCGGATTGTCCAAACAAAAAGGTTTTGAAAAAGAAAGCCATGCAAGCCGTCACTTGGGACGACTCGACCTCGGATGAGTCCACCTCAAGTGATGAAGAAGTTAATGCTACGCTCTTTCATCAATTATGTGCTTAACTTCATTCGATTCACTTTCTAACTCTTCGTTGCATGAAACTTCCACTCCGGAGAACTCAATGGGTGAAGAATCGGATGGAGATGACATGGCCGCCGCATATCATCAATTGGTTGATGAGTCGAGAAAGATGGCTAAGCTCAACAAACGGTTGCGGAGGAGAATCATTGATCTAGAAGGAGAGAACTCAAACTTGACTACATCTACCAAGAGCTTGGAACAAGAGAAGGATGGAGTATCACGTGCCTACAATTCAATAGTGGAAAAGGTGGCAATTCTTGAGAAAGAGAAGGAGACATATGAAGAAAACTTAAAGTTTCTAAATAAGCAATTGACGGAATCAAAAGAGGCAAACTTGGAGTTCACAAAGACCATTACACATCTTAGATCGGACTTGAACAAGTTTTCCTCCGGTACGGCTAAGTTGGATAGGATGCTTGGAATTGGTCAAATCAACAAAATCGGACTCGGATATGAGAGGACTTACGTAGATCTTCTTAAGGAGCAATCCATGGTCAAGCCGGCTCCTAAGGGTCAAGGTAATCTTTCTCGTTCTAACAACCTTTTCGCTAATAAAGTTTGTCATTTTTGTGGAGTTCTAGGTCATGTGAAGAAACGGTGTACACAAAAGAAGAACTCCGGGGCTAACATGAACCGAGGGGCGCAAGCAAGACCCAAGAGGGATGCTCCGAAATTGAAACCAAAAGCTTATGCTCCCAAAACCAAGCAAGTTTGGAAACCGAAATCGGTTGAGCCAAATAAAAAGAAAGCACAATTCGTCGACAAGCTACACAAGACGCATACAAGCCAACCGACGCACCCTAAAACTCACAAAGTTTGGGTGCGCAAAGGTGAACTCTTTCCTTGTTTAGTTGTCCATACTTCACTTCATGCTTACGACAATACCTCATGGTACCTTGATAGTGGTTGCTCCCGACACATGACCGGAGACAAGAATTGGTTTACTTCCTTAAGCGATGTCTCCGGCGGTTGTGTTGTTTTTGGAGATGGTCGTTCTAAAATTGTTGGAAAAGGACAATCACTATCTCGGACGGCCCTACGTTGAATGAGGTTTTCTATGTCGAGGGGCTCAAGTCCAATCTCGTAAGCATAAGTCAACTATGTGATGACGGGTATTCCGTGAAATTCAATTCTAAAGAATGCTTGGTAACTCTTGATGATGATTCTATATTCTTGAAAGGTCTTAGATCTGAAAACAACTGCTATGTAGTTCCTAGTGCCCAATCCGAAGTTTGTAACCTAGCAACTTTAGAGACCGAGACTCTATGGCATGAACGACTAGGTCACATAAATTTTAAGGAGCTATCTAAGATATCTAAGAAGCAAAATTGTATAGCACTCTCTACTGCTGAGGCCGAGTATATTTCTGCGGGTAGTTGCGCTACTCAGTTATTATGGATGAAAAGTTTACTGAGTGACTACCGGATTCCTTCCGCCTCTCTTACTATTCTTTGTGATAACACAAGTGCAATAAATATTTCTAAAAACCCTGTTCTTCGTTCTCGAACAAAACATATTGAATTAAGATATCATTTTTTAAGAGAATTGGTCGATTCGAATGTTCTTCAACTTGAATATGTTTCTACCGATGATCAACTTGCAGATATTTTAACTAAGCCTTTGGATCAAAAACGTTTTTTACATTTGCGAAAGGCTATCGGTATGAATCTTTCAATCTAGATATATTCTATGGGCCTTACTTAGTGATTATGTGAATTGTGCATCATCTTTTTCATGCATGAGTTTCTTTCGAGGGATTATTTTTGGGTCTTTGTCATCGTTAGCTATGAACTTTTTGACGTGATAATAATGTTTGCATGATTTTTCTTAACACTGTTCTATCTCTTTAAATTCTTCTTTGTCATTCAATTTGCACCTCAACATCATCTATGAATTATTCTTATATACTTGTTAAATTGGTATCTCTCTCGTGTACTTTCATGGGAGTATTTGAATTTGTTTGATTCTTTGCACTATGAGATACATTATTTCACTATTTACTGAAATCTCAATACTATTTTCCCATTGAGGGTTGCCCTATTTGAGGGGGAGTAACTTTAAAAGAAGTGGAAAGAGTTACATCCCTATATGGGAGTGTGAAAACTACCACCAACATAAGATGTGGAAAGAGTTACATCCCTTGCGGGAGTGTGAAAACTACCACCACATGTAGGAAAGAGCTACCACCCCGGTCGTCCGGTAAGTGTGTGAAGCTACCACATGAGCGTCTTATTGAATAACCGAAAAGGTTAAGAAAAGTATAAATATTTTAATTTTTCGGTGATATATGGTGGATAATACGATGACTAGTTGAAAAATGCTTCAATAGATGCTCAAAGAGCCACTCCTCAGTTTTGATTTGTGCATAACTCAATTGGACGATATTCTTGTGTTTATTTCAGTTAATGTGATCTATTTGACTCTTTACAAATCTGATGACTAAATTCGATGCATCTACTGTGAGGACTTGTTTGATATGCATAATTTCACAATTTATATGATTAATTCCTGGGTGATGTAAGATTCAACTTGCATAACATTTTTGAATTTTCTTGAATGGAATTCTGTTACTAAATCTCATACATTTTTATTTCACGCCGATCGAGGCAAGGTTAAATTTTTTTTTAACATTTTTGTTGCCTTCGGGATCCGGATCGGCACTCGGTCCGGATCGTACACACGCTTAGTGCGCAGATTAGTGTGGCATCCTGACCGAGCACTCGGACCGGATCGGTGAGCGGCACCCATATAAACCGCTCGACAGGGGGTTTGTTTTTGTGTTTCAAACTTGTTTTTCTTTTGGTGTTTCTCTCACTCGAAACCCCTGAAGTCCTCTAAACATCTCTGGACTCATTCTCTTGGGATTTTTGGTAAGATCTTTGGTTTGATTTCCATTTTGGCTTTTTGTGCCCTAATATGTAGGATTTCGGGATTTTGAGGTTTTGATCTCATTTTCTTTGTTTCGAACTGGGTTTGTAGCTTGGTTTCTACTTATTATTGCCTAGCAATAATTTCTACAAGCTTTATTTCGTTTGCCTTCCTCAGATCTGTGAATGCATTGGCTCAATCACTAGGGTTTTTGCTGTTTTTGATGTTTTACTGTTCACAGCAGGGTATTTTCGAAATTTGTGATTTTTTGGTTTGTTTTTTCATGCATATTCATTATATTAAACTTGTTCCTAATGGCCCTAGGATACACTAGATGATTTTTAAAATTTTTGACCAATTTTACTTAATTAATGATACTTTATGTGGACAGAGACTTCATTTTCAAAATGCATTCGTGGTTTTTGGTGTTTGTCTTCTTGAGGTCCGGTGCAAAGCGCAAACTTCCTTCAAAGACAGAACAAAGCGATGAGGCGGGTAGTGAATACAACCCGGAGAGGATTCTGGGGCCGACTCTCAGGAGGAAGATTTTGAACAAATTGTTGCTGAGGCTCGCTCTAAAAGGAAGGAGAAAGAGAAAGGAAAAGGAAAGGCTAAGGAGAAAGCACAGGTTAAAGGAAAGGGCAAAGGGAAAGCAACTGGAAAGGGAAAAGAGAAAGTTATTGAGACGCAAGAGAGATTCACCTCGTACACCTCACACTTATGTTCGTGGTCACGAGGATCGGAGGTATTTCTATTCGTGAGCGTAATGAGGATCGTGCTCGTGATCCTCCTATTGATGATCGTCGCCGGGACATGTATGCTACAAAGACGTGCATTGGAGAGCGATTTGTTGGCGTCGGCAACCTTTTTGACAAAGTCCCGGGGTTTCAAGCTCCTTTTGAGTTCGGTGACCTACACGAAGTCTGTAACTTTGCCGAGCAAACAGGGTATGGCCTTGAACTTATCAGGGAGTTTTATATGCGTGCGGGACATCTACTGGAATCCGATGACGGACCTCATGTTTTCATAACTAGGGTTCGGGGAGTTGAGATGTCTATTACTCCGGCCACGATTGGTACGGTGCTAGGTATGGTGGCACGTACAGATGGTATTGACTACCTTCAGGCCGGTTATGGTGTTGTTGGTGATTGGACGAGGATGCTATTTCTTTGTGTTCCGTGCGCCGAAAACAACGTAATGCCATTCTGTCTAAGGATTTGAAATTGGAATTTAGGTTTCTAAATTTTGTAGTTTGCTACAACGTAATGCCTTTAGCAAACACGAAGATTATTAGATGGGATCGAGTTTTATATCTCTATTTACTTGGGAATCCCGAGATTGTTGCAACGAAGAACATCAATTTGAACGTGCCGTTTCTTATCTGGAAAAGAATGGCTCGGGAGATTAAGACTTCAAGTAAGAAAGATCGGCTTCCTTATCCACTGTTGATAATGCGAATTCTCCGACTTTTTGAGGTAAACATTGATTGTCCATCTTATGAACAACCCCTTGGACCGATTGGTGAGACGACAATGGTGAAGTCTCGTGCTCAGCTACATGTAGAGGATGAGCCTCCTGCTCCTGCACATGCACCTCGTGCACCGGCTGGTCCAGCTGGTGGTACTGCTTATTCCTTGGTTTTGCGTGAACAGCAGCGGGTGTCGGGGGAGTTAGAGCGCCTAGGCTCGTCTGCCGAGATGCGTCGGGATATTGCTACGATAAAACGACGTCAAGGGCGCTTCTCTCAGCATTTCAGGCTACTTTGTTCCAAGATGGGTTGTACAACTGCTGAGATGCCTCCTCCCGACACTGACTCCGACTAGAGTGTTCGGGCCCTCGTTTTGTCTTTTTGGCTTTTTCGGACAAAAAGGGGGCGTAGTGAACGTTGTTTAGCTATGTTTAGCTAGCATAGGACTAACTAGTTTGCTTAGGACTACCTAGCTAGTTTGCTTATGCATGTTTTTGCTCTGCTAGGAGATGATGCTATGACTTGATGCTATGACTTGTAACTATGACTTTGCTTAATATGCTTAATGGAATCTATGATGCTTGAATTTGTGTTGAGAAGTTTTTGCAGGAAATATTCAAGACTTCAAGACTCCAATGTCTAGGTCATAGGTCTTGAAACAAGAGTCTGTAATTTTGTTTTTATTGGATCGGTCATGCGAGAGTTACTGTTTGGTGATTGCAGTAATTCTTTTCTTTTTGGTATGTACGGGCTTCTTTTTGAGTTTTGTCACGAAATCGCCAAAGGGGGAGATTGTTAAGGATTTTATAAGTTGGCGTATTTCGTGAGGTATTTGGAGTTTTGAAGGAGTCAGGAGCACACTTGGATAAGGAAGATGCAAACGGACGTTACAAGACTCTACAGTGAAGTTCGGCACGTCAGGTATGATTATAAGATCATTTATGGTGTTTTTAATCTTGTATATAGTGATTAGGAGACTTGAAACTATTTTTCGTATGATAAAATATAAAGCTGAAAAAATTGATTGAGATCTGGATCAGAGTGCTGTGATTCGGATCCCGTAAGCCAATTTCCTGCGAAAGTTTATTTGAGATCCGGACCAGGCCTGTGATTCGGATCCCGTACCTTGATGTTACAAGTTGCGTAACTGTGGACCGGATCACATGACTTAGGACCGGATCACATGAAAACTATTTCTGAATAACGGAAGACAGAACCGGTTGAGGGGTGCTGATCCGGACCTTGGCTGCGGGAAATATTTCCAGATTTGGTTATTTTTAATCCTAATCTATCTCTAAGTCTCCTAAACATTATATAAGGACCATGGGGGTTCAGAATTATTTAGACCTACAATATTAATCTCTTTGAAAACCCTAGAAACTCTTTCTACCCTAATGTTTTCCAATTAAGAGTTTTGGAGGAATTGTTCATCAAATTGATTCTAGTTTTTGAGTATTCTTTCGGAATCAAGTTGATGATCAATTAAAAAGAGATCCCCATCGGTCTATGGTTTTAAATTAATAAAATCACCATAAATCATCGTTTTCTACTCCGGATGGAGGTTGGCGCGGAGATCGCGTGAAGGACCGTGGATTCGGTGGACGCATCGAGGATTCGGAGCGTTGTTGCGGCAAGGATTTGCGGCGTGATCGGTTGAAGGATTTCAAGCGATCGAGGACCGGCGAAAGTGATCCACATTGAAGAATTGGTAAAATTGGGTTAGGTCATAGGTAAATCACCTTGTACTCGATTTGATTCTTAGTGGATTTTCGTGTGAACGGTCGCGTGGGTTTTTCTCTCCGTTTTGGAGTTTTCCCACGTTAAAAATCTCGTGTGTTCGTTTATTTTCCGCATTTATTTTCAAAACGCATAGAGATTATTTGTTTTGCCATTATACACCTATTCACCCCCCTCTAGGTGTTGATTACCTTTTAGATCTTTGGGATCCATATCTCTCACGACGGGCGCGGCGAGCTTCAAGGCTTGGCCGAAGGTGCTCGGATCCGGCGCGGCGCGGCACTCCGAAGCGGTTCAAGAAGGAGGCTCGGATCCGGCGCGGCGGCACTCCGAGGCGGTTCGAGAAGGAGGCTCGGTCCGCGCGGCGGCACCCGAGGCGGTTCGAGAAGGAGGCTCGGTCCGCGCGGCGGCACTCCGAGGCGGTTCGAGAAGTGAGGCTCGGGTCCGCGCGGCGCACTCCGAGGGGGTTCGAGAAGCGGCGCTCGGGTCCGGCAGCCGAGGGCGGCCGAGGTCCCGTACGGAGCTCGGCGCGATCGATGAGCTCGGGCGGAGTCGAAGGCGCGCGCGGCGGCGGATCCGGCACGGGCGGCGGCGCGGCTCCGAGCACGGGCACCTGGTTCGAAGCGGTTGCGGACTCCGACGCAGCGCGGGTCCCAAGGGCGGCGCGCGCGGGCTCCGAGGGCACGGCGAAGAAGAAGCTCCGCGGCGGCGGGCTTCGAGGAGAAGCCGAGCGGCGGGCTTTGGCGGCGCCTCGGGCTCGACGAAGAAGGAGCTCGCGGTAGCGTGCGGCTTCGAGTAAACGACGGCGAGGACGAGGCGGCGTCGACGGGGCGGCGGCTCGGCTTGACGGAATAGCGCGGGCGGCGGGCTTCGAGGCTCGCCGAGGGGGCTCGTGCGGTGGCGCGGGCTCCGAGAGAGATCGGCCAGGGGTGACCTTCACCAAACAGAGAGAGAGAGCAAGACTTTCTCTTTCTTTTCTTCTTTTTATTTTCAAACGAGAGAGAGAGAGAGAGAAAGAGGGAATTACCTCTCTTCTTCTTTTTTTTTTTGAACCGAGAATGGGATTGGTTTTTTTTTTCTTTTTTTTTTTTAGTGAGTAGGAAAAGAAAGGTCCCCCTCTCGGTTAATTGGGGATTTATGGACTTGGGTTTTTGCAGAGATGCAACCGCATCGTGGGGGAAGTGGATAGTTGATGCGGTTCATGGCGCCGATCGTGGGGAGCGCGCGATGTGGGTAGTTAGGAGGTTGAATCGTGCGATGGGAGTTACGAGATCGTGCGTAAGAAGTCGAGATGGGGATAATGGGGTGGCATTTTACGTTTAGTCCCCCTTTTTTTATTATTCTCTCTCTTTTTATCGCGTAGATATCTAAAAATCAATATCTTTTTATTTAAAAGATATTATATGAAAAGAGATATTTGTAAATCCTCTGTTGATCTTAACTAAATCTCCTTTCTTTTTTTTTATATGAGAGAAATTATTATTCTCTCTCCTCTTTTGATTGATATCTCTTTTTTATTTAAGAGATATTACCTGTGGATCTTTGTAGATCTTAACTAAATATCCTCTCTCTTCTTTTATTATATGAGAGAAAATAATAATATTTTCTTATTATTATTTTTACTCAAACAAATGCCCCCACTTTTTTTTATCTTGCTACGTCGTACAAGAGAAAAAAAAGTATTGTTCGCGTCTCATATCACGGGATTTGCCGCGTTCTTTTGCTGAGCTTGGATCGGTAACCGTTTCGCTACTCTCTTTCTTCTTCCCCTTTTTTTTTATTTCGCTCTTCTTCTTTTGCCTTCATATCATGTACTTCGTACTTTGACAAGTTATATTATATATTTTTAAAGATGGAGCATCTGATTCATCCGGATGACAAAGTATTAGGCATAGCGAGAGGTATCTCTCTATTTCGAGCTTCTCCGATTGAAAATAGTAGAACGGATCCAATTATCTCCTACGATGCACCCGTATTCAAAGAATGGGCAATTTTTAAGCAAAAACAACCCTTAGGTCGTTTTGGTCTTCATTATTACACGTCTGATGGTGAAGAAGATGTCATACTTCTTCCACCTCTAGGTTTACCCAAAGAGAGAGATACACTGGAATCTTTGAGTTACAAAATATTGAATGGTCATCCAAGTTGGGGGTAAAGATAGGCCATTAGGGGACAAGAAAATATTGATGGTTTTGTGGATTGGGCAGATCATATTTTATCACGATATACCCCACAATTACAACATGCAGAATTTTGGGTGGAATAGTTGCTTCACGAGGAAAGTATCATAAGGATCTAAACATCATCAAAGCACTTGTGGAGTTGTGGTGTTCAGAAACAAATACGTTTCATTTGCCCTATGGAGAAGTTGGAATTTCTTTATGGGAGATTAGAGAACTGAGTAGTCTTCCTATCACAGGTCACCTTTATGATGAGTATATTCCCATGAATTCGGCATTATATAATAGAAATGCTTATCCAGACTCCTTAGAGAACTTTTTGGTGTGTACCAATGGATCATAACTCGATCATCTTGTAAGCGAATTCGTTATGATTTGTGGGTAAATTTCTTCCATCCAAGTTCAAGGAGATCGCGTTCTTCCAAGTACAAGGCCATTACTGATAAAAAATTTGCACCTTCATATACAGAAGACACGACTAGAGCCGCTTTTATTTCTTTATGGTTGTGCAATTTTGTGATGCCCTCAAGTTCAGAACACTGTATCAGACCCGAGGTATTTGTTATGGCCTCTAAATTAGCATTGGGCGAAAAAGTCGCTTTGGTTCCTGCTATTTTAGGCGCAATCCATATGGTACTATCACGTATGAGTAATCATCCAGATGGTCCTGCACATTCCGGTCCTTTATTTCCCGTTAATTTTTTGTATGCCTGGATCGGTTTACATTTTGAGCAAACTTATTCCAGAAGAGTTATAACCGATGACATTAAAAATATGGTTGGTTTGAGGAAAATTCCACAAATGATATCCTTTATGAATGCTGCTGCTTCACCGTTCAATGCTAAAAGAGCAAGACTTCATCTTAGATCTGATATTCATTTTATATGGCGCCCTTTACCATATTCTTATTCTTTCGTTGATGGTGGATGGTTATATGATGCGAAGCTTACAACGGGAGAATGTCGATATCCAATAGAAGTTTTTGAATATCTTATTTCTATTAGACAGAGTGTTATCCCTCTTCGTTTAAGAAATAAACTGCATGCTCAACCATATAATCCTCATCGATTCGCACGTCAATTCGGATTTGATCAATATTTTCCGGAATTTACTGACGTCCCTAGAATAGCTAATTCTATCGGGACTTTGATCGGGTATTGGAATCACTTCCTCCAGTATGGGAATTCGGCTAATTATTATATACCCAAAACTGATCGAGCTGGAAAAGTTCTTTTGCATTGTGCACGTTGGTGGTCCAACAGTGTACATTCAAGCTTTAGACATGGTGTGGCTTACTTATTGGATGCCGATGAACGTCAAAAGAAGAAAATGATTGAAGACACTTTGAAGAAAGAGAAAAGAACTACTTCACGATTGGTCGGTTCTACGCAACATAAGGCGTTGGGTTCCACGACATCAACCAAGAAACTAATCGCGACATTTCCCCCTTCTTATGATCATGTTCGAGCTAGCCTTCCGACGATACTCCTCAACGTGAAGTACTTGGCCTTAGCTTTCCGATTCATGAAGATGCTAGCCATAAGAAATCTAAGGTATGCTCATTAGCATTTTTAATTATTTTCTTTCTCTCCCTTTTTACTGAACTTCTTTTGTTCTATTTGTAGGGAGTGCACATTATGGATTTGACTACTGCAGATGAAGTGCATTTGCCGGATTCTTCAACAAGATCAAAGGTGTGATACAAAATCCCAATGATTTGAATGTATTTGTTCGGCATTCATTCTCTTTCCATATACATATTAACCGTATATATATAGGCATGCACCGTGGAACCTTCTTTAAGAAGTCCGGAAAATCCATCTCCTGATGCTTTGACTGAAGTAGCTCGGGGGAAACTTCCTTTCACCATGCCTTCGATGATAGGTGACTTTTTCATTCATGTTCTATTCATAACTAGCATATTTATGAATAACATATTCTATTTATAACCAAGATGTAGTGTACACCATATTTATATGTTGTACTTATTTTGATAGAACCGCAAATCGGAAAGAGTGGGTCCATTGAGGATGATATACCTTTGGATAGTGACGAATTTGCTGACCATATTTCAATACCTTCGCCGTCAAAGTATACTGAGGTAATTTCATTCATCTCCTTTCTTTAAATCCATATGCCTTCTATTAGTCTTAAATTGAGCATTTACTTTTAGACTAAAGAAGGGAGTAAAATATGGATAATATTGTGTGATTTTTCGTTAGAAATCCGTGGCCACAAAAATTTTGTAAATCGGAACTATAACGAAAATGTTATGGTCCGTTTACATTTTGGTCCCTACGTTTACAGAACAGTCCCTGCGTCTTTATTTATTTTTTTTTTTTTTTTATTTTTTTTTTTTGACGCACATCTATATTCCGGTCTTTTTCCTTGGATAACAATGTGTAATTTTTCGTCAGAAATCCGTGGCCGCAAAAATTTTGTAAATCGGAGCTATAACGAAAACGTTATGGCTCGTTTACGTTTTAGTCCCTGCGTTTACAGAATAGTCCCTGCGTTTACAGAACAGTCCCTGCAGCATGTATCTTTTCTCCTTTGCTCTGAATATTAGCATGCGGTCATTCCCCCGTTGTTTTTTTTTTTTTTTTTTTTTTTAGGATCCAATCGTAGATGTTGTAGATATTGGAGTGTCTTCTTTCAACGAAGCTTCCCCAGCTCATCATGAGGTATTTTATTTCAAACTTCATCCACATATCAGGCGTATTCACTATTCTTTTACACCGAAACTTTTATATAGGATAAGGGTGCTAAAGAAGATGGTGGAAGTAAAGACGAAGCTACAACAGAAATGCCTCCACTGGGTAAAAGAGAACGGGTCAGCGATATATCGACCATGGAACCGCATAAAAGAGCTCGTTTGGAGACCAATTTGAATCCATCTGGTGAAATCTCACCCCCCTTTTTTTAAGTAAGTCTCATGAAAATGCTCCTTATATTATACACATCTTTTTGTGCAGGTTTGCAAGTAGGATCAAAACCGACTGATGATCCAGAAGATGCTCTCTCACCTTATGGGGATGAGGTAGATTATGAACCTACGCCTTCACCACCAGAAGCTAAAAATACGGTGATTTTTATTTTATAGTTGTATATCTCTTCTTATTCTTTTTATTCTCTCTTTTTATTTCTTTCTTTCTTTCCTTTCAGGATATATCATTTGACGAGAATGTCGATGTTCGTTTCGATAGTGGCACAGGAGGTTCCCGAATTATAGCCAAATCATTTTTAACTGATCGCATAATAGATATTATGAAGACATTCGATCGTCGCCAATTTAAGTCGGCTCAAGGAGAAGTATCGAAATACTGCCACTGTCTCTCTGCACTTGGGTTTGATACATCTGAACTGGAAAGGCGTATAAAACCCATATTCGACCATGCAGAAGCCATTGAAGGACTGGCATCAAGTCCGGATTTCGCTCCAGTTGTTCAGTTAATGGAGGCTGATGAAGATTTGGCATTAAGTAGAAGGAAACTTGCTTCATATAGGGCTACCAAAGATTCTCTTCTTCATGCTACCAAAAACGTCTCTTCACAGCTTCAGCAAACTAGAGGGAAGATAGAAGAATTGGAAGAGAGTATATCACATTTGAAGAGCACTGAGGCGGAATTGTCACTTAGACTTGAAGTGGCCGATGATTCTTTGAAGAAACTACAACCGTCACAGGAAGAAGAACTGCAACAGGATGTCGTCAATGCAGAAAAGAAGCACGCTGCAGCCACTGAAGTTTATAATGTTTCTAAGGAATCCACTGGTCTTCGAGAATTAATAGAGTTGTTTGAGGAGCGTCGTCAAATATTTGAGATTTGACTTCTTCTTTTCTTCTCTTTTTTTTTTGCTTTTCTCTAGTAAGAAACAATATTATGTAGTCCCAGCAATTTGAAATTTTGAATGCTTTAGATTATGCTTTAATCTCCTCTATTTTATTGTGTGATGTTTGTGATGATAATTATGGTGTGGATTTGTCTGTTCATTTTGCTTTAATAAACAACTAAAACTCTCATGCATAGCCATCAAAGTTTTCTTGCACTGTAGATTATCGAAGTCCCAACGTAGAAACTCAAGTCCGCCAGTGGCTCATATTTTACCCATATTATCTAAAAAGTTTAGACAATATGTCCTCCACTCTTTCTTTTCTTTTTCTTTTTTTTTTTTTTTTTTTTCTCCCCTAATTTCTGTCTAGGGGTCTCAAAATTTTTCCACCATCGGAATTGTCGCGCAATTTGCCTCAAGAAGCAATCGAAATTACTACGCATAACTGACTCTAAGGAAAGTTAGCATTCCGTCATAGACAAAATACATCTTGAGTAATATGGAACATGGATTAATTTTTATTTATTTTGCCTCGAGAAGCAATCGAAATTGCTGCGCATAACCGACCCTAAGGTGAGTTAGCATTCCGTCATAGGCAAAATATCTCTTGGGTAATCTGGCGCCCATATGGGTTTTCAGATACCTTCCCCTAACTTTTGCCTGTGGACCTCGAAAGGTTTTCTCACAGCGGGGATCCCAATTTTGCCTGTGGGGTTATACCACAGCCGGGAATTTATACAATTTTACCCTTGAAGTTCGATGTGAACAAATCAAGTACGTTGGTGGCTTATATTTTACCCATATTATCTAGAAAATTAGACAATATGTCATCCACTTTTTCTTTTTTTTTTCTTTTTTTTTTTTATAACTTATATCCTTTGATTGGTGGCATCGGTCTTTCTTCTTTCGAACTGGATCTTATCCTTGTGGTAATGCTTTTCCAGACCATAATTTTATTTGCAGGGTGTCTCCTTCATCAATTCTCGAATCAGTACCGACATCGACTACCCTATAAATCTTACTCTGAACCTTCTTTGAGCTCTCGCCTTCATAGGGGTGAAGCATATCTATTATCGTCCTCGTCTGAGAGCTTATATTTTTCACCGCTGTGGCAATACAGCCTAGATCCAACTTTAAAGAATGGATGTCTAACTGCATTCTTTTCATATCGTTTCCTACTTCCAGGATACGAGTTTCCATTCTCTTTAATTCTTGATTTTGGCTAGAAAATTCGCATGCTGGCCGTGCATTGCCGCCTTCTTCGTCCATCGTTGCAGGTTGTTTGCTATTTCGTCTTCGTTTGTTGACAGATTCTTCAGAGTGATCTTGAGAAATGGCAATCACCCTACAATACTCCATGTTGGGAATTATATCCTCTAGCTCTTTTAAATATTGAACACTTTTATGTGAGTGACCATTAGCTCAGGTATGATAGGCTCGTTCTCATCATATGGTAGATATGTCATTAGGGATCTTGTACTCCTTGCAACTTGATTCTTCTCGAGACCTTTACTGGTCGAGGGTTGCATTTGATCTCTCTTTGTATATTGTCCTAGGTCATGCCCCCGCTCCTGATCGCTCGGACAGTTATGTGATTTGGAAGATGACGAAGGGTAGCCCTCAAGCGGGATCGGTTGCACGAAAGTGTTTCGAAACTCCGAAAGAAGAGGACTTTCTTCTGTTCCTGCATTAATTGCATTAGTTTCTTCTGCTTGCGGATCTCTCAAAACCGAACGAGAGAGAGTGATAGCACCGACTTTATATTGTTCCTCCACCCAACCTTTAAACACCCAACAGTTTTCAATAGGGTGGCTGACTATTCTATGATAGAGACAATAATTTAAGTCATCGATTTTATCCACATCTTTTGGCCTCTTCGGGTCTGGTAATTGCAAACCATTTTTGATAGCATCATTGAATATCTTCCTCACTTTGTCTCTCTTAAAGGAATAGACTTTATTCTTTTTTTTTTCCATGATCATTCTGTAATTATTTCCGCCTAGCGTTGGTTTGGATGTTGGCCCCACTGAAGCAGTAGGCCTCTTTCCTTTTCCTTTGGGTATTGACCCTGCCATTGACTCTTTCAATTGAATGGCAATGAGTTTTGATATTTCACCTCTGGTCATATTATGAGTATCATTTTGGATGTGAGATGTTGTAACCAACTGATTTATTTGATTTTCTTCAGTTGATGGCGTAGATAAGTTCAAAGTCGGCGGTATGACTTGAACTTCAGGATTGCGCAGCAGCATTCCCATGTGCGTCTGCATGCTGATGACCATCTCCAAAACCCCATCTAACTTTCTCTTCATGTTTGATATTTCTTTATCATTTTCCTCCAGTTTCCTCTTCATTGACTCGATTAGGAGATCTTTAGGATCTTGGGGACGAACAGCGGGCTCTTCTTCATTCTCTTCCATATTAAACGGGTCCAGAGGGAAGTCCATGTTAGGGTGTTGGTTGTCATCATTATCTTCTTCTATATGATTGACTATCCTCACCGTGTGAATAGTCAATCTCTTGGAGTTTTTTACTTGTTTCTCCGGCTTATCAGATGGTATGGCAGAGTTCTTCATCCTCCATTGCTTAGTAATTTTCTTGTTCAGTTGCAATGGTTGCTTCCACCCCCTAATTGCAGATGTACTTTCGTCATTGCGACGTCTTTTAATCTCTTTCAAGGCTTCATAAATGCGTCGGGATATAGTTGTTTCTTTACGTCCTAGCGAGGCCTTGTTGATAGGTCGTGGGTGGCTCACCTCATTGATAGGTCGCAGGTTGCCCATTTCCTCCTCAGGACAGAAGACAGCAATGGGTGAATTCCTTTCGACAAACTTGAGTGGGGCGAACTTATTATGCATGAGACTTGCTGGCTCGACTACCACCTTAGATTGTGGTAATGCCTCCGCCCCCTTGTCTTCTTTCTCTTGTCTTCTTTTTAAGGAACGTCGGGCGTTTCTCTTAAAAGATTTGGATCTTGAATGAAGTGCTATCTTGGCGACTTCACCCGTAAAGGTCGTCAGTCTATCGAAAACTGATTTTCTTGGAGCCTTTGGATCGATGGTTTCAGGGTTGACAGGGGCCAATCTTTTAAAGACGGACGTCCTTGCAAGCCGGCCATTGTGAAATTTGAGACGACCCTCCCTCACCATCCTGATTGCGGCAGAGGGAACAACCAGTCGCTTCTTAGCAGGCCTGCGAGGAGGATTCGGGATGATGACGTTTGGGCGCCTCCCACGTGATGGAAGGCGAGAAATTACACGGCTGTTGCGAACTAGAGTAGCTTCGTCCGTCAAAGTCCTGCCCCCACCAATTTGAGTGCCTGGTTGGGGCATGACAGTAGCTAGGATGTCTTCGGTGATGGTGCCGAATTGGATTGCAGCTCCAGCGGCTCCAATGGTGAGGACAGATGCTGGTAGATAAACTCGACTCAAAGATTGATCAAAGATCGAACCAAGTGCAATGTGTTCTTTGGTGCCATTTCTTTCTTCCTTTAAGGAAATAACGAATATGGGTTAAATATTTATCGTCCAATTCTATTAGCATATCATCGGTCTCAAAGATGGAAGGAGAAGCCATGTCCCACCGGGCGTGCCATTTTGTCTGCCACCACGAATGACGTACCTCGCACGGTGAAATTTATCTTGAATTTCCCGTGGGGTAGTATTCATGATTCAGATTAATATTTAAATATGTATAGTTATCAGGTATTGCGGATCCATGGCTTCCAATAAACGCAAGCGTCTATTGTTAATTACCCCCATAAATTGTTAGGGTACCTTCGATTAAGAGACCTCTGAAATGCTGAAGATGAACTGGAATTGGACAAAAAGAAAATTTATAATTTATTGCTCAATTACATGGCTTTAACCAAGGGCATACCCTCAGTGTACATGAATAGAGTATAAAAGAAAATGTTTAATTTCATCTTAGTTATATGTTCTAAGATGGTCAAATTAATTTTGTTGGACTCTATATGTTTTGGAGCTCAACATGGTTCACCCTAAGATGAAAGATTGATTAAATTCCCTGTATATGTATTGGGATTTAATCGAATCTGATTCAAATTAAACTCTAATTATATGTATTAGAGTTTGATTTGGTTTATTTGAATTAGACTCTAATTTTATATTTTTAGAGTCTGATATAATTAGGCTCTAAGTTTATGTATTAGAGCTTAATCACATTTGATTTTGATTCATCTTAAGATGAAATATTAACTAAATCCTAATTATATGTATTAGGATTAGTCAAATTTAAATTAAACTCCAAGTATATGTATTGGAATCTAATTTAACTTCATTTGTTTGAACTCCGAGCAAATGTATTAAAGTCCAACAAGTTTAATTTGATTAAATGGTTTGATCAATTCTAAACATATAATTAGAATTTGATCGAATATGATTGTGATTTGTCTCTAGTTTTATATGCTAGAGGATCGGATGATTTGTGAAAAATGGGTTTGGGTTTAGTTTAACGACATTTCAGTCAGTTGAGATTTGGGTTTAGTTTAACGACATTTCGGTCGATAGTGAAATTTGGGTTTAGTTTAAAGACATTACGGTCAGTGGATTTGGGTTTAGGTTTAGTTTAACGACGTTACGGTCGGCAGTGGATTTAAGTTTAGTTTAACGACGTTACGGTCGATTGAGTTTAGGTTTAGTTTAACGACATTACGGTCGAAATTGGGTTTAGTTTAACGACGTTTCAGTCAGGGTTTTAGACTTAGGATTAGTTTAACGACGTTTCGGTCGATATTGGGTTTAGTTTAACGACATTTCGGTCGATTGGATTTAGGTTCAGTTTAACGACATTTCGGTCGGAGTTTTAGACTCAGGATTAGATGATTTGGATTTGGTTTTGGGTTTAGTTTAATGACGTTTCGGTCGAATTTGAGTTTAGTTTAAAGACGTTTCGGTCGGGCTTGGGTTTAGGTTTAGTTTAACGACGTTACGGTCGGCAGTGGATTTAAGTTTAGTTTAACGACGTTACGGTCGATTGAGTTTAGGTTTAGTTTAACGACATTACGGTCGAAATTGGGTTTAGTTTAGGGTATTGGATATGTGAGATTTGCATGGTTCATGAATTTAGGCTCATGGGTTCATAGGTTTATGGTTTATGAACATAGGTTCATAAGTTTATGGTTCATGAACATAGGTTCATAAGTTTATGGTTTATGAACTTAGGTTCATGGGTTTATGGTTCATGAACATAGGTATAGGTTTATGGTTTATGATTCATGGACTTGGTGTATGGGTTCATGGTTCATGGTTCATGGACCGGGTGTATGGGTTTATGGTCCATGGTTTATGTTCATAGTTTGTGGACTTGGTGTACAGGTTTATGGTTCATGGTTCATGGACCTGGTGTACGGGTTTATGGTTCATGGTTCATGGACCGGGTGTACAGGTTTATGGTTCATGGTTCATGGACCGGTGTACAGGTTTATGGTTCATGAATTATGGACCGGGTGTACAGGTTTATGGCTCATGGTTCATGGACCGGGTGTACAGGTTGTGGGCTTTGGTATTGGGCCTCTATTTTGGATTGGGCTTAATGAATGGGCCATTTGAAATGGGCTTTTGGATGTGGACTTCTTTAGGTAAATAAATTTTGGGTATGTGGGTTTTGGTAGATGGGCTTGGTTAATGGGTTATGGATATATGTTAATGGGTTTAATATGGGTTAAGTTGAATGGTTTTATGGGTTAAAGGGTTTAATATGGGTTAAAGGGTTATCGGATATATGGGTTAATTGGATATTGGGTATTGGATATAGGTTAAGTGGGTTAACGGGTTTATTGGGTTAATGGGTATAGGTTTATGATATGTGATATTGGGTACTTGGTTCCAAATTCAGGTTTAATTAGGGCCCGTTAGATTTAAACCCGAGTGTGGGATCTAATCAAAATTTTAAATTCATAATCAAATGCTTAGCATTTAATATCATGAAATTTTAATTTGATTTCAATTTGATCAAGCAAAGTCCCCTCTCTCTTTATCAGGTGAATTTCTCTCTTTGAGTAGCACCCATGTCGACGACGGAGTATTTCGTCAAATGATTAAGTTCATTTGGGCATTCCGTTGAGCGGTTTGTTGACATTCTGTCGAGCACGTGGCTAGCATTCCGTCGAATGGCTTAACTAGCATTCCGTTGAACGGTTTGGCTAGCATTCCGTTGAACGATTAATTGGCGTTTCGTCAATTGCTCCGTCGATGGCTAAGCATCAAACGAAGTTTTCGTCGTCAAGGCGTTTCGTCATCAACTCCGTCGATGGCTAAGCATCAAACGGAATTTTCGTCATCGTTGCCTTCGTCGTCAACTTCGTCGTCGTTCCGTCGATGGCTAAGCATCAAACGGAGTCGTTAGCAGCGACTCGGGCATTTCATCGAACATATGGCGGGCGCATCTTGGTCGTCATAAAGGCTCCGTCGATTTTGTCGCCGTCAAGGCTCCGCCGATGGCTAAGCATCAGACGGGCTTTCCTCGTCTTGGTCATCGTCAAGGCTCGCCGTCGATTTCGTCGTCGTCAAGGCGTCGCCGTCAAGGCTCCGTCGTCAAGGTCGTCGTCGGCTCGTCGTCAAGGCGTCGTCGTCAATGCTCCGTCGTCAAGGTCGTCGTCGGCTCGTTGTCAAGGCGTCGCCGTCAAGGTCGTCGTCGGCTCGTCGTCAAGGCGTCGCCGTCAAGGCTCCGTCGTCAAGGTCGTCGCCGTCAAGGCTCCGTCGATGGCTAGGCATCGGACGGGCCTTCGTCGTCTTGGTCGTCGCCGGCTCGTCGTCAAGGCGTCGCCGTCAAGGCTCCGTCGTCAAGGTCGTCGTCGGCTCGTCGTCAATTTCGTCGCCGTCAAGGCTCCGTCGATGGCAAAGCATCAGACGGGCCTTCGTCGTCGCCGGCTCGTCGTCGACTCCGTCGATGGCAAAGCATCAGACGGAATTCGCCTACGTCGTCTTCGTCGTCGCCGTTAACTCCAACTCGGGCATTTCATCGAACAGGTGGCGGGCGCATCTTGGTTGCCGATGTAGATCCGAGCGGGTGGCGGAGCGGATCAAGCGAACGGGTGGCGGAGCACCACGCTTTTGTCGAGTCGGACGGATTGGGGCGAGTCTTTGTTGTGCATTATTGAAGAAAGGCTGGTTCGTCAAGGAGCGAGCGACGGCCGTCGGAGAAGACGAGGCGGGTGGCGAGCACCATGCCTTGTCAAGCGAGCCGAGGCGAAGGAGCGGCGGGTTCCGAGAGGCGGCGGGCGCGAGCTCTAAAGCGGCGGCGGGTTCCGAGAGACGGCGGGGCGCGGGCTCCAGTACGGGCACTGGTTCGAGCGGTTGCGGACTCCGACGCGGCGGGTCCCAAGGCGGCGCGCGCGGGCTCAGGGCACGGCGGGCTCCGAGGGCGGCGCGCGCGGGCTCGAGGGCACGGTGGGCTCCGAGGCGCGGCGCGCGACGAAGGCTCCGAGGGCACGACGGGCTCCGGGGCGCGGCTCGATGGAGAGCGGCGCGACGGCGCGGTCCTCAAGGCGGCGCGGGCGGCGGGTCCTGCACGCGCGGGCGGAGGTTGCGGATGACCACCATCCGTGGCGCGGCTTCGGACGGCAACGGCGGCAGGCTCGACGGAGCAGTTGAGGATGGCCGAGGGCGACGGGCGCGGCGAGCTTCAAGGCTTGGCCGAAGGTGCTCGGATCCGGCGCGGCGCGGCACTCGACGGTTCGAGAAGGAGGCTCGGATCCGCGCGGCGGCACTCGAGCGGTTCGAGAAGGAGGCTCGGGTCCGCGGCGGCACTCCGAGGCGGTTCGAGAAGGAGGCTCGGGTCCGGCGCGGCGGCACTCCGAGGGTTCGAGAAGGGCGCTCGGGCCGGCGGTCGAGGCGGCGAGGTCTGCATGGAGCTCGGGCGCGATCGATGAGCTCGGGCGGCGGAGTCGAAGCGCGCGCGGCGGCGGGATCCGGCACGGGCGGCGGCGCGGGCTCCGAGCACGGGCACCTGGTTCGAAGCGGTTGCGGACTCCGACGCAGCGCGGGTCCCAAGGGCGGCGCGCGCGGGCTCCGAGGGCACGGCGAAGAAGAAGAAGCTCGCGGCGGCGGGCTTCGAGGGAGAAGCCGAGCGGCGGGCTTTGGCGGCGCCTCGGGCTCGACGAAGAAGAAGGAGCTCGCGGTAGCGTGCGGGCTTCGAGTAAACGACGGCGATGACGAGCGGCGTCGACGGGGGCGGCGGCTCGAGCAGCGGAATAGCGCGGGCGGCGGGCTTCGAGGCTCGCCGAGGGGGCTCGTGCGGTGGCGCGGCTCCGAGAGAGATCGGCCGGGTGACCTTCACCAAACAGAGAGAGAGAGCAAGACTTTCTCTCTTTTTTTTTTTTTTTTTTTTAAACGAGAGAGAGAGAGAGAGAGAGAGAGAAAGAGAATTACCTCTCTTCTTCTCTTTTTTTTTTTGAACCGAGAACGGGATTTTTTTTTTTCCTTTTTTTTTTTTAGTGAGTAGCAAAAGAAAAGTCCCCCTCTCCACTTAATTGGGGATTTATGGACTTGGGTTTTTGCAGAGATGCAACCGCATCGTGGGGAAGTGGATAGTTGATGCGGTTCATGGCGCCGATCGTGGGGAGCGTGCGATGTGGGTAGTTAGGAGGTTGAATCGTGCGATGGGAGTTAGGAGATCGTGCGTAAGAAGTCGGAGACGGGGATAATGGGGTGGCATTTTACGCTTTAGTCCCCTCTTTTTTATTATTCTCTCTCTCCTTTTTATCGCGTAGATATCTAAAAATCAATATCTTTTTATTTAAAAGATATTATATGAAAAGAGATATTTGTAAATCCTCCGTTGATCTTAACTAAATCTCCTTTCTTCTTTTTAGGGTTATAAGTCCTCGCAAACATAGTCAATTGCGGAAATATCCTTAAAAGCGAAACTAGGTGAGATGTCCCCGCAAAAGTCCAGTACGCAGATATGTCCTCGGCGCGCTTTTTGTGGACATATCTCGCAAAAATATTTTTTCAGATATGTCCCCGCAAAAGGCGCGACAGTGGACATATCTCGCATACTTTTGGACTTTTGCAGGACATCTCACCTAGTTTCGCTTTGCAGGATATTTCCGCAATTGACTATGTTTGCAGGGACCTGTATGCATTTGACCCTTTTTTTTATATGAGAGAAATTATTATTCTCTCTCCTCTTTTGATTGATATCTCTTTTTTATTTAAGAGATATTACCTGTGGATCTTTGTAGATCTTAACTAAATATCCTCTCTCTTCTTTTATTATATGAGAGAAAATAATAATATTTTCTTATTATTATTTTTACTCAAACAGACTCAATTCACGAAACTTGCCAACACAAAATCCTTAACAATCTCCCCCTTTGGCAATTTCGTGACAAAAAACAAAAGCTCACTAAAATTACATCATAAAGAGAAACGAAGTTCAATGTCATCACCAAAACATTAAACTTCTCGCGTGTAGTCTAAATACAATATGAAATCTAAAAGTACAACAAAAGTACCAAAAACAAACTCTATGACTTAGACTCAACTAGAAGTCTTGACGTCTTGATTTCCTTCAAAAACATTTACAAAGTAAAATAGAAGGTCAGAACAGTAGTCAATCACCAATTAATGTCTTTGTTCTCATCTTCGCCTCTCCTCTCTTTGTCCTTCTTCACCGTTCTCAACTAATACTTCCTTCTCCCTCCTTAATCATTTCTCCCCCTTTGTATATGCATCTCCCCCTACGTGTATGCACTATCAACTCCCCCTGTACCTGTAGTCCATTCTCCCCCTTTTTGTCAAAAATTGCCAAAAAGAAACAGAGATAGAAAGAAACACAAACTAAACAGAGAGTAGTTAAATTATAGTTACAAACCGAGATGCATAAGAAAAGATAAACATCAAGAGAAAACACATAAAGGAAACTAAACATGATCCTAAGGTAAGCAGTAAATCAGCAGTAATAGAGAAGTCGAGGCAGAAGTCACTCAGTCGCCTCGTCATCGTCATCATCTGCTCTAGCAGAGATCCGTAACCCGCCTCCGGGCCGACACCAGGCAGGAACGGCTGGCGAGATACAGAGCGCTGATAGGATGAGGTCGATGGAAAGATATCATCATGTGTGCAACCCATCTTCTCCAAGATCCTCTTCATTCCTTTCTCCAAACTCTAGAAACCTTTCTTGAGAAAACTTACTTCCTTCGTGAGTTCACCCATGTCACGATGAAGTGTGTCAAAAGTGATCGTGCCTCCCGATCTAGAAGACCCCGCAGCGGTGGTGCACGCTCCGCTCGTCGTGACGGTGGAGGTGGAGAAGCGACTACTCGACCGCAGCGGGGAGCTCCCTTGGTCCGCCGAAAAGTCTTCAAGGTGCTCTGCGACTTTGCCCAAGTCACCGCATCAATCGGCCCAAGTCCGTAGTCATACTTATCGCACCTTGTGTCTACGCCGTGTCCCCGTAAAATCTGACTGATAAGCAAAGGAAACGGTAGTAGCTCCCGCCGTACTGACGACTGGATAACATGAACCATTCGCTGCCAGATAAGGAATGGTATGTTAATGTTTAATCCAAGGCTCTGCTCAGGGTGACCAAGAAGAAACAATAATAGCAAACGATCCCAGCGAAGCCTCTTGGTCCCAATAGTTGGCTGGACGTTGTAGCACAGAATCAAAGAAAGCAAGTGATACTCAGGGCGCAAATCCTTTGATTCCACAACTGCCCGATCCGTGCGAACGCCCGGCTTGCAGACTGCTTCAACCACAGTCTCCCAATGTGTCGAGGACTGGAATGTCCCAAAGAAGATAATGTAGTCCACGTGTCAACATACATCCCTAGAATCTCTCCAATCTCGTGAGGAGTGACCGTCGCCTCGTCCACGCACCGACGTCTCAAATACATAAGTCCCCGTCTCTTCATCCTCTCGCGAGAACTACACCACGCAGTAGAACTCCCGAACGAGTTCCACGCAAAAGGTGTGCGAGCCGCTACCGTCCAACAGCTCAATAGGTGCTCTCGCATCGCCGCCTAAACTCAGGAACCTCTCGCCAGTCCTTGAAGACTACATGCCGCTCCGCTAGGCATGATCGCACCGAGTAAGCACGAGCCCTCTCAGGAGGAACCTCAGCTATCCTCTTGGCTCGCCGCTCCCTGGTAGCACCACCTCCTCGTGAAGACTCACCAGCAATGCCTTTTCCCTTGTCGGGACGGGAAACAGGCTCCTCAGCATCTTCTTCTTCTTCGTCAACCTCCTCAGCTCCCTCGACCTGATAGTCGGGATCAGATCCTTCGGACTCCTCAGCTTGGCGAGTCCGTTTGGAAGTCTCTCTACTTCCTCTACTACGTCCTCGACGACCTCCAGCAGCCATGAGCACCAGAAGTACAAGAACCCGTGAAAAAGCTATTTTCCTGCACATGAAAAACCTCACATGAACACATTTTTGAAAAAATTCTCTAAAAATTGTGAAAAATTCACAAATAATTCAAGAATAAATAATAAAGCAATAACGAACTTGAATCATACAGAAAATTTCATCAAATTTGGCACATTTTCAAAAATCCCGAAATTCTACCAATATTGAACCCTAAAACGTAAATCTGTAAAAAATAACGGATTTTAAAGTGATCTAGGTGTTTTAGATGCAAGATCTTGTGTCCAATAGCCGATTTTCAGCAAAAAATCGCATCAAAAAGGAACGAAAACATAGATCAAACAATTTTTCCGAAATTCCATTAAAATAGAAACCTAGAACATAGATCTGCGAAAAATATCGAATTTAAACTAGTTCTAAGTGTTCTGAATGCAAGATAATAAGTTCAGATAGTGAATTACTGCAAAAAATTGCATCAAAAACGAGTAATAACAAAGATCGAACACTTGTCCCGAAATATTCAAAAAATATGCAAAAATCGGGTTTGATCTTAGATCCAAGCTAAAATACTCGTTGTTTGAGGAAAACGTGCGATCCGAAAGATAAGAGGCTCGGGGTTTTTAGAGAGAGAGAGAGCGCGTTTTGAATGAGTGTAGAGAGTGGAAAAGGAATCGTTACGGTGTTATATCGCGGGCTACGTAATTTGTACCTAGATGGGATGAATCTACGTACATCAACAAGAATTCGAAGAATAGCCTTTTTCATTTAAAAATTCTCCAAAAATAAATTAATTTCACAAAAATTACTGATTTGACGACAAAAATTATCATGATGACAGTAAAATATTCTATGATTTCAAAAGACATCATATCATCAAAATTTGATATTAAGAACAATCAAAATTATTTAAATCATCAAGATGCGAATTGATAAATAATAATTTTCTAGAAATTTGTCCAAATTGACACCAATTTGTCGCAACCCGTTCAAAATAGAGATTTAACTAATATAGACCGGGGGTGGCTCTTTGAGCATCTTTTTCAAACTATCACCTTATATCGCCGAAAATTTCTAACATATTCAATTTTTTTTCAACCTTTTTCGGTTTTTCTCATAATTTCTCACGTGGTAGCTTCACACACGTACCGGACGACCGGGGTGGTAGCTCTTTCCTACATGTGGTGGTAGTTTTCACACTCCTTTCGGATGTAACTCTTTCCACATCTTTTAAACTAAGGAGTTTCTTCCCTTTTTTTTTTAAATAAAACAAACTCCCCCTCAATTAGACAATCTCACAATTGAAAATAATTTTGACGAATCTTAGTTAATTAGAAAATATCCATCAATTATATTCACCATTCACTACCAAGATGGATTAAATACAAAGTGATTAAAATTAATTTCAAAATTTTGATGAAGGTATGTAAAAAGAAATCACATAATAAATTATCGTCAAAATAATGAAAAGTGAAGTAAAATCAATAATTAATATGAATTTAATTCAATTTGAATTGACTTTAAATACCGGTTAATTCTCTTTGGAAAACCTTTAATCTCTCTACTTTAAAGAGTTTCAATCATTGCCGCTCTCAAAAATTAAAAAAAAAAAAAAAAACCCTTTACCTTTCCTCAAAGACGATATTCAAACAAAAGAAAAACAAGCATCAAAAAAATATTCAATAAGTACCAAAAATCGTCTAAGCATATAATGCAATGAATAAAAGTAAGAAATATGCACCTATCAAAGCATTACATAACCGAAAAACAAGCTAAGAAGAATAACAGGGAAAGATATCACCTTTCCGAATCCAAACTTGTCGAATTTTTCCTTGTTTTGACTTGTCGACGTGAGGCTTGACTTCTTTCAACCTTTGTCCAACCGATGATTGTCTCGATGCTTGGTTCTTCGGTTGATATTTACGTTGAGGCTTAGACTTCCGGTTTGCACGAGGTACTCGTCCCAATTGATTTCCTATTTGATTCCGTGGGAGATACCGAATAGAAGAAGGTGCCGATTGAGATTTCGTTGTCTTGTTCGGGCAACTCTTTTTGATATGTCCCTTGACTCCGCATCGGTGACATACCTTTGCTTTTAAATTTGTTGAGACTTTCGATGTCGTCTTTTGATCCTTCTCAACATATGTCCTTTCGTATCCGAGGCCCAACTTGTTCGTTTGACCTAACCCGAGCATGTTATCCAACTTTTTCGAACCCGAGGAAAATTGTTGAAGATCCGATTTGAGTTGATGAACTTGCTTGGTTAACACTTGATTGGATGTGTAGGTTTCCTTAAATTGTTGCTCCAAAAATCCAATCTTATCCTTATAAGATTTCATCGTTAATTCCGCTTCTTCTAGCTTCTTTTGGAGGACCGAATTGTTATTCAAAATCGATTCTCGTTCCTCCTCAAGAGCTTCATTCATGATCCTCATATTGTTGTTATCCTCTTCAATCTCCAACAATCGACTTTCCAACTTCTTATTGAATTTAGCCATCTTCCGTGATTCAACAAGAAGTTGATTGTATGCTTCCGCTATATCCTCGTCGTTTGCTTCCTCCTCGCTTTCGCCATTCTCGCTCGAAGACCCATGCGAAGAAAGAGAAGGATTTGAATTAGATATAATTGAAGATAAACAAGCAACATTAGTCAAAGAAGAATTAGAAAATAGAGCCATATGATCCTTTTCTTCATCACTTGATGATGATCCGTTTGAAGAAGAGTCATCCCAAGTTTTCGATTTAGCTTGCAAAGCCTTCGGTTTATACGTCTTCTTCGAAGGACAATCCGTTGCGATATGGCCGTAGCCTCTACACTTGAAGCATTGGATTTCCCCTTCGAATTCATCTTTTTCATTCGAAGTCTTTGCAAGTTTTTTATCTTTCAATTTAGAATTAGAAGAAGGTTTAGAAAAGGATTTTCGCTTCGAAGATGAAGCATTGTTCTTTCGGAAGTTCCGTCGGAATTTCTTCGTGAGTAGCGCCAATTGATGTTCAAAATCCGCAAGCGTGATATTTCCGTCGGAATCCGTGTCGTCGTCTTCTTTCTTTGTTGATTTGAGTGCCATCCCTGTGCTTTTAGAAAAAGACTTGGAAGAAGATTGATTAGTAGGAAAAGTCATCTCATACGTTTGTAAAGCGCCTACTAATTCTTCGACTTTCATCTCGTCCGGATGCTTAACCGTTTCGATCGCGGCAACCTTTGCCCGAAAACGTTCCGGAAGAGTTCGAAGAATTTTTCTAACAACTTTTGACTCCGTGATTTTCTCTCCCAATTTAGCGCATTTTTTTGCTACGTCTTGTATACGTGTATAGTTCTCGGTAAAGGTCTCGTTATCGTCCATAGAAATCGAATCAAATTTGCTTGTAAGCATTTGTAATTTTTGGACCTTTACTAAGCTTGTTCCTTCATGCGTAACTTGTAGAGTATCCCAAATCTCTTTCGCGGTTTCACAAGCCGAAACGCGAGTAAACTCCGTTTGAGACAAGGCATTAAATAAAGCGTTTATGCCCTTGCCGTTAAACGAAGATGCCTCGTTTTCATCTTTCGTCCACTTGTCTCGTGGTTTAGGCTTCTCAACATTATCGACCTTTTCGGTTGGAGGTTTCCATCCGAACTCAATTGATTTCCACACCCGCTCTTCGATTGCAATTAGAAAAGCTCTCATGCGAACTTTCCAATAGGCATAATTCGTGCCGTCGAAAAGCGGAGGTCGATTAATGTTACCGCCTTCGGCCATTAGATATCAATATATCTAGATCCTGCTCTGATACCAATTGAGAGTTACAGGGAAGCCCCAAGGATCTATCTAGATTGTATCCGACACCTAGAGGGGGGTGAATAGGTGTACCGGCCAAAAATCACAAATAATCGATGCGTTAAAAGTAAATGCGAAAATTAAAAACACACCGAGATTTACGTGGGAAAACTCCAAACTCGGAGTAAAAAACCCACGGGACCAACACGCGAATAACAATCCACTAAGAGAAAAGATTACAAGGTGATTACCGACTCCACGGACTTAACCTCTCTAACTCTCTTATGGATCTCCGCGCACTCCACCGAGTTGTCCACGATCACGTCCGAATCCACGAACGCCCACGTTCCGAATCCACGAAACGCCTTGCTTCGAATCCACGAAGTCTTCAATACGCCGAATCCACGACGCCACGCTCCGAATCCACGAAGTCTTCAATCACGCCGAATCCACGACGCCACCATGAATAGAATCATGAATATGGTGATCCTTCGTTGGAGTATCGATGAAAACCGAAGAAGAAAACTCCAACGAATCGTAGATCAAATCGACATATAGAATAAGAATTACTATGTCTCGATTTGACCTAAAAGAGGCTATTTAGTAGAAAATAGGTTTAGAAGGAATTCCTAGCCTCTAGGGTTTCTCAAACATGTATTATGATGATGTCCACACCGTTAGAGAACCCTAAGAACCTATTTATAGACTTTAGAATCAATTAGATTCGGATTAGAGAAAAAATCAGATTTTTACCTATCTGTACTAAGACAAACTTGAATCGTTACCGGTTCCACAAGGATCGAAGATTATTTTTCGAAGCCTTGGAACCTAGAATGGGATTGATGGTTATACCAGATAGCAACTTTTCCCATACCTAAGACAAAGATCTTTTTCCATACCGGTATAACTTTGTATTTTTGCTGATTTTTCATTTTTCGAAAACTACAAAGTTCCGTTACAGTTTCTAATCCGTTATTCAATGATTTTATGATTCTAATGCCTATAACTAAGTATGAATCACCATAACATGAATTAAAAACTTACCTAGGCATCGTGATTCTCATCGTGAGCCACTTTGGATTTCTTCGAAGTCTTTGATTCTTCACCGTTCTTCGATCCGCTCCGATCCTTCAAGACTCCGACTCAATTCACGAAACTTGCCAACACAAAATCCTTAACAACTTGTACCGGTACATTTTACTTTTTGTACCAGTACAAAAGGCTGAAAATCAGTTATTTCGCGGATTTTCATGATACCATCTACACTCGCGTTCCCACGGAATCCGTTTGGCGTCCATTTCGCGCCAACGCGATCCGGACTTGCCCCGACACTCACCAGAGCTGTCGACAAGCCTCAACTGCTATCCTCCAGGGTTACTACAAAATTAGCATTCTTTCGCAAATTTCTTATAAAACAAAAGAGAAATCACATAAGACCTTTTTTTTAAAACAAAATAATATCATTGCCTTACAGCCGAGAGTGTAAGAAAAAGCTGAGAAAAGACACGGGATCAAAAGAGCCTCTTCGGCAGGGAAAAAAAAAACGCCCAACAGCCATATCAATACATAAGGAAAAACACATAAAATCATGAAAGCGTACATTCATATATATGAATTGGGAGGGTCTTCAAGGAAAAAAGGTAAGATGCCCACCGAAGCCGTAAAAAAAAGGCAAGATTTATTGCTTAATGACAGCAATAGATCTCTACAGTAATTATAGCCTATATAAACATCAAAGAGGCAAACCTCCTTGGATTCCAAAAGAGAAGATAGGAGAATAAAACCCACTTCAACCTACCAAAGAAAGGAAACAACATTAAGCATCAATCAATATTAACATAAAGAGACAAACCTCCTTTGGTCCCAGTAGAGAATATAGGAGAATAGGAGAACGATACCCAACTCAACCTACCAGAGAAAGAAACCAACATCAATCTTTAACCAATGCCAACATCTCTGCATCAAGCATCAATCAAGCACTAACTTAATCTAATATAAAATTAAAAGTATATACAAACATTCTTCCCTTTAAGGAACCAAAACAATGGAGAGGATTCTATGAAACCAAGAAGAGATATTTATAGAGCTTGAATAGTATAGGATCTCAGTAGGGAAATAGGTAGAGGTGATAGATATTGTAGGTATTATGGGTGTTAATGACCCTATAAGCAAAGCCACAGGTTCTCCGTCTCAACCACCGGAGGCAACAGTAGAACTCATGTCAACCAGAAACCGAAAAAATCCGGAGCACAAAAAGGGTATCAAAGAAAAAAAAAAAAAAGAGGCGACCACATGGGGAGGAGGCCGGCGCGGCAAAGTAGGAGAGCACACGTCACCCCTCAAGCATTAATTGGGAGATTCTCGGCAGATTTTTCCGCCGGCGGAGATCGCGCCGCACCGGCCGGCGATAGATCGGAGAGAGAGAGAGAGAGACAGAGAAATAGCGGATACATCACTTGGCCGCAATTATTCAGGAGATCACCCGATTTTCAGCCGATAAAGATTGCGACACAGAATCCGACGACGAGATTAAAAAGATCGGGGGAGAGAGATCATCGGAAAAGATAACAATGAAGGGAGATCCTCGCCAGATCTCCCACCAGGAAAGATCACGCCACGAATCCCAACGAGAGGTCGGAGAGAGCACGGATCTCGACGAGGAGATCGGACGGCGGAACGCAGAGAGAGAGAGGAGGGGGGACAACGCGGAGAAAAAATAAATAAATAAATAAAAGACGGCGAAATGCAGAGAGAGAGAGGGGCGGGGGCAATGTGGAGGTAAAAAAAAAAACGGCGAAAAAACGGAGAAGTAACACGTTAGACTCTGAAACCTCACCTTTCATTTATTTGTATAGATAGATACTAGTCTACAAACGTGCGCTGCATGTGTTAAATAGCAAACTAAATTTAAAAATAAAAAATATATAGATATAAAATTATTTTTAAAATAAATAATATTTAAATTTGTGTTATATGGTATAATTTTAAAATTTCTATGATGATCAAAGTAAATAATAGTTTTTTTTTCTTAACTTTAGTTCATAGTTAGAATAGATAATAAGTTATTAATAACAAATTAAACCATTTATTCGATAAAATTTTCAACTTTACTAATTATGAAAATTTAAATTAAAAAAAAATGAAGATGACAATCTAAGAAACAAAATAGCTAAAAGACTATTTTAGAATGTAATGAGTCACATAATTTTTTTTATAATTACAATTAGAAAATATTAATTATTAATTATATAAAAAAATCAAACGAGAAAGAAGGAATTTTAATTCTAAAATTAAACATAAAGAGTTGGACACTACGTATTAAAGTGACTTGTAAATAATTAAATATATAAAAATTCGACCAAATTATAAAATATTTTTTAGCGACTTTGAAGATAAAGTATGTTATGAAAATCAATTCGTAATATATTTTTAATCTTTTTAGCCGGTGATCATTCCATTTACGAAGAAAAAAAGCTATTAATTTGTTAAGATTTAAACTTGAAGTATATTCATCTTTTTTAAGAGAATCTTTCAAATCTTAACTTTTATTTGAGCAAATTGATTTTCTTCGTCTTGTTTAATAGTATAAATAATTTTGATTAAAATAATTGTACACCTGTAGTTTATACGATCTTCTCTTTCAACTGTTAGAACAATTATCGCACATAAATCTGATTGTAATTAAAATCTAACTAAATTGTGTGATAAAAATAATAAATCAACTTACCGATAAACGCTAAATTCCCAAATAATTGTAGAAAAAAGAAATCCAATATAATAATCTCCGGAAGCGTGCTAGGCACTACCCTAAGGCGTATTCCCGTCCTTACGCCGGATTAACCTAAACAACACCCCAAGATATTTAATCGAATTCCTCCTCCTACGAGCACGATCGCAGTAAGAGGTTAATCTGAGCTTCTTTCAACACTCGGTGATGAAATAATAATAGAATAAAAAAATAACAATTCTCTAAAAAATACTTCTCGCTGTGTTATATTATTTTTCACTTTATGTGTATAAAGCCTACTCCACAATATAGAGCCACATGAGGGGTATATAAAGGCACAATGCATGTATGTTGGATCCCAACGTTCCACTGCATGCCTTAATTAAATTAGTGGTGCACAGTATCCAATGCACTAATTAATTTCATAAATAATTAGTAGCTGCAATTGTGGCACCAAGGGTGTGTAACGGCTGCAATTGATGCGGCAGTTACTCAATAAAAATTAAGAATAAAATAAATAAATATTAAATAAAATTGTTGAATTTTCTCCAACATCAACTACATCACTTTAAAAATTTATAACTATATATTGACTTATCAAACAACTCTCAAATTGCTGAATTTTGTTATTATATATTACAAAAAAAATATATGATTATAATTATAGCTGCAAGCTATATATATTGTTAAATTTAGAATTAGTATTTTATTTTTATCTCTCAAATTTTGTTGTTTTGTAATTTAATAATTTTTCATATTCTTTATTAAAAAGTGACATTCCAATTGAAGATAACAAGTTAATATGAAAAAATAATTAAGAACCAAAAGCCATGTGAGAAAATAAATTTAATTTCATAAAAATAAAATAATATATATAGCATGTGCTAAAAATGGTTAGAAAAATGTCTAATAATTTACTTATAAATTACACAATCATGATTTATATTTTTATTATTACTTGTATTATACATTTAATTGTAATTCAAGATATTAAAAAATTCGTAAGCCTATAGACAAAAAAATGATCAAAAGAGCATTATCAATACAATTTATCTTACTCAAAAGGTTTCATATTAAAATAAAAAAAATCAATTAATTCATTAAGTGAAACAATATTACTATGCAACCTATTTAACGACAAATTGAAAAAAGATTCTTTGAAACATTGTCGATATGATCTTCTATCGCATAAGCATGAAAAAATAAATAAATAAAGTGTAAAGAAATAAAGAATAAACAAAGCAGTATGAAATTAATGTATAATTCATATTATAAAATAACAAATTAAATAATTAAAAAACTTTATCATTTACCAAGATTTTAGCATTCTTTTGGATCTAGAGAGGATGTACAATATTTCCTACTAAAAGTTATATCTCTTCTAAATTGAAGGCTCAATTGATGTCATTTTCATGACAATATGTCACGCCCCGGGTCATTTTAGAGTATAGAAACAGCGGAAATTTTTTTCTTTTTTTTATAAATCTTGACCAAAAGGACATGACAGACCTGCCACAAATACAGAGAGACCACTGTACACACGGATAGAGTCTCCCCTGTATTTGCACGGCATCGCACAAGTACAAGGAGTCTTTTACAATCATACAACCACAACAAAGTGTACATATATTAATTCCAATCAACATACACATATTCACACCATTCACCACAGGTTCATTCACATTCACCTTTGTATATAAACAACATCTATCTTTTGAAATGTTTCCTACTCGGGAACGGGTTTTGAAACTCTAAGTTATAAAATCTCTTTTGAAAACCTTTTACAAACTGTTTCCACACGGAAACCCTTTCTTTGAAAACACTACCACGAGGGGTAGAAATCCTTTCCATTAAACCCTTTCCTTTGAAATGCTACCACGAAGGGTAGGAGACAGTTTATTTCACAAAACATGAGTTCTTTTATAAACTTCCAAAAACCATTATAAGTCTCAATCCACCATTAAAGTGAAGCTAGAACTGAACCATGATGTACTCTAAGTAATAAAACGAGAAGGGTAAGAAAGTAACCGATACTGGTAGGAGCTAAGCGTACTAGACTCGCTCCTCACCTGCTGTCCCACTATGACCTGTAACGTCACCTGAAAAAGAAGAAGGCGAGGGTGAGAACATGTAAACATGTCTCCCCTCCCGGGTATCCACTAGTAACGGAGTAAAACAAAGGAAAGATCGGTAAGTAGATACAAGAGCCAAAGTAAGCAAGAGAGAGATATATGTAGTATAAACAAACTCATCGTATGTATGCATCGAAAGCTGAGAAAGTAAATACCCAATCCATAACCGCCAATATTGGTCCGCAGACCTCAGGCAATGCCCCCTGTATTTAAACCTGCATTCAACCCAAGATAGCCTATGGGCTCACGGGTTGGGCAAAGTCCCGTAGACAGTCCCAAACCACTTTTCCTGAAAAGAACACCCTGGCCGATGGATCAGACCGCCTGTGTTCGTGATATGCGCTCGAGTCCTGGGCGATCGATACTGTTATGCTCAAACCATACGTCGAACTAGATGACAATCCCATCCCTATAGGGATATCGACCTTTTTGGGTAATCAAGTAAACTCGCCGACCACGTAGGTCATAGAAGCACTGAAACAAGCCGACCGAACAGGTCACTGAAACTGAAGCAAACCGACCGAACAGGTCACTGAGAAACTGTAAACAAGTCGACCGAATAGGTCACTGAAACTGAAGCAAACAGACCGAATAGGTCACTGAGAAACTGTAAACAAGCCGACCGAATAGGTCACTGAGAAACTGTAAAGGATCGACCAAGTAGGTCGCTGAAGAGCTATAAACTCAAACCACTCTACTCTTATCAAGTATACTAAGTATGCATATAACCGAGTAGAGAATAGAAATGGCAAAGAAGGTGCAAGTAAGAAAAGTAAAGTAGAGTAGAGTAGAGTGAAAGAGTGTCACCAAGCGTGTACCACTGTACCGACGACAACCCGGATACCCACCTGTACGACTGTAGAAGATCAGATCTGTCGTCTGAGGAAACGAAGAAACCAGACCTACGAAAAGGTCCACTGGGTTAGCGTCTAACCCACCAACACAAGTACTGACTCCACATCCCACAAACTAATCCCACGGAGATTGGTTTTCCGAAACCAATTACCGGAACTCGCCGGAAGTCCCGTACACCACACCGGACTCCGCCGGACCCACGAACCGTCCCGAAAGCACCGACTCGTGTCACGAGTCACCCGCTGCCATAAAACACTCCTACTTGGATGTTTTGGCAAAGAAACACAAGATAACACTACAATACAATTATCGTCGGATAATTGTACGAATACGGGTTCCCGAAAGTGTCTATTTCGACACCGGAAACAACCGTCGCTCACCCGTCATTTCCAAACCCTCAAAATGACGCGGGTGACCAGCCAACAAGGCTCAGCGACACCGTAAATAACCTCTAAGAGTTGCCGGAAGAAATCCGAACCGTAAACACGTTTCCGTCGGCGAATTTTGCCGAAACGCTCCGAAAATCACTTCGATTTTCCGTAAATATTTAGGACCTTGGACGATCACCCGAGGTTACCCGCAACATTCCTACGCTGTCTACAGCGACCACGAAATTATAAATTGCATAAAAGTCCCTGAAGCTCCATAAAATCGCATTATTTCATGCGATTTAGGGCTATTATGGGTCGTGCACGCAAACCAGTGCACCATAAATTCTGAAATCGTACTTGATGTAAGTCTTCGACATGCTGAAGACCGTACTCGCCTTTCGGAGCACTTTCGGTCACCGTGGAACTCACACGAGTGACACGAAGTTCCACAAACACTGCGCACAGCGCGTAAAGTACTATCTTCCCGCTAAACGAAGCATCGAAAATCTACACGGAGGTGAGCATCGCGTTCAGCACGAAAAGGTGATGACCGTGCTCACCTCACTTGGTCAAAAATACCAACAGGAGCCTTGGGAAACGTGCCTTAAGCCCTAACTAACTTGCTGATAACTAAACAAAGCTCACCTTGGCACGGGCAGAGCTATGGTTGGCCGCCGGCGGCACGCCGGCGGTCGGTCCGGCCGTCGAGGGGAGCAGAACGTCGGGGAGGTCCCGGAAAGTGTAATAACTGGCATTTTTTCAGAACAAGAAATAAAATATTTGGAGACGGTGAATGTGTGCGTAATTGTATTATAAGAGCACACATCAAGTTTCAGGCGAAACCAAGCTAAAATGGAAAAGTTATGCGACCCGTAAGATTCGACTTAAGTGAATAGTAACTCTAGTTTTCCGGATAAGCCGGGAATAGAAGTTAGGTTCGGGTACGTATTGGATTCCAAACATAGGCTTCCAATAGCTCGTTTCGAACGGCTCGATTATTCTGGAACCAATGCCACTGACGGAATTCGATTCTGAATCACGGTTGTCGAGGAAAAGGGGTTCGAACGATTTTACTTAAAGACTTAGCAAATTGGAGATATTGGAGGAAAAAGAAGAGAATGGATACTTTACGAATCCGAGACCAAATTAAATGAAGTAAAAGGCTAGGTTCGATGTTCTCGACGCGCTGAACGCGCTGGCGTGGTCCGATCGGAAATCCGACTGACGGATCTTCAGGAATCGTGAAAAGAACGCAAAGGGGGCGAAATCGCAAAACGGCAAAATGCGAAAAGTCCTAGTATTTTATGCGCCGAAATGCGAGGTTTTTAACGTGGAGGGACTTACGCGCATGATTCACCTACTGACAGGGACTAGAGTACAAATGGTGGGCTATGGTGGACTAAAATGCAAAATAGGCCAAGTGTATATAAAGCTAGTTTAGGGTTTCATCACACGAACCCTAATCTATTAGCCCCTTCACCTTCCCTGCAGCTACAACCGCCCCAAAGACCCCCGAGTTCACCATGTGCGCGTGCTCGATCTCCGGCGATCACCTCCGGCCGCCGGAGGAGCCTCTGAACCATCTCTTTCCATCCCCACGGCCACCACCATCCTACACCTCAAGATCTGGGAGCTTGGAATCCCTCCGAAGCCGAGCACGAGACCCCCTGGGTCAAGATATTGCCCGGGCTTCCTTCCCCGGCCGCCTCCGCCGCGCCGGAGCGTCGCCGCACCCGCCGCCGCTTCTCAGCCCACCTAACCCGAGCCCGAGTGCCCTCGAGTTCGCGCGCCACCGCCGCCTCCCCGAGTCCCGCCGCCTTGACTTCGCCCCGGCGACCCCCGACCCTCCGGCGCACCTCCCGGCGATCCCCGACCGCCGTCGGCCGCCGCCGAGCCACCCCGCGACCATCTAGGGTCGGTGCACCGAGCCCTAGCACCTCGGCCGACGCGCCTTCCCTCGACCCTGCAGGGGAGCCCCGCCTCCCCGTGGTACCCGCATCCGATCGGTCGCCGCCCGGCGATCCCCGCCGCCGGAGCGCCGCCGGAGAGATCTACAACCCGAGAGCATTCTCGTGCACCGCCGCGTCACCGGCCGCCCTCCGCCGCCGGCCGACGACTCCTCCGACCCTCCGGACCCGGCGCACCGCTCCGGCCGGCGCGCCCGACTCCGGCCGTCCGCCGCCGCCGCCATGCGCGTAGAGCGCCGCGGCCGTCGCTTCCTGGACCGAACCGAGCCGTAGGGCTCGGGATGACCCAGCCGCGCGCCGCCGCTCCCGCCGCCGGACGGCGTGAGCACCGGCTCCGCTCGGCCGGCCACACCCGTCTACCGCCGGGCATACCCGCCGCCGGAGCTCCTCGTTGGCCGGAGTTTAACCCGCCTCTTCTCGAGTTGTGCGGCTAGGGCATCATGGCCCGCCGTCGTCGCCGCCTCCCACCGCCCGATGACGCGAGCCCCGCCTTCTCGACCCCCGACCCTCCACCGGCCGGCGTGCTCGCCGTCCGCCGCGCCGCCGGCCGCCGTACCCCATCCTAGCTCCGGTAAGCTTAGAATAGGGCTGTCTTCTTGTTCTGAGAGTTTCGAGGCTCCACGATCCCAACGGAAGGGAGCACGATGATCAGGACACATCGCTGATCATCGTGCTCACCTTATTTTCTGTCCGGGAGACCCCGACCCGCTGTTTCGACAGTGTCGGTCCTTTTTGGGCCTTTTTGGTCGCCGTTCCGCTTGAGCGCTCGTTCGAGACCCGAGGTCGTTCCTGCCTCTCCGAGGGGAGCACGGTGATCGTCACGTTGACGATCACAAGTGGTCACCTCAATTAGGGTCAACAGATCCCGGTTAGCGAGATATTGCATGTTTATCATGAAGTGCGCGCAGCTCGCCGAACTTCGGATCGCTCCCGCGCTCTCCACGTTGTCCGGAATCGCTCCGAAGGGTGAGCACGGTCTCCAAAGACGCCGAGACCTTTCGCAAGTGTCTTGGTTGGTCCGTTTGACCTTCTGCTCACTCGTCGACCATAAACCCCGAAATCGCATGAAATAATGCGATTTCGTGTAACGTGAGGGACTTTTATGCAATTTAGAATTTCGTGGTCGCCGTAGACAAAGATAGGAGTGTTGCGGGTAACCTTTGGACCGGTTGTCCAAGGTCCCAGACTTTACCGAAAATCGAAGTGATTTTCGAGCGTTTTTCAAGAAAATTCGCCGACGAAACGTGTTTACGGTTCGGATTTCTTCCGACAACTCTTAGGGATTATTTACGGTGTCGCCGAGCCTTGTTGGCTAGTCACTCGCGTCATTTCGAGGGTTTAGAAATGACGGTGAGCGACGGTTGGTTCCGTGTCGAAATAGACACTTTCGGGAAGCCGTATTCGTACAATTATCCAACGATAATTGTATTGTATTGTTATCTTGTGTTTGCCGCCAAAACAGCCAATTAGGAGTGTTTTATGGCAGCGGGTGACTCGTGACACGAGTCGGTACTTTCGGGACGGTTCGTGAGTCCCGGCGGAGTTCCGGTGTGGTTTACGGACTTCCGGCGAGTTACGTAATTGGTTTTAAAACCAATTTCCGTGGGATTAGTTGTGAGTTGTGCTATTAGTGTTTCGTGTTAGTGGATTAGATACTAACCCGGTGGACCCTCTCGTAGGTCCGCCGCTTTACTTCCACAAATGGCGTATTCTTCTACGCCGTACGTGCGGGTATCCTGGCTTTGACATCCGTACAGTCGTACACGCTTGGTGACACTCTTTCACTCTACTCTACTCTACTTTACTTTTCTTACTTGCACCTTACTGCCATTTCGATTCTCTACTCAGTTATATGCATACTTAGTATACTTGATAGGAGTAGATTGGTTTGAGTTTACAGCCTCTTCACGACCTACTTGGTCGATCCTTTGCTTTCTCGTTGACCTATTCCTACGGCTTGTTTAAGCTTTCTCGTTGACCTATTCGGTCTCGTTTGCTTCAGCTTCAGCGACTCATTCGGTCGGCTTGTTTACGCTTTTTCGCTGACTCATTCGGTCGCTTGTTTCGCTTTCTTGACCTATTCTCGCTTGTTTCGAAGTAGGACTGCTCTGGCCGGTTTGTTTCAAAGGCTTCCGTGACCTATGTGGTCGGCGTAGCTTACTTAATGACCCAAAGGGGTCGATGTCCCTTTAGGGATGGGATTGTCAGCCAGTTGCTGACGTATGGTTTTTGAGCATAACAAAGATCGATCGCCCAGACTCGAGCGCATATCACGAACACAAAGGCCCGATCCACCGGCCAGGTTGTTCTTTTCCGGAAAAGTGGTTGGACGCCAACCCGTGAGCCCATAGGCTATCTTGGGTTAAATGCAGGTTTAAAGACAGGGCATTGCCTGAGGTCTGCGGACCAATATTGGCGGTTATGGATTGGGTATTTACTTTCTCACTTTTCGATGCATACATACAAGAGCGCTTGTTTATACTACATATATCTCTCTCCCGCTACTTTGGCTACCGTATCTACTTACCCTTTTCCTTTGTTTTACTCCGTTACTAGTGGATACCCACCGGGAGGGGGAGACATGTTTACATGTTCTCACCCTCGCCTTCTTTGCAGTGACGTTATAGCTCATAGTGGGACACGAGGAGCGAGTCTAGTACGCGACATAGCTCCGTCCCTTCGTCGGTTATTCCTTTATCCTTACCTTGCTTGGTTTAGACTTATTTATGGTTCTGTTAATGCTTTTGGAAATGAGATATTTTAGTTGGTTTTGAAATGTAATAAAAGGCTTTGGGTTTCATGTGGTAAAAAGGTTTTCTACCCCTCGTGGTAGTGTTTTCAAAGGAAAAAGGTTTCCGTGTGGGAAACAGTTTGTAAAAGGATTTCAAAAGGGATTTTATAACTTAGAGTTTCAAAACCAGATCCCGAGTAGGGAACATTTCAACTGATAGATGTGGATATGTGATTATATACTAGTGAATGTAACCTGTGGTGAATGGTGTAATTTGTGTATGGATGTAAGTTAAATTCTTTACATGTACACTTTGTTGTGGTTGTACGATTGTGAAATGACTCATTGTACTTGTGTGATGCCGTGCAAATACAGGGGAGACTCTGTCCGTGTGTACAGTGATCTCTCTGTATTTGTGGCAGGTCTGTCATGTCCTTGGGGGTCAAGGTAAAAAAAAAAAAAATTTCCGCTGTTTTTATACTCTAAAATGACCCGGGGCGTGACAGAAAGTGGTTGGCCGGCGGCGGGAGTCAGCCGGAGGCGCGGCGGAGGAGATCCACCCCTCCAACTAGCTCTCGGGTTAGGTGGTGCCGGCGGCGATCCGGCGGCCGGGGAAGGTAGGGCCGGGACTGATCCGGCGGAGGAGGTCGCCGGGAAGGTGATGCTCACGTCGAGGGCGACGCCGGTGGAGGAGTTGGCCCAAGCTCGCCCGCACCGAGTCCGGCGGCCGCAGGTGGTGCGGCCGACGCCGGCGGCTTCGGGGTGATCGGACGGCGAGCCCCCGGCTCCCCGGAGGTGTCCGGCCGATCCGAGGGCGGCACGGCCGAGGGAGGCGTTGGTCGCGCGCCGGACCCCACCTCGGGTCCGTGCGGGCGGGCGGGCCGCAGGGAGCCGAGGCGGCTCCGGCGGCCGTGGCGACGGGCCGGCCGGGACGGCAAGGACGGCTGAGGTCGGAGGTGGGTGGGTCACCGTGCTCCCTTCCTTGGGCGGCGGAGGTGCCCGGAAACCGAGGAATTCCAACCCTGGTCCGCACCCGCATCCGGTGGCGGCAGAGTTGCTCCGCGGCGGCCGCGACGCACGGATGACCGGAGTGGCGCGCCGGAGGTGGCCCGAGGTCAGGGAAGGAGGATGGAAGCTTCCTTAGCCGAAAGAAACGCTCCGATCTGATTCTTCCCCGAGCTCGGCCAGGATGGTCCAACAATGGCCGCGGCGGTTTCCTCTTGCTCCGGCGATGCACGGCGACGGCGGGGACAGCCGGGGTTGGGAGCCTCAGGCTAGATCTGATCCAAGGATGTCATATCAGGCTTCAACAATCCTTCTAACGCTCTCTAGTCTAGTTTAGTGGTGGTGCGACCTCGGGAAAGGACGAAGATGAAGAGAGTTTGATGGCCACGCGGCAGTAGGATGCGTGCAGAGAGATGGCAGGGGGCTGCTGGGGATGGTTAGGCTGCTGGGGGAGGGGGCTATTAGGGTTAGGGTTAGGTCAAGAAAACCCTAAAGCACCATTATATACACATAGGCCACTTTGCAATTTAGCCCAACACTTAGCACTATTTCACCTCAAGTCCCCGCACAGATGAATTACGCGCATAAGCCCTCCGCGTTCAAAATCACGCAATTCGGCGCATAAAATATTAGTACTTTTCGCGTTATGCCGTAATGCGATTTCGACCCCTTTGCGTTCTTTTCGCGATTCCCGAAGATCCGCGCACGGATTTTCGACGGACGCGCGCCGCGTTCAAATGCGTCGAGAACATCGAACCTAGCCTTTTACTTCATTTAATTTGGTCTCGGATTCGCGAAGTATCCATTCTCTTCTTTTTCCTCCAATATCTCCAATTTGCTTAAGTCTTTAAGTAAAATCGTTCGAACCCCTTTTCCTTGACAACCGTGATTCAGAATTGAATTCCGTCAGTGGCATTGGTTCCAGAATAGTTGAGCCATTCGAAACGAGCTATTGGAAGCCTATGTTCGAGTCCCAGTACGCTCCTCGGACCCTTCTTCACTCCGCGATTTCTCGAAAATCCGAGTTACTATTCACTTAAGTCGAATCTTACGGGTCGCGTAACTTTTCCGTTTTAGCTCGGTTTCGCCTGAAATTTGACGTGTGCTCTTATAATACAATTACGCACACATTCACCGTCTCCAAATATTTTATTTCTTGTTCTGAAAAAATGCCAGTTATTACACAATATTAGAGAAGAAAAAATACTCAATAAATTAACGAAATAATTTATAATGTATTAAATACTTCATTAATCTATTGATAGTGAAAAAACCAATAAATAGAATTCATACTTCTATTATTTAGAACGGAAGATGAAAAGAGCCGTTATAAAAAAAAATGATAAACTTATTAATTTCTCTATTAAATGAAAAACTCCTTAAATTACTCACTTTTAAGAGAATAGGTGGTTCTTTATTTTCTACGTTACTTAAACTTAAAAGGCCAAGTATTATTATGATGTGCATGTGATGAAAAAGAAGTCCTCAAAAGAACTAATATAAAGTTCAATTCTAATTGATTTTTAAAAATTTAAAAATTTAAATCTAAACCAATGTAATCTACACCATTAAAAAATTCATCTATGAAAATTATAATTTTTTATACCTAATATAATAAACTTTAGAAGCAAGCATTGCTGATTTTTACATACGCGTAAGAGTTAGATTTTTTAATTATAATATTTTAGATATTATACACAAATCTATATAGAGATCCCTTATATGTTGAGATCATATATGTTAAATTAAATTTTAAGAATATCAAATTTTAAATGCACCCTTGTGTCGAGTTATAGTTTTAAAATTATATGTATAAAGACCTCCTATATTTTTTAAATCATTTATATTAAATTAAATTTTAAGAATATAAATTTTTATATGCACCCCCAATTTATAATATATATTCAAATTTAATCTCAGTTTTAATAACTTTTTTAATAAATAAAATAAAATGTATACTCGTAATTACACATACTTTCCGATAAAGAGATGTATCCCGGTTTATAATATATACTCAAATTTAATCTCAATTTCAATTTTTTTTTTGAGGAATAATTTCAATAACTTTTATAATAAATGAAATGAAGGGTATAATCGTAATTACACACACTTACCGACAAAGAGATAGGGTAATTAAAAAACTTTATCATTTACCAAGATTTTAGCATTCTTTTGGATCTAGAGAGGATGTACAATATTTCCTACTAAAAGTTATATCTCTTCTAAATTGAAGGCTCAATTGATGTCATTTTCATGACAATATTAGAGAAGAAAAATACTCAATAAATTAACGAAATAATTTATAATGTATTAAATACTTCATTAATCTATTGATAGTGGAAAAAACCAATAAATAGAATTCATACTTCTATTATTTAGAACGGAAGATGAAAAGAGCCGTTATAAAAAAAATGATAAACTTATTAATTTCTCTATTAAATGAAAAACTCCTTAAATTACTCACTTTTAAGAGAATAGGTGGTTCTTTATTTTCTACGTTACTTAAACTTAAAAGGCCAAGTATTATTATGATGTGCATGTGAAGAAAAAGAAGTCCTCAAAAGAACTAATATAAAGTTCAATTCTAATTGATTTTTAAAAATTTAAAAATTTAAATCTAAACCAATGTAATCTACACCATTAAAAAATCCATCTATGAAAATTATAATTTTTTATACCTAATATAATAAACTTTAGAAGCAAGAATTGCTGATTTTTACATATGCGTAAGAGTTAGATTTTTTTTAATTATAATATTTTAGATATTATACACAAATCTATATAGAGATCCCTTATATGTTGAGATCATATATGTTAAATTAAATTTTAAGAATATCAAATTTTAAATGCACCCTTGTGTCGAGTTATATTTTTAAAATTATATGTATAAAGACCTCCTATATTTTTTAAATCATTTATATTAAATTAAATTTTAAGAATATAAATTTTTATATGCACCCCTTAGGTGGTTCTTTATTTTCTACGTTACTTAAACTTAAAAGGCCAAGTATTATTATGATGTGCATGTGAAGAAAAAGAAGTCCTCAAAAGAACTAATATAAAGTTCAATTCTAATTGATTTTTAAAAATTTAAAAATTTAAATCTAAACTAATATAATCTACACCATTAAAAAATCCATCTATGAAAATTATAATTTTTTATACCTAATATAATAAACTTTAGAAGCAAGTATTTTTGATTTTTACATACGCGTAAGAGTTAGATTTTTTTTAATTATAATATTTTAGATATTATACACAAATCTATATAGAGATCCCTTATATGTTGAGATCATATATGTTAAATTAAATTTTAAGAATATCAAATTTTAAATGCACCCTTGTGTCGAGTTATAGTTTTAAAATTATATGTATAAAGACCTCCTATATTTTTTAAATCATTTATATTAAATTAAATTTTAAGAATATAAATTTTTATATTCACCCCAGTTTATAATATATATTCAAATTTAATCTCAGTTTTAATAACTTTTTTAATAAATAAAATAAAATGTATACTCGTAATTACACATACTTTCGATAAAGAGATGTATCCCGGTTTATAATATATACTCAAATTTAATCTCAATTTCAATTTTTTTTTTGAGGAATAATTTCAATAACTTTTATAATAAATGAAATGAAGGGTATAATCGTAATTACACACACTTACCGACAAAGAGATAGGGTGAGACGAAACCACCAAACTTTTTTGCTTATAATAATAAGAGTCGATTTGTATAGATATATACCTTTTCATAGATTTTTTTTTATTTTAAAAATTGTTATATACTATTTAATAGGGTAAATTGCATTGTTATCCTCTGAACTTTTGGCGAAGTTTCACTTTACCCCTCGAACTCCTAAAATGGACATCTAACCACCTAAACTTTAATATTTCATTCATGCTACCCTTTCCGTCAGTTTTCCGTCAAGCTCCGTTAATCGGAAACTGACGGAAGGGATAAAACAAATGAAATATTAAAGTTTAGGGTGTTAAATGTCTATTTTAGGAATTTGGGGGGTTAACTGAAACTCGCCAAAAGTTAAGGAGGTTGCAGTGCAATTTATCTTGTAGGACTCTTGATTATAAATTATTTTATTATAATATGTTACTTATGGATTGACTACTAACTCTCAAGTTAGTGATCATATTTGATTTTGAATTTATATATATTTTTTATCCTAAAATAAATTATACCATAATTTATCCTATATTTTATTGTAATAAAATAAAAAGCGAAAGGAATGAATTAGAGTGGCTTAAAGAAAAGAAAAGAGCGATACTAACTACCTACGATACTTGAACACACTACCGTACTACCGTACTCGCTAATATGGTTGATTTACAATAGGTGTCCACACTAGGATATAGAGATTTTAATTCTCAATTTTCTCGTAGTACTCGTTTGTCCCTTTTATCTTTAAAAGCATTGTTATAGAAAATGCAGTTATTTTCTATGAAACTATGCAATGTAATTTTATTGGAACCTAAAATAAAATTTTTGTATTTCATTTCAGCCAATTAAAAATTTTTAATATAAAAATATAAAATAATATTTTATTAGAAAATGCACTTATTTCTTATGAAACTATGCAATGTAATTTTATTGTAGCCTAAAATAAAATTTGTGTACTTCATTTTAGCCAATTAAAAATTTTTCATTTAAAAATATAAAATAATATTTTATAATGTTTCAGAACAATAATTCTAAAGATAAAAGGGAAAAACGAGTACTACAGAAAATTAACTGAGAATTAAAATCTCTATATCCGAGTGAGGACGCCTATTATAAATCAACCATATCAAAGTACACTAAAACAAAGAGAGTGTTCGAGCATTGTAGGTAGTTAGTATCGTTTTTTTTTTTTTATCTTTAAGCCACTCTAATTCATTTTTTCGCTTTTATTTTATTACAATAAAATGTAGACTAAATTATTGTATGATTTATTTTAGGATAAAATATATATATAAATTTAAAATCAAGTATGATCACTAACTTGAGGGTTAGTAGCCAATGCATAAGTAACATATTATAATAAAATAATTTACAATCAAGAGTCCTATGGCTAAATTGCATTACAGTACACCGAACTCATGAGTTTCACTTAACCCCCAAACTTTTAAAAATGTATTATTTAACACTTAAACTCTAATATTTCATTCGTTTTACCCCTTCTGTCAGTTTCGAGTTAACGGAGTTTGACGGAAGGGGTAACTTGAATAAAATATTAGAGTTTAGGGGGTTAGATGTCCATTTTATAAGTTCGATGGATAAAGTGAAACTTCGCCAAAAGTTCAGGGGTCTATTTAATATGTAGCTTTAAAATAATGAAAGATATGCATCTAAATATGTCTAATTTTTAGATCAAAATCAAAAAGTACCTGAATGGATCCACCTTTAAATTTTAAAATCGTCGGACATGAATTGGGGTCTCGTCGGCCAAAAACTCAGAACTTGAGTTAGATTTTTTTTTTTTTTTATTATTTAAGAGTGGGATATTTCGAACCAAACACATCCTAAAATTTATTTTGACTTTAAGCTTTGTATCCTTGCACTTTGTCCTCAGTAATATTATATAGCACAAAGGAAGGTTCTGGATCGGAGCAAAATAGGGTTCCGGCGCAGCGGAGGCGATGAAGGACCCCTTCGAGGCGGCGGTGGAGGAGCAAGAGTCCCCGCCGGAGTCACCGCTCCCGCCTGAGGAGGATGCGGGCGCGGGCGCCGGCGCCGACGCGGCCGCCGGCGACGGCGACGAGGACGAGATCGACGCCGCCTCGCAGCTTCCAGCGCCCTCCTCTGCCACGCCTCCGTTATCGTCCTTCGCCGCCGCCGCCGCCGGCGGCGGCGGGGGCGGAGGAGGGAGGGGAAGGGAGGACGAGGATGAGGAGGAGGAGGAGAACATGGAGGTGGAGCTCGACAAGATCCCCTCCGGCGGAGACCCCGACAAGTTGGCCAAGATGCAGTTGAGTGCTCTAAACCCTAAGCTTAGAATTTTATTTGAATTATTTTCTTATCTTTGATTTGCTGGTGTTGTATTGGGTAATACAATTCGTGTTGGTTTATTGGAAACTTTGGAATCTGATTGAATCTAGCGTAGCTATTGATTTCGTATACAAAACATCAGGAGATGAAGTGGCGGATAATGTTTGTCATACTCCATGGTATAGAATCATGTAAACTAAATAAATTGTCTAATAAATTGTTAATTTTGATAGCGCTGATAAAATAAAATACTGGTTAAATGCAACTTACATAAATGTTAAGATAGGAATTGACGTGACATTCAGATATTCCAACGCATTTTAGTGAGGAGTTGGTACTTGGTTTGAAGTTGATGTAATTTTTTATGAAGTCAGTAAGTAAAGACTCAAGTGGGAGTGCTTTTTTTTTTTTGGTGTAATCTAGTCTTGTTTTTTTTTTTTTTTTTAATTAAAATCAGTTAAGCCAACTAACTTTTCTCAGTTGTAATATGTGAGAAAATTATCTAAATTATATTCCATTTCAATTTAATCCATGAAGTTAAATTTGGTAAGGTGGAAAGATCTTACTATGAGCTAATATTGTCAACCGGTCTGTTCATGAGGCTTGGTAGAGCAAATTAATCTTTGTAGGTACAATTTAGTTGTTTGTATTAAGTGAAACTTGTAATGTTAGATAATTGGTTAGTGTTATTTACCAAGTCAAGTTTGCTTTAGAGATCAGAGTGAAATGAGAAATAGGTTAGTGGGCTTTTTACATCAAATGGGTTGAATTGCAAGAAGAGAATACCTACATGGTTTATATCCCTTATTTTTGTTTTGTTCTTTTTTAATTATGGATGATTGATTAAAGATAAGCTGATCTTGCACATTAGGGACTTAATAATTAGATACGAAATTGAACTTTCGATGAAATAATAGCAGGATAGCTTACTGGATTACGAAGATTTTCTGGTATGGCAATATTATAGGATGCATTTGTTCTTGCTAAAGAACTATACATTGTCAGGTGTTAAACTCTTGCCTAAAATCTTTTGGTGAGAAATAAATTGGGTTTTGGATTTGAAGAAGCTTCATATTCCAAACTTCAGCTCTAGCTACAAGTTTTTCGAGTGTTTACGATTGTTTGATGCACATTGTTGTTGCAAACAAGTGGGGCAATACTAAGATGTCATTCATAAAGCGATACATCATAGGAGTGTTCTAGAGGTAGGATATGTGAACATGTCATTTCTGCATCATGTCTTCTATATTACCCATTATATAAATTGATTGTTAGCAAATCTGACTACTTACATTACATATGGTCAAAAGGAAGAGCTAAACCAGCCCAACTTGGTATATGTATATCATGATAATAATCCTTGTCTGACAGTTGCGTTAATCTTACATGAAGATGTTAGTTGAAGACAGCTTAAACATAATGCTGCAGTAAATCTAGAAAAGCTGCGTTTTAACTCAAATTTTGTTTAATGATTTTCCTCATACTTTAACTGCCATTTAGCCTCTTCCAATCTGAACTATTTGGTCTCGTTCCTCAGTCTAAAGGAGGAATCACCATGAAAAGTCAAAGAAACTTTGCATCTATGAGTTTCTGATACTTTTTTTGTCAAAAGAGGTTAGTTGAGATCAACAACAGTGGATTGGAGTAGAGAAAGATGGGAAGAAGAAGAAGAGGAAGGAGAGAAGGAAGAAGAAAGAAGACAATATGGAAGAAGAATTAGCATTAAATGTCTTATTTATACATTTTAGGGAAAACTTCAAATACCACCCCGGTGGTTTCGCACTTTTTTATTTTAGTACCCTATGGTTTAAAGTGTATCAATTTAGTACCCCGTGGTTTCATTTTTCTCTTTTTTCTACTCTCTCCACTAATTTTTTTTCATTAAATCAATGACAAAGTTAAAACTAAAAGACACTAAAGTAAATATTGGATAAACCTAGGTGGGGTATCTGAAGTTTTTTGTATATAATTTAATGAAATGTTAACGGAGGAGCTGATGAAAAGAGAAAAAATGAAACCACAGGTCACTAAATTGATACACTTTAAACCACAGGGCATTAAAGTGAGAAAGTGCGAAACCACATGGGTGGTATTTGATGTTTACCCTATAATTTATATAGACCTTCTAATAGTGTGACTATTTCGACTCCCTTCAATTATAACTTCCACTTCAGCTGAGTTAATGGCTTCAACATAGCCTCTGAACAACTCCAATGTGCCAATCCTTCCTGTGTATAAAACTCAGTTGTACAAAGACTACACATCTTTCCCAACAACTAGTAATTTCAACTCACTCCTAAGCATTCCTTCTTTCCTTGGTATTCTACTAAATCCTTCTATCCTTCTTCCGTACTCTGGCCATACCATGGTCTAAGAAAACCTTGCAGGGTTTATTTTGTTGTGAGAAGTTAAAATGGCTATTTAGGCCACCAAAGCTATTTTTACTCAAGAAATGTTCCTCTCTTGTCCAAATTGCCTTGAACAACCAGAATTTTGCTTGAGTTGCAAAATTGTCAAATGTTATTTCTCTTCCATTGTTATTAAATTCCAATTAAGTATTTTCCATTTTCTCCCTCCTTTGATACCTTGCCACTGGTATTAATTGCCTTTGACTTGAAAATTATGCGACCTGAAGGATTGAGCCTGAGATCACAGTGTGCAAGGTGAATTCTCTCAACCATATGCCACCTGATTTTCTTCCACGCGACACAAGTGCCAAAGGCTTTTTACTATGTACAAATAGAAATTGTTATTTTTTTCGTTTTAATTACTAGAGCTTCTTCAGCTGAAGGTGACTGACCTAAATTGTTACATTTGCATGAAATTTCTGTCATCGTTCATTTGAATATTGAATATAGATTCATGGCATGTTGAATGAAATAATCTTTTACCTTTTCTCAATTCATTAATTTCCAGGAAAGTCCTGTCTAAATTTACAGAGGGGCAAATGAGTCGATATGAATCATTTCGACGATCTGGATTTCAGAAAGCTAATATGAGGAAGGTATGCTTGCTTTTGCTAGTTCTATTCATTTGTCTAGTCATGTTTTTTTCTAGAAGATCTTGTGAAAGGCATGCTTTCTTTCCCTTCTTTATTTTTTGAATTATTGGACTTTTATAATATGAGGATGTCCTTGAAAATTATTTTGTACTCTTCAAAATATTGTATCTTAGACTTTTTCTAGTAATTTCCTTGTTAGTAGTATTTGGGTGAGTTGATGAATGATGAACTAGGAGGGCATGAACGTGTTACGTATCACTGACAACAGTAGTTAAAGCAAGATGTAAGAGACCTTTGCATTAGTAACGTGCCAAACTACCACTCTCCAATTATGCATTATGAATGTCTCTTTAGACTGGTTTCTGAGATGATGAAAGAGCAGCCCTCATCCAATTTTTGCATAACTACAAATTTTGTCTCTTCTTGTCGTAAATGAATAGAGTAAATTCTTAATATGTATTTTGGTGTTCAATTCATATAATCCTTTGCATCAATTTCTCAAACTATGATAGACTGTTTCAACTTAATTACAGCTATTGACAAGCATCACGGGAAGTCAAAAAATTTCTGTACCAACCACTATCGTTGTGTCAGGAATAGCAAAATTGTTTGTTGGAGAGCTCATTGAGACAGGTAATTTTAAGTTTTCTGCTGATTGATTCTTATTGGTATGATTTTCACCTAAACTAGTTGCTGATCTTTCACTTGTATGATATATAATCAACTCAGAAAACTAGCAACTTTTTTGGGAAATTGTGGTCGGTATCTCTCCATAGTTTCGCTTATTAGTGTTATTGTCTGATCAATTTATAGTTGGCTTATAGTGTAGTTTCATATTTGTGCATTAAACAGGTTTTTCAGCGTTTCAGTTAGTGATGTAAAACAGGCTTGCCATCTGGCCTGGCACGACTCTGAGTTGTGTTGTGACATGACAAGGGTGCTATAGTATTTGTGCTGTGTCGGCACGGCTCGGACCTGTGGTCATGCTGTATTGTACATTTTTGGTCCATTGGCTCGGCACAGCACGGCCCTCTACAAGCATAGGCCATGGCATTCTAGTGAGTCGGCTCGAGGCCTCGCATAGGACAGCCGAACTCCGAGTACACTTCTTTTTTCTTCGATCCTTGGGAGAAGGGAGGCCCTTTTTCCTAGGGTCAATGTGGCCCTAGGGGTGGTAGTCTGGCACGTTCATGCCAACCTGACTTGGACCCATGGTCGTGCGGGGTCGAGCCCTATTGGCCTAGCACGGTCGGTGCTCTGTGGTTTGAGAGTAATCTAGCATGGGATAGCCCAACCCTTCGGCAGAATCCTTTTTCCCTAGGCTTTGAGAGAAGAGTCTTCTCCCATCTTCTAAGGGCCAAGGCCTAGGGCTAGGCGGCCCTACTGACGGTGACCTTGCTGGCTTTTTACCCTACCAGGCCCTTCTCCCAAGGGTCTGGCAAATTCTTTCTTAGACCTTTGGGAGGAGGGTCCAACTAGTGGTTAGGAGGTAGTCGTTGGGCTAGCTCCTTTAGCCATTGGACTAGAATGCCCTCCCCAATCGCCATAAGAAAAAAGGTTGGAGAAGGCGTTTTGGTCCAAATAATTTTTAAAATTTTTATTTTTATGTTTTAAAAAAAATTGAAAATTTTTTAGTCTCTCATAGTGAAAAAAGACTATTAGGGATTATTTAATTTCTTATTCATTATAACTTTTATAAAACTTAAAAAAATTTAAAAATATTAAAAATTTGGCACAGAGCCCGGCCAGGGACGGCATGGCTTGGCGTGGTCCGATCTGTGCCAAGGGGTTGTTCTGGAATACCAGTTCGAAAAATCCAGACTAGCACGAAACGACGCAGATTCAAAGCCGGGTCATGCTGGGATGACAGTCTAGATATGTGTTGTTTTGTTTGCCTTTATTCTGTAGTAATGCTATTTTGATACATGAAAAGTTAATATAGTCTAGTTTTAGTATGCTAGGCATGTTAAAGTAAATAGACTCTATTCATAGTCCGATCGATTCGAGATCAAGTAAAATTATAGTCAGTGTAAGTCAGTATAGCAGGATTTGACTTTTTAAGTTGGATTTTTTTTTCCGGATTTTCAAATAAATTTACATCCATATTTTTTTGGTGATAAAGGAGAGCCCTAATTAGTTATAAGAACTATTTAAATAGTTGTTTCAGAAAGACACAACATGCCTAGATGCTATTATGGTGTTACAGAAGTTATCTTGATAGTTGATGAGGCTATGTTTTTTGGATTTTCAGATGAATTTACATCTATATTTTTGGTGATAATGGAGAACTCTTGCTAGTTAGAAGAACTATTCAAATACTAAAGAGTTCCTGGGAGAGAAAGCATGTCCAGATGCCATCTATGGTGTTTTAAGACTTATCTTGATAGTTGATAAGGTTAGAAAGTTTTTATGTTTTACATTCCTTCAGGGAGCATCTTGATGTCTTTTTATATGGTTAAAGGGAGATATGAAAGTAATGTAATATTTATGAAAATTTGATCTATACTCTAGTAATGGGCTTTATGACTCCCCTAATTCTCTTATCCTTCTTCGTATTCTCTCTGTGCCTATATGGCATTTATGGATTGTTGTATCGTTGAAACCTGAGAGTGGGATTCAAAGGATAGATTTGTTTCTGCTCTCTCATATCGAACTTGATCGACGCATGATACCACAATCATATAGTCCTTTTTATTATTTCAAGCAGTTCTGCTTAATGCCACGGCCTTGAATTAGGACACACTGGCTTTCTACCTTTGGTCCACACCTGAACTTCAGCTTTATTACCAGCTGTCAAGTGAATTGTGCGAAGATATGTAAATCAACTTTAAGAGCTAGATGAACATCCAATAGTAAATAGGAAACTTATTCTAGTAGTTAGATTGACATTGGGTTCAAAATAGATGTGAGTTGCGTCAGGACATGAGAATCAGAATCCGAAGACCTAAGGTAGCACAAGGAATTCAGTGAAAGGGCTAGAGTTCAAATTAAGAAGATATGTGAGAAAAAGCAAAATTAATGTTTGCTATATATATTGATACATTCTCATATTTTTTTCCTATATCTATCTTGTGTGGTGGACAAAAATAAACAAATACATGTCATGCCATTGAGATTGAAGACGATGTTGAAGTTGTCTCTTTGGGTGGCAAAGTTCTACTGGGAATTGTAAGTGACCGCTGGATCGAGACTTCTTTCTATTGTTTAGTGGATGTTATCCACCCTACAGACACTAGTTGATTAGTTAGGATTTAGTTGGTTATTTTGCACCGAATTGTTGGCAATTTTTAATGCTGCTTTAAATTTTCTGCAATTTTATTGTGACCTCTCTCCTTTCACTGAATTACTCTTAATTTTGCCAGTTCACAGATGGCATGATATGTTCTGCAGAGCTTTGCTACTTTTGACATTCTTCTTACATAAATTGCAGCTAGAGTAGTTATGACCGAGAGAAAGGACAGCGGCCCCATCAGGCCTTGCCATATTAGAGAAGCATATAGAAGGATGAAGCTCGAAGGGAAAATACCTAGACGATCCATTCCGAGGCTTTTCCGGTAAAATGTATCCGACGCAATCAAGCGAACTACTCAGGGAGTATTCCGAAGAAATAGTAGCGAGTGGGCGACTTAAGGGTTTTGTTTTGTAAAGATTACTCTAAGAAAGGAAATCAAGACATAGTTAAGGCGCATATTTGTATATTCAAGTTGAGAGATTCCTCTTGGTAGGAGCTGATTTGATTTGTTCTTGATGCTCAAACGCAACTTCAATCTTACCATTTGTATCTTGATCGTAGGCCCGAATTATGATGTTTATAATGGTTATTGTATCAATGGCAATTATTTCATGTACAAGTTTTTTCTTAATTAGGGGGTTTTTTTTTCCATTTCCTATATATATATATATATATATATAGAGTCCGGCTGTTATGCTATCAATAGCACGAATCACTCGATGCTACCAAGTTTTCTACCGTTAGATCCACCCCTTTGATGATTTTCACCCGTTAGATCATACTATTTAACCAACCACCCACTTAACCCTGGGGGGCCCCACATCATCCTAACCGCGCATCTCTCAATCCAACGGTCAGAACTTAGAAGACTAACGACTCTGCTATTAATAAAGATAAGAGTTTAGTTCTATATATATATATATATATATATATATATATATATATATATATATATATATATTCTCAGAAGAGACCATTAAACTCTTTTTATTTTTTATTGTGTTAATATGACTAGGTCTTTGTGTCCTATTAGGAGCATCGAAGTTTATGTGCTTCTAAACTGTTTTTTATGATAGAGTTTATGAATCAACGATCGATGCGTTAGACTTGATTTAGCGAATTTGAAGTATTTAGAAAATAAATTTTATGGGTTTTTTATATCATTTATTCAGTAATCGAAAGGACTTAAAATCAAACGTTGCAATAAAAATTTCACAGTAAGTTATGATATAATACTTTTTTTTTTAAGAAATATTAATTTTGGTATAGATAGTATAAAAAAAATTTTATCAAAATTTTATCTAATTTGAATGTGTCTACACTGTTAAACTTGCAAATGGCACACATCAATTATTAAAAAATTTTGATTTTGAATCATTCAGTCAATAGGTAAATGATATTGAGAAATTGTAAAATTTATTTTTTAAATACTTACGTACGCTAGATCAAGTCTAACAGAGCCGATTATCGATTCGAAAACTTCATCATCGAAAATGGCTTAGGAGCACGAACGCCTATGTGCTCCCAGCAGCAGATAAGACCTATTCATGTTAATATCTATTTTATAGGTGATAAACTTATAATTTTTGAGAAACTAACAACTTTGTTAGGCTTAGTTTGGTATTGAGACCTATTTAACACTATTAGATAAAATGGAGTTGTGGGAAAAGCATATAGGGATATGCTTCTGCATTCTCCGGTGGGACCGCAGAAAATATAACGAAACCGACTTATCGCGATATACGGAATGCAATATTACGTACAACAACCTTCCCGCAATCCCAAACAAAGTCTTAGTCGAAACTACCAACTTTGTTGGCATAGGAATATATGTTGGGTTCATTTTGTTCAAAAAAATTTAGAAATAATGGAAAAAGAATGTTTGTCCATAAGTCTATTTTGGAAATTTATTTCCCTTTCTACACTATCGAATCAATCTCTTAATATAGTTGTTTGCTTTTTACCGAAACGAAAAATTTGTTGATAACAATGTAGGGTTTGGAGAGAAAATAATAATTGGGTGATATCTTTGAGGAACAAAAATAATAGTACAGCAAATGAAAGTAAATTTGATGTACGATGTAAAGCCAGATAAGAAATATGATAGGTTGATTGAGTGTGACACCCCAATAGTCCCACATCGGATGGGAAAGAGATTGTCATTGGGTTTATAATAGACTTAGACACTAGTAATAATAACTGGTCTTAAGCATTTTGGGCCTGTGGTTGGGCCCAACAAGTTATTATTGCTAGTGGGTTGGGTCGTTACATTTGGTATCAGAGCCGGTTCACCAGCTGGACATGTGTGGCGAGTCTCGGCTGAGCCAGGGTCTGGATGACGGGCTAGCGAGACGAGTCTCATATAGCCTGGTGATCTTGGGCTGTGTGTGTGATTGGACTAACGAGGACGTCAGGGCCTTAACGGAGGGAGTCTGTGACTCCCCAATAGTCCCACATCGGATGGGAAAGGAATTGTCATTGGGTTTATAATAGACTTAGACATTAGTAATAATAACTGGGCTTAAGCATTTTGGGCCTGTGGTTGGGCCCAACAAGTTATTGTTGCTAGTAGGCTGGGTCGTTACATTGAGTCTTTAGGAAAAAAATGTCACATAAAAGATTTACATGTTTTGCATTTTTGTAGAATGTCTTTTTTATTTTGCAGATTTAGACAAATTTTTTTAAGAAAGTGATCAAAATACTCATGATCTATTTCTTCTTCTCTCTTCTTTTCGTTTTTTCTCCTCCTGGTTCTTCTCCCTCCTTCCCCCCTCGCTCGCATGTCGTTGTCGCGCTCCTCCCCCTACCATGTCCGCATCTCTGCCGTCGTTGACTGCGGCGGAGAAAGATCAAACGCATCAGAAAATCGCGGAGGTGAGAGCGTGTGTAGCGCATAGTTCAAGGCAATGGGGTCCGTCGAGGTGGCGAAGCTCGAGGAGGAGAGGAAAAGGAAAGGAGAGGAGGAGGAGATGGGGAAGGAAAGGGTCATCGATATCCTCTTTTTAATAAAAAATGTAATATTTTTAAAAACTAACCCACCCGCTATTATTGCAATTTCTTCTCTACCTTTTCCCTCACTCTTTTTTTCGTTACTTCTCTAATATTAATTCTCCGACTCTTGATATCGGTGAAGCAATACACGTCATGGATGAATGGGAGTGAAGAAACCCTAATTATGGGTTCAAAACTAGCATGAAGGAGAGAGGAAGAGAAAGAGGAAGAAGAGTTTTCATTGCTAGGTTTTGATCGAACTAAAATTTTAATTGAGAAAAGAAAGTATAATATCAGATGGACAAAAAGATCAATTTACCTCACAGACTAATCAAAGCTAAGTATTTTACTTATAATTAACTATATTTTTCTAACGAAAACTAACAGCAGGAATACCGACTGTCCCTAGCGCGATGGGCAAAGGGCTTGGTGGTTAGTATCTGAGGTCCCAAATTCGAATCATAGTTGATTCACATTTCTAACTATGTTTATTTCTAAATGAAATAAACGAAGCGGATAACATGCTACCTATCTCTATTAAAAAAAAAAAAGGAAATATATTTAAAATCATTAGAACTTTTTGAGAGAAAAAATTAATATGTTACAGAAAACAGTATAAAATTATCCCTTTATAAAAAATACTGCCTTATTGGATCCAAACCACTTGTATAAAATACTAAAATCCAATTGATGGATAATATCTAATCTAACTTTCAAAGCATCTAAAATATTTTATTTATTTCAGACGGGCCAAGATATTTTCAATGGTTTTAAAAAATTCCTTCAAATATTCTCATATTTTCTTGGGTTTACTTATATGATTGAGTTTTAGAAAGGTAGTTTGATAATTTTAGGATGAATTTGAAAATTTTGCATAGTAATAAAAAGTAAATTAGCCGAAGCCTCAATTCATTAATACAAATATGGTAGTCAAATATAAAGCTTGCACATTCTCCAATATTATTCGGTATCAGACTATTAGGATATCAAAGTTCCGGACATTTGGCAGTTATTTTTTTCCCTAGGTTATGTATCTTTAGTTTTATTTTTGTTCAGAACAGAACATATATATTTTGTATGTGACACCCCAATAGTCCCACATCGGATGGGAATGGGTTTGTCATTGGGTTTATATGAGACTTGGACACTAGTAATAATAACTGGGCTTAAGCATTTTGGGCCGGTGGTTGGGCCCAACGAGTTATTGTTGCTAGTGGGCTGGATCGTTACATTTGGTATCAGAGCCGGTTCACCAGCTGGACATGTGTGGCGAGTCTTGGCTGAGCCAGGGTCTGGATGACGGGCTAGCGAAACGAGTCTCACATAGCCTGGTGATCTTGGACTGTGTGTGTGATTGGACTGACGAGGACGCCAGGGTCTTAACGGGGGGAGTTTGTGACACCCCAATAGTCCCATATCGGATGGGAATGGATTTGTCATTGGGTTTATATGAGACTTGGACACTAGTAATAATAAGCAGCATTTTGGGTAGGTGGTTGGGCGAGTTATTGAGATTTTGAATCGTTATATTGTATTTTGAATTTATACAAAATATATATAAAAAATATGCTGTTAAAAAAATTGTTCAATTATTAACTCTTCTACCTTAGGCGAGAATATTATGAAATAATTTGGTCAAGTTTAGAGAATTTATTTATCCAAGTTAAAAGACCCCCATCTATTCCAAAAATATTAAAATTTAATGAGTCTTTGCATATCACTAGCACATCATTAATTTATCCAAATTAAAATACGCCGTGACACCATATAATTCTTGACCCTAACCCATAAAGTTTACATTTGAGATTGATCCATCTTATTACAATTTTTATGTAAAACTTTAGATAAAAAATATAAAACTTATCTAAACTATGAACTATTTGGATTTAACTATCTATTCTTTGAAAATTTGATTTTACTATTTACTATATAATATCTCAATTTGTTTGATTTGAGTCAATTAAAGACACTTTGACTTGAAAATTTAAATATGTCGTTTATTTTTATAGAATTATTTAGTATAATTTATACAATTCTCGCAACTATAAGCTTATTAAACTAAATAATTAACTTAATTTCAGAATTAAAATGTCGTTGACTGTCCTGCAGCAAACAAATTAAAAAGATTGCATAGCCAAACTCATTGAATCATAGTTCAGACAAATTTCATACATTTATACCAAAAATTTATTATACAAGAGTAATTACTTACATACTTTTGAAAAATTCTAGACTTATTTATTTATTTTGCTTAGAAAGCTACTATAAAAAAAACCTCTTTTAACGTTCTAAGTTTTTTTCAAATATACTCTTTAGATTCTATTAGTAAACTATTAGGAACAATCGTTATCTCTGTAAAATTATTATTTTGCTCTTTTAAATATATATTTCTGTTAGAACAAATACCGCAATGAAAATCTGATTGTGATTTAAATCTAACTAAATCTTATTATAAAAATAAATAAATCAAACTTACTGTAGAGACCTGAAAATTGACTGTGCGGCTTGTCGACCGCTCTGGTGGGTGTCGGGACAAGTCCGAGTCGCGTTGGCACGAAATGGACGCCAAACGGACTCAGTGGAAATGCAAGAGCAGCTGAAATCGTCGAAATATGCAAATAGCAGGTTTCTGTCGAAGTGTACTAGTACAAATCTGGGATTATACCGGTACAATCTTGGTTGCTATACCGATACGACTACGTGGTCTGCAGAATCGGATCGTATCGTGGTGCAGTCTTCTTGTGAACTTCTCTTGGGTTGGCCCATCTGGACCGGTACAACTGCCCGTGTACCGGTACACTTTGGTAGGTGAGCAAAGGGCGGTTTGGTAAATCCTTACCTTATTTTAATCACCAGCTTCTCCTAACTATTTACACGTAGGGAGAGAGAGTGAGGGACCTTTCTTCTGCTACTGTTCTTCTTCTCCTCCCTCTAGCTTGACCAGATTGAGGTGGAGGAGATTGGTGGAGATACTCCTTCGCCGACGTCGCGCCGCGGGGCATTTCGCGCATACGGCCGTCATTGTGTTGCTGCGAAGAGACCGGGCGGGTGCTGTTCTTCATCATTCCTGGCGTGGTGCTGTTCCAGGGTGATTGTCGAGGTGAGTTGTTCATCGAGAGCACTTCCATTGCTACGACCTTCGTCAATTTTCGAGCTTGGTGCCGTTCCTGCAGATTCCAGCGTCGACCGTCGGTATTTTGGCTCGTTCTCAGCGTAGGAGCATCGGAATTCAGTGAAACTTGATTCGCTGGATTCGTGACTTCGAGAGGAAGCTATAGAGCCCTGGATTGCAGATTTTGGAGAAGGTTTGCTTGGTCGAAATCCCATTTTACTCAGCTGCTGTTTTACCAAACAGAATTTCATAGTTTTGAGTTTCTTTTGGTTCGATTCCTTGAAGGGTTGGAATTGTGGACCCGAACGTGATACTCCAGCATTGTAACTGTAGTTTGGACCTTCAACTCTGCTGATTTGAAGTCTCTAAGGTAATATTGACTATCCAATTGAGCTAATTAAGCTTAAGTGCTGAAAATAGTACTAATTGAGAGAATTTCATGCATAGAGCTCGGGGTTAGCTTGGTTGCTTGACTTGGAGGAGTTCGTTTGATCCAGCAGGGATTTCTAGTTATTCGAGACTACCTTCGCTGCCAGGATTTAGCTTTCGAGGTGGATTTTCATCGGTTTTACTCCTATGTGCATGTAGTAACCGACATTTTTGATAATAAAAAATAAACCCTTTTGTTGACGATGTTATTGTGTGTAATTAAATTACAAATGCACTCGTCAAGTTTCAGGTCAAAATGAGCTAAAACGAAAAAGTTACGCGACCCGGAAGAAATGACTTAAGTGAATAGTAACTTTGGAATTCCGGCGAGCCGCGGAGTAGAGAATGGTCAAGAAGTGTACCGAACTCCGATCATGGCACTTCAATAGCTCGTTTCGAACGGCTCGACTATTCTGGAACCAATGGCACTGACAGAATTGGATTCTGATACACGGTTGTCGGGAAAAAGGGATTTGAATGATTATACATAAATAATTAAATAAAAGAGATTTTGGAGAAAAGAGAGGAGGATTGGTTCTTCGTGAATCGGAGACCAAATCGAATGAAATAAAATGCTAGGTTCGATGTTCGCGACGTACTGAACGCGCTGGCGCGATCCGATCGGAAATCCGACGAACGGATCATCGGGAATTGCGAAAAGAACGAAGAGGGGTCAATATCGCAAAACGGCGGAACGCGAAAAGTCTCAATATTTTATGCGCCAAAATGCGAGGTTTTGAACGTAGAGGGTCCTTGGTGTAAGATTCAACTAATGACAGGGACTAGATTGAAATTAGTTGGCTATGGAGGGCTAATTTGCAAAGTTGTAAATGGTATATAGATTTGGAATTAGGGTTTTCATCACCTTAACCCTAACCCTAGAGTCCCTCTACCTCCCCCAGCCACCAAACCGCATCCATCAACCCTCTGCCTACCTTGCGCGCGCGCCCCAGCCGCCGGCCGGCCGTCACAGTCGCCGGAAAAGCCACCCCTCCATCTTTTTCTTCCTCCCCACAGCCGCACCACCTTCATCTTGGACAAACAGCACTCGGGAAGGCCAGCAACCTCTCGAGAAGCTTCCCCGGACCCGATATAGTCCAGGGCTTGCATCTCCGGCCATCCCCGCCGTCGCCGTGCATCGCCGGAGCAAGGAGAACCCGCCGCGGCCATTGTTGGACCACCCGGGCCGAGCTCGGGAAGAAGGAGATCCGCGCACCTTCGTAGGGATTTGACGCTCCCATTCTCCTTCCCGCCACGAGGTGTCTCCGGCGCGCCACCCCGACCTTCCCGTTCACCGCCGGCCGCCGCGGAGCAACCTGCCGCCGCTCGGATTTGAGTACGCCAGGGTGGTGGCCCTCGGCTTCCGGGCGTCACCGCCGTCCATCGGAGGGAGCACCGCACTCCCTCGACCTCCGGCGCCGACCCACCGCCGTCCCGACCTCCTCCGGCCGCCGCCGTGCCGCGGAGGCACCCAACCCGAGAGTGAAGGAGGGATTTGATCTCCTTCACCGCACCTCCGGCCGTCCACCGCCGCCGGCCAGTGGGTGCCCTGGACCTCCCCGACCTGCCGCGCCCACCACCGGCCGGACCGCCCGCCGCCTGACCGCCGGCGACGAGCCCTAGCCTCGGGTTCAGGTAAACAGTACAGTTTTTATTAACAGCACCTAGTTCTAGGGTTAGGGCACTATTCCCGAGGCTCCTGTGGGTCTTTTTGACCATGTGAGGTGAGCACGATCATCGGAATTTCATGCTGAACGCGATGCTCACCTCCGTTCTGAATTTCGATGCCTCGTTTAGCGGGACGATAGTGCTTTATGCGCTGTGCGTGATATTTTACAGAATTAATGTTGCTCGTGCACGTGTTACGAGGTCCGACAGTGCTCCGAAGGATGAGCACGGTCTTCGGCATGTCGAAGACTTACAGCGGGTGTGATTTCAGAATTTACGAAGCATCGGTTTGCGTGCACGACCCATAATAGCCCTAAATCGCATGAAATAATGCGATTTTGTGGGACTTCGGAGACTTTTATGCAATTTTAAATTACGAGGTCGCTGTAGACAGCGTAGGGGTACTTTGGGTAACCTCTGGACTGATTGTCCAAGGTTCGAAGTAATTACAGAAAATCAGAAGTGATTTTCGGATCGTTTCGCGGCGAAATTCGTCGACGGAACGTTGTTTGGTTCGGATTTCTTCCGGCATCTGTTGTAGGGCATTCACTTTGTCGCTAAGCCTTGTTGGCTGGTCACCCACATGATTTCTAGGGTTTGGAAAGATTGGGTGAGCGACTTGGGGTTCCGGTGTCAAAAACCGACGCTTACGGGAACCCGGATCGGAACGGTTGTACAACGATGATCGTTTCGAGTTGCGAGGGCATCACCGCTGTTTTGGTTACACTAAATTGGGCATTTAGTGGCAGCGGGTGATTTGTTTTATATTAGGAAAGTTCCGGATAACTTGTGGGTCCGGTGGAGCTCCTACGCTTTTCGGAACTTTCGAGCGTTCCGACGATCGGTTTAGGGAAACCGAGTCTCGTGGGTTTATAAATGGAATTATAGTAGTGATACATAAGTTGAGGGATTGAATTCTAACCCGAGGGACCTTTCGTAGGTTCGGGTGCTTCACAGCCAGCAGATCGACTTCCATGTACGTATACAGGTGGGTATCCCAGGTTGCCGTCCTTTCAGTGGTGCAAGCTTGGTGACGATTTCTTCACCCCTTGCTTTTACATTGCTTACTATATACTCTTGCATCAGATTACTTCTATTTACTCTGCTCAGTAGTTTCCTTGGTTTTTACTACATATAGGAGTAGAGTTGCTTTCATCAGCTTATTCATACTTGGGACCTGGTTGGTCAGTTTCTTTCTCTACTTGGGGACCTATTTGGTCGAGTTACATATCCATACTTGGGGACCTATTTGGTCGAGTTACATATCTATACTTGAGACCTATTGGTCAGTTACACTCTACACTCAGTACCTGATTGGTCAGTTTCTTTCTCTACTCAGGACCTGGTTGGTCAGTTATTTTGCATACTTTGGGACCTGGTTGGTCAGTCACACTCAGTACTTGGTATCTGGTTGGTTCTTCTGGTTACTTGATGACCCATGTGGTCGCTGGGCCCTGGGGGGCAGGATTGTCGGTGATTCTTAGATGGATGATCTTTGAGCATATCTACATTGATCACCCGATACTCGTCGCATTTCACGAACACCGGCGGTTTGGCCACCGCAGGGGGTGTTGTTTTCTGAAAAGTGGTTCGACAAATGATCGACCCGTGAGCCCAAGAGGGGTTATATGTACTGGAGAGTAGTGGGGGCATTAGCTTGAGGTCTGCGGTGCTGACCAAGAGAGCTGGCTTGAGGTCTGCGGTGCTGACCAAGAGAGCATTGGTTTAGATTGGGTACTTTCGAGCTTGTCGTCCTTGACGCATATTTACAGTAGCAGTTGGTTTATATTTCTATATATCTCCTTACTCCGTTATAGTTGCTACTGTACTACTATCACCTTTTCTTTGTTTGTCTCCGGATACCCACTGGGAGGGGGAGACATGTTTACATGTTCTCACCCCCTGCCTTCTTTTTCAGGTGAGATTGCTGGTTCGAGTGGGACCGCTGGTGAGGCCCGTACCTAGCGCACGATCTAGTACCCGACCCGCGGTTTGCTTTTACTATTTACTTTCTGTTTACATTATTACGACTTAGACTTGTTTACATGGTTCTTGTTCTCTACTTTTAAACTGGATGTTTTAAATTATCGTATGGTTTAGATGTGAATTGGGATTTAGTATATGGCTTGGTTTATGAAAGAAAAGGTTTTCTACCCCTCGTGGTAGCGTTTTCAAAGGAAAAAGGTTTCCTAGTGGGAAACAGTTTTAAAAAGGTTTTCTTGAGGATTTTATGACTTAGAGTTTCAAAACCAGTTCCCGAGTAGGGAACCTTTCAACTGATAGATGTGGATTGTGAATGTAACCTGTGGTGAATGGTGTAAATGTGTATGATGTAAGTTACTTTTTTACTGTACACATTATTGTGGTTGTATGTTGTGTAGAACACTCTCTGTACTTGTGCGATGTCGTGCAAATACAGGGGAGACTCTGTCCGTGTGAACAGGGGTCTCCCTGTATTTGTGGCAGGTCTGGCTTGCCTTTGGGGGTCAAGGTTTTAAAAGAAAAAAAAAAAATTTCCGCTGTTTTTATACTCTAAAATGACCCGGGGCGTGACAGTGCAAAAGTAGTCGACATGTATAGTTGAGTATGGAATGTGAATCCTTAGCTCAAATTCATGAATTATAGTTTGATTAATATCTGAATTTGGAGCATGCTTAGTAAGTAATTAATTCATACATGTTGGACTTGGACTTGACTTAGGAGAAAACCACGAATTGACCGACATATGCATATACTACCAGATTTAGCTCTAGGAGCTGTGCTATGTTTGTATCGTCGCTGTGTGAGTGCGATGGATATCAGGGTAGTGTAGTTTGTATTTACGCTCGTGCTGGGATGTCGAGCTTAGCTTACAGTAGAGTCTAGACTGCTTCGTGTTGTCGGGGACCGTCGGGGTTGACGGTGGGCCCAGATTACTGTTCTGGTTTCAGATTGTGCCAAGGACACGTGACCTATTGGTGGGTAGACCAGTTGGACCCTGTTTACTTGACTTTAGCCTGTGAGAGCCTGATTGAGCTCGACAGAGATACGCTTGCATACTCGGTTGGTTCGTGCCCACGAGTGTCACTCCGGAGTCGGGCTCAGTGCTTTTGCGTTGGTGTCGCTGCGTCCTAGTTGGACTCGCTCTCCACTAACTACCAATGTGGTGGTTGTTAGTGTAGCTTCGACAGGCGGGACAGGTGTATCACAGCCCCTAGTGAGATTGGGTCAAGATTATTATGTTCTACAGATGACTAGTATTAGAGCAGGATAGTATAGTGACATATAGCTGTAGAGTGTTTCCAGCTTTTCTTTCTACTATTCTTGCTTACCCTGTAGACATAGTGGGTGGACCAGTGATGTTTAGGGCGGCACCTACTGAGGACTACCTGTTTTTACAGTAGTTCTCACGCCCCTTTTCTTCCACCGTTGTTGCAGGGCCTTCGGTTTCGGCTGCTGCTCCTACTGAGGCGGACCGAGGCAAGGGCGTCGCGAGTTAGAGCCCTACCCTTCGAGTGCTGTTAGAGGATCCTTGCTGCAGGTAGTAATATTTTGTTGGGAGTTATATACATACAGTTATTAACTCGCTGGAGCGAATAGTACTTTTGTATCGAGATATTTCGTATATATATAGAACTCATGTTTATTTTCCTACCTGGTTGTTTTTAGTCTTTTCAGCTCTATGCTACTGTTTGTAGTATTATATGTTATACAGGTACAGCTACGCTTCGTATACAAGAAAAATTTCTTGTATATGGCGGATTTGTCGGCGTTCCCGGAAAACTTTACAACCCGGGGCGTGACACTTACAGATTATCGCTAAATTCAAATAAATATTTTAATAATCCGGAAGCGTGCGAAACACTGCCCTAAGGCGTATTTTCGTCCTTCGTGCGGGATCAACCAGAAACACCACCCCTAGACACGATCGAAATTCCTCCTCCTATGGACACGAACGCAGAAGAGGTTGACGAAGCTTCTTTCAACACCCGATGACAAAGAAAATGATCAAAGTAGAATTGTAATCTAAAATAAAATTTAAATATTCCTTTGTAAACTTCATATCTATTACAATGAACATTATACAAAGCTGATTATATATAGAGGTGTTATAGGTGTACGTTGGAATCAATCCCAACGGTACAATCCATTAATGCACTTTTATAACCAGTAAAGGCCTGAGGAGTCGGACTATGCATAGTATCGTCCATGCCTTAAAAACACCTTAATTAAACAAATATAATTATAATAAATAGTAAGATTTAAAAATTAAATAATAAGCAGTAATTAATAAAAAAATAAATTAAATAATAGAATATTAAATAAATATTAAAAGATTTTAAAAAAAATTTTATTAACAATTTCTATGGTCACCAAATTTTTTTCTTATCTATACAAATATACTATTTGACAGTTCTACATGTGTACGTGGCAGCATTTCCTTTTTTACGAATAAAAAATTAGTTTTCAAATTTTTTCACCCTCCTTGGCTCCTTCCCAAGAACCTTGGCTCCTTCCCGAGGTTGGACCAGGTTGGACCAAAATATTCGAGATTTTTCAAGACGGCTTCTTATTCCCGAGGTTTCGCGTCCCCCCCATTTCTCTCTCTCTCTCTATCTCTCTTTCTCTCTCTCTCTTTGATCCTATCTCTTTTCTCTCATCCAGCTGGCTCCCTATTTCTCTCTCTTTCCTCATCTCCCATACTCTCTCTCTCTTCCCTTCTTCTCTCTATCTTAGCCCCCCTCTCTCTCGCCGCTGCCCTGGGTCGGCAAGGGAGAGTGCAGGAGCGGCCATGGAGGCCGCAGCGTGGGCCGCGGGGGCCTTAAGGCGAAGATGTCCGCTGTCGAGGGGAGGGCGGCGCGGGTAGAGAGCAAGCGACGGTAGGCGGGGAGAGGGCTCCTTGTTTCTCTCTCTTTCATCCTCTCCCATACTCTCTCTCTCTTCCCTTCTCCTCTCTATCTTAGCCCCTCTCTCTCTTTCGCCGTTGCCTGGGGTCCGCAAGGGAGAGCACAGCAGTAGCAGCGGCGGCCACGAAGGCCGCAGCGAGGGCCGCGGGGGCGTCGAGGGCGGAGATGTCCGCTGCTGAGGGGAGGGCCGACACACGGGTGGAGAGCGAGCGGCGGCAGGTGGAGAGAGGGCTCCCTGTTTCTCTCTCTTTCCTCATCTCCCATACTTTCTCTCTCTGTCCTTCTTCTCTCTATCTTAGCCCCCCTCTTTCTCTCGCCACCGCCCGGGGTCGGCAAGGGAGAGCGCAGCAGTGGCCATGGAGGCCTCAGCAAGGACCGCGGGGGCGTCGAGGGCGGAGATGTCCATGCTTCGGATTTTGTTTTTTATTTTCTTTCTTTTTATCAAGGGATGTTTTTCATATTACTCCAATAGGAATGGTGATGAGAATTTCATTGTAGATCAAGAAGCAAGCAATACTTGACATTATTTTTTTACTTTGTAGTTACTACAATTGAGTGAAATTTGATAGTTTTTTTTTTTTGCGGCATTGTCATGTCACACTATGCATGGCATAATGTGAGTGAAAGCTCAAAAATCACTACAAGGTTTATTCATGATTTTGAAGTAGTATGGTTTGGTTTCACGATTTTGAAGTAGTATGGTTTGGTATATGTTGTTATCATTGGTTGCCCAGCAAATTATTAGTTTCATAATTTTCATTTGCTATTCCAAATTGAATGTGGTTCTCCGACTCAATTAAGAGTGCCAAACATATAATCATATCTTATTTGAATAAAATCTTTGATGGTTGATGGAGTACTCAAACATTACATTAAATATTTGTTCGTTTCTTTTGCAAGCATATATTTGCCAAAAATATAATCATATCTTATTTGAATAAAATCTCTAATGGTTGATGGAGTATTCAAACATTACATTAAATGTTTGTTCGTTTCCCCATGATTTTTTGAATGTATTTTGTTTTTAATTTTATTGAGAAGATAATGATTTTTTCGAATGTATTATATTTTTAAATTTACATTTCAAATTTTAAATAATTATATATTATTTAATTAAAATTTTATTTATCCGCAACGAAGCGTGAATTTTATACTAGTTTATTCTTAAGTTAGGGACAAAAAAGAAAGGGGCAATTGCTTATATACCCCCGAAAAGTTTTCGATTTTTCAATTTCCCCTCCTACGTTCCAACCTATTTCTAATATACCCTTAGAATTAAAATCTGTTAAGTAACTCTGTTATCTCTGTAAAATTACTATTTTGCCCTTTTCAAATATACTCTTATACCATCACTATCTTTCTTATTTGTCCTTAAAATCAGTGGCACAAAAGTATTTCGACTTTTGGTCTTTTCCAATATACCCCTCTACCGTCATCAACCTTTCTTATTTGCCCTTAAGTTAAGGGTAAAATTGGTATTTTAATTTTTTTTAACTGTGGTAGATATTTAACTCACGTTTAACTCAGATTAACTTAACAAGACATAACTGCGGGGTATTTTGTAATAACGGTGGAACGTATGAGGGGCATTTTAGAAAGAAAAAAAAATAGGAATATATCGGATATTTTCAGACGCATGAGGGGTATATAGGCAATTATCCCAAAAAGAAAATATAAGATAACTTAACGGTTCCTAACAGCGGGTTTAGTTTTTAATAACGAAAAAAATATACTAGGGTATATTTGAAAAAAAAAAATGTAAGGATATTTTATATATTCCAAATATTTTGAAGGGTATACAGATAATTATTTCTATTATTATATATATTTTTAAAAATAATTTAATTGGCTTAAGACATAGCCTTTTCACCGCCATATAAAAGACCATCTCATCATTAAGAGGTCGAACAATTCCAAACGCTCGTTTAAGAGCCTCTCATCACTTCTAATCTAAGATAAAAAAGAAAAAAGAAAAAAATCTTCGTCGTCGCGAACCCTAACCCTAACCCTAATCCGATCTTTCGAAAGGGGAGCGCGAGAACGATTCCGAGCCTCGGTTCTCCGACCTTCGATTTCTCTCAGGATCTCTCCCCTTCTCTCTCTCTCGACGAGACGCTAATTCGTGGGCCGGCGAGGGGTTCCGCTTTCCAATATTTTGAAACCCTAGCTCGACTAAGAGGACGATCTGGTTAGTTTCTTCTCTCTTTTAGGCCTTCAATCCTCTTTTTTTTTTTTTTTTTTTTTTTTTTGATTGCTTCTTTTTTTTTTTTTTATTATTATTATTCTCGAGAAATTTGAGAATCGCGTTGAAATTTGTGGCTTTTTCGATCGATTTTGTCGCTGTTCTTTAGAAATTTCGAATCAAATAGAAATTTACGGATATTTTAGTGTTTTCGTTTTAGATTTAATTTTTGTTCTCTTTCCCGGGTACAAATTTGTGCGGTAGGTGTTTTATTTGGTCGGTTTGACCAGTTTATGATACAACGTGTGGATTTTGAGTCCAAGGTAATGTTTCACTTTTGATCTCTGAGGTATTGGTCCTCTTTGAGCACTTCTAGGTTTGCATCCTAGGAGATTGGTTTTTTTTGGGTTTCAGATTTAGGGCTTCAGTTTATATATTCATGTTTTTAGGTAAATACGAGTTGTAATATATTATCACTTTATATTTACTCTTTTTTTTGGGCTTCCGAGTGGCTCAAGTGGTGAATATCTGCAATTTTATTTGAAACTTTGCTGCATAAATTCCATTTTAAGTTTTTAATCTATGTTTTGCATCCAAGGATTCATACTTTATGCTTTAGTGTATACCATATGTTCTCCTTTGACAATACGATCATATATTTTTCCCTATACAATAATATATTAAGGAAAATTATTACAACCTCTGGAGTGCCTTAACATCATGCTTTAACTTTTCCTAATTAAAGTACATATTATTAGAGAGAAATTGGGATGTGTGTGAATATTTTTTGTTATGTACAAGTTTGGTTGCAAAGAACTGGCTTCAATAAAGGTTGTTCCGATGTTAGTATAATTGTTTGAAATATTAAAAGTTTGCCCGTTTTCGCCTGGTTGTATTCTACTATCACACACCTTAAGCTTTTGTGTTTATTACATGGAACTGAAGGATCCATGTGACTTTTGTACTTCAAAATGCTGTAAGACTTTAGGCTATAGAGGAGATTGTAGCCGTCTATTTTACTATTAGTAACGCAGAGCACAAATGAGTACATAATCTTGTCTGTTTGGCCCTGCTTCTACTTTTGCTGTCAGCCGCAGCCACCTTAACCAGAATGTTTGGTAAACAAAATTTTTAGCACTGCTGTTGTGGTGGAAACAGATACGAGTTTAAATCCTGAAATCAAAAGCTTTGGATCTTCTGATTCTGCTGCAGAGTATTTTTGGGGGGCACTTTCTATATTGTGCTCCTTCTATTGGCTCTACTAAAAGAAAATACTTCTTCAAGCTCTAGTACTAGCTACAGTGGGGTGGAGCTGGCTCTTATCAACTTTGATTATTCCCAATCATTTTTTACTTTTTCAAATGATGGTTGGCCTCTTATTACATTACATGATTTATTTCTCGCCACCAACAGTCTCAGCAGTGGCTCTCTAGGTATCTTTGAGGGTTACTTTTAGGAATTTTTGTGAATATTTTAGTCTTATTCTGGAAATTTCCCATACTATATAGTTGTGGTACTTACTTTTGCTTTGTATTTTTTTATAGATGGATGCTAAACCAATAACAACTGAAGCTATCGCTGTCACTGAGAAAAAGATGGACATGACTCTGGGTATGCTTTTGGCTTGGCCTGTCTTTCAACAAAACTTTTCCAGTTACTATACCTGGGAATCAGCTAATTTGCTCTTATTTTTTACTGTCTTGTTCTAGAGGATATTATTAAAATGTCGAAGAAAAATAATTCCAAAGGCAAAAGACCACCAAGGATGCCTGTGAGTATTGCATCTTTCTGAAAGATAAGATTTGGCATAGATCTTTTTGTTGCAATGGAGTTGTTGATGCTAATTTTCGTAATTGCAGAATAAAAGCCGAGGCTTTCCCAATGGTAATCCTTCTCAAGGTAACTCCAAGGTTCAGAGGTTCATGGATTCTAGGTCGTCAATCAGACAGGTAGTTAAGATGATACAATTCTTTTATTTTTCTCTCCTGACGTGTTGTAATATACTTTACATGGTTGATGTATTCTTTTTTTGGATATCTGTTTTATCTGTAGGGTGTACTTGCTCAGAGGAGGTCGAATTTTCGAGGGAACCAATTTCCTGTGACAACACAAGTTGCAAAGAAGGCTGCAGCCATGCCTATTCGGAACAGGGTGACCAATTGGGGCAAGCCAAGGTATGAACTTTTTTATTTTATTTTTTTCCCTATTTCTCTTCTGCTTGCTAGCACAAATTTTCTTGATCAGTTTTCTCAACTTCTGTTAGTTCCTATGTTTCTGCAGGTAAACAATTATTACTTTTCTCCGATGGATCGGTCTTAAAAATGCATTCAACCGTATAGTAACAGTCATAAGTGGGCCAATGAGCTGGTTGATGGGCTGAACTGTAGCTCAATTACACTTGATAACAGTTGGCTTTTCTTCTGTGCTTTGGAAATCCTTATTACTTGTTTTCATGTTATGCAAGAAGAGATGAGTCATTTACGTACTACTTTGGTCGGTGGACAATATTTGAAGATACTTATTCTTCTTCATTTGGATAGATTAAATACACAAAGGCCATAAACTCAAGTTTTGTACACTAAAGCACCTCACTGCTTTGCTGCAATGAGAGATTTCCTGATCCTGAGAAGACTACAGACTATTGCACAATTTAGTGTGCAGCTGATATTGTGCCCACGAATTGTAGTAGTGAAAGTTCTGGTCTCCGGTTGCTCCTTTTTCCACATTTGGCCACTAGATGTATTATCTTTTGGCTCTGGTGACATTAGGGGATGTGGGCGTCGTAGTAAAAAGCGGTGCATTCATATTAGTCATGCATATGTCCAATCTTCTCCTTAAATTTTGAGCTTCCTTTGTGGCTTTTGAAGGTTATGAACATAGAAACAAGTAATCAGGCACGGCTGCAAGTTAAACTTTATCCGGATAAAACGTCTATTGGAAAAATCATATGGTGGTTGATATTATTTGGGTTGATTATTGAGTCTGTAACAAATGATGCTAGCTGTTTTGGTGAAGACAAATTCAGGCGGAGGACTAATGTTTGTTATTTGATCTTTTTATCTTTGGTATCAAAGTACATCTCGATCTCGTTTCTAGAGCAGACAAAAGGTACCAGGGTCCAAAATCTTTGTTTTAGGATCTCATTATGTGAAGCACAATGGTTTCTGCAATGCTATTCCAGTGGTCCAAGTGGCGATGGAGAAATATGGACAGGTGTTTAAGATGTATCTGCTATGTGGGATAGTAATCTTGGTAACTAATGCTCACAGGACTTCCAAGTGTGATATTTCTTTGCAGCCGATGGTACTAAGAAAATGTTAAAAACCGGTTTCCCATATTTGGTGAGAATTTGAAAATCCTGGAGAATGCAGAAAATAATGCAAGTTGAGAAGGGAAACTACTTTTTTCATAGCCTGGCGCCTTTCTAGTGATCGGTTTGTTTAGGTTCTTTCTTTCTCTTTAAGGATCTACACATGTTTTAAACGATCTCTGGTAAGTCGCACAAACCTCTGTGTAGAGTGGGCTACTGGTAGGAAAAATAATCTGCTGTCATCTTCATTTACTTTATATTATCAGTCTGGCTAAAACTTCCAATACTGCTTGCTTTTATTAACAGCAGTTTTCTTATGCAGAGTTGCACCAGCATCAGTACAAAGGAAAGATGCTGCTGCTGGAAAGGTAAATCTTAAATCTCCTTAATTCTATATTAAAGTATGCTCATTGTTGTGTATGCACCATGCGCAACTGAGATATCTTCCTTAAGGTTACTGTCTGATGTGTCTATTAAACTATGAAGACTATGGATCCACGCACCTCTAGATGACGAGATCATTTTTTTGGAGTACTTGTCTCGTTATATAATTTTCAATATACCGATTGTAAAGCTTTGGTTGTAGTTGCATGTTTTCTTTTACTTTCGATTTTTCTTTTTTTCTGTTTTCAGTGTTGAGAGCTTATTAAATCTGTACTGGAATATGGACTATAAATGTTCTTAATCTTCATTCTTTCATACTCCGTCAGTTTTACTGGTGTGTGTGGATAAACACAAAGAGTTTAGGTAAAAGTTAAAACAAACAATTTTTTTCTGTTAGTACTTGGTTTCTTGCAGTTGCAAATTCGGCTATAAATGTTTTGCATGAAAACAGTATTTTTGCTGATTTGTACTGTCTGTCATGTACTGACACTGTTAACCATTGTTTGTCTTGCAAATCATACTGACGAAAAATATAATTCGGCATGTTATTTCTTGTTGTGTCATCTAGGTCTTCTGTTGTATTTGAACATAATTGGTTTGTTTTGCGTAATAAGAATTTTATTTGATTTTATTTTTTTTGAACATCTGATTTTTCTTCTCACAAATACCTCCATCATCTTGAAGTTTGTAATTGTAAAGCTTGTTACTGTTATTTGATGGTTTTATGAATAAAACTAGAAGATCATTCCCTCTTTATGGTTATTACTCCCCATAATCGTTTGTATCCTCTTTTCCACCCGCCAGTGCCAATCTGACACAACGGACAGCATACCTTCACTGTATATATGACTTTCTTTGGAGTTGCTGATTTAGGTGTCTCTATTACAACTTAGGCATTCAAAGTTTACTTCTTAAAAGAAACTCCTGCTCCACACTACCGTAAATTGAGATCCTTTATGAACTTGTGATTCTTACTACTAACATATGCAGGATAAGGTGTTGGTGCCAAAACAAAGGCCTCAAACCTTGGATGCACTGTTTGCGACCATGAAGGAGCAGAGGATGAGAAACATATCTCAGCAGCCAGCAGGCGGTAGTGGCCGTCAGGTTGCAGCACGGAGGCGTCGTAACCAGCAATGGCAAGTCAGAGGCGGCAATGGTGCTGCATCTGCCGCCAGTGGTCGGCGATTTGGCAACTTTTCTCGGTGATGATTGCACTTGACCTCCGAAATGCATAATTCTTTCGGAGATCTTCGTTGTTTGCTCTCACATATTGCGCGTCATCATCTCACCTTTGATCTCTTCTGCTATTGTTGCAACATGAATACACCTACCATGTAGTTTTGTTTCGTTGTTTCTTTTCTGCTTTTTTCTTTGGAAGAATATTCAGGAAAACTTTTCAAGTAGTGTATGGATTTTAGACGAGGATTTGATTGTCTGCTGATTCCTTCAACATGTGTACTGTATCTAGTTCTGCTATGTCTATGTCAAAAGAGTATTTGCCTTCACCCCTCAGTAATATATATGGCCGGCAGCTATGGCACGAACTTGGAATTACACAACTGTGATGTTTAAGTTTTTGTGGCTTTTGGAGCTGCTAAGATGAAGCAGAAGTTCATCTTACCATCCCCCACAGGTCAGGAGTTCTTAATTCCCTTCGCTGCCGAGGATATCAAGTTGATTATGTGTACTTATGTTTTGTTCTTTGCATGTTTGCTGCTGGTCGCCAAACACGAGGGTGAGGAACAACAGTATTATATCTGGTTTGCGTATGTGCGTGCTTCATTTTGATATCTATGAGATCTGCCTATTTAGTAGTCAATATTTTCTTCGATCTTGTGAATTCTTTTCTGCATGTTTTTCCTGAGTTTTAGACATTTTAATTTAAAAATCTATATATCGGACTCCGGAGTGATGAAATTTGGTAACTCAGCGCCTCCGATTATTGTTTTGGTAAATGTTGATGATGTCTACTTAGCTTGCTGGAGCTTTCGCTAAACGTGTGGGAGGGTTTTCTTTTCTTTTTTCACTTTTTATTATTAAAGTGATGAGGCGATTTACACTATATAAAAATATAAAGATAAACTTCAAATACCATTCCCGTGGGTGGTTTGTATTTTTTTACTTTAGCACCTTGTGGTTCACCCTGTGATTTTATTTTTTTCTTTTTGCCGGATTTTTTTTCGTTAAATCAATGACAAATTTAAAACTAAAAGTTATTAAAGTGAATATTCGATAAATTTAGGTGGAGTATATAAAGTTTTTTATATATGATTTAACGAAAAGTTAACAGAGGGGCTGGCGAAAAGAAAAAAAATAAAACCATAGAGTACTAAATTGATACAATTTAAACCACGGGATATTAAAATAAAAAAAATGCGAAAACATGGGAATGGTATTTGAAGTTTACTCTAATAAATTAAATAGTGATTCATTTCGTTTATGTATAAATTGTTATTCAAGTAATCGTTTCGTTGATTGTTTGAACGGGAAGTGGTTAATCCGATTAATCACTCAATCAGACTATTCGTCGTTGCTGCATTTGCCAAAATTCAAAAATTCCAAAGCTTAGAAAGAACCAATAGATCTTATGACATAATATTGGGGTTTTTTGCAATTTCTTTTTCCATACTTCTTTTGCGTTCCAAATGGTATCAAAGACAATTACCAGCCGGAAGTGTGAGATGAGTCTTGGCTGAGCCAGGGTCTGGATGACGGGCTAGCGAGACAGTCTCACATCGCTTGGTCCTTGTGAGTCCGAGCCTGACGAGAACGTCAGGGCTTAAAGGAGGGGAGATTGTGAGACCCCAGATAGTCCTATAAATAAGATATAATAGGATTAAACTCTTAACCCGGCTTAAGTATTTTGGGTGGTGGCAAGACCTAAGAGATTAAAAAAGTTAAGCGTGCTAGGACGGGAGTAGTCCTAAAATGGGTGACCCCTTGGAAAGTGGGGGCGTCACAGAACGGTGCTTGTTGGCGCTAACATGAGCCATCATTCTAGTATCTACAGGGTCATTTTTAGCGACCACGTTTATCGCCACTAGCAGCTCTTCCCTCAAAACAGTTGGTTTGGGGACAAAGCAAGGAGCTAAAGTTATCTCCGCTATTCCGCCAAACAAAATATTTTTGGGCTAGGATATTTTATCCCGGTCTAATATTGCTATTCCCAGCTATTCTGGAATAGTTTGGGAATTACTGTTCTACCATTTTGGTAGAATAGTGCTATTCTAAGATTTAATTTCAATTTTTATTAAAATTATTATAATAAATTTTATAGACATAAAAATATTATATATTATAATATATTATTTTTATTATAAAATTATTAATTGTACTACTAAATTTATTTCTCTAATAAATATTTAATTAGCTATTTGAGTAATTAATTTATTATTTTAATTAATTTGCTAATTAAATAATTAATTATTTATTAGTGCACTTATTCAATTAACCAATATTTATATTGATTAATTAATTTAATATTTTAAGTAATTTAATTATCTGACTTTTATTAACTAATTTATTCATTAATTTATTAGATTACTTGCGATTAATTAAATTATTAATTACTAATTAATTTATTACTTAACATTTATTAGTGTTATTTAGCAATGTTCACGATTAACTAATAAATTACGTAAGTTGAATTATTATTTAATTAATATTTTCTATTAATTAATTAGATAAAATATTATTATATTAAAAGTATAATTATTCTTATCTTACTATTCAAATCTAACCATCCAAACGTTATTTTACTAATTTCCAAGAAAAATTCATATTTCATCCAAATGCAAAATTAATTTTATTCCTGTCTATTCCAAGAGTTGTACCTATCGCAGGAATAGCCTAAAATAGTCTATTTCGAACCAAACAATGCCTATAATAAGAGTATTAACCATTGAATATTATACTTGCAGGACAAAGATGCCTAGAATATTTTTTAGTATACATTACCGAATTCCTATAATTAAGATATAGGTTACTTTCCTCCCTAGAAATAAGGGTATAAACGAGCTGAACACGAATGAAGTGGGTCACTCGTGTTATTTCGTTCTCGTTTAATAAACGATGGCCACGGTTCCGTTAAAATATCAAGCCAAAAAATTGATTCGATGAGCGAACACGAGTTTAACACGAAATGACGACGAAAAAAGTAAAAGGATTATATTGAATATATATAAAAAATAAATTTATAAAATCTTATCTATTAGACTTTGTTTAATATTTGAAACTTTACATATAAATGAGTTTTTTTATAATTGAGCTCATCTTTATATTTTTATTTTGCTAAAAATTAAATAATAAAAATATATATTATATATATAATTATTTATTTATATAAAAATATAAATTAAATAAATTATATAAATATAAAATATATGTATTCGAGCGGTTATCGAGCCGAACATAAGCGAGTTGACTCCAACTCGTGTTCGGCTCATTTAATAAACAAGCCGAAAAATTCGGCTCGTGTTCGGCTCGTTTACTAAACAAGCGATTTGATTCCGAACTCATTTCGAGCCAAACATGAACTAACTCACGAACGGTAAGCTGGATTGTCACCCCTACCCAGAAATAAGTAATTTGATGCTAGTATAACATATTAAACACTAATTTGAGAAAATTATTGACATACAAAATTAAATTGTCATAAACCCAGAGGTTGTCTAAGATACATTTACTAAAGGGATAAGAATAATAATATGTAATAATAGAGAGGTAAGTGAAAATTTCATAAGAAATAGTCGTATGTCCTATTTGGATACAGGAATATTTTATATGATATATCCCTCCAATTTATTTAGAAGGCATGTAGTAGTTTATAAATAAGACGCGCGATCAAATGTCTAGAATGAATACCATATCATATTCCATGTTCGAATCATTTTTTTCGAAATGAGATAAATTATCTTGTAAGTGAAATATGCTACCTCGCCAAATTATGCAAGCCAAGATCTTTTTGAAAGCAAAAAAAAATCAAATTGTTATCTTTCAATCACACAAGAAAAATCGTCGTACCAAGTCCGAGAGAAACCTAAACAGGGGTTGCAACCATAAGAGAGAAACCAAGTAGAGGAGCACTTTAAATTGAAACATAATGATACTTCAACAACTAAAATATGTGATAATTACAACAAGCTATTGCCGTTCTATGCAAAGCCGAATGCGCTGACCAATCCTGCTCCTAAAATTTCAAGAGAAGAGACACAGCCAATCACTCTAGAAAAATATGAAACAATGGCAACCTATCGGCACAACAACACCGCGAAAGCGATCACCTTAGAAATCATTTTGAGGGCAATCTAGAACACCGGAGGTGGGGCTGCTTTCCTCGACCATCTTGTCCACAAGAGGACTTCCAGGACGATTACTGCGATTAGAAGGAAGGCCAGATTGATGCCGTAGCCGACCTTCCACGACATCCCCGCACCACCAACGTGGATTCCGAGGACGATGTTGACCGCGGCGAGGAAGAGCGTGAGCCTCCCGACCCAGTGGTGGTACCAGTTCCAGTACTTGCGGATCTTGGAGTCCTTGTCAGGTCGCACGAAGAACGAGATGATCTGCACGAGTTCATACGCCATCGGATAAGCAAGGAAGAATTAATTAGTGGAAATTATGGCAATTTCTTTCTTGTTTCTGATCTCTAGAGATGAAAGCCCAAGGTAGTTAGCATACAAATTGGGCAGAAATTAGCAGGTATGTACATATTCAGTAGATAAGAGGTTCAAGACAATCAGCATGGAAGGCAAAATAGTAGTGATTGTAATCAACTTAATGATTTGCCGTTGCTAGTAATTGAAAAAACAAGGATAGCATTCAGTAAGGAGGAAAAGATCAGATAACAAACCTGCGAAATTCCTAAGACAAGGACGAAAATTCCCAGCCCCCTGTGTGCAGCAACATTTGCGTGCAGTCTGTTATACAGAGCAACTCCAGCAACCACACCAGCAAGGCCGATAAGGAACCCAATAAACTGGATAGCAACATGGACGTAAAACCATTGCGGATCCCACTGCCTGCCGTATCTTGCAATGATGGATCCAATCGGCAGTAACACTCCCCATGCAAATATATTCAGTCCTCCATGGGTCCTTTTCAGGTTGTATGGGTAGGCAGAGCCAGAAGAAGTACCTGCAAAAAAAAAAAAAAAATCACATATTATCAATAGTACATGCTGATAAACAAATATTATCAATAGTACATGCTGATAAACAAATTAACACCTAAGCTCACAAGACCAAGAAAAATAGAAGCAAACGCAAATAAATGAAACTAGGCCTTAGTTGGCTACATTCTCTTTTCATCGGCTTTTAAACTCAAATTCTATGTGATTGAATGGGCTGATATATTGATTATCTACATGTAACACACCAACTAGTCCACTCATATCAACTTCTCGGGCTTTGCCCACATTGCCAAAATGCTTAAACCTAATTTATCAACATTAGACTCGTCCTATAATCCTTGTCCTATATCAAAGCGGTCTCCTGACACTATCCGATGTTAGGACTATTCCAGTTTGACAAACTCCTTCCATTTAGATCCTAACATTCTCATTAGGTTTCCTCACACATCTGTATGCAATAGCCCCAACAAGCCCACTGGTATCGACAACTTGTTGGACGTAAACTAGCGATCCAAGATAAACTGAGCCCAAGGTACCAATACTTCCATGCTAGTTCTCATGTAGTCTCTGCATTATCCTTTGTACAAATATTTGGACGCGACACTATTCTTGTTCTTCCTTACAGAAAGAGCGAAAACATTACTAAAATTTGGTTTATTGCCAGGAAATGAATCATGGGTTCCAGTGCATTCGATGCATTGAATTGAGTTAATAATAAAAAAAAAACAAAAGCGTAACCAAAGAGGCGAACCTGTTGAGAAATCAAAAGACATCGATGTCTTAACCTCATGTTTTGTAAGTCGATTATTGACCGGAATCGATGCCCCAATAGCAAAGAGAATTTGCTGCTCTTTAACAGGAGCTGAAAATTGCAGCTTAAATGCTAGATAGATCTTGGCCTGATCAACAAGAACCTCAGGTGCAACATCGACGGAGGTCAATAGCCCCTCATTCGCCACAACTTCCGAGCTAGTCTGTCCACGTAGATAGAATCGTTTGATATGAGGCTTACCAGTTTTACCCATCCAACCAACCATTGCGCTGGATCCGACCATCATTCCATCCTTTGAAAATCCCATCCCGACCCATCCAGTGGCATATACAGTGGACAGAACGATGCTCAAAACATTATCTTCGCTCTGGGAATACTGCAAAAGTCCACATTTGTCAAACAATGAAGAAACCCTGCTAGTTAGAATGATCATTCCTTAAGCTCAATTTTAACTGAAAAAAAAAAGTGTTTAGGAAAGGAAATCTATAAATTAATGTCGTAGAAGTAAAAATTAGGAATACTTTCTCCGTATCATGTGGTCTAAGGCTGTATCATAAGTCGTAACCCTCGGACGACGCATTGTATATTTTTGGTAGAAATGTATTGTTAAATATAAAAATGTTTAAACACCGTTCTCTAAAAGCAACGGTTGTTTCACATGGTATCAGAGCAGGAGGTCCTGAGTTCGAGTCACGCCAGGCTCCTAGCATATTAATTTTCTCCCATTTAATTCAAGCCCACGTCATGGGCCGACCAAGAAGTCTCGAGCCCAGACGTGAGGGGAGTGTTAAATATAAAAATGTTTAAACACCGTTCTCTAAAAGCTTAAGCTTTTAGAGTACAACGGTTGTTTCACATGTATGGAGACCCTCGGAATAGTTAAGCCAGCCCTTCAACTTTATTTTCTTCACAACATCTTCTCAACTTTTAATTATTTCGATTTAAGTTATTTTTCCAGATTGAATTGGGGATCTGTTGAAATCATCTACTTCATTAGCTATCGAATTAGAGAATTAAAATTTTCAGAATTACTGATAGATTAACAAAATGTCCAATCTAAGTAACAAAAATCTTAAAATCGAACGAATCAAATGTTGAAGGGGGTCTGATGGGTCCCTGTACATTTCTAGCTACATTTTCGGAGCATCGGTCTCGATTTTGATTATACACAAAGACCTACATTGGGACCTAAATTTGCTGTTCAAATCCTCGACGATTTCGCCATCACCTCGCTAAGATCTAAAACACTACTTATCTAGATCTCACTCCCAACCACTAAACCTTGGCTTAGCTTATTTATTAGAAGATCCAAGTAACAAAACAATAGATTAGGGAATGTAAATGAGAAACTAATCATGTTGTTCAAAAATACGAAATCGACGGTTACATAAACTCTGCACTATGTCCTCTTTTCTCTCCTCAAATCCCAATCCAATTAATTACCCGGAGGACGAAGTTGTTCCAGACGGGGCGGCAGCTGAGGCCGGAGTAGTTGGCGGTCAGCGCGGGGGGGAGTTGGACGTCGCAGCTGTCTGTCGTCTGCGCGTGCGCGGCGCCGACGACGACGGCCAGAAGGGCGAAGGCCGGCGCGAAGAGAGAGAGGAGCCCCATTGCCGGCAGCAGGGGGGGAATGGCCGGGGAGAGAAAGAGATAGATCTCTAGAGAGAGAGAGAGAGAGAGGTGGGATGGCGTGGCGAGGAGGGGAGGGGGGGGTTGGGGCGTCGGCTGTGGATGGTCGAGCTACCTGCACCTGCAGTGGCTGAGGGGTCACATTGCGGTAGGAGTGACAGACAGCAAGAGGTGGCATGTGGGGGCAGTGGTTAGTGGTTGTGACACAGTATCTTCAGCCAGTAAAATTGATATGTTCCATCATATAATTATTGAAAACATATTTTTATTTTATATTTTTTATAATTTTTTATTGATATATGATATAAGTACAATGCAGTAGACTTAAACACCGTTTGGTTCAGGTATAAACAAGAACTAATTATTAAAAAAAAATAGGTACAAGTATGAAGATAAGTAAAATAACGTTTGGATAAAAATTTGGTTGTTCTCGCGGATAAAAAAAAAACGTTTGGATAAATAATATGAAATAAGAAAAATAATTCATAGTTTTATATAGAAAATAAAAATATCGGTGAAAATAATTATACCAGCTTAATTTAGATATCCGATAATTATTATTTTTAAATAAAAAATTAATGTATGAATATAAAAAAAAAGGATAAGAGATTATTCCATCTCTTATCCCCAGTCCTAAAGCTACCTAGCTGGCGGACTGAAGCCGCTTTCTCTCTCTCTCTATTTAAGATTCTCTCACTCACTTGCTCACTTTTTCTCTTTCTCTCTCTAGATCTGGAAGTGTGTGTGTGTAAGAGAGAAGATATTTAAAAGTGAAAATTTGTGGGAAGATGATAGTGAGAATTTTTTTTTTTTTTTTTTGGGAGGGGGAGGGGGGAACTTGAAAACCTCAAATCACTTCTCTCAATTTTGATTATTTTCATTTTAGTACTGTATGGTTTGAGTTGTTTCGCTTTTCTATTTTTATCACTGTTACGACTCCCCGTTAAATAGAATACAAAATTGATATATTTTACCGACCACATAATAGCTATATATAAATATATAGGTTGGTAAAATACTATTATTTATCATCATGTGGTTTGTAAAATATATTAATTTATTATCTTATAGTTTATAAATTTTATCATTTTAGTACCTTACTTGATGACAAATCACAATAAAACTATAGAATAACAAAACGAAACGTTTCAAATTATAGAATACTAAACTGAAAATCTACTAAACCACAGAAGGCCATATTGAAGTTTTTTCTTTATTTTTCGGGGTAAATTCATTAGGTGGCGCTTCAAACTTTCAAGCCAAAGTTTCTTCTTTTTTTTTTGAGCGATAGATAGCACGCTATTCGCTTCGTTTATTTCATTAAGAAATAAACTTAACTAGAAATGTGAATTAACTAGGATTCGAACTCGAGTCTCGGATACCAACCACCAAGCCCTTTGCCACTTGCTCTAGGAACGGTCGATTTTTAAGCCAAAGTTTCACTTTGGGTAAATTACACAGCTTGGGATCGGTGAACTTGTTTTAAGTTTTATTTAATACCAGAACTATTGGGGCTTTTTTTTTTTCATTTACATATAGCTATCTAAATTTTTAAAATTTTATATTTATCATTTAAACATTCAAAATTTACAATTAAATAACTATCTAGGTTCATATATTATTAGTTAGAGTGATTTTAGCCAATTGGTAAAAAATGTTAAGGAATGCATGGTAGCAGCAGGAAAGAGACTTTCTAATGTCGAAAATTACCTTTATGAATAAAACTGACTCTAATTATTACACTAAAAAAAAAGAGTAAAAATTATTACTAAAATCAATTCTTATATTTCAAGCCCAATTTTGACATGAAATTGCAATCTAGCACCCACTGTTCCCAACGCAAGTGACAAAGAACTTGGTGATTGGTATACCCGAAATTTTAGGTTCGAAATCTAGTTGCTTCACATTTCTAGCTAAATTTATTTCTAAAAAAAAGTAAACGAAACACCGACCGCTCCTATATCAAGTGGCCAAAGGCTTAGTAATTGATATCCAAAGTCCCAAGTTCGAATCATAATTGATTCACATTTCTAGCTAAGTTTTATTTCTAAATGAAATAAACGAAACGGTAGCGTGCTAACTATCTCTCAAAAAAAATAAAAATGAAAAAATAAACGAAACAGACTACACTTTTTTTCTCTAAAAAAAAAGCTCCAAAGGGTATATACTATTGGCTTAAATTGACCAGCATCCTACTCTATGGCAGGAGGCCATATGTGGGCTGAGTCATGGTTGAAATGGCGTGAGGCTAGATTGGACCGAGTCATGTTTGAAGTGGCGTGAGGCTGATTCGGCCAAGTCACAATCGAGACCCGTGGGCGCTATATCTGTACGCTTTTAAGTGAATTGGTTCCGTATTTCTAATAACTCGAGTTTTTGGGATTAATGATTAACGCTAACAATCCGACAACTGGTATCAGAGCCATTGGTCACGGGTTCGATTCCCGCATGCTACAAATATGTTCAGATGCTGGAGGACCGTTAGCGCTGCGTGAGCTTTAAGTAAATTAATTGTGTATCTCTAATAGCACGAGCTTTTAGGATTAATGATTAGCCCTAACGATCCAACATATACATTTTCAACATATGAATTGCAATGGATACACATGAGATTATTTAAGCCTCCAAAATCACAACCAAAGTTTGAATCTCTATTTATAGAAAGTTCAATCGAGAATATTATCTTATGCGGAAAGAAGTAGGATTTTGTGCTATAGTCCGTTTTGATATATTCCAGATGTTCATTCCAAATATAATATTTTTGAATTGACTTTCTATAGAAGAAAAGGACTCCGTCCCAAGAAGTACCACTCTGCTTCGGAATATTCTATATTATGTTAGTAGAAGTGGGAAGTCTTATAAATGCGGCTTGTAAAATCTAGAGGTACCAATTCAGTTCGCTGTTCATGAGCTAGCTCGTATTCGGATCGAAATAAACTCGAGATCGATCAAATCGCTCATTTAACAAACGGGCCGAACATGAGCTGAATTTATAAACTCATTTAATAAACGAGTTGAATACGAGCTGGGATTATCTCGCTCGTGTTCGGCTGGATAACAACTCGAATACATATATTTAATATTTATATATATAAATAAATAATTATATATATAATATAAATTTTTATTATCTAGTTTTTAGCTAAATCTAAATATAAAGTCCAACTCAATTATAAAAAAGGCATTTATATGTAAAATTTAAATTATTAGATTAAAGTCAAATTGATAAGATTTCACAAATTTATTTTTTATATATATCCTTCATAATTATTTAATTTTTTTTTAAGAGATAGGTAGCACACTACCTGCTTCGTTTATTTTATTTAGAAATAAATTTAGCTAGAAATATAAATCAACTAGGATTCGAACTAAGGTCTCGGGTACCAACCACCAAATCCTTTGCCACTTGCTTTAGGGACGGTCGGTATTATTTAACTTATTATTCATGAGCCAACTCGTGTTCATCTCGTGTTGAACACGAGCCGGACTCAGTTCGCTCATGTTTAGCTCGTTGACACCCCTAGTAAAATTATCTTAGTTATTAGTTAATGAAATTGATTTAAAAATTATTTAGCCTCTTTTTTTTTCTCTTCTTCCCGCCTTTAAGGGGTTGTTTAGTTGCATACAGTTTCAAATGTACTATAATTGTTCTATACATAGATTCAAAGACTAAATTATAAAAAATCTTTTTGTAAATATTCGTTTTTTTACTTTTTTTTTCCGACTTTCAAAAAACCTACATTTTGTTCTTTTAAAATTTTAGAAATATTTTCAAAAGAATATTGTATTAATGGAGAGGGCAAAATTATCAAATTATCTTTTTTTCTTCTATAAACAATTTTTTTTTAATGTATTTATGTAATTTTGAAATATTTTTTCAGTATAAATTATAAGAAATAGACGAGAATACTGATAGAACCCTAACGGAGGAGGACCTAATAGAACAACTTGAAATGTTGACGGGATAAAATGCAAATTTTAAAAGTTAGGAAAAAAAAAGTTAAAAATCAAGTATTTATAAGAAGATTTTCTGTAATTCAATCTAGATTCAAATATAAGGGAAATATATATAATGTGTGCTTTGCATTTGAACCCAACTTTTGTAATTACAATTCCACAAAGGGACTCAAACGACCTGCAGTTGGAATCGCAGCCTTAGAAAAGAATACTTAATTTCGAATAAAATATAAACTTACTTTCTTAATCACCTTTTAAAAAAATTTTTTTTTTTTTTTTCTTTTTTTTTTTTTGTACATGGGATTAATCTTACCATGTCATATATAAAGTGATAAAATTTAGAAAAAACTTCAAATTTTCGCATTTTTTCACTTTAGTACTCTTTGGTTTAAGCTGTATCAAGTTAGTAGTCTGTGGTTTTGCATTTTTTTTCACTTTAGTACCTTGTGGTTTAAAGTGTATCAAGTTAGTACCCTATGGTTTCATTTTTGTATCAAATTAGTACTCTGTGGTTTTAATTTTCTCTTTTTATTATCTATTTCGAAGTATATAATTTAACGAAATATTAAACCATAAGTTACTAAAGTGAGAAAATGCGAAACCACAAGGTACTAACTTGATACGCTTTAAACCACAGAGTACTAAAGTGAAAAAGTGCGAAAACATAAGGTACTAACTTGATACACTTTAAAGCATAAGGTACTAAATTAAAAAAGTGCGAAATTAGGAAGGGTTTTTGAAGTTTTTCCTAAAATTTATAAATATAATACTCAACTGTGGACAAATTAATAAATTATTTATATTGCAATACTGTTTACTACATTTAACTAAATAAGATGCATACGCAAGATTTAACAATATAAAACAATTGTTATTTCTAAAAGTTGGCCTTGATACCATATTAAATTCAAAACGATTATAATTTTCAAAAGCTAACTCTGATACCCTTATGCTTCGCCTTCTTCTTCTTTTTTTTTTCCTTGTGTTTTTTTTTTTTTTTTTTTTTTTGAGAGAGAGATAGGTAGTACGTTACCCGTTTCGCTTATTTCATTTAAAAATAAACTTAGCTGGAAATGCGAATCAACTAGGATTCGAACTTGGGTCTCGGATACCAACCACCAAACCCTTTCTCACTTGCTCTTGCTAGGAAGTTGTAGATAGGGATAATTGCTTATATACTCCTGAAAAGTTTCTAACTTTTCGATTTATCCTTCTTAGAAGGTTATTATTGAAAATACCTTTGCTACGTTCCAACATATTTCTAATATACCCCTAGAGTTAAAATATGTTAATTAACTCTGTTATCTTTGTAAAATTACTATTTTGCCCTTTCAAATATACCCTTTCACTATCATTGTCTTTCTTATTTGTTCTTAAAGTTAGGGGCACAAAATATATTTTGGCTTTTGGTCTTTTCCAATATATCTCTCTACTGTCATCAACATTTCTTATTTGCCCTTAAGCTAAGGAAAAAATTGGCATTTTAATTTTTTTCTAACTGTGGTAGATATTTAACTCACGTTTAACCCAAATCAACTTAACTGGTGATATCTTCATGGGTATTTTGCAATAACGGTGGAACATATGGAGGGTATTTTAGAAAGAAAAAAAAAATAGAAATAAATCAAATATTTTTAAACGTATGAGGGGTATATAAGCAATTATCCCTTGTAGATATAATCAATTATTTTCTCCCTATATGCAAATTTTTTCCTAAAACAAATCTCTCTTCCACTCTCCTAAATGGACTCCTACCTGAAAGGAATATGACATGTACGTATATAAAATCTTTTTATAAAATAATCTTTTAAAATTTTATAATTTACGAAATAATCCTGCCAAATTATATTTGGCAAACTAACCCTCTTTTCGCCAATTTTTTTTTAAATGCGGTAAATCGTTCACCGCTTTCTTCCATTTCTTTTAAACGCTCGTTAAAATTATGCGTGGATTATATAAAAAATAGAAAAAAGTAAGGTTGTTAGGATTATATGTGGATCATTAGAATTTTTATTTTATTGTTAAAATTATATAAAATTTTATAGATAAATTATCAAAATGTTTAGATTGTTAATATCTATATAACCTATATTAATCTCCGTATTAGACATACACGTGTCAATTTATGCTTAATCAATTCTGAACCGGTGCTTCGCCCCTTCTCCCTGAGTGTTCCGCCCATTCCTGCAACCCGCCCTGCTACCCGCCGCTTCGCCTCTTCCCCAACCCGCCGCTTCGCCCCTTTTCTGCAACCCGCCGCTTCGCCCTTCCCCTTTGTCCGATCCCTGCTTCTCAAAACCCTAACCCTAGACCACTACCATCGACGAGAGAGGGCTTCTTCTCGGCGGCGAAGATGGGGGGGGGCGACATTGCCGTTCTCCGCCGAGAACCCACCGCTCGCGGTCATCGTCGCCGCGAGGATCGGCGGCGTCGCGCTCTCGGCCGACCCCACCCACCCCGCAAGCTCCGCCGCTTCGCTCCGCTTCGATTCCGGGTAATATCACCGCGTTTGATCGACGATAGCGGGGGGGAAGAGGAAGGAGACGACGACGTTCGTGATCGACTGCTAGAAGCCGGTGGAGGACAAGATCATAGAGATCGCGTCCCTTGAGAAGTTTCTCCAGGATCAACGTCGCCGGGGGCAACGCCGGTACCCTAGGCGACGCCGTCGCTGTCGCCTGAGACAAGTCCCGGATCACCGTGACCTCCGATGGGCCCTTCTCTAAGTAGTCTCTCACCCTCTCTCTTCTCTCTCTCCTCCTTTTGGCATCTTTCAAGTAGAGTATGATTTAGATTGTTTGTTACTCATTGTTACTTGCGAATTTAGCCATCAGGCATCTCTTTTGCATCATTATATAATTCAACCCATCAAACCTATGTATAGAAGAAGGTTCACTTTGCTTACCAACTGACTGGGTTAATAATATTATTCTCTGTTAATCATCTAGCACTTATTTGGTTTGATCATTAATGGTTTAGTTAAGATTCTTCTTCTTCTTCTTCTTCTTCTTCTTCTTCTTCTTCTTTTTGGGGTGTAACTATGTGTGTTTGTTTAGACCATTTGTACAGTGATACATCTATGATAATTCGCTGGATGGGTTGATCTAATACAGGACCCAACTATAAAAGAGATGGCAGAACAGATAGCGAGCGATCCTGTGTTTACCCATATGGCTGAGCAGCTTCAGAAAAGTGTTCAAGGTGCAGGGCAAGAGGGTGTACCCCAGTTGAACCAGCAGGAATATATGTCAACCATGCATCAGGTCATGCAGAATCCCCAATTCATAACAATGGCCGAGCGCCTTGGGACTGCTTTGATGCAGGTATTATCAATTTCTAATGGCGTGAATGTACGGATGCCTTGCTAACGTTATGTCGTTTGAATATAGGTCCCTTTATATTTTGGATATGGACCCCCAAACTAAAATGTTGTTTGATTTCAATCAGGCTCTATCAGCCTTACTAGAGTCTGTCAAAGGAAGTCATAGAATATTATGTTGTTTAACAACCGACAAAGTTCGTGATATTCTGTTAATAAAGGTTACAAAAATCATCAAGTTTGGAATTTTCTGAAATCAAGCAGTATCTTATTTGCATCGAGGGGTTCCAAACTTCAGATCCATACTGATTGAGTCTGCTTTTTTTTTTGGACTATAATCTGTAGGTTATAGTTGTCCAAACACTTTAACCTTTTATTAGTTTATTTCTGTGCGAGATTTTTGAATTTTCCTGCTTAAGGCATGGGATTTTTGCTGTATAAAGCGTATTTGACCTATGGCAGGATCCTACTATGTCTAGCATGCTTGAGAACTTAAGCAACCCATCTCATAGAGAGCAGCTTGAGGAAAGAATGACGCGCATCAAAGAAGATCCATCGTTGAAGCCAATTCTTGATGAAATAGAGAGTGGTGGTCCAGCCAATTGTTGGTGGTGTGGCATTGGCGTATAATGGAAGGAAATTAAATGAAAATATGTTTGTTTATAATGCTCAAAGCTTTTCTGTTTGTTCCCAATGCTCATAAGCGTTGGTGCTGTGCTTAACCAGTGGCTTACTATTCCAGTACAGCGTATCAATATGCTGGGCAGGTCCGATTTGTTCAGTATTCCAAAGGAAAAAAAAAATATCTAGATGCAGACCAAGCTGTTCTAGCGAATGTGATAAGTTGGCCTTCTTATCATTTATTAAACAACTTTTCATTTTAGTCGTATTTCAATTTTTATTTAATTATTTACTAACTATTGCATTTTCTTTCGGCCAACTCTTGCACTTTTTTCCCGACTTATACAACTCTCGATTTTATTGTATTTATGGTCACTTTTGCTGCTGTTGAATTAAACTGCTTATACTTTTATTTATTTGTTATAGCTTTTTTTTGTAATCTTAAATATTTTTTCAGTTTAACAACGCATCAAATTTTATTCTCTTATACTTTGAATTTTCTAAATCTTTTTTAGTTCTTTTATGTATTTACTATTTCACCTTTCTTTAGCTTTTTTTATAAAATCTCAAATATTTATTCAGTTTAACAATGCATCAAATTTTATTCTCTTATACTTTATATTTTCTAACTCTTTCTTTCTCTCTATGTTGCAAGTATGATATCTTATTTACATTGGAATGAAGATAATCAACTTTTATAAGTTCAATATCGAATATTATCTACCCGCCGCATCGCGCGGGTCACTAAACTAGTTATATATGATTTGTTAAAAATTTTATATGATTGTTAAGATTATATATGAAATATAAAAAAAAATAGTAAATAAGCGAAAGACGGTGAATCTTTATATAAAATTAGGAAGGCGCTGAATCGTTCACCGTCTTATTAATTGCCCCCCACGCCTACGTAGCGAAAGAAGTGTTAGTTCTACAAATATAATTTTGAGAGAGTTATTTTACAAATTTTAAAATTCTAGGTTTGTTTTATAAAAAAAAAATCCACATATATAAGTAATGAATAATATTACGCATAAATTTTTGGCTATAAATACAAATCTAGACTTTTTCCTCTCACCAATTTTCTCCTGTAAACATCACAAAAGAAAAAGCTCTCCTAACATTCACGCATTCATGTTCATGGACATTATTAAAGGCCGGTTAAACCGTCATCTTTCACGTACACACATCCTACTTATTTCAAAAATAGTGGTTGTTACCGATCGTCCCTAGAACAAGTGGTAAAGAATTTGGTGGTTGATATTCGAGATCCAAATTCGAATCCTAGTTGATTCACATTTCTTGCTAAGTTTATTTCTAAATGAAATAAACGAAGCGGGTAGCGTGCTACCTATCTCTCAAAATAATAATAATAATAATAATAGTAGTGGACGTCAGTCCTTGCTTGTAGTTGAGAAAAGAGAATTACGCTCTCAAACTGGAAAGAATTTAGAATGCACCAGTAAAATTATTAAGGGACAATTGCTTATATACCCCTGAAAAGTTTCCGATTTTTCGATTTACCCCTCTTAGAAAGCTAATATTGAAAATACCCCTCCTACGTTCCAACCTATTTCTAATATACCCTTAGAGTTAAAATCTGTTAAGTAACTCTATTATCTCTTTAAAATTACTATTTTGCCCTTTTCAAATATACCCTTCTACCATCACTGTCTTTCTTATTTGCCCTTAAAGTCAAGGACACAAAAGTATTTCGACTTTTAGTTTTTTCCAATAGACCCCTCTACCGTCACCAACCTTTCTTATTTGCCCTTAAGTTAAGGGCAAAATTGATATTTTAATTTTTTTTAACTGTGGTAAATATTTAACTCACATTTAACCCAGATTAACTTAACAGGAGATAACTACGGGAGTATTTTGCAATAACGGTGGAACGTATGAGGGGCATTTTAGAAAGAAAAAAAAAAATAGGAGTAGATCGGATATTTTCAGACGCATGAGGGGTATATAGGCAATTATCCCTATTATTTAATATGTCATTCTCAATTTTTTAAATTCATCCCCTTGAGTTTATGTGGAACCCACCATGATTGTTAAAAGAAAAAAATTTATTATATTTTTCTCTCAAAAAAGAAATATAATTGGTTGGTTATTGATGATATAGTGTAAATGTTACTTAGTAGACTTCCTCCTCAAACTTTGCAATATTTTAAGTAGGCTTTACAAACTATATAAACTTGTATAAAAATTTCACTTTATTAATCTCTATACACATTTGCTCTTAAAGAGGAAACTTAAATCTACACATTTATTTAAATTTATACTGTAGTTTACAGATATACTAAGGTAAACACTAAAATAAAACATTTTTAAAAGTTCACGAACTAAATTGAACAATATCGAAAGTTTCAATTTATCCTATTCTGTTTCACTATCCAGAAGTTTTTTTTTTTTTTGGTTGTTTAAATGGACTAGCATTATATCTTATGGCAAAGACTAGCTTGAATCGAGTCATGTTCGAAATAGCGTGACATTAGATTGGACCGATTCATATTCGAAGCGACGTGAAATTGACTAGCCTGAGTCACAATCGATATCCGTGGGTGCCGTATCTACACGCATTAAGTAAATTAGTTGTATATTTTTAAAAACTCGAGTTTTGGGATTAATGGTTAGCGCCAACAATTTGACACTTTCCTCTTAAATTATTCCATCCACATCATATGAAAATTTTAAATCGAAAAAATTGTTCTTTTTCGCTGGAATCAGCAGAGAGGGAGGTTCACCTAATATTCGCATAATTATATCAAAGAATAGCCCAAAAATGTTTAATCCGCACCTAATTTAAGCAATAAATAAATAAATAAATAAATAATGCCAAATCATAATTATATATATCTTTCTTGAGAGATGAAAATTCTCATTTAAAATAAAATAAAAAAATAAAGTATAACTAATAATATGAAAGAATGTAATATCGGTCAAAAAGTACAATATTTGTATAAATAATGCAACATATGCATCATCGATACACAGATTGCATAATTTTTATAATATATTATAATATATTATACTATTTGCCAGTAATATATTATATTATTCGTAATTTAGTATAAAAATCATACAATATGTATACAAATTATGCATATATTGTACGATGACATCTTTTGACAATTCAGAGTCGACAGCGGAGCTACGCCGATACCAGGAGACGAGACTTAGAGTCCCAGATTGGAGATCATGTATTTCTGAAAATCTCGCCATCCCGAGGGATACGCAGATTTGGAATACATGGAAAGCTCAATCCACACTTTATAGGCCCTTTTGAGGTATTGAAGCGAGTTGGACCGTTGCCTAAATGAGTGCTCTACCCCCACGATTGGTCGATATTCATGATGTTTTTCACGTCTTGGCATTGAGGAGATACGTATTCGATCCCTCCCACGTGATTGATTTCACTTAGCTGGAGCTTGACGAGGACTTGAGATATAAGGAGCAACCGGTGCAAATTCTGGCTCATGAAACGAAAGAATTACGCAACCGGATCATTCCTTATATAGAAGTGTAGTGGAGTCATCATGAGGAGCGTGAGGCGACCTGGGAGTCAGAGACGGTGATGCGGGAGTCCTACCCTTACTTGTTTGATGCTCAAGATTGAGGTATGTGTTAAGTTTCGAGAACGAAACTTTTTGTAGTGGGGAAGGATATAGTATTCCGGAGGTTTTGTATAAGATTGGCAACAGTATTAGCAACTGGTCGACACATTTGAAGGGTGTCGGACTGAATCAGAGTTGTTTTTGCACAAAATGGATGCAGAAACGGACTTGGCGCACTCAAATAAGCAAAACTAGAGTTTTGCCAGTTTCGGGCGCCCAAAACATGGTTTGGGTCACCCGAATCTTGAGTGTTGAACTGAATAGAAACTGGAAGCCAATTCGAACCCTGTTTTCAGGCGCCCTGAAGTGGGCCCGAATGTTCACCTTGTGATTAAGGTTTGCTTTGACACATGTAAGGTAGGTGGGGTACGCCGGACCACGTTAAAGGTACATTATACCGCAGCCAGAGGAACCAAAGGAGGAGTTTTGTATTGACCGGGAGTTTCGGACGCCCAGTTGTGGGTTTCGAGCACCCAAAAGTGCAAATTTCTGCAGGACCACAGGTTTGTATTTCTTGTTCCTAAGATTTATTTTACCCTTCCACCTCCTTATAAAAGCATGTGGTCGACCCCCTGAGATGATTTTTCACCCTCCTTTGCGTGCCACTTTTTTTCTTTCGACTATCGAATGAAGATGCATATTTGCGTGGGGGGATAGAGGCCTATGGAGATCGAGGTCTTTTACTAGCGGAGCTATGTCCAGATCCACTAGCACTCGCTCCTATATTTGGTTGCACCGGAGAAGGGCTAGGAGAACGTGAGGTATTATTGGTTGTAACTTTACCATGCATAGGTGAGCTTGAGGACAGACTTTGGTTCAAATGGACCGGGTAGGAGATTAATTGCTAACATTCTAACTCCTATGACAGTATCATCCTCACCAAGAAAAGATGAGGATGAGCTATCAATTGTATGAGGTGCCGTCATTTTTTAGGAGAATCCAAATCGAACGGTGACAATAGTTTTTTCTGAAAGAACTCAATGTCCTTGTAAGCTGGAAATGGTTTATCCCTACACTTCGCATAGGCCGGATTCTCCTGAACAAAGATTATTAACATTATAATAGTAGAATAATATAATGTACAAAGAAATTGCAAACGATATAATAAAATTTTACCGCTATACTACGACCCAATCACTAGGCTCACCTACTGTGAATATATTATTCACATAGTCCCAACCCCAACCGCTTATTTACTAGATTTACTTAGTTTTCTAGTGTATGTTCCTCATTGGATTCTAACTTGTCTTAGAGTTGAAACCAGAAATGATTCTAATCTATGCTACGTTCTTGAAACTATACCATTTACTTAGTTTTCTAGTGTATGTTCCTCTGTCATAATACTCAGCAAAATGGCATCCAATGATCTGTCCAATTTTCAGTGTGTGTTGAAATTTGATTGTGCACTCTGTTGCTACCTTCTACATCTCCACTAGGAATTGCATCATTCTTCAACCCCCCACTTTTGTTACAAAAAAGACTTAAACAGTTTCTTGGCGAAATGCATCTGTACTTCAATAAATAAGTAATTCGCAAGCATATATCTAATATATTATGCAATCAATTGTGTGGATCATATCATAAGACAATAGCATCAAATTATTATGAAATATATGTACGTAATTCAAGTGACTAGGCAACTAAACACGAGGAAGTATGAGATGTACATATAACAATATGTATGTGTCTTCACATAGAACAATATGGATATATACATCTCATGTTTTCTCATCTTTTGTTGCTTAGTTGCTTGAATTATGTACATGTATTTGATAATAATTTCATGGTACTGTCTTATAATATGATCCACAATTGATTGTCATAATATATTAGGTATATGCTCCATGTGTTGATTTTTATAACAACATCGTGAATTACTCATTTATTGAAGTACATATGCGTCCCGCCAAGAAACTGTTTAAATCTATTTTTAACAAAAGTAGGATTTAGAGAATAATGCAATTCTCAGTCGAAATGTAGAAGGTAGCAGCAGCGTCCGCAATCAAATTTGAACACACCACAAATTGGACATATCATTTGGATGCCATTTTGTTGAGTATTATGACAGAGGACCATACACTAGAAAACTAAGTAAATGGTATAGTTTCAAGCAGGTAGCATAGATTAGAATCATTTCTGGTTTCAACTCTAAGACAAGTTAGAATCTAATGAGGAATCAAATTAAGAACCGCATCAAGGTTCTCAAGAAAATATATATGACCTACCATAATCTGGTAAATAAGAGTGGTTGGGGTTGGGACTACATGAATAATATATCCGCAGCAGGTGACCCTAATAATTGGGTTGCCGTATAGCGGTAAAAGCTTATTATATCGTTTGCAATTTCTGTATATATTATATTATTCTATTATTATAATGTTAATAATTTTTTTTCAGGAGAATCTGGCTTATGCGAAGTGTAGGAATAAACCATTTCCAGCTTATAAGGACATTGAGTTCTTTCAGAAAAGACTACTATCACCGGCCGATATAGATTCTCCTCAAGAATGGTGGCACCTCCTACAATTGATAGCTCATTCTCATCTTTGCTTGGTGAGGACGATACTATCATAGGAGTCAAAATGTTAGCAATTAATCTCTTATCCGGTTCATTTGAATCAAAGTCCGTCCTCAAGCTCACCTATGCATGGTAACGTCACAGCTAACAATACCTGACGTTTTCCTAGCCTTCCCCCAGCGCAACCAAATGCAGGAGCGAGTACTAGTGGATCTGCACATAGCTCCGCTGGTAAAAGACCTCGATCTCCACAGGCCTCTATCCCTCCGCGCAAACATACAACTTCATCCAGTGGTCGAAAGAAAAAGAGTGACATAGCCATCGAAGCCATAGCTGAAATGGTAGAAATAGGAAAATAAAAGCTAAATCTTGTATGACAAATGTATCAGAACGGGGCCACCAATTGGGCAAATATTCCATTCACTAAAGTGTGCATGCGCAGAGTTTATAACCTGTCGGGAATCACAAATAAACGGATCTTGGCTGCGGGTAATGCACTACAAGATGACAAGAATAGACAACTATTCATGACTATGAATGATGAGCTTGCATTTATATGGGTAGACCGGCAAGTGATGGTGCAAAACATACTATATAAACAATACTTTCTTGGCTTGTAAAGGGGTCTGGTGTTGTTGGTTGTTTTTCGTTTAGCTTAGATTGTCTGTGTTGTGTTGACACATGTTCGTTTTAGACTTGTGTTTTGCTTATTTATATATTTGCTTAAATATCTGGTTTATGTTTTTATGAAGGCCATGCATTAATTTGGCTTATGTTCCATGTAGTAAACTATGTGATGTTAAATACTTGTATTATAATGCGTGATATTGTGTCTTGTATAATGTTTGTGTTGTTCTAAATTTTTATATCTTTATCTGTGTAATTGCTTGTCTTATACTTTACAATATGAACTTAATGACATTATATTTCTTGCAACGAACATGGAAACATTATATCGTTCTCTTTTTTCTTCAACATATTAGCAAATCTCATGACAGTATTAGATGAGGATGATGACTACTAGGATCAAGTATTCGTGATCCTCATTGATCACGACTATATGACATTTTGTAATACATTGCGTAAACGAAAATATCGTACTCGACTTTTTGCTGGCCATCAAAGGATTTGTGATATTTTGAATGATCATCCGGACAAAGGATCTATCACTTTCGCATGACGATAACTGCTTTTGTTGCATTGTGTGCTACTTGCCTGGGGCCTGATAAAAGGAACACGACATATGACTGTTAAGCAATTCTTTTATATTACGTAGGCCATGGTGTGGCTAAATAGGGTGCTTGCAGAAATATTCTAACATTCAGGGAGAACTATTAGTAGACATTTCAACAATGTGCTATCAGGTATTGTCACGTTGAAATATGAATATCTAACTATGCCGCCGAGTAATGCAGTAGTGCATCCAAGAATTCGAGATAATTCTAATTTTTATCCTTTCAAGGTTGATTTGCACTAATATATATAATATTTACTACTCAAGAATGTTAATGTTATTCTAATTTGTATATTTGGTGCATGTTGCTTTCTAGAATGCAATTGGAGTGCTGGACGGCATACATATTCATGTGGTTGTGCAAAAGAGTAAACAACCACGATTTTGATGTCGCAAAGGCTTTATATCTTAAAATATGATAGCTCTAGTCTCCTTTGATCATATCTTTTTATTTGCATGCTCAGGTTGGGAAGGTTTTGTAGCAGATGTGCATGTATTTCAATGAGCCTGTGAAAGTGAAAGTTTTAAAGTTTTAGAAGGTAAATGCTTAGAACATGTTTAATATTATGAATATTAATTTTGCATATTAAATTTCATGTGCTTATGCTGTTGTCAATATTTGCAAGTAAATATTATCTGGTAGATTCGGGGTACGTAAACACAGTTAAATTCGTTGCACCCTATGATGAGCGGTATCATCTTACACTATTTAAATTGAGAGAACATTCCATACACGTGGCAATCAGGGAGGTGGTTTGATCCACGTGGCGATCAGCGACATTCCCCTATCTGTCCCCAAACCCCCTCCCTAAACCGGCTGCACCCTCTCTCCACAAACCCCCACCTCTCTCTTTCTCTTATCACCTCTCTCCTACTCCCTGTATCTCCTAAACCGAGCGCCAACACCGCCGCCCAAACCCTTCGCTCTCTCTCCCTACTTCCTAAACCGGACACCCAACTCTCTACTCCTCTCTTGTGACGCCCCAACTTCCCAGGGGGTCACCCATCCTAGGACTACTCGTTTAACCTCTTGGGCCTTGCTACCACCCAAGAGGTTAAGAGAGTTAAGCGTGCTAGGACGGGAGTAGTCCTAGGATGGGTGACCCTTTGGGAAGTTTGGGCGTCACAGATGGTATCAGAGTCGGTTCACCAACTGGACATGTGTGGCGAGTCTCGGCTGAGCCAGGGTCTAGATGACGAGGCTAGCGAGACGAGTCACACATAGCGGTGATCTTGGGGGTGTGTGATTGACCGACGAGGACCTCGGGATCTTAACGGGGAGTGCGCGTGACACCCCACTGATCCCCGAAATGGATTGTCATTGGATTTATAATAGACTTAGACACTAGTAATAATAAGCGGGCTTAAGCATTTTGGGCGGTGATTGGGCCCAACGAGTTATTATTGCTAGTAGGCTTGGCCGTTACATTTGGTATCAGAAGGTAACGACCCAGCCCACTAGCAATAATAACTCGTTGGGCCCAATCACCTGCCCAAAATGCTTAAGCCCAGTTATTATTACTAGTGTCTAAGTCTATTATAAACCCAATGACAACCCCATTCCCATCCGATGTGGGACTGTTGGGTTGTCACAAACTCCCCCCGTTAAGGCCCTGACGTCTCGTCAGTCCAATCACACACACAGCCCACGATCACCAGGCAATGTGAGACTCATCCCGCTAGCCCGTCATCCAGACGCCGGCTCAGCCGAGACTCGCCACACATGTCCAGCTGGTGAACCGGCTCTGATACCAAATGTAACGACCCAGCCCACTAGCAACAATAACTCGTTGGGCCCAACCACCAACCCAAAATGCTTAAGCCCAGTTATTATTACTAGTGTCTAAGTCTATTATAAACCCAATGACAACCCCATTCCCATCCGATGTTGGACTATTGGGTTGTCACATCTCTCTCGCGCGCCGCCCGCTCTCCCTCTCTACCCCTACTCTCTCTCTACCATCACATCCCAGTCTGGATCCTCTCTCATCAGAACCCCTACGGCTAAGGTGCCCCCTATCCCTATAGCTCTGCTCTCTACAGGTAATTCTCTCTCTCGCCTTTCTATCTACTACTGTTTGCTTGCCTTACCCGGCTCTATGCTATCCGTTCAGTCTTCTATGACTGCGATGGTGTGATACACTCTCCATGACCCCTAACCCTAGATTTACTTATTTCCTGCTCTCAGAGGAGCATGAGAAGAAACAACCACTAGGCTGTTGTTTGGCCCTCTGTAATTATTGTGAGATGTTACAATAAGAGGAGAAAGATCTCCTCAGATCTTACTTCGTATCTGTTTAATCGAAGTTCTATAAAAAAAAATTGAGATATTCTCATATTTTAACAATAGATGGGAAGATACCCTGAAATCTATTTTGTCATCATCATGTATGCTTTAATATTTGTAAAAAAAAATTATACTCCAGCTCATTGAACAAAAAAGGCTTATACTTCAAAGAAATTCCTAAAGGCTGCTGGACAATAGGGAGTTTATGATATCCTGTGTTTCTAAGCCTATAAATAGCATGTACTGTTTAGCAAAAAAACACCAGTACGATCCTCTCTATCTCTCTACAGTCTAAAGTGAGCACTTTTGATTGGCTGCAGACCCTTCTATGTGTTTCTATATACTGGCTTCTTACATTTGGGCCACCTATACATTAGCTGGTGTTTGCTCATGAAAAATGGGAATGTTGCTTGGGTATTACATGCAAAGGCAACCATCTTGCCACAGATTGGACGGCCTTTATATGCGAGCCCATCTACTACTACCTATTGTCTGTCACTGCTATATTGGGATTTTCTTACGTCTTGGCTCACTACTACCTATTGCCTCTCGCTGCTATATTGGGGGTTTTCTTACGTCTTGGTTCCTGCTGTCTTTGTTTTCTATAGTCCATATTCTTTATTTGTTTGCTTCTTCTGCTAATTCCTTTGTTTTTTTGGGGAGGCAATGATGACACCTGTAACAAAACAAACAAAAAAAACTAAACTTTCTTTCGCCTGTGTCCTGGTGTTTCGGGAGAGAATTTTTTTTGTACACAATATGCTCCGCCCCCGAAAAGCATGGCTTCTATGTTCTGTACCAGGGCAACCATCTAAGAGATTGGACGGCCTATTACAGAGAAGCCATCTAATACTGTTTGTTGCCTGATGCTGCTATATTGGGTTCTTTTCCCCTGTTTTCTGGACCTGTCTTCTCTTCCATCATGAAGTTCGGCCAAGATTTGCCTATGCAACTGACGACGGGAATGCTTTTACTTGGTTCCATTTCTCACACTTTACCTGAGCCTACCTGTTTTATTTGTTTAGTTACATGTTCCGATTACTTCCTTTATGTTCCTAATCATTTATAATCAGTTTTATTTCATTGTTCTTTTCTAACCTGTGTTTCTTACTTCTTTCTCTTCTTTTCTTTACTTTACTGTTTTGCTTCCTCTGCCCTTCTCCTTGATTTACTTGGGGTTTTTCCTTTTCCTTAATCCTGCTTTCGTTGTTTTTATTTTTTTTTTATATTTTTTACGAGGCGATGATGACTATCTCTTACATTTACATCTTGTGGGCTCAACTTCCTCGTCCCTACGCCTTTCTTGAAAAGATCGGCGGATTGTAGTGGTTTGGCGCATTAGAAAGCAACTGTCTACACTAGACAGTATAGCTTTCCCATGCACAGCCATCTATCAATATACATGGTGTAATTGGCGGCAGCTTTTCCCTTCAATATATAGGGTGTAATTAGCATTGGTCCGTTGCGGCCCGGTTGCTCGACTGTTCATTCTAGGTTGGATGGCCTAATTAGAGGCAACCACCTTCTGATACATCTCCTGTCACTGCTTAATGCATCTCCTGTTATTGCTTACTAACATGGGTACAGTTGGGTGCTTCCACCTACTGTAAAGATTATGCCGCAGAAAAAAAAGAAAGAAGAGATGATACATGCTTTTCCTCTAAACCTGAGCCTTAGCGTATTTCCTTCTTCAGTTTTTTCTTGCTGTGATATTTGTGTATTGGACTTGCATATTCTCACCTTATTTTTTTTCCTTTATGTATTTGTCTTCGCTTGCTGTGATATCCTTTACTCTATTTGATCTTGTTGTTTTCCTTTTCCCTTGATCTGTTTTCATTATTAGACCTTTCTCTTCCACCTCCTCCCTTGCTTCTTGGCAGTGCCTTACTTATATCTGCGCCATTCTATGGCCTAGAACTTCCTTTAATGCAGCTCTTTATGAAAAGAAAGCATTATTGACCTACTTTCTTTGCGGTCCGAACTATGGCGACTATCCGCTTCTCATACGTTAGGATGCTTGGCGAGGTTTACGAGCAACTCGACCTCGGCGTGCCTCAGATTGTAACGGCCCCCGATGCTGAAGGCAAGTTCGTTGGATACATAGACCTCCAAATCCCACACAATGGAACTGTCGTTCAAACTGGCCGTTGTACAAGTTCCCCGCTCCCAACTGCTACTGCCGCTGAACAGGAGACTGCGCGTCTAGCTATGAAGCGGCTAAAGGACGAATGTGACTTCCAATACATGGATATGAATTACGATGACTCCCTCTTATACAAAACCTTATACGACCACCAAACAACCAACTGTACTGTTATATATACACAGTATAGTAATCTTTCTAGAGAGCACAGTTTTCTTAAAGAGTGTTACATTACTACAGTTGCCCAGAAGAATGAATATATAAATGAACGAATTCAGCTCCGGAATGCCATAGCGGAATGCTAAACTACTGTGAACCGTGTTGCTGTCGGACTGCCAACTGACGCCGCAGATCCCTCTGAGACTATGCACCATCAGCCTGCTTAGTTGCTCCGGCTGCTTAGTTAGACCATGCTTTTGTCTCCAGCAAATTTCTTTCCCGCATGGCATTTTGGCTTGATATTAAATAATCTCTGTACTTTGCTGTGTAATTATCGTTCAACAGATTGTGCAAGTCTTATTTCACTTTAAGTTCCATGATCCTACTGTTCTTACTTGAACCTAAACTATTGAATGCTGAGCCTCACTACTTTTCCTTTTAATATTCTCGATTCAGGTAGTTTTGTGTATTTTTTTGCCTCCCTAACTTCTATTTATTTCTCATTTAAGCTGTTAGAGATTACGTGCCAGGGGATTGCTACTTACGTCAGCATGGACGTGTTATGTGAATTAGATGTCTTTTGGATCAGATGATTGACAATTTGAACCATTAAATCCATAAAAGTATTCAGTAATTTTTTATGACCTGAATCCTACTAAAAGATCTTGATGGAAAAGTTACCTTTTGGTCTGGGTCAGAACTCTGAATCATGTAAGATCAAATATATTCTAAATGGCAGGTGGTTGGAGGTTATGATGTAATCCCAATTTGTTGTTTGATCATCATCTGATAGGAAATACCTTTAGTATTTGGCTGGATTAATGAAGTTTAGAATGTAAAAAAGGGATGTTCCATGGCTGGTTTGGCTGCTGTTGTCAGATTTTGTTTCAGTGACAGAGCAATGAATAATGACTTCAGTTGTAGAGGAATCTGTGTTGCACTCTTTGTGACTGTGGGACACGCTTGAGAGTTTTATAGCAGTTTTGGTGCGAGAAAGCTTGTGTTGCAGGTTTGATGTAGGATATTGGATGATGATAATAAGGTGATGAAATAGAATAAAGAGAAACAAGAAAAAATAAAGTAGAAGGCAATAATTGGACTAGCTCTGAATGTTCTGACTTACGACTGATTCTTTTGTTCCCTATGGAATCTGATTCCTCCTGCTGATTTTAGTTCTTTATTTCTTACTGTCTTTCTTTTCCCTTTCCTGCTATTTGCTTCTCTCTATCTACTCTTGGTGTTTTTCTTCTTTCTTTAGTCCTAGCACATATCTTCGCCTCTCTTTTTCTTTTTTCTCACTGTTTTGAAAAGTGTTTTTTCCGTATTACTGGTTTTCTCAGCGTGAGGACAATAATGCAATTCTTGACGACGCCGAGTTTACTTCTTCTCTTTGCGCTCCATTTTATTGCCATTTTTTAGATTTGCGTATCCGCTAAAAACTAATTGATAGCATAACAGAGGTTCTAATGGCATAAATTGGTTTCATTCTCAGCCCATGAATGATGGGTTGGGTTCTTTGTACATTCTTTGTGCTAAGTGAAGCTTGGATAAGATGGGCCTATAAAAGAGCAAAAAAAAAAAAAAAAAAAAGGGTTACAGTGCTTCAGATTTTCAGGCTGACAATCTATATGCCCCATTTTTATTGTCTTTCTACCTTATCTAAAACATGAATTTCCCATTTTTCACTTTCCTTTTTACATTCCATAACTATTTGAAAACTTCTTTTATATTTGTTCTAACATCTTTTATTTGTATATATATTCTCTATGTCATTGTAGGTAGGGGTGGCAATTCAGCTCGCTGTTCGCGAGCCAGCTCGTGTTCGGCTCGAAATGAGCTCGAAATCGGCTCGCTCGTTTAGTAAACGAGCCGAACACGAGCTGAATTTTTCGACTCGTTTAATAAACGAGTCGAACACGAGCTGACCCTAGCTCGCTCGTGTTCGGCTCGATACATCGAATATATATATTTTATATTTATATAATTTATTTAATTTATATTTTTATATATAAATAAATAATTATATATAATATATATTTTATTATTTAATTTTTAGCAAAATAAAAATATAAATACGAGCTTAATTATAAAACGACTCATTTGTATATAAAGTTTTAACTATTAGATCAAAGTCTAATGGATAAGATTTTATAAATTTATTTTTTTAATATATTTAATCTTCTTTTTTCTTTATTGTTCGTTGGCCGCTCGTGAGCTCGTGTTCAGCTCGTTTCTTAAACGAGCCGAACACGAGAATTTTAATGAGCCGTAACGAGCCGAACACGAGCCGACCTCAGCTCGCTCGTGTTCGGCTCGTTTACACCCCTAATTGTAGGTATCCTCCAGTATGCCATTATTTGCAATTCCAAATGCTTAATATCATTCATCACATCTTTCCTAATAGACTCATCTGAGTCTGAAAGTGTTTACAATATTAAGGTTCTCATCCATCCATACTTTCTTCCTTATATTACCTTCTTTTTTGAACTAGCTTTTCTCCACAAATTTTTTCCCTTCATCCTAACATCTTATGTTTGTGTACATATTCTTTATGTAATTGCAGGTATCCTTTACTATGCCATTATTTGCAGTTCCAGATACTTAATATTTTTAATCACTTCTTTTCTGCTGGACTAAACTGAAAGTGTTTACAATATTAAGGTACTCATCTATGTTTTCTTCTTTATATTTTTTTTTCCCAACCCCCTCTTCCTGACAATTTTTTTTTTCCCTTACTTTGTACTGTTAATTGGTACCTATTTGAATGGTTTACATGTTGTTAGAATTAAATCGTATCAAACTACTTAATGTTGAGTTACGCTTACTGCTATATTTATACTGCATTACTGTATGTTTATCAAACTATTTATCCGCGACGAAACACCTTATGTTTTAGTGCACTGTTAATTTATTATATCTTACTATTTAATGCTGAGTTACGCTTATTGTTGCAATTTTACTACACTACTGTATATTTATCAAACTATTTATCCGCAGCGAAGCGCGGGGTTTTCACTAGTCTCAGTCAATTTGATGGGTACCACATGGGCCTGCTGTATATATCAAAATCTTCGATATCTATATAATCATCAGCACGCTAAGTTAAGAAATGTCATCGAGAAGGCTTTTGGTATATTAAAAAAGCGGTTTAAGATTTTATATCAAACAACACCATTTTCTTATAAAATATAATGCCTTATTGCTATGACATGTTGTATGATACATAACTTTATTCGACGACAATAAGAAAATGATATATATTTTACTGAAGATATAAATCAACAGTTCCGGTCCCATATGAAGACGACGATGACCCTCAACTATTGCAGGTACATATAATTCAGGACACGGCGAGAGTCTGAGTAGTGCTACCACTGAGCACTTAATGAAATAGTGGAAGTTAATTTTTTTGGGTTAGTCGAATAATATATTTAAAAGTATTGTAAATAGTGTGTATATCATCTTTTATGTTAACATAACTACACTTTATCTGATTTTTTTGCTAAAACAAATTCATGTTGCTTGCTGGTGTTGGGTAGAAGTGATAATGTCATGTTTTTTATTGCCTGGTTCCATGTATGCATCTATCTATTTATGTGAAGACAATATATTTAGTTGTGAGTACATGTGATCAAGTGCCTTTTGGATTTACACTTAATTTACTTGCATATAATTAATGGTATATTATACTGCTATAGCTCATGTGTTTTAGGTTAATACCTGAAAAATGTGCTGTGTTCTAAAACTTGATGGATAAATCTAGATCATTAATTAATTATCTCTTTGGCGTATTAAAATGTTTTTACAAGTATTACTTATCATACAGATGATAAAATTTCATAATTATTGTCACAATTTATTAAAATATAAAAACCCACAATTTCAATTCAAATTTCATAAATAGTTATAGGCACATCAAATTAGGTACATATTTCTACAAAATTAAAAGTGGAAGATGTTTTATTTCATAGTTTTAGAAAACGGGATATTTTGGCATTTCTAAATATCAACTGCCCACTATTTATCTTATTCTCTTTAACCAACCAAACACTATTTCCTTTATCCCTTTTTATACTCCAATCTCTATCCAAACAAAAAATTACTCTACTTCTTACTAATATCTGAACATATACCTATCCCTAAAATAATTGGTTACTGCTAATATCTGAACCAAACGGAGCCTTTGGATACAAAGCGGCGGGGAGGGGATAAGGCCTTATTCCCCCGTTGTGTCCGAACCAAACAGGGTGTGAAAGAATTGGAAAAATCTCTTAATAATACAATGAGAGAGCATGAGACAAAATTTTGGAAAAGAACAAACATGAAGAGTAGCTTAAGTTAGTTAAGTACAAAGTACCTGAGAGTGGTGATCACCTCTAATGTTTCCTTTTCTTCTTTTTTTCCCCCCCTTTTTTCTGAACAAAACCCCTATTGCTGAATCTTGAGGACAGGGAAAGCAATAACATCCCTTATACTTGCCGAGTTGGTTAGAAACATTACTAGCCTATCGATACCAAGCCCCTGCAAAATGAGAAGAAAAGCTCAGGTGAAAAACAGTTTGAACGCATAAGATTCACAAGAAATCCTCAACATGCAGTGTGTTCAGTAAGAATGTCAATTATACTACCAGGGACAGTCTTAGCGCGCAAATACCACTCGAATTTCAGTGGTTGATATTTCAAGAGTGAAAGAAACTACAGAACAGTATAGTTGTGACCAGGCCGAAATACCGATTAATGATAATTATCATGTAGTACATTACTTGATACAGTATGAAAAACTTTGCAAAATTGAACTATGTAACTACGATACGGAATAACAACACGGCAAACGAAAGATCCAAGTAGCCACATATATCATACCATTCCTGAAGCCGGGGGCATGCCATACTCTAAAGAAGTTACAAAATCTTCATCAAAAGCAACGTCATAGGCATAATCATCACCACTTTTTACTTCACTAGATTTTGATTCTGCAGTAAGGGCAGCGCGCTTCACATTGTGCTGTTTTATTTGCTCTTCAAAGCGACTCCTCTGCAATACAACAGCAGACAACCCTCATTAAAAGATCATGGTCGCTACGAAACTGTTAAACAATTGTTAAGATATAACAACAGGCATGTTTCACGTCATCACAACACACAAGGCTACTCGCAACAAAATTTGATCAGAGCATGCAACACACTATGCAGTGATTGCTTACATGTAATGAGTGTTTTAATAAGAATAACCATTTACGTTTTCCAGATTATTTTTTTTTTTGCTGAAAATGAAACTGAAAATTAAGAACACCTCTTTTTTCCTCACTCTCACTCACTCTTGATTTTCTTCTCGTGATGACTCAAAATTGTTTTCGTTTTACGCCAACCCAAACACGTAAAAACATAAATTCTCCTTTTACAGAAAACACTTTTCGTCTGAAAATTATTTTTTTACAGTTCTACGTTGAACCATACACTATCTAAGTGAGGCAAACTTAAAGCCTCTGCACATCCTTCAATGGGACAACATTCAACCTTTGGCAAAATATATATTAAAACGGGTCTTAATCCCAGTTATGCCAAGCACTCGAGCCCATTTGAGATGATTTTCTCAGAGCTTGAGATTCTAGTACGTACCATTGTTTGAACCATCATCAAAAGCTAATTGTATGACTTGACAGTAAGGTTTAAAGTGTCGCCCCAAACCGTACAGCCGTACCGTGCCACTAAGAAGGTGGCACGGTACAACGGGGGTCTCGGACCCGCCTCCGTGCCACGGCACAGACCTGCGTATTGCACGAGATAGAGCAATATACAGGTCTATGACACGGCACTGTGCTGTGCCGACACACTTTCTTTTTTCTTTTCTTTTTTTTTGCTTTTTTTTTGCCTTTTGCTTTTTTTTCTTTTTGTTTTCTTCTTTGGGATACCAGGAAGCATCCCACACCCCCCAAGGATATTAAAGATCAAAGATCTACTTGTTAGGTAAGTTAAAAAAGTTATAATTTAATTTTTTTTGTTTATCAATATACAAGCAAATTTTTAATTTATATATCCAATCCATACTGCAAAGGCGAAACCCCCCGCACCCCCTTTACCAGCCCGAGCGCTCAGCTTCCACCACAAACATCAATTTTTTTCATAAATTATTTTAGCAAAAATCATCGAAATTTTTGGCAAATTAAAGGAACAAAATCGAACTCAATAAACAAATTTTGAGGCGTATCAAATATAAAAATTTATTTTTGTATTAGAAGATTAAAATACTGATAAAATTAAAAGCTAAATTAAATCAATTGATACTTACATTTATTTAATCTATTTATCATATAATTTATTGCTTAATTTTTTTGATAGATCTAATAATTTTTAAAAAAATTAATTAAAAAATATTTTTTCAAATACTTTTTAAAATAATTTTTTTCAAATATAATTTTAAAAATTATTTTTTGTATTTTATAAAAAAAAAACTGCAATATGATCAAAAGAAAAAAAGAAGTCTTTACATTTCTAAAATTCTAACCTATAAAAATTTTTATTATATATCAAGTATAGTTGTACTTTACGTACAAAAAAAGCTTATAAGTATGTTAATTGATTAGTATAGTAAGTTATACATAGCAAATATTCATAATTTTTTGATTAAATCTTTCAAAATAATATTATAAGAGTTTATTGGAACAAAAAAAAACTGAAATAAGTCTGTACCAAAGCGTGCCAGTAAGAGGTCATACGTATCCATCGGCACGCAAGCGTACCATATATTGGCACGAAAGCATGCTAGTGTTGTACCGTGACAGGCAGACAAAAGCATACTCCCGTGCCACGACACTTTAAATCTTGCTTGACAGAAAACACAAATACAGCATTTCACTTTGGAAGTTCAGCATAGAACCATTTTGATACATAATGGACAAAGTATATAGGAGATTTTGCCTTAATGAAACCATAAAATCTATATAAGCATCAAGAATTTGAGCTTTTCTTCCAATTGATTACATAATTTCTCATCAGCCAAGATAGCTGCTAAGATCATCATATAAACTATAAAATTATAAGCCTAGGGGTATGTTTGTTTCACCGAAACTGGACTTTAGATTGAAGTGGACTTTGGGTTGAAATAAAATTCGGTGAAAACTACTTTTTCCATATTTGTTTCATACTTATGAAAGTAAAGTTTCATTAGTTTTACTATTTGTTTGATACGAAGTATATATGTAAAACTAAAATTTATGTATAAATAATAAATATTTTAATTAATAACAATAATATAATGATATTTTTATATAATTAAAATTTAATTTAAAATAACTAAATTATGTTTTATATATAAATTATAGTAATACAACAATAAAATTATAAAGTTAAAAAATATTAATACTTAATTAATCAATTTTTATCATATTTTAATTGTACAAAATAAATAAAGAAAATATTAAAATTAGGGATAATTGCCGATATGCCCCTCATGCGTCTGAAAATATCCGATCTACCCCTACTTTTTTTTTCTTTCTAAAATGCCCCTCATACGTTCCACCGTTATTGCAAAATACCCCCGCAGTTATCTCCTGTTAAGTTAATCTGGGTTAAACGTGAGTTAAATATCTACCACAGTTAAAAAAATTAAAATACCAATTTTGCCCTTAACTTAAGGGCAAATAAGAAAAGGCAGTGACGGTAGAGGGTATATTGGAAAAGACAAAAAGTCAAAATACTTTTGTGCCCTTGACTTTAAGGGCAAATAAGAAAGACAGTGATGATAGAAGGGTATACTTAAAAATGGCAAAATAGTAATTTTACAGAGATAACAGAGTTACTTAGATTTTAACTCTAAGGATATATTAGAAATAGGTTGGAACGTAGGAGGGGTATTTTCAATATTAGCCTTTTAAGAGGGGTAAATCGAAAAATCGGAAACTTTTCAGGGGTATATAAGCAATTGCCCCTTAAAATTAACTAATCAATTTTTATTATATTTTAAATATGACAATTGAATAAAAGAGTAATTAGTAACATAATTAAATATATTTAAATATAATTATCTTTACCTTATATATTATTTTATTATTGTTTCTTTACCTCTCTTCACCGTAATTGACTTCACCCCACGATAGGCCGAAGTCAATTACGCCGTTTGAGGTTAACTCGAGTTTCGACCGTAACTTTTTTACAACGAACCAAACAACGAAAGTGATCGTTTAGGGCGAAAACGACTTCCCTCCTCTCCACTTCCACCCCACTTCCACCCAAACAAACATACCCTAGGTTGAAGTCAAGTATTACGTTATTGACTCGTAGATACACTAAGGGAAAATAGCATTCTATTTCCAACCTACTACTGACGAAAATAGGGAACCTATTCATTGCTTGCTTAGTATCAACAATACAACTTCAGAAAGAAGGCATGGCACAGCAAACCAGAGTTCTATCTCCCATGGTAAAATGCAGGGTCGGACCCTTGTCTATGGTTTATGGCAACGAAAGAAGTTATAATCATAAACACGATATATAAAGATTTTGGATGTTAAGGAATTATCAGAACTTCAGTATACTAATGAAACCAAGTTACATGGACTGCTGGACACTGATATGGGATATGGACACGACATAATCACATCCTAATACGGCAATGTTCAGAAAAAAGGGAGCCCCCGAAAGATAAGAGATTTTTCTAAATATATTGTTGAGAAAGCGGAAATCTACGAGCAAAAAACTAGGGAAACAGCAAGGGTTATTCATATATACATAAATAAAAACATGCCTATGTATGTTCGGATGTCAATAGAGATATGAGGTAAAAATATATAACAGGCATTGCATACATGTGAGCCACGACAAGTGCCACACATATGCAAGCATATGTACGTAAATCTTTTATGCACTTACATTATTTGAGTGCTTATTTGCCAATATCAATGTAAATCCAATCATCTCTATAAGTAGGCAGGTATACAAATCTACCTGTTTTAAGTTACACAATCATTTTATGACCTGTTCATTTAAAAAAAAAAACTCAAAAGAAACCCAAAACCTAAAAAACAAAAATGACGTGTTTTCAGTTTTCAGTATCATGTGGTATGAACCACCACCACGTGTCGGTATGGCCCCCGGCATAGGCGGCATGGGGTGGCACAGGCAATCCTTGCAACCAACAAATTTTAATCTACTTTGAAGAGACAAGAAATCCATATATAAGGATGCTTGTGTCAGAGAGAGAGAGAGAGTTCTTGTTTGGTTCAAGCACTTCTTTTGTTGCTGACTAAACTCAGTGGATATGGATAGAAATAGGAGTTATTTTATGTGACAAACCCAATTATACTACTAGCATATTAATACTAATAATTGGACTTTAGTATTTTGGGCTGGTGGTTTGGGGCCAATAAGTTGTTTGTATTAGTAGACTTAGTCATTACTTCAACATTTTGGGGCTAATGAGTCTCAAATCATTTGGTGATCTTGGAGTCTCAGATCAAGGCTTTTTGTATTAGGCCCAAAAAGTTGGTAGTATTAGTAAGCTGAGTTTTGACAAATGATTCAGCCTGCTAGCACTAGTAACTTACTGGATTCAAACTAATACAAAAAGCCCTGACATCCTCATCAAGCTCACGCACACTCACATGCATCAGGCGATATAAGACTTATCTCGCTAGCCTTAGCTGACGTTATGGGGAGCCACGCTCTTGCCTGCTATATGGTTCTATCTCAGCCTAAACTCATTTAACACTTTCAACTGGTGATTGGCTCTAATAATAACTGTAGCACCTTGGGACTAAGAATAGTCCCACATTGGATGTTGAACCGATGATGCATGGCTATATAAAGGATGGGTATTTCTATAAGTAATATCTAGGCTATAGCATTTTGGGCAATGGATTAGGCCCAACAAGTTATTGGGTCTAAAATACCCAGTTAACCAAGCAGTGGGCTCAGGGAAGCGGGTTGTGACAAAATATTAATAAGAGATCTTCCTGAGCAAGCATAGACGTGTTCCTACCAATACCCATGCTTCGCTTCACCTGATCTGACACATATGTGAGTATCGAATGAGTAACATATTGGATACAACAATGAACAAGTACAACAAAATCCATGCACCATCGATACAAAATGAACAAGTATACAAAAAGATACATGCAGTTTAGATTACATATATGGAAAAGAGAACAAAAGAAGAATGCACTCGTCACAATAAGGTGTGAAGAGCTTGTAGGAAATAAGGTAACTAGAAATCAGTCCATATAAGAGATACCTGATCGATTGGATCTGTAAGTTCAGAGAATGCATTACCAATCTCACGACCACAAATGAACAGTTCAAATCGTTCGGTCAATCCTGCACATCTGCGAAGATAATGGAGAACATAATTATTGATGATGGCTGCAGAATTCAAGAGAAAGCATAGCTACTAGATTGCACTTGCTTGATAACAGAGATAATATGAAACAGTTTTAGCACTCAAAATATATTCAGAGTTGCTGTCATGATGCTGATAAGTGACATTTTAATAGGAGCAAGTTTTCAGTCAAGGAAATAGCTAAAATGGATATCATAGTTTGAGATGTTAAAGCGAAAACAAGGTTGATTTGCTCCCTTTTTAATAATTTTAGTTGCAATAAATAATATTGGAAGAAAAAGGTTTCTGCAAAGTTATGTGATATACGCATTTTATTTTTGTTTTTGAAAAGATCAGTAGCCAACAAATACCGGCAAAACAACCCTGTTTAAGACAATAAAATCAATCCTTAAATTCCGTCAATCTAGAATAATGCAGTGCATAACTGTTTTCAAAGAGAGATGAAGTCTTTTCCATCTGTCCTTGCAAACAATCCAAAATGAAGCAAAACCAAGATAGCCTACTTCACCCATGATCCCCAGAAGCTGTCCATACTGAGTCCTATAATCAACAAAATTATATTTATCCAGAAGTCCTCATTTCACATGAAGGTTTCACAAACAACATTGAATCATTGATTTGAGAGGATTCCAGATAGGATTGCATATTAGGAAGTTCTCCTAACGGCATCGATCTGATAATGCTGCTTCCAACCTTCATAAGAGTGTTATTATCGATTTGATTTTGAGTATCTTACATTCTGTTTGCTAGAATAATTTAAAAGAAGATCTTAGGGTCATTATTGTTCTGATTATCATGCACAATTGCATTATCAACATAAAATAGATTAAGTGACCTTCATCTACTGTGGTAGACTAATAGGTGCATCACATTATTTCATCTCATAGCACACGAGGACTTCCCTAGTTTCCAAATTCTGAGATACTTGTGCATTTTGGTGTCGACAATACCCACGTCATAGCATTATGACTAAATAGTCCATGTAGGACAAACCACCAAAATGAGGACCCCCTATTATTTTTCCTTCGTAAAATGCTATGCAATAATGGATTCAGCAACCAAGGAGCTTATGTATGGATAAGTAGCCAGGTAAGTGATTGAGACTTTTGATCATGATTATATGCTAACCGAGTTGGATTTGAGTCAGTAACATTCTCCACAAACCCGGTCACTAAATCACCTAAAAAATGACCTCTGATTCCCGTTGTTTACAGCTAGTTTCCACCGATTCCAGCACCTGAGATTATTCTAACTTAGTGCATTTAATCCCAATTTCGCTGAAATAGATCAGCAGTAATCCTGCTTTTACTGTGATTTTACAGTCACCCAAAATGCCACAACCTCAACCTCATTTTCCAGCAGAAAAACAGAATGTTTTTTCAGCTGTTTTCAAACTTAACTGGCCCCATTTTCCGGTAGTTTGTATATAGTTAAATAGCCCGAATAGTCAAAAGCACTATATCCACGTTTCGTGACAAACTTCACATACTTTGTTGTTATATAGTTTACTTATTAGATTAGAATTATTTTACTTATTAGATTAGGAAAAACATTTTAGTTAAATATCTGCTAGATTAGAAGTATCTTTTGATTTATTCTTTTCTTATTTAGTTTTCTTATCATATTAGAATTACAATATAAATTGTACGCTTACAAATAAAAGGCCTCTCTTTTTTGTAAATATGGTCAATTTAATTAAAAAAAAAAATGAAATCTTCTTAATGATTTCTAGAGCAGAAGTTAGAAAAGGAAGTATCTCTTCCCCTTGGAGGGAAGAGGCATCTAATAGAGATATTAAATCTATCAACTGGAATCAAAATTACTGTTAGAAGCAGAAGATCCTAACAATTTGGCATCAGAGCTTCCAGTTAAGGAGTGATCCCCAACAATTTGGTATCGAACCTTGTGGAAACCAAAACTGAAGGTTTCATCTTTTCCTTTGCATCCACGTTTGATTCAAGATTAAGGATTCCAAAGCACTCGACATCTTGCATACTATCTTCCCCCCATGTCCAAATCTAGGGTTTCAATCTAGAGGGTGGCTTGCTAGGTTTTCGTTTGGGGGATTCAATTAAGAAAAAGAATAAAAAATGGAGGAACTACAGTTTTTGCCCAAGAGGAAATAGCTGCGAATTGACAAACTGGTAAGAAGTTCTCTTCTTCATGTGGATTCCTCTATGTGAACTTCCAATCACCATGGGTGCATTAGTGAAAGATTTTGAAGCTGTTTGAACTGTTACAAGCCAAACCGAAAAGTTGACTACTAAACAAGGTTTCAAGTGTTACAGCCTAATTAAGACGATTTTGATCCAACAAAGTGCTCTCGACTTAGTTAAATTTATTTCAATTAATTTTTATTGTAAAAAAAAAGTCTACGCATGGTACCTAAAAGAGAACTATCAAAATTCACCATTGTTTTAATGATGGATCACATGGAGAGGGAGCAGTATCGAATGATGTGTGGTGAAAGAAAATAAGCAACCAATTATAAGGCATAGAGCAACTGCAAAATCAACAGTTTCAAGCCTTACAAGCTTCTACCCCACAGATGGTGCAAGAAGTTTAAAACATTTAGAACAAGTTTTTGACCAAAACATGGCATTTCATCATCAACACCAAAAATACAATTGTAAGCCAATCGGAATAAATCTCAATCGGTAGTCCAAAATTCACCATGGTGTTGATTCAACTACTCTACATATTATCGATCGACAAACTAAATTTCAAGCTCCTCTGCACAACCAGCCATCACCACTCTCAGTCGTTCTAGTTCTACTATTGTCTTTACAAGCTACTTTAGCCCCCTCAATTCCCCTGCCTCTCTCAATTACAGTATGCTTCTTTTTTTTTTTGCTCTTTTGCTTCATTTTTTTTTGCTTTTTGTTTTTTTTTTCTTTTTGTTTTGTTCTTTCGGGTATCCAAAGCATTCTGGGTATCCCACGCCCGCCCCCCCGCAAAGACATTGCAAATCGAAAATTTACTTATTAGGTAAGTAAAAAAAAATTATAATTTAATTTTCTACGTTACCCCCGGCCCCTTAAAGACATTGCAAATCGAAAATTCACTTATTAGGTAAGTAAAAAAATTATAATTTAATTTTTTTATTTATCAATATACAGACAAAAGATTTGTCCGAGCCCTCTGCTTCCACTACGAGATATCAATTTTTTCTTCCCAAATTATTTTATCAAAATTTGCCGCACCGCGAAATTTTTGGCGAATTAAGAAAACAAAATCGAACTTAATAAATAAATTTTGAGCCACATCAAACATAAAATTTTATTTTTGCGTTAAAAGATTGAAAATACTGATAAAATTAAAAGCTAGATTAAATCAATTGATACTTAAATTTATTTAATTTATTTGTCATATAATTTATTGCTTAATTTTTTTGATAGGTCTACTAATTTTTTGAAAAATTAATTAAAAAAATAATTTTTTCAAATACTTTTAAAATAATTTTTTAAAATAATTTTTAAAATTATCTTTTTTGTATTTTATAAAAGAAATACCGTAATATGGTCAAAAGAAAAAAAGAAAAAATGATGTATTTGCATTTTAAAAATTCTAACATGTAAAAATTTCTATTCTTGATCAGGTATAATTATACTTTATATACAAAAAAGCTTACAAATATGTTAATTGATGAGTATAGTAAGCTATACATAGCAAATATTCATAATTATTTGATTAAATCTTTCAAAATAACATTATAAGAACTTATTGGAACCAAAAAATTTGAAACAAGTCTATGCCAAAGCATGCCAATAGGAGGTCATGCGTATCCATCGGCACGCAAGCGTACCATGTGTCAGAACGAAAGCGTACCGATGTCATACCGTGCCAGGCAGACAGCGGCACGCCCCCGGACCACGGCACTTTAAACCTTGATTAGAATTACTAATGTTGATTCTAGACCTATAAATAAGAGATCTCTTTTCTTTTGCAAATTGGTCAATTTAATTAATAAAGAATTGAGTTCTTCTTAATAGCTTCTAACTTAGTTTGAGTAAGAAGAGGAGGTCCCTTTTCCCCTTGGAGCAAAGAGGCGTCTGATAAAGACACTAAATCTATCAATTAATATCAAAACTACAGTTAGGAGTAGCAGATCCTGACAATGTGGCACTAGAGCTTCAATTAGGAGCAGGAGATCCTAACATATGCCTAGAAAACTACTAAGCTTAAAAAATATATATAAACAATGAGTATCACTTTTCCCAAATGAAACAATAAGCTTTCCATTTGTTTCTTGCTAGCTGCCCTACAAAATCTCGTATGCTTTACAAGGTATCTCACACTTGTAGTGACAAAGCTGAAGAAGTTTTTAGAAACATAATGCAACAAAAGTATAACAACATCCCTTTTCAAATCTCCCCAAGAAAAATGTTTACTTTGATATGGAATCAAAAATAAAGTGCTCAAAGATTAAATGTGTCCTTTTAAATATACTACAAAAGAACATTATGAAATATTAGGCTAAACATTACAATGGGCAAAGGATATAAACCAACGTGTTAAAGAAAAGACAATCATGTGATCATCTTTAGCTAACAAAGTGCTCAAAGATTACTTTGATATGGAATCACAAATAAAGTGCTCAAAGTGCGTCCTTTTAAATATACTGCAAAAGAACATTATCAAATATTTGGCTAAACATTACAATAGGCAAAGGATATAAACCAATGTGTCAAAGAAAAGACGATCATGTGATCATCTTTAACTAACTTCATAATTGTATCATGCAAAATAAAGGGCATTACGTTAAAATAGTTGTTGCTCAGTATTTACCTACGGTGTGGTTTCGCCAGAGGCGATATTTCTATTGGGTAGTCAAGAACAAATGTTGGCTGAATAAGTGTAGGTTCAACAACAGTCTCAAAAACCTGAAAAAATTTAAGGACATACATGCAAAGTCAGAATAGATAAATGAGCAATAAAATGACAACTTGGACATTTTGATCCATATGCAATCAATCTTTGATTAAATTGATAAAAACAAGCATGCTGGCTTCCTCACAGTAATATTGTAAAAAAAATGCAAAGACTAATTGGACGACATGAAAGAAAACAGAAGAAATTTTCCACCGGAAGTGATTCTGTCCTCATTTTGCATTGGTGAATACTGTTTAGGTTGTAGATAACTATCGCAAACTTTTTGTAGATTTGAATAACTAGTGAGGTGGCCACACAAAATGTTCAGAACCAATACTCACACAACATGATTCCAATTTTATAATTAAAACTGATGATTTTTTTACACAATCTTCTCCAAATTTCAAATGCAGGTCATTATACATTTTTGACATAAACAATCGCTCAAATGTATCCTCTACCAAATAAAGCAACTCTGAAACTTTGGCAGCATGTTTGTCTTCAACTTGATATGCTAATATGCTTCCTTGCTTAGCCTAAAACTATACGTATATAAATATGCTATTTAATGAATTAAAACAGGTTGGCTAGGCATCTTTAAAATCATGTTGCCAACCAGATATCATCATAACTTATCATAGAAGAAGGGAGAAGCCAGTTCAAAATGCTAATTAACGTGATAAACATTCCTTTTATGTAGTGACTGGAATTAATTGTTATTCACAAATCACAATTCAAGCATAAAAGCACATTATTTTATCATATAAAGAGATATGATTACCTCATTAAGGACATGTCCAACTGATGGACATGTTCCATCCAATGTATCATTTTTATCTTCCGTTTTAGTCCTGAGTATCCCTTGTGCAACTTTTTTAGCTGCTTCAACGTTGTCCCCGAACTCATTGAAGTCAACTCCAGTTGCTTCTTTCACAAGATTATGCATAGATTGCCTCCTCCATGGTCTTTGAAGAGATATTTTAGTTCCCTGCACGACATTAAACAACTGCAACAGTTGAACCCAAATAGACAGAACTACTGGATTACAAATAGACAATAGATTAAATTACAATATAAGAACTAGTAGCCCTTCAAATTATTTTGTTTGCTAAACTAAACAAGTGCCAAGATTGGAGAGAGTAGAATCAGAAGTTTTAAGTTATGCAATGTTGTACACCTTTGAATGGTTAATAACTAAGTCATAGACTTTTTTGTTCAATTAGAAAAATGTAAGTTGCCTTGCAACTTCTATTATTTCAGTTAAAGAAGTCCTCATAGGAATTTTTATACCACAGCTCAGATGGAAACCCAGTTAATTGGAAAATAACCTGGCTTGGGTTGAGCGGCTGTGTGGCAAGAGCAATTTTACATGAGTAAGCATCAAGAGATCGACCCTATGGCAGACCCCTTTTTCTTCTTTGTATATACTGTTTAGTGAGATTCGGATGTTTCTAGACCTTATAACCTTATGCTTTCACATGTGATCTTGGGCAAGAAATGGTTTTAAGGTAACAAAAAGGAATTAAATACTCAAAAACAATTGTTGTAACCACTAACTAGACAGATAACCTGAGAAAAGATAGAAACATGCAATAAAATAAATGGTACCCGTGCATAAAGGATATCATGCAAATGAGATGAACTACTGTCTGATAGACTTCACAGAGTGCAATGATCAAGAGAAGTAGTTAAATTTTTGTGAAAGAATACACAAGAAAAAATAATATTAAATAAAAAATGTTTAATGAACAATATCGAAGACATTTCTTTTTAAGAAGGACATTAACCAGGAGCTGATCAGAGAAACAAATTTTCTATGATCAAGGGCATAGCATATATTGAAAACATATACAAACGTATATGCACATGCACTAATCCAGCTCAGTTAGTTTTTATCCAGGAAAAATGACACTAGAAAACTGTAGAAGTAGAGAATTGCTGAAAGCAAAACCAAAAGTAGAAAGTTACCTGATAATCAATGTTGAGCTTTCCGTGAACCACCAGAGCACATCGAGTTATGATTTCCTCAGCCATAGTCATCATGCTTTCATAGTCTGAATATGCTTCATACATCTGAATTTCGTCGTAGGATCAACAACTATCAGTGCTCTGTGGGAAGTATTAACCTAAGAAATATTTACCGGTACAAAGACTAAGGAAAGCCCAAAGTACTTTTAAATTTCAAAAGAATTTAGATCTTGATAATTCCCATTGAGAATCAATTTGGTGTGCGTAGTTGAGTATTTTGTAACAAATAGATCTTCAATAGAGAATACAAGCATTGAGATAGTTACAAGTAATTTCTAGTGAAAAACGAAAAAAAAAAATTCAACTGTTGACTTCATTATGAATCCCCAAATGAACAAGCTGCTTATATCGATCCAAAATTATAAAACTTCTGACACCACTTGTTATATGTGAGAAGGAACTCCAAAAGAGAACGACTTTTCTATTTCTTGCATGTGTATTCATGTGTTTGTGTGTATGTATGTGTCTTAACGATTCAAACAAGTCCAGTGATAAATTGGATAGAAATTGAGGACCTCAATTGTGGTAAACTCAGGATTATGGCGAGTAGATATGCCTTCATTCCGGAATATTCTTCCAATCTCATAAACCTTCTCAAGGCCCCCTACCTGCCATTTTTATTCACAAGGAGAGATAATAATTAAAAGGTATATAGACATTACGTCCGCAAATATAAAAGAAGGGGAATAGAGATGTTTTATCAAACAAAATTGCAAGTTATAATCTGAATGAATTCTCCATGAACCTATAATTCATTAAATATGAATAAGTTACCAGTATCTTAGCTTCACAAAAGACCACATCAGAGAAATACAGCCTGAAGGTTCTTCCCTTGTACTTAACAAGTCCAAATAAGCATGCACAAGAATAAACATACAGGTTTCGGACATTTAAACATGAATATTGTTATTTGTATGCGTCCTAAAAGGAAGATATCAATAATTAAACTTCCTATATAAGGATACTCAGTGCAAATGCTTCTCGCACCTTCTAGCACTTTCAACAATTAAGAATTTGCCTACTTTGTATAATTTACAAGTAAAAATCAGCTACATGCTAAAATTCTTAAGAATGCACAAAAACGTGTATTGAGGTCTTAGAAATTCACCCATGTATGGCTTGACAACCAATTATTATTATGGTTTAATTCTTTTAGGCACATAGGCATGACAAGTAATTATTACTATGATTTAATTCTTTTAGGCACATAGATCCAGCGCAACCAATTATAACTATAGTTTTATTCAAGTACACAAAAGGATCTCACGTCCTAGTCAAGCATATTCACATGTATCCTAGTCTCCTCCCACTAAACATTCATAGGAGCTTTGAATGCACATGACAGTAACACGGGTTTGCGTAGTGCATTGAACTTTTGCAAATAGCAAAGTTCCAATGAGAAATAATATTTAATACTTTTTTGATGATTTTGGTGGTGTTTGCGGGGTGTTTGAGTGTTTTCGGTGCAAAAACAAATTCTGAAAAGCAAATCTGCAAAACTGCAAGTTTGTTGCTAGTACTGATACTGAAGTTTGGGATACCGATACTCAGCTATGAGGTTGACTGGAAGAGCTCTAGAATTTTTAGAACTTCTCAAGAGTACCTGTCACGCCCCGAAACCGCTACCAATTTGGTCCGGTTCGGGCACGCCGAGCAGGCGCCGAACGGACAGCACCTTCTCTGCCCGCCCAAGGCCAACAACCCAGTCATGTACACAGAATTGCCCAGGAAAATTAAATTCTATCACATACATGACGAGACAATGCACCTAAAGGTGCCAATCGCAATAAGAGCAAGGTACAAGTAAATCATACAAGTAACATAAAGAAAGAAGGGTCTATCTATTACATCATTCACCATTCATTTGTTACATCCATTTACTTAGATGAATATACATGTTGTTTTCCAAAATACATAAGTGTTGGCACTTTACATTCCCAAAATATACATTGTTTTCTTTGAACATATAATTATACCAAAATGTCACCGAGGGAGGCTCTAATGCAAGTAGGTGGCTACTATCGACTAGGGCGCAATGCCCTTGCCACGATCCTCACCGGCCGCCCGCGAGCTAGCACTTGTAATAGAGTGGGGTGAGAACTAACTTTCTTAGTTCCCAGTGGGCCACCGACCCCACCGATCTCCCCACTAGGTCTAAGCAGGCATAAGCAGATAGATATTTATTTTAAAGCTGTAAGTAAAGCATAATAAAAGAAATGCAATAACTACTATGCCTGTATCAACAAGGTAAGAGTATGTGTTCTAGCCATGTAACCGCTAACATGCTAATATAACTCTATCAAGTAAGTTGCAATTCTATTATGCTCAATATGTACCTTTGTACCCAATTTCATAACTCTTTTGAGTTTATTACCCAATCATTGGCTGGCCCGTAGGCGCGCCCACGACTCACCACTCAACCCGTCTATGAAGAAGGACTCGAACCACCCGAGGGGTTGTCTGCGGGACCCCACATAGGCTATCCCTTGGGACCCAAAATAGGCAATCACAATCGAATCACGTGCCAAGACCTCCGGAGACTCGCACTACTCGCGTGGAGCGACCACCACGAGTGCTGAACAGACTGTGTGAGTATGATCTCATCCTCCACTTTGGAGGGCATCCAACACAGGGGAATCATGCATAAGTGTTCTCTAACACTATGTCTCAATATCATTGTCATCAAGTTGTTTACTTGGTTCTCATGTCACTAGTGTTCTATGCACTATGTCATATGTCAATCCTCAAGTTCTATACTTGGTTCATATGTCTCTAGTTGTCAATCATGCAAGATTAGTTCATCTCTAGGGTTCAATGTCAATATACTCATTCCAATGCTCCCTATGTCCAAATGCAAAGCTTATAGTGCCGCACGAGAAGGAAGCATGCCAGAATAGTAAAGTAGCTACATAACCCTATCATGCATGAAAACTATACATATATAAATTTATATGCAATATGACCAACAACTATACTTAGACATAAAAGGTAGCCCAATGGCTTCGGATGGCACCCCCCCCCACCTTTTGGGATGTTCCTTGATGTTAGAATGCCGCTCTTGAAGCCTCCAACCAACACTTTAACTCCCCGGGCCAATATCGAAGCTGTGAGCTCTTGTTCGGCTCGGATCACTTAACCCGTTCGTCGGATCGACGAACCGTCGCTCCCCACGCGTTCGTGTACCTAACAATATATTAGATATGAGGTTAAAAGAGATCAAAACATCTCTTTTAGAAAAACCCTAATTGGAGCCCTAGATTTTGCCCTGAGCAAAGATCTCGCGTTAGAGCTCGAATCGACCGTGCAAATCACTTCTTAAAGAAGCTAGGGTTCCTCTAAAATTGTTTCTAGAAGATAAAAATCCTTCTAAAAGATCCTACCAAGAAAGCTCTCAAGAGCTTACCTCAAAGGAGAGCTCCAATGGTGGAAAGGAAGAAGATGAGGCTGAGGCCAAGGATCCTTCCTCTAGCTTACTTCTCCACCTTTCTCCTCCTTTCTCCTTCTCCTTCTTCTTCCTAGAGAGAGAGAGGGAGAGTGTGTTTGTGTGTGAGTGAGAGGAAAATGACAGTGGGAGAGGGAGGAAGTGCCCTCTTAACTCTCTATTGTAACAAAATGCCACTAGACCCCTCAACACTTAACCCCTTACATCGCCTCGTATCTGGCATTTTTCGCGCCCCAAGATCGGTCTCCACGGGGATGTCCGGCCTTGCTCGCGAAACCCTCTGTGCCGCTTTTCCAAAGATACGGGATCCGGTCTTCATAAGATGTCCGGTCCCTAGGAGGTCCGGTCTCCATGGAATGTCCGGATCCCGTAAGAGGAAATTCTAGGACTTAGCCAAATTTTCAGGCTGTTTCCTCATTTCGCAACCAGAGACCGATCTCCACCTTGAGGTCCGGTCTTCACTCAATGTCCGAATCCCGAGAGCTGGTATTTCGGGACTTAGCCGAATTTTCTCCTCCGCGCGGCAGGGCTCCCCGTGGCATCCGGTCTCCACCGGGGATGTCCGGTCTTCCTTGGCCAGAAACTGCAGAATGGTGCCGTTTGCACCAATTGCACTCGAGGTCAGCTCTAAGGCACTTTTTGACCTAGAGTCCACTTCGAACTTTCCGACTTTCACCATTTCGACACTTAGTCGATTCTGAATATGGTGCAACTCTCGGATTTCGAGAATTCACATCCTTACAGTACCGGTACTGAAGTTTGGAGTATTAGTACACTTAAGAAAGATAGTTGATTCCAGGGTTCGAGTTCTACAAAACTTTCTTTGGACACTGGTACAAAAGGGAGGTGTACCGGTACTGATGTTTAGGTATTGATAATTTGATACTCAATGTTGCAAAACCTGAATTTGCACGACCACGGATCTTATTGTTTGGGGGGCTTATTGGCATTTTGTTATATCTATTAGTACTCTTCTTCTTCTCTCATTCTTCCTTCACAAGAAAGATAGGCGGATTCTTCTGCTTCTTCCTCTTTATTTTCTTCTCGTATTTTCTCTCATCCTCGTCTTCTTCTTCTCTGTTTCCTCCTTGAAAAGTCAACCACCACAAGCTAGGAGTTGAAGCCAGATGCATGGGAGAGAAGTGGCTTGGAGCTTTCAATAGTCAACCCTAGCATCTTGAACTTGGTTTGGAGTTTGGATTAAGGTTAGTAACTAAGTCTAGACTCTTTAATTAGATGGATTTGAGAGTAAATTGAGGATTTTCTAGTTTATGTTAAACTAGGGTAAAAATTTAGGATCTCTAAACGTGGGGATTATTGTTGGAAATGATGGATAGGAACATTCTTGTAGGATGGAATTGAAGCCCCAACAACTCGATTTGAAGAAATTGCAAGGATTTCTTGGCTTAAGATACTTTTCAGCTATTTTCTATGTGATTTTTGGTGAATCTTCGGATGAAGATTTTTGGGGGTTGTAACCCTTGGAAAATTCTCTTATGATTGTTAGGATTTGGTTAGATTTGTAGTTGAATCCTAATTGGATTATGGTTAATATTTAAATCTATTGGAGATAAATTAAGATTTAAATATTAATTAGAGTATGAATCTAACTAGATTAGGATAAATATTTAAATCTATTGGAGATAAATCAATTAAGATTTAAATATTTATTGGAGTAGGAATCCTAAATATATTAGGATTCGGGTATGTTTTTGGTGGAGCTTTATAAATAGCTCTTGATGTTAAAGTCTCCATGTGAGTACGGCTAGAGAGAGAGCCTTTTATTAGGTGGTGTGCCGTACGAGAGAGGGAGCTTACGCACAGCATGCACCTTGTGCACGGGTGCATATAAGAGAGAAAAAGAGAGTTATCTTCTTGTGGGTTTATAGAAGACGAGAGAGAAGGGTGGAAGAGATTCAGAAAGAGGGCTCGAATTGTAGTTACTTTGTTACAAAAAAGGAGTCAGGTGTAATCTTCTATTATTTAATGAATCTTATTTTACCCGCATATTTTTTGTTTGGTTGTTTTCTCTCTTTTGTTATTATATTAGCTTCAACTGAGGAGACGGGTTTATGGTAAAAATTCGATTTGACGCTTCCGTTGCGGAATCCCAACAATCGATACTGGATCCACAGCAGTCGTTACCGAAGCAGGTTGCGGATTCTAAAATCCAGTACCGAAGCGCGTACCGAATTCCCAACAATGATATTTACATTTAATGGGTCAAGGGTTTGGGTTTTCGGATCTTAACTTTTTTCAATATATTCTAAAATGTTTATGAATTGAAAAAGAATTCCTAATTTGAACGTTTCCTTCCTATTTTCTCTTGGTCATTCTCTCTTCCACCCCCCAATGGCAAAAAACAACAACAGCAAAAAAATAGAAGCAGCAGCAATCACTTTTAAGTTGAAAGTTGAAGCATTTTTTTCCTTTTAGTTTGAGAACATTTATACATGTGATTTTTTGCTTTTTTATGGTTATTTTCTTTTTTGTATGTCTATTTTGGAATTTTTTTAATATACAATATCCATTTAAACAAGGCTTATTAACTGTTTTTTATTTTTAATTAGATGTGCACCACATTTTATTGAGGCGCTCACCTCGCGCCTAGGCTCCAAAAGGCCTTTGCGCCTTTTTGTGCCTTGGGCATTTTCAAACACTGATTGCGAGTGGCAAGAATCGTCCAACCCACTTGGACGAAATAGAGGTTGTCCTATTTTACATTTTCGAGCTCAAGTGAGAGAGGTGTCGTAAGAAGTTTTAGACTAGATACACATGTATGTGAGAGCCATTTTGGAGATCTATTTTGGAGATGTGATGTACTTGGAGTTATGCTTATATTGGATTGTATTTCCCCTATTATGTAGAATTGAGGTTATGCGATGTATGTTAAATATTTTAAGTTAGTTTAATTTATGTTTCATACGCTCTGGATATCCAACTTGTAGGATATATATTATATCTTGGTGAGTGTTGATTGATTGTAAACACTTTGTGTGTACGGGAGCGCCTTTGTACACACGGCGGGTCAGTACACGTGCCAAGATAAACATCTGTCGTGGCCCCGGAGCATGACAGTTTGCCTCTGATATTATAAGTAACAACAATCTAAATGTAAAATACTAAACCTTCACAAATTAGCAAGGCCACAATTTGAGTTGGTGGTTGGAACCTATTATTGATATTTAGATGTTATTAGGCTAAGTTGGATCTGTTCTGGTACAAAACGGGCGTGAAAACAAAATTCAAAAACGAAATTAGCTGAAATTAAAAATTCAGAGCACTTTCAGACGCCCGGAAGTTACTATGGGTGCCCGAAAGTGTTGAACTAAGAAGAGGTGTTTCGGAGGATTCGGACACTACTACGAACGCCGGAAAGTTTTAGGTGGAGTTCCATACGCCTGGAAGTTTATTAATTGCTGCACCTAAAAGTTTTAAGGTCACTACTCACGCAATGTTGCAAGTACCCGAAAGTACTATGGATCAAGATTTTAAGTGCTCGTCGGCACGGACCGTATCCACCATGCCATACCATGCCAACAAGATACCGGCACGATACAGACCCCGGGCCAATGGCACAGTTCAAAACCCTCTATTCTTTAAATTAGCAAGTAATTTCCTCAATAAAGTTCAAAAGATGTGATAAAAAGATATAATAAATAGTTAGAATATTTTGTTGCTAAAAAAAATAAATATTTCATGCTATTATGTGTTGGCACACAAGAATTTTTTTGACCGGCACGGCTCGGCACGCACTATGTCGTACCGTGCTGGCAAGTTTCTAGCACGACCCCGTGTCACGGCACTTATATCCTTGCTATGGATGCCCGAAGGTTTGCAGATAAGTGCAGAGCGGTGAGCAAGTGACCACTACATGGGTTTCAGACGCCCGAAGATGGTTCTGGGCGCCCAAAAGATCGGAGTTGGCATTTGCTAATTAAGTTTTGGACACCCGATCGAGTTCCCGGACACCACAAGGAGCAAGCTAGCTATATTGATAAGGTTTCAAATGCCCGAAAAATGGTTACTGGCGGCTGACGCCCGAATCATGTTTCGAACTTAGTTCAGGGAGATTAATTTGTTGGATTTGAGGGGTTACAACGCAATTGTTGCGTCCCTATAAAAAGGTGTTCACCGCTAGCTGCTCCATGGTTATTTTCCAACTAAGAAATCCCTTTCTTCTCCTCTCTTCTTTCTATTTTTTCCTTGGTTTCAAGCTGAGAATCCGTGGTTGGAGAAGGGCCCTAGAATTGATTAAGCTTCTCCTAGTGACTTCTAGTTTGAACACAGCTCAGAGTTTGGGCAAAGGATTGAGGAGAGCTTGCAGGTGATTCTATCTTGTGTTCCAACATACCGAGGTAAGAATAGAAGGATTAAAGGGTGGAAAATAGTAATTTTGGATGATTTATAATTGTTGTTGAGAATAGTGGTTGATCTGAATAGTATGAATTGCATAGGGTGATGGCAGTTTGTGGAGTTGTTTTGGTGTTGTGCTGTAGGGAGGTTTCGAGTAGCCGAGATCGGCATACTTCGTGTTGAAATATTGGTCAGAAGGGTATGTGTTGTCGAAATCGGCAAACCAATTACTATATCTATGCCTATATATTCCAGTTGAGATTGTGTTCCTAATGATTGCTAGTGTGTAATTTATTGTTTTGTCTTGCTATAGAGAGTAGGCTAGAGTAGTTAGCATTTGGCGGCACTACACTGACATAGTAAACGTTATATTGTGATATTTGAAACCAAAGCCGGAACTAGCCATTAGCCGTTGCCTTGAGATATACACTATGTTGTGGTACATGTGGTACTGATATGAGGTTAGCAAATGTGAAAGTGCCACGAGGCAGGTGTAAAGTAGAATGTAAAAGTGAAAGTGAAAGTTAAAGTTCATGTGATCTGTTGATCAAAGCATATGACTATAGCCTGTTAGAGCCAAATGAGCTCAACTATATATTTGTATACTCGTCGGGTCGCTTCCTAGTGAGACGGTCCTCTCGAGGTAAACTAAGCAGTTGTGCAAGTAATCGAGCCACGATAACTTTGCAAGGGTTTGAGCTACCTAGTTGAAAGCCTTATTAGTGGAGGTGCGGTAGTTCGCTATTCCACTAGGCAAGGCACAGGCTGGACCAAACTGATATGTCGGTTGGTTTGATTGGGTGATGTGACACTTAGTATCAGTTGTTCTAGTTCATATAACTGCTTTATAGTTCCCAGTTCTTATTGATAGAGGCATACTTGCTTCCAATTCATTAAACCATGTGATTACTTCTTCAGTTCAGTTTATGCTATTGATTCCTCGAGTAGACCTAGTGGTGTAGGTCATCGGTGTCGCCGACTATGGAAACTGTTTTTTAGTAATTCTCACGCCCTCCCATTGTTATTTTTATTTCCAAGCCCTCAGTGACGGCTATTGATTGAGGTAAGAGGATCGCAGGCTAGATAGCATTTCCTACCCAGGACAACTACTAGAGGAGAACCACACATGGGACATATAACTAGCTATACATATTGGGCCAGATAGGGCAGATGATGATGTATTATATTATGGTTGTACGATTGCAGCGATAATGAGATAGTTGTATGTAGACTCTGATAGAGGTTTTTCTATATACACACTATGTATATGTTTTGCACAGGTTGATTGTTCCACGCTTCGTGTATGTGGGCTGCATCCTCATGCCTATGGCGGTTCTCTTGGCATACCCGTGGGTTTTCGCTGTGATCCGGGGCGTGGCACTAAATGCCCCATTCAGTACATCTTATTGGGCTTCAACCATGTAGGACAAAATACAAAAATTCAAGCTACCAATTTTAAAGTAAAGGCTCTAGTAGACTCCCATCATCTTCCAATGTGGTACTAGGGTGCGACAGACTCCCATTACTCAAGCCCTAGCATCTTTGTTAGGCATATTCAAGCATGATCCAGAATTCCAGATTTCATGATAGCATAAAACAAAAATTCTAGGTTATAATAGCAAAATTAAATGACATCACACTAGTTATTGGGGATAACTTGCTTCGACACAAGCCTGCAACTGATGTATGATGTATAGAATGCATGAACTAAATCATCCATTCTTGTGTGTAAAGTTTATTTCGATCATCATGCAAACATGAGCAGACGAATTTCCTTTTCCGGAAAACTGTCTTGCTAACAATTGTTCTACAAAAAGCCAACTTCATGATAGATCTGAAACTTCAAGTAAATATTAAATGACAAAGTCATTACTATTTAGAAGATAATGTGTTTCAAACTGTACTAAGAACATTTACTAATTTAACATTATTAAAGGATGTAATTGATTTAGTATTTGCCTAACACATAAAAACTATTAGCTTCTCGATGTGGAAGAAATTGGAGAAAATTTATTTAAATAGGCACTACAACCTCACCAGCATTCGCTTCAAGTGTAACTCCGTTGCAATTCTCAAATAAAGATCTCTTCCAAGTGAGTTATGGTAAGTGACAAAAGGCCTCGCTTCTGCACCACCAACTGCTCCCTGTTTTACCAATTTAAGTCTTGTAAATGACTGTCAAAAATTGTTCAGGGAAAATAATAATGTTCTGTTGATATGAAAAAACCACTTAAAAAGTTTCCAAGAGATTTCAAGCTTGTACAGTTTCAGCTACAAAGAACTATGGCAAATCTGACATCACTATAGTGGTTTATCTTATTTTAAAGTACATAAGAAATCAGAATGTAGAACTAAATATTTGATTATGATAATTTACCAAAAAAAGCAGCAAAGATTGCTCAAAGAGAAAATGTCAAATCTGAAAAAGTTTCTCAATATAAGAGGCGCAGTATTTAATTTAGAAAAGAAAGAAAGAAAGAGAAAGCGCAGTAATCACAAGCAATAACTGCTGCCTAAGTGCTTAAGTCCTAATTTAGATCAAACACAGAATATATGCAGGTAAGTCCTCCAACTGCATCCAGGAAGTGTTGCACGATTATCATGATTATCAGATTATGTAAGTTTCAAAGAACATTTAATACAATATAGTCACAGTGCCATTCTTCTGTGCATTATAAACAAGATAAAATTGAAATTGTATGTAAGGATGCCCTTACTATAAGATTGCAGTGGTATTCTCTTAAAATCACCAGTTGCAGTGACTAGACTGTTGTTATCGCATACTAATATAGTTAAGAATGCCAATGATAAAATAATTTACTGCAGCCCTGTAAAATTTCTTTATCAACTAAAGAGTTATACATTGTGTTTCTAATTCACTCAAAGTTTACTCCATGCTTACATTGATATACTCAATACCACCACTTAATTCAATAAATTCACATAAGCTATATGAATAACTTTCCTTCCTTCAACTCTATCTTGGTAATGTGCATAATTAAAAGAACGCTAGACTGTTTTGTATTTAATTTTGACCAAATCTTTTCTTTTTCTTTCTTTTTTTTTTTGTCTTCCACATGAATTTAAATATCTCTTACATGATGAACCAGATAATCTCTGCTAAATATGACAACAGTCATAAACAATATTAAATATCTTATTCGCAACTAGAAATTTTTCCAACAATTATTTGCCTCGTTCTACTTAAACGATTGGCCAATCATCTTAATAGACCAAATAAATCAACAGTTGAATGAGAACTTTAACCAAGATCCAACATCTATTTATATCTTAGAATGGTGAATCCTGAGTAGGTTTGGAGGCTTCTCCGCATTTGGAGGGGAGTCGTTTACCTACTCCCCTCATGCATCTTTTCGTCTTTGGTGCTTCCTACTTCTCACCTGACCTTCTCTCATTCTCACTCTCACTCTTCATTAATTTGCTGCTTCATAGTCCCTCCTACTCAATCACTCTCACTCACTCCTCATTAATTTGTTAGGTCTTCATCTTAGAATGGTGAATCCTTAGCAGGTTTGGAGGCTTCTCTGCATTTGGAGGCGAGCCGTTTACCTACTCCCCTCATGCGTCTTTTCGTCATTGGTGCTTCCTACTTCTCACCCAACTTTCACTCATTCTCACTCTCACTCTTCATTAATTTGTTGCTTCCTACTCCTCACTCGATCAATCTCACTCACTAATTTGTTGGGTCTTTATCGGCATGGCCCTGCTTACACGTGCAATCCTCGACGGCATGGTGGGGCGGGATGGCGGTTTATAGGATAGCTACCCTTGCTTCGCAGCCGAATGGGGGTACCTTCCCTTCTCTTTGCAACTCCCGTACGGCCGGCAACGTTTAAGGATTCTGGTGGCTTGCCTCTTTCAGGGGAAATGATTTCGAAGCCCTAGTGCGCATACAGCCTGCGCCCTTCTCGCTTTCGATGATTTGATCGGTATTGGGTAGAGTGGTACGGGAATTCAATGAAGTACTTAATCCCTCCTTCTTCTTTGCTTAGAACCTAGCTCGCCGTACCGCATGCCCATGCCGTCTCTTCCTCTAGTTGCTTTGATCTGAGGAACAATATAGTGGGTTACTCAATCTCACTTCCTTGTTCTGCACCTAGCAGCCTATCTGACCATACGACGCCCCCTGCCCCTTCCCCCTGCGGGTTTTGCTTGGTTGCTTATAAATACAGAGATTGTTCTGGGGTTTTTTGGCCTTTCATGTACTCTTCCTCTTCCATTTTCTTCCTCTATTTCTAAACTAGTTATCCCGATAATTTCTGCTCTATTGGCCCCTTGCTCGCTGAATAAAGCCTTCTCTATTGTGGGTTCTCTCTCGGAGGGCTAAGAAAGGTGGGTTTTTTGTTCATTGAACGACCCCTCCCTTATTGAGGAATTGCTCTCGCGAGGCTTAGAAAGGGCGAGCTTAAAAATTGGGTATGCAAAGTGGTCATGTGCATATATGCAATTAGTCCATGTTGATTATTCGTCTGGTGATTTTATTAATACCTTCTCATTTCCTGCCTATGCATGTTGACGTGGTTCTCTTATTTTGATGAAGTTGTGGCTTGCAGGCGGTTTTGTGGTCATTGCGCTGAAATTGTCAGGTTGGTTTTTGATGTTTTCAAATTCTTATTATTATCTACATTACTTATACAATTTTGGATTTAACATCTATGTTAGCTTATGTATACTTTGTTGACTGTTACTTTTGTGCTATCTTGGTTTATTGATTATCTAAGAATTAATAGATATGGGTTTATATTTAGTTCTTAATTATTGTGAAAACAATCTGGCTTATATTAACTATTGTTCTTAATATTTATGCTAAGTTTTTATTCTACTATATTGTATCCAAATTGATTTATCAATCTATTAACTATGTAAAATTTTCTATCCATCATATTGTGTTTATTTTCTACCCGCCGCATCGCGCGGGTTCCTTACCTAGTTTCACATGAAGCTTTGTACAAGCAGTCAGAGAGTAATGCAACAATGTTAAGCTAGCATATCATGTTAGCACTGCCCCTCACAGATAGCCATGGCTAGATTGGGTTTTATTTTTAGTCAGATCCCGAATGATGAACAAATTTTTAGTTTAAAAAAACCTTCATTAGTAAGAAAAAAAATTGTCAATGACATAAATGTAAGCTAATATATTCTTCCATTCACTTACATCGCTATCTTTTTCTAAATGTTTCTCCATCATTTCTTCTTTTTCCAGTAAAACAACCCAATTATAAGCTTTTCAGTTAAAATTTAAACATGAAAATGGAATAGTTTTGAGACAACGTCATTGATGAAAACTAAATTTAAATAACAATAGTAATTCATTTGAATTTATCTCTGTATTAGTTTCATACTTCCATGAAAATGCTTGTCCAGCGTCATCACAAAGTACGGCAAATAACAGGCTCATCATTAAAAGGACAAAAAACCTGAACGAGAAAGACAAGTACATGTGGTAGACCTGCAGAACTGGAGTCTCAACTTCGATGAAACCCAAAGATTCCATTGTCTTGCGAATCTCAGACACAATCTGCATTAATAAACTATGAGATCTTCCAAACATTTATAAGTAAGAACACAAACGAGGGTAAACGTAAAATAATCAAGATGCACAATAGCTACTACAAGGGTGGTTTATCTTAATATAAGTATAGATGTACAAAAGCAACTACAAGGATAAGCCCAAGGAAATAAGAAGTTCCGTAAAGTTAAGCATGGTATATAAGTCACAACTTCCACAATACATTGACCTTGTTTGGATGTTGGAATAAGTTGTTTCTTGATACCTTATTTAGTATGAAGAATTGGAAAGTAGGAGTTTGATTTTTTCTACTTTACGCGCCGTGGCATCCATGATTTGGTAGGATAGCATATTTCATCTACAAGGTGATTTATCTTATTATGAAAAAATTGACTTGAAGGCATAGTATGCTATTCCAGCTATCCGTACTCTTAGCTTCCATTCATAAAAGAGAGTCGTCATACCGAATAGGATATCACTGGAAAACTTATTCCGATATCAATAAGAAAGTATTCTGAATACAGTATGCTATACGTTCACCACCTTTGCTCGTATTCGGAATACATCAGCAACCTCAGGATTTGCGATCATGTCAACATATCTGAATGTAAAGATAAATTCATTATTACATAGGGTTCCCAAGCTCAACTAGGTAATAAACATAATTTCTTGAAAGGATGAAGTATTATGTGGCTATCTCAACACATGAAAAGCAAATTTTAGATGTCTAAACTAATAGCAGTCAACTCCACATTGAGTCAATAGGATATAGCATAGGCATAAAAGAATCAATATGAAAGGAACTCGAAAGCATCACATAACATTCCTCCTGAGCATGCAAACAAGCAGCCTAGTAAAAATAGATACTGGTAGAGGAAATGTTAAGTGGCCAAACATTTATGAAGTAAGGATTAAAGTGTCGGTTGGTAGAGTGTAAGCCCTGTAGCAATGATACAGCTAGAAATTGTCTTCTTTTCAAACATTCGAGGAGTTTAAGATTGGTTTCCAAACTCGTCCTATTCCAAAAAATAAGAAAACCAGCTAGCATATTCTTTGCTTAAAGCCTTAAAAAGTTGGTTTAATTGCAACCATAAGTTGCTCTAGCACATTCTTCCACGAAGATTCCATGAATGTGCTACAGATTGCCTCGTTTGTTTTAGCTATGAATATCTATGAGCATCTATAACACTGCCCAACCACCCACCCAAAAAAAAGGAAAAAAGAAAATTAAAAAGTGTGTTTATTAGTCTATCGACATTTCTTGAACCATCCTAGAAAAATGAGATCACATAAGCTTCTTCCCTTCTGTTAGCCAAATGTTAGGTTGGTGCTGCTCACCAGAGTGAAGCACTTCTAGGAGGTAGGGCAAAGAGACACTTGGACCACAATAAGGATATACTTAGCCAGATTTTTAAAGCATCATAAGAAATCCTATGAATATTTTTGAACATTCCTAAACATTGAAAGAACGAGTATAGTATTGGAACAGCACTTAATGCAGTAGGCAGGAAAACATCATACATAGCATTAAAAAATAAGTAGGTAAAATCCAACCTCTGCCGGTATCGTTTATCCACATCAGTTAGGCCGTGGTATTTATCCGGTAGAGGTAGTAAAGATTTTGTAAGGATTTCGAAATACTTCACATAAACAGATAGCTCCCCTGCAACAAACAATCTACAATGAATCAACTTAATGTTCAAGCATCTTTAAAAATGGTAGATGATTTGGTTCCAATAGCATGTGTATCAGTGATAAAATTTTTGTTAGTAGTCCCAACAAGTGCCCAATTGCCCATATGTGTAATTGCTAACAAAAATTAGGCAGAAAAAGAATAACCTTCCAACCATACATCTCCTAATAGGATAGCATGTTCTGTAATTGAAAATAAAAAGAAGCGTAAAAAAAATTTAAAATCTGAGGCAAGGAATAAGATATAAAGGAGTTTGCTTCACAGATCACCTTTTTCTGTCTTCTTTATAGAACCACTTGCACCCAAAATATCACCGATATCCACAAATATCTTCAATTGTTCAAAATGATCATCTGTGAGGCTTTCCTTCTCACAGTATAACTGCCACCAGAATGCAACATATTAGAGGAGGAAATGAAACACACAAATGCACATAATATGTACTACTTTTAGCAGAATACATGACTAGAGTGTATGGATGACTTGTAAATGCGCAGTTCTTGAAGAAACACTTGAACAAAAAAAATCTAAACAAAGAACCAATATCTTTCATTAACGAAAAATGTTTTATTAACACATTTTGCAGAGTATTCAAGTCCAGCAAGACAAAGGCAAGATCAAGTATTCATGTACTCAAAATATGTAAGAAAAGTCAGAAAGATGAAAATAGGAAAATAGCCCTAACATGTTCAGATGGAATATAAGTCTAATAGAATTAGAGTAACCTGAATTGTGCCTGAATCATCCCTTAAAGTCAAGAAAGCAAGTTTTCCAAATGCCCTCCGAGCAATGACTCTTCCAGATATTGACACTGAAACTTCCTTACACTCTTCACCAGATGCCAAATGATTATAAGCATCTTGAAGCTCCTTCGTTGTATGACTTCTGTCCCACTTATATGCATATGGCTCATGACCTTTACTTCTTAATTCTTCTACCTAAACAAGCATAACTTAATATTGAAGAAACTGACAAGGTAAATACAAATATTCATTAGCTAACATTTACAGCAGAAACAAAGCTTTCCCAATGTTCTATAGCATGAAGATTGAACGGATATAACTGAAGTAGAGACTAAAGGTAACTCATCAAGTCCCCATCTTGATTTACTTTTTCTTTTTCTCATTTTGAAAAGAAGAACTAGAATCAAATAAATGGCAACAAATAGATTAAGTTCATCAGGGTTAAAATAGATAGGTTGGGATTAGTATGACTTCAACAAGTATGTCACAGATATTCTTTCTAAAAGAACAGCAGGTTTAAGCATGTCAACCTTCTAGAAAATATTGAACTATCATATATGTTATGGTATAGATGTATAAAGTTTGAGAACATCTACTTCTGGTAGAATGTGATCGGAAGCATTTGATAGGTAAATAACTAAACGATTTCTTAAACCTTCTGTACTGAGTCCTTTGTAAGTACTACAGTTAGACTACTTTCACCACTACAACTTTCATTGCCATTCACTTGTAATTGTTTGCATCTTATCCAAAGTGCTTTAGAGGTTTCAGCTGGACTAATCAACCTTAGCTCCAAAAGACACAAGACGATGAATGACAACAAATTAGATATTCAGTTTAGCATGATATTTTATAATTGTTGTTATTTTTGGACTGTTACCAAACTACTTTTATCATTTCTAGTTCAGACAGTCACTTGAATATATTGTCCCCAAAAAAGTCTATCAAGTGCATATGACTAGATTCTAACGTATAATTTGGTCCAAAGTGTAACTCAAGTACTAAAATAGGTCAAAAAATTAAACTCGGAGGCAACATGACTAATATGACTAATATAACATGGCAACTGCAACCTATTATAAATGGGTCACGTGGGGTTGGCGCAACACAACCCACTTAAGCCAATTTGATAAAACAAAGTCAATGTAAACAACTCAATATGAGTCATCAAACCTATTAACTCATTTTGCAACGTCAAAATCATGTTTTATTTTAACCAACTCACTACCTTTTCTAAATTACCCGAAAGTATGATAAACTTATTTGGTGCAAAACTATATCAGCAAAATTTTCCACAAAATCCCACCTAAGATAAGGTAAAGTATGTGTTTCTATTGGGATGAAATAGTGCTAGCTCATCGTGTCCATAATTGCCGTCATTGTAAATTATTTTAAGGCAAAAGATGATCAAAAGCCGCCCAAATTATGAACCGTTGGCAACTTGGTTACCTAAACTTTCTTTAAATTTCAATATCTAACCTTTTTAAAATTATGCTTTGATTACCCCAACGCTATCTGCAAAACTCAAGAAAATTTTAACTGCACCCACCACATCTGTACATATATGCACAGATCTACCATCTGCCTCCTTTTTGCCTCATACTTCAACCTCTACCGCCCAGTAGAATTGCAATCTTCACTTCATTTAAAATTTGGATGGTTTAAGTGAAAGTATGGGATGGGATGGAGGGAAGATGACAATGCGACGCACGGATGCACAAGGTGCATGCAATAATTTGCCGAGCAGTTGGGGATAGGTTTTGATATCAATACTTTAGGAAGGTTAGGTACTTAATTTAATGTTCAAAAATCCATTTGCAAACGGCTTGTAATTCAGCCATTCAGGTAGCCTTAGTACACTTTTTTCGTTATTCTGAAACATACTCCAGAACGATGTACTAGCATGAGAACATGCTAGAATGTCATGATAATGCAAGTCAGAGATGAGCCCAATCGATAAAGAATTCGTAAATTACAATATAGTTATTAATCTATTAATCTACTAATGATATATGTTAAAATAAAATTTAAATTCTAAGATTAATTTATTTTAATATAGTTGAGATTAATTACTATCTGTGCATTGCACAGGATTAAAGCTAGTATGAAATATAACGCGCATTGTTAAGTAAAATATTGTTTAACCAATCTTGGTAGGAGAAAAGAAGATCCAAAGTTTATTAGGAGGTAGTGCACAAACAATGATAAGACTTAATATAAGACTTTGCAATAGATAAAGCTAGCCAGGAAAAAAAAAAGACAATTTCTTGTAGACATCCCAGGATCTAATAATTAAAGGCTTGTTTTTTGGCCCTTTTATAATATATTTCTAGTAGTCAAAACTATCAAAGCAAAACAAATTATTTTCTCAATTACTCATAGGTCTAAATATTTTGGAAACAATATTTTACAAGCACATTTTGAATCACTTACATATCATTTTGTGTCTTACTTGGATTCTAGGAATCAAAACCTAATACGGGATGTATGTCCTTACTGTGCCATCTTGTTGTCAACTTTTGAAATCAGAGAATGTAAAAGAAGCAAGAGTAAGAAGTAAATTTTACCACAGTCATTAACACAAACCATGTACAGGTTAACAACAGAAGTTTGACAGGAACTCGCAAAGGTGAAGTAATTTTGACCCCACAAATCATAACTAAAATTGAAGAAGACAACAAAGCAAGGATTTGAGTGCTCATCGGCATGGACCGTATCCACCGTGCCGTATCGTGCCAACAAGATATCGGCACGATAAAGCCTCCGTGCAGATAACACAGCTCAAAACCTTCTTTTCTTTAAATTAGTAAGTAATTTTCGTAATAAAGTTCAAAAGATTTGGTAGAAATACATAATAATAAGCAACTAGAAAATTTCTATTGCTAGAAAAAATAAATATTTTATGTCATTATACGTCGGCACGACACATATGTATTTTTTATGATCAGCACTTCTCGATACGGCCTAGCACGCATTGTACCATATCATGCCGACAATTTTTCGGCGCGACTCTGTACCGCGGTAGTTTAATCCTTGCAAGTTGCAACGAAGGAAGAAAGTTCTAATAAAGGAAAGCACAGACTGGCCTTCTTGAGCCGAATGGCGCGGACGGACTCGCGGTCGGAAGTGGAGGACGAACTCCGGCGGCGGCTGCGGTCGGAGGTCGCGGCGTTGCCGGCAGGGGCGGCGGCGGCGGAGCAGCACCGGACTTGGTGGAATCTGAATCTGATCCTGGAGGTGGTGGGGACGGCGGCGGCGGCGGCCATGGAGGCGAAGCCGATGAGGTGGGAAGAAGCCCTCCATACCCTCAGGGCACCCATCACTACTTCGTAACGGCAGCAGCCGAGGTACAAGTAGAGGGTTGGAGAGAAGAGAAGTGGAGGCGAGAGGATCCAGGAGGAGTTAGGGCAACGGAGCTGTAACAACCTGGAGAGAAAGAGAGAAGCTCGGAAGAAGAGATGAGATGATCAATTTTCAGTCCATCTGCTCTCAGCCCGTGTTTGGTTCGTACTTGGAGTCGGAATCTTAGTTAGTAAATTCGCAAATTAGTCGCGAATTTTTGAAAAAATAAATTAAATAGCTGTTTTCGTATTTTTCGAAAAAATTCGGAAAAAAACACGAATGTTCTAAGAATAATAATTAATTCGTAAATTATTCGGAATTCGCGAATAATTCGTTTAAAAGTTTGGCTTTGTGTTCGTGCCCAGTTTCAAGACTCAGGCCCATGCGTCGCGGCAGTACTAACCCACACACGTGCGCGTCACAAGTGCACGCCAAGAAAATTTCAAAAGAAAGAAAGAAAAAAAAAACATTCTTTCCCAACCTTTCCCAAAAAAAAAATAAAAAAAAATTCTCTTTCTAAACTTTCGCGCTCCTTTTCTCTAAAAAAAAAAAAAGAAAAAATAGTAGATCGAAAAAGTTTAATTTTTTATGGACTATCTTAATCTCTTATTTGCTTAATTATTTATTATTTTTGAGACATAATATAATTTGCTATTTTTTGTACTTAATTAACTTAATTTTGTAGCACTTTATTCTTATAATCTTAAGAAATATGAGCATTTATACTAATAACATAGATCTTGAGAGAAAAAACTTAATTTAATAGCCGAATTTTTTATTCCGCATTTTTAATTGATGAACGTATAATATCCGTATAAATCACGTATCCGAATAATTGGCGAATCTATTTTTTAGCAGTATTTTTCAACGAATTTAAAAATTAAAAAACAAATTTTAAACGAATTATACCTGTACCGAATCTTTGCCAAATCCGAATTAACTAACTATGGTCGGAATGCGAATCGGAATTAAAATAAGTTAAAATTGGAATCCTAATAACTCATTATTATTTGAATTGAAATTATTTCCTGTTTGGTTCAAGTGAATATGAAAAACGTAATCAAATTAAAATACTAACATTTTATTTATAATATATTAATTTAAATTTAAATTAAAAATTTACATCAAAATTTTGAAATAATGTTCAAATTTTAAATTTATTTTTAAAAAAATTTAAACTTTGAAGTTGAGTGGATAATTCAAAATATGAAACTAAATTTTAATTTATTCAAATTCAAACTTAAAATTACAGTTTAAATTTTAATTTGAATCCATAAATTTAATTAAGTTTGAAATAAAATTTGAATAAAACTTTATATGAGTTAAAATTTAATTTAAATTCAAATTCATAGTTTATATTCGAAATACTTGATTAAATTTTAATTTTTAATTTAAGTTCAAATTAAAATTAAAAATTATATATTTAAGTTTTAAATTTTAACTCATATTTTAATTAAAAAAGCTGAAAAAATAAATTTAATCCGAATAAATATCCATTCCGTCCGGATTCAACTTCCAATCCGACCTCCTAGGCTGGATTGAAAAAAGAGGTGATTGGGGATTCCCGTCCCACTTCGGAATCGGAATTAGAATGGGACCCGCGTACCAAACACCTACAAATGAATTCATCCATTCCGATTCCGATTCCAGGGTGAAAAAGAAGCGAACCAAACACGCCCTCAGAGTGTTTGGCCTTGGCGTTTTGAAAAATAAGGGCTTTTTTTTCAAATAGCCCCCTAGAAATTTTTACTTAAAAAAGAGTCCTATCAAAATTTAAATTGTAAAAACGGCTCTAGCCCTGCCACGCAGGCGCCACATCAGCGTCAAGCGCCACGTCAACGACACGCGGGTAGGGCTGGGGTCCAATGTGTTATTCAAGGACTTGATCCCGCAACAAGTAACCAGAGAGAGAGTCGGGCAATACATGAAACACGATGAACCATTCACCATGTTTAATACAACCACCATAATTTAGAAAATATTTTAGCGCAAAAAATCGCAGAATACAACATCACAACGCAACAACAAATTGAATACAACAATATCAGTAATTCAACATTAACAATGCAGCAACAAATCCAACAGAATATCAATAAAGCATAAATACCATATCATCACAACAGAATATCAATAAAGTATCAATACCAGACCATCACAACAGAATATCAAAAATTAAAGAAAGTTTCCGCGACCACGTCACCTACCACGTCCGCGACCACGATCAACACCATACTCATCAAAAGGCTCTAAGACCTCTAACTGGTCGAGATACTCGATAACAGCACCCTCAATAACCAGCTAAGTGTCCTGCGTCTCGATCACCCGTCCGATCTCGTGCTCAATCATAGCAGGTGTCGATAGTATGTTTGGCTGCGGAGGAGCTGAAGAGGAGGGTTGATATGTATGAAGATATTGCATATGTCGTTGGCACCTATGATAAACAATATCAACTGACCGAGGTGGATCCTCTGGTACTAGTGCCGGTGCCATGTTCATAACATAAGGTGGCTCCTCTATCGGTGATGATGGCACTACAGTAAAATATACTTTTGCCGGCGGTTTTTGTGACATTTACCGACGGTTTAAACCGCCTCTAGAAACTGTAGCAGCGGTTCAACAACCGCCGCTAGAGCGCCGTGAATACCATCGTCTCTACACTGTAGCGGCGGTTTTAACGACCGACGGGGTAGGTTGCGGCGGTCCGGTACCGGCGGTTATAAACACTGCTAGTTATTGAGATTATACAACAATTAAAATTGGTAGCGGCGACTACCTATAAAATTTTTTAAATAAAATCCTGATTATCCTATTTGTTTAGACGGTTTAAACAGCCGCTACCTAGAAATTTTTTTAAATAAAAAATAATTATTTTTATTGTTTAGGCGGTTTAAACCGCCAATACCTATAAAATTCTGCAACTACAAATCTGAATTTCTTATTTGTACCGACGGTTTAAACCACCGGTACATATTTTGCCAAATTATAATAATCATCCACATATCGGCAAATGAATATCAAACTTGAATACAAATTACGATAAAAGGCAATAAAATATAATCTACAAAGTATAATAACCAAATGAGCTCATCAAGTATCAAATTTTAATATAAAGCAATCCATCACATAGTAGCTAACCATTTTGTAACACATCAAAACACAAACACTATCCCGAGCATACATAGTCAAAGATCACTTGTGATGCACCAAAACACATATGTCATAGTCTAAACTTCAACAAAAAACAGTAAAATAGAAATTCACGAGTTCTTTACTAAACAAAATGTAACTCATCTTTTAATTCATTGAGTTCTTAATTAGTAAACAAAATATGATTCTTGTCTTTCAGTGGTTGCATTCAAATGGTTCGCCCGTGAAGAATGGTTTGTGGCTCGTGACTTGAATTTGATGACCGAATGTTAGGAGAAGAACAATTTGCACTTCCATGATCTACAACCTGAAAGTAAAAAATGCAATATAAGTATATTAGTTCAAACAAAAGATACACCAAGTTAATCTACACATTATGGAACACTACAATAAATATGGCATATAGTAGCAATTATAAAATTGTCGCTAAAAGTAAAAAAATTATTGCTATAATGCATAGCGGCAGTTTTACAACTGTCGCTTATAAAGCAGTCGCTATTTAATATAGCGACAGTTTCATATTTAGAGACAGTTTTTTTAAAATATTACAACACTTTGATAACTGCCACTATATGTATTTTTTAAGTCAATTTCGATGACTTATAGTGATTATTTTTGAACTGTCGCTTTTAATTTCAATAAATAGCTACATTTTTTCAACTGCCGCTATATTTCTATACATGTTGATTTTATTAATTTTGTAGCAACAATTCTTCAGCCGCCGCTAATAGCTTAAGTAGTTTTATAGCCCAATTTTTAACCGTCGAGTTGAGATACATAACTAAATTTTATAAAAGTATGTTTTAACCGCCCTGTCACGCCCCGGGTTGCACATTCACCGGGCACGCCGTCAAATCCGCCGTATACAAAAGAATTTCCTCTGTATACGAAGCGTAGTTGTACCTGTATAACATACAATGCTACAAACAGTAGCATAGAGCTGAAGTAAACTATAAACACGCAGGTAGGAAAACAAACTTTATATACATACAATCGCAGATATAAAAGAACACTACTCGCTCCAGCGAGTTCAACTGTATGTACAAAAGTGTCAAACAAAAAAACCACTCCAAAGGTGTCACTACCTGCAGGAGGATCCTCTAGCTCAGTACTCGACGGGGAAGGGCTCTAGCTCGCAACGCCCTTGCCTCGATCCGACTCGAGACGGAGCAAAGAACAGCAACCGAAGGCTCCCGTAACAACAGTGGAAGAAAGAGGGCGTGAGAACTACTATAAAAATAAGTAGTCCTCAGTGGGTACCGCCCTAAACACATCGGTCCACCCACTAAGTCTACAGGGTAAGCAAGAAGTAGAAGAAGCTGGAAACCCTCGACAGCTAAACTAAAAATCCTATACTATTGTGCTCAAAACCACCCTCTGTAGAACAAGTAAAAGCTGACCCAATCTTACGAGGGACTGTGAAAGCACCCGTCCCGCCTGTCTAGGCAACACTACAACTACCCCAGGGATAGCTAGCGGAGAGCAAGTCCACAACGAGGACGCAGCGACACCAACGCAAAAGCATAAAGCCAGACTCCGGAGCGGCACTCGTGGGCGCGAACCAACCGAGTATGCAAGTGTATCTCTGTCGAGCTCAATCTGGCTCTCACAGGCATAGTCAAGTACACTGGGTCTAATCACTAATACACCACGTGCCCCTTGGCACAGACTGTAACCACACAGTACACTGGGCCCACCGTCAAACCTCCGACGGTGCCCAACAACCAGCACGACTAGACTCTGCTGAAAGGTAAGCTCAGCATCCCCAGCGCGAGCGTAAAAGCAAACTACACGACCCTGGTATTCATCGCACTCCCACGGCGATGATACGACACAAAACGCTCCTAGAGCTAAATCCCAGTAGTGTAAGCTAGTGACGATCCAAAACGTGATTTTCTCCTAAGTCAAATCCAAGTCCAACATGTAAGGAATTATATACTCTCAATGCATGTTTTAAATCCAGGTTTACTCTACAATATTCATGCATTCGGGCTACCACTAGTTACATCAACAAATAAGCATACATGTTGGCTAATTCGGAACATAGGAGTGAAACGATGAAATCCCACCTTAATGTTCAAATCCTAGCAGTGAAGAAGGTGGCCCAGATTCCACTTGATCCCTCACTGGTCCGCCGAAGTCCGGAGTTTCCTGCTGTGAAGAGGCAAATGCACGATTTCACGAATTCTGTCCGAAAAACAGCGACTGAGAAAGCTTAAAGTTAACCAAGCTAACCTTATCCAAATTCAACGATTCAGGGCTCGAAATCTTCGTCTCGCAGTCACGAATCCAACGCCGCAAGTTTCGACGCGATCCGACTTCCCTGTGCGGAGAACTAGCCAAAGTGCCACGGCCGACGCCGGAAAACAAAGAACCGCACCTCGTAAATCGCTGCAATACGGCGCTCGGTAAAGATGGGGTCCGAACGGGGAAACCTACTCCAAATCGAGCAAGTAAGGTCTCGTTGGAATCGTCTGGAAGTCGCGGATCCAACGCCCCAGGTTTCGCCGGATTTCGACTCTCTTACACAGAGAACAAGCCAAAACGCCGCGGGTCGACGTCGCAACAAGAAAGAATGGCAAAGAAGGTGCGAAAACGAAGAAATCCGAAGTGAACGGAGGGATGTCGATGGCCAACTCACCTCAGGAAACACCCTAGCACTATCGCTGAGTCGATGGCGACGGCCTCTCGCGCCCGCCTAGCTCCTTCGCAGTGTCAGGACGTCGCAAACCCGCGGAAACCACACGTCGGCGTGTCGTCGTCGAAGCTCGAGCTCCTTTTGAGCTAAGGGAGCAAAGAAGAAGAATGGAAGGAGAAGAAGATGGAGGAGATGAACTCCTCCCTCTCTCCTCTCTCGCCGCAAGTAAGGGGGAGAAGGGGGTGATGTGACAAGTGTGCACAAAAGTCAAACTGCACCATACCTCCACTTTGTACCGGTACAAAACCCCACTTGTACCGGTACAAACAGGCAACCCGAGAGCCTAACCGCGCAGGGCTATACCGGTATAGCCCTGGTTGCTATACCCAGATAGAACCGTCGCCGTACGATAGCAATCCATTTGTACCTATAAGATTTCACGTAAAAACCTCGCTATTTGCAGATTTTTGTGACACACGTCGTCTCTCGCGTTCCCACGGGGCCCGTTTGGCGTCTGTTTGGCGCTAACGCAACTCAGGCTTGTCCCGACACTCTCCAGAGCTGTAGACAAGCCTCAGGTGTAATTTTTCAGGTCTCTACACGCCCAGTGAGATGTCTAAATAAAAATAACAATCTTAATATTTTTTCACATATGAAAATAACATTTAAAGCTTATTTTTCAAATAAACTGTATTAGCATAGCTGATCAATATAAAAATAAAAAGTACACTTTTAGTAATTATTTAAAAATATAAAAGTATTACAAACTAACTAATCATTTAAATAAAATTAAAATGACAAATAGTCTAAATAAATTGTATCCACATGTAGCACGCTCATTAATATTAAAGAAAAGTGGAAAACAAAACAAAACAAATTCTTTAGTAGCCCAAAGTCCTTCCACAATGATCACCTACGAATATATTTGACCTGCAAAATGAAGACATAAAAATATATTAAGTCTTTATTTCAGTATCATCAAATCTGAACCATAAGAACTTCAAAATAGTATTGTACTCACGAAAGTAGAAGGCTAAGCAATAATCTGGAACACAACATCTCCATTAGTTTTGAATTTTTCATATAATATAATTAACTTTTTAGAAAGAACCATTGCTATTTCAATATAAATTTTTCAAAACTGATTTTCCAACTTATCACCCCTACTTGCGTAGTTAGATCTTTACTTATAAGAGTTCCTTGAGCAACACTATGATAAGGCCTATAAGGACTTTTTAAAATCACCTCCGCTCTCTCCCGCAAGTTTGTAGAATATATAATTATATCTTAATAAATATTTAATTTTTAAAATATTAATATTGCAATATAATACTTGTAAGAAAGGAAAGAATTATGAATTTGATCACTCGATAACTAACACAAAAAATTAAAGGAAAATGACGATGATACACTTCTACTCTAAAGATTGGTTGGCTGCAATGATGTAGAGACCTGAATTTTTCACCTGAGGCTTGTCGACAGCTCTGGAGAGTGTCGGGACAAGTCCGGGTCGTGTTAGCGCCAAATAGACGCTAAACGGGCCCCGTGGGAACGCGAGAGCTGCGTGTGTCACGAAAACTGCAACAGCGGTTTTTCCGTGAGTCGCGAGTATAAAGTTGGTTGCTATACGAGACAAGAACGGCTGCTATACCTATAGCCACCAGGGCTATACCGGTATAGCCCTACGCAGATGCTCTCGAGTTGCCTCGTTTGTACCCAAGACAAGGGGGATTTGTACCCAGACAAAGTGAAAGCATGGTGCGCTTTGACTTTTTGGGCACTTGTCACATCACCACCACTTCCCCTTACCTTGGAGAGAGGAGAGAGAGAGGGCCTTCTTCCCCTTCTTCACTTGTCGCCGTCGTTTCCCTTAGCCACCAAGGAGTTGGAGGAGCTCAAGAGAGAAGCCCGAACTCCGCCGACGACGCGCCGAGGAGCCGATCGAGCGAGTTTTCGACGAGGTGACGTGGTGAGGAGGCCGTGCGACAGCCGTTCCTCGCCTTCCTCGACAGGGTGCTGCCGCAGGGAGGATTTCCGAGGTGAGTGGCACATCGAGTTCACTTTTACGGTTTTAAACTTCTACCATTTTCGAACTGCACTACCACTGCTGCTGACAGCCGCGTCGACCCGCGGCGTTTTCACTATATCTCTGTGTAGGAGAGTCGAAACGCAACGAAACTTGGGGCGTTGGATCCGCGACTTCAAGACGATTCCAACGACACCTTACTTGCTGGATTTGGAGCAGGTTTGCCCGTACGGAACCCATCTTTACTGAACCGCTGGTTGCCGGCAGATTCTGAAATGCCGAACTGCAGGATTCCAGCGTCGACCGTCGGTGTTTCGCCTTGATCACAGCGTAGGAGAAGCGGAATCCAGCGAAACTTGCGGCGTTGGATTCGTGACTGCGAGACGAAGATTTCGAGCCCTGAATCGCTGAATTCGGATAAGGTTAGCCCTGTTGGATTAAAGCTTTTCTCAGCCGCTGTTTTTCCGGTAGATTTTGTGAAATCGGTGTGACGTGGAGCTACTTTATTCCAGCAGGAGACTTTGGACCTCGGCGGACCAGCGAAGGAACTCTTGGACGCGGGCCACTTCCTTCGCTGCCAGGGAATCGCTATCGAGGTGGGTTTACATCGGAATACTCCTAAGTATTAATAGTCGACATGTATAAACTGTGGTTTCGACTAGTATGTGATAGCTCGAATGCATGGATTAGGATATGAATATCTGAACTTGGAGCATGCTTATCAAGTACTTAGTTTTATACATGTTGAACTTGGATTTGACTTAGGAGAAAACCTCATTTCGGATCGTCATTAGCCTACACTACCAGATTTAGCTCTAGGAGCCGTTTTATACCGTATCATCGCCGTGGGAGTGCGATGGATACCAAGGGTAGTGTAGTTTGCTTTTACGCTCGCGCTGGGGATGCCGAGCTCACTTTTCAGCAGAGTCTAGTCGTGCTGGTTGTTGGGCACCGTCGGGGGTTTGACGGTGGACCCAGTGTACTGTGTGGTTACAGTTTGTGCCAAATGGCACGTGGTGTGTTAGTTCTTGGACCCTGTTACTGGACTATGCCTGTGAGAGCCAGATTGAGCTCGACAGAGATACGCTTGCATACTCGGTTGGTTCGCGCCCACGAGTGCCGCTCCGAGTCCGGCTTAGTGCTTTTGCGTTGGTGTCGTTGCGCCTCGCCGTGGGTTGCTCTCCGCTAGCTACCCCCGGGGTAGTTGTAGTGTTGCTTCGACGTGCGGGACGGGTGCTTTCACAAATCCTCATAAGATTGGGTCACTTTACTTGTTCTACGTAGGTGGTTTAGAGCAGGATAGTATAGTAGTTTCTAGCTGTCGAGTGGTTCCAGCTTCTTTTACTTTCTTGCTTACCCCGTGGACTTAGTGGGTGGACCGATGTGTTAGGGCGATACCCACTGAGGACTACTTGCTTTTATAGTAGTTCTCACGCCCTCTTTCTTCCACCGTTGTTGCAGGGCCTTCTGCTGTGGCTGCTGCTCCGTCTGAGTCGGACCGCGGGAAGGGCGTGGCGAGCTAGGGCCTACCCTTCGAGTTCTGTGCTGAGTTAGAGGATTCTCCTGCAGGTAGTGATAGTTTTTGGGTTTGACACTTTTGTACATACAGTTGAACTCGCTGGAGCGAGTAGTGTTCTTTTGTATGTATATAAAGTTGTTGTTTTTCCTACCTGTTTGTTTATAGTTTATTTCAACTCTATGCTACTGTTTGTAGCATGTATGTCTATACAGGTACAGCTACGCTTCGTATACAGAAGAAATTCTTTTGTATACGGCGGATTTGTCGGCGTGCCCGGTGAATATGCAACCCGGGGCGTGACAAATGATGATTGAGGTGTTGCCAAAGGTTGATCTTCTATTGGTTCCAATGAACTATTGAGGTGTCTATGATGCTATTTGAGGCCTGATGGTTGTTCCAATCAAGAGAACAATAACCAGTTGCCTACTCTTTCAATATATTTCCATTTGTAGCAATTTGACCAATTGTATCTCAACCTTGGAATTAAAATTGGGGAGCAAAACTTGATTACCTGATGCTCACAAGGTGTTTGATGAAATTCCCATTCACTGGACCAATTTTAACTATGAACCAAGAACTTGTTGCTTCTACGACCCTTCTATCAACTTAATTTAAGTAGCAATGATAAATATTCTTGTGATGTTTATCAGGTTTGATCCCCTATTAACCAATTCTTGCACACATACAATCAATGATTTAAAAGGATTCAAAGATTTTTACAGTACCTGAAGAAAAAGGGTTTGGAAAAGAACTTTTGGGGAGAAAATAGACTAATTCATTTCCATTCTACTATGCAAAGTTAACATTTGTACTAACTTCTCGCTTCCCCTGCTTACTACTAACTTCTAAACTATTACAAGAGAGATACCTACAATGTGGGTTGCTGAGGGAGCTTGGCATGGACAGCAGATGTGCAAGACACGGCGACCGGCGGGGGCGACGTTGGTAGGGGCGGCGGCGACCGACGAGGGCTCCTGGAGAGGGAGGTACTGAGAGATAGAGAGAGAAAGGGCGAAGCAAGACAGCGAGGGGGGTGTCGGGGTCGGGATGGGGGTGGGGTTTACCTAATGAAGACGGTGAATAGTTCACCGTCTTCATAAGGTGGCGAACGATTCATCGTCTATGGAGACGGTGAACGATTCACCATATACTCTGGGAGACGATCCGTGAAGGACGAGGTGCTGTTGTTGCACTTAAGATGGTGTGGGAGAAATACAAATAAGACGGTGAACTGTTCACCATCTTCATGAAGACGGTGAACAGTTCACGATCTTATGAAGACGGTGAATAGTTCACCGTCTTATCTAGGCCACAAAAGCGGGGGTTGCGCGGGAGATTTGCTAAGAATGCGGTGAATGGCTCACGCCTTCAGAAGGCGGTAAACCATTCACCGTCTTCTCTAGAACCTTGGGCAACCGCGGGGTTCCTTGGGGATTTGCTGACAAGGTGGTGAATGCTCCAGGCCTTGATAAGGCGGTAAACGATTCACCGTCTTTTCGAGGGTGCCTGGAGAAGGCGATAAACAATTTACAGTCTTATCTAGGGCAACTTGGGGTACGCACGGAATTGCTGAGAAGGCGGTGAATGGTCCACGCCTTGAGAAGGTGGTGACCATTCACTGCCTTTAAGAGGGTTGTCCAAAGATTCACCGTCTTTGTGAGAAATGCTGATGTAGCGCTGAGGTGGTGAGAGGAGGGTTAGTTTTACAAATAAAAGTTTGGGAGGGTTATTTTGCCAATTATGAAATTCCACAAGGTCATTTTAAAAAAAAGTCCCATGTTCAGCTCGATTTTTCGGCCAGCTTGTGGTCGGTTCGTTTATAGCTCGCTCGTGTTGGGCTCGTCGATGCCCGGAGTGTTCCTCGGCAGTCGGCACGCACGCACGCTCGCTCGCTCAAAACGGAAAAAGAAAAAGAAAAAACCAATCGCTGAAAAAAACATTTTACCCTGGCTTCTCGACCCTGCCTCCGCCCCCGTCCCTCCCACCTTCACCATTTCCTTCCGGCCGCTCGCCGATCGCCGATCGCGCCCACACGCCGCTCGACATCGAAGATCGGGTTCTTTAGAACCCTCCTCGCCCCGGGCCGCGCACCGCTCGCCATCGGAATGCCCCGCGTGGCCGAGCATTGGAAGTTTTGAACCACCCCAGGTCGCGCACCGCTCGCCATCGGAACCCCCTGCGAGGCCGAGCATCGAAAGTTCAGAACCACGATGTCCGCTTTCCGCTTGCCACCGAACCCCCCGCGAGGCCGAGTGTTGCTCACCATCGGAACCCCCCGCGTGGCCGCGCACCACTCGCAGTCTGCTTCCGAGTTCCGCTGTTCCACTGTCGCACGCCCACTTCATCTGGCACAAGACTACAAATTCATATTTTTCATGACTATGAGTGGAGTTAATATTTGCTATTATCTGTAGGTTAAATGCCAAATTTTTAGAATCCTAGCAATAATTGTTTTTTTCTCACTAGTTAATTTTGATTTCTGTTTATAACAGTTTTCTTTTTTATGTATGGTTGATATTGTTGCTGTTGTGTTTTTCTTTCATCCAAAACATCCTTCTCTTCCTCTAAACTCCGGATTTCCATAGTAGTCCTAATTAAGTTGTTGTTACCATAGTTAGTTAATTCGCGAATTATTCGCGAATTTTTGAAATGCCGTTTAAAACTGCCGTTTCCGAATTTTTGCCAAAAATTCGGAAAAATTCGCGGTTTTTTGAGCAAAAATAATTATTCGCGAATTAAACAAGATTCACGAAAAATTCGGCCCAAAAAAGCGGCCCTCTTGGTGCGGCCCGCGAGTCTGCGTCTCTGCGACTGCGAGCGGACTGTGGGCCTCGCGGTGGCCCAAAACAGGGAATCTCAACTGTAGCGAAAAAAAAAAAAAAAAAAACCCTTTCTGAAAAGGCTTTTTTGCATAAAAAATCCACTTATTTTCGGCTGTTGCAAAACCGGGCCACTTTTTTTGTTTTTGCAGATTCGGTCCACTTTTTCAGCAAACTGACCAAAATATCCTTATTATTTTTTCTCTCTCCTCTTTTTTTTTTCTCTCGTTCCTTTTTTTCTCTCTCCGAAGAAGCAGCGGAGGCCGAGGCGGAAACAGCCCGCCTCACCTCCGCCCCGCACGCCCTTGCCCGTGCACCCCCGCACTCCTCTTCTCCGACCCTACCGAGGCCGCGCCGTCACCATTTTTCTCCACTAGGGCACGACGACGTCAAGACTCAGGCTCTTTTCCTTCCCTACGCGTCGGAACGCCGAGACGTCGTCGGAGGCGGCGAGATTGTCTCCGACGACGTTACAGTGGTTGCGATAGAAAACAAAGAAAATGTGGTGAAAAAAAAATAATAGAACAAAATAAGAATAATAAAAAAATTATTTTTTTCTTCATAAAAAGATCAAAAAATTTAGAAGAAGAAAGAAAGCGATGAAATTGCACTCTTAAAATATGATTACATTGTTTTAAAAAAAATTTACACTGTTTTACTAAAAATTACACTATTTTATATATAAATTACACTCTTTTAAAATAAATTTTACACTTTTTAAGCCAAAGTTGCACCATTTAAAAAAATCTTGCACTATTTTTTTTTCTCTTTCTCTTTCGCTCCTCTTCTTCTTCCCCGGTGGACACATACAAATAAATAAAAAAAAAAAATGTTTTGCGCTTTTCCACACCCAACCAATCCAACACCCTACTCGACAAAGAAAAAGAAAAGCAAAGCAAAGCTATTCTCAACGCTTCTCTATTTCTCCCTCCTTCCTCGTTTTTTATTTTATTTTATTTTATTTTATTTTATTTTATTTTTATTTTTTGCGAATCCTAATAACCATGTCCGTCGATAATTACACGAAGCCACTTCTCCTCAACCATGCCCGTCTGGGCGACGCGGATCGGGAGCGCAAGGTCTTCGCCTCTTCTTCGCCCGCACGTAGCTCCTCGCCTCCTCTCCAACGCGTCCCGCGCGCTCGCATCGGCGCGCGCGGCCAGCGGTGGCCACGCTCCGCCGCAATAGCGTCGCGCCACGCTCGGCATTGACCCGTCGCCGCCGCTCGCGGCCGAGGGAGACTTCCACGCCAGCCTCTTCGCGGACGCCTCCTTCGATTTCGAGTTCTCCAACGTCTTCGACCACGCACTCTACCCGGTCTGCTTCGCCGCCGAGATCGAGCACACGCTGCGCCCCGGCGACGTTCGCCGTGCTCCATGTCGCCTTCCACCGCGGCGGCGACAAGTACTCCGCCAACGACATCCTCAGCCTCGACGGCGTCCTCACCCTCTTCAACTGCTCCCACCTCCTCCGCGTCTCCAAGATTGACGCTTTCGGCCTCGACATCGAGCTCATCCTCGGGCAGAACACGAACAATTTTTTAGTGCAAGATTTTTTTCATTTATTTGTATGTGTCCACGGGAAAGAATAAGAAGAGGAGGAGAAAGAGAAAGAGAAAGAGAAAAATAAAAGAAGAAATAGTTCAAGATTTTTTAAAATGGTGCAATCTTGGCTTAAATAGTGTAAAATCTATATAAAAAGAAGGCAATTTATATATCAAATAGTGTAAGTTTCAAAAGTTGTAAATTTTTTTAAAACGGTGTAATCATATTTTAAGAGTGTAATTTCATCATCTTCTTTCTTCTTCTAAATTTTTTGATCTTTTTATGCAGGAAAAAAATAATTTTTTTATTTTTTATTATTCTTATTTGTTTTTATTATTTTTTGTGTCACCACTTTTCTTTGCTTTCTATCGCAACCACTGTAACGTCGTCGGAGACGATCACGCCGTCGCCTCCGATGACGTCTCGGCGTTCCGACGTGTAGGGAAGGAGAAGAGCCTGAGTCTCGACATCGCCGTACCCTAGTGGAGAAAAAGGGTGACGGCGCGGCTTCGGTAGGGTCGGAGGCGAGGAGGGCGGGAGTGCACGGGCAAGGGAGTGCGGGGCGGAGGCGAGACAGGTTGTTTCCGCCTCCGCCTCCGCCTCCGCCTCCGCTGCTTCTTCGGAGAGAGAAAAAAAGTAACGAGAGAAAAAAGAGAAGAGAGAAAAAGTAATTAGAGTATTTTGGTCAGTTTGTTGAAAAAACGGGCTGAATCTGCAAAAACAAAAAAAAATCTGATTTTACAAAAGTCGAAAATAAGTGATTTTTTTATGCAAAAAAGCCTTCTGAAAATTGAAATCTGAAAAGCATCGCCCCCCTCGGGCCCCTCCCACAAGACTACCACCCCCACCCCCCCCAAAAAAGAAAAAAAAAAAGATTTGCCCTAACTTCTCGCCCCCCTGCGGCGGTGCGGCCGGCCCTGCCACCGACCCTTGCGGCAGTCCCCCTCTTCCCTTCCGGCCGCTCGCCGAACGCCATCGGAACTCGGAAGCCCTCCTCTTCAGAAATCGAAGATCGGCTGTTCGGGGGTTCTTCACTCTTCAGAAATCGAAACCCTCGTCGTCGCCTCTTCCTCTTCCGCTTCCGCTATCCAACGATAAACCAGGTACGATTTGAGTTTTCATTCTTCAAAGCAAAAGTTGTTGGAAGCTTTTAGTCCATCTGATGAATACTTTTTTATACACAAATGGCTCTAGTGCTTAATTGAATGTGTCCATTCTCTGTTATGCACAAAGAGGACCCAAACATAGAGCTAAATAATTTTAATTAATAAGACCAGCAAGTTCAGAACCTCAAATATATTTTGATGGAGCCTTGTGGTGCTCTTTCTAGCCAACTAGGCAACTTATTTTAATCCGATCCCTGCACACAAATCTCAGATTCTCAATGCAAATTTTATTCAAGCTTTTATGTATGCTTATATGTGGAATAGTGAACTTTGTGTATCTTTTATTTGTTTCCTGTTTAGTCTTTAGAATTTAGATATGCTAGTATGCAGTTATGCACTATGCAAAGTGCCAATTTCATCTTATATTTAGTTTCGAACTATGTTTGTATGTGAACCTTTTATATTTTACATTTAAATATGGACTATCTTGATCTCTTATTCTTAAATTCTTAAAAAATATGAGTATATATGCTAATAGCATAAATCTTGAGAGGAAAAAATTTAATTTAATAGCCGAATTTTTTATCCCGAATTTTTAATTGGTGAACGTATAATATCCGTATAAATCACGTATCCGAATAATTGGCGAATCCGTTTTTTAGCCGTTTTTTTTCAACGAATTTAAAAATTAGAAGGCGAATTTTATCCAAATTATACCCGTACCGAATTTTTGCCGAATACGAATTAACTAACTATGGTTGTTACATACTTACATCCGTTAATTTGTTTCCTGCTGTCTGAAGACTCAGAATCAGTGGAGTGGGGTTAATTATCTTTTATTTGTTTACTGTTTAGACTTTAGATATGTTTGTATGCGCTATGCAGAGTGCAAGCTTTATCTTTTATTTAAGTTCCAACTATGCTTGTATGTGAACCTTGTATGTTTTATATCTAAATATGGACTATCTTAATCTCTTACTTGCTTAATTATTTGCATATTGTGGGGCATAACATAGTTTACTATTATTATTTTTTTTACTTAATCTGCTTAATTTTGTAGCTCTTTGTTTTTATATTCTTAAGAACTATGAGTATATATGCCAATAGCATAAATCTAGCGGGAAAAAACTTAATTTAATAGCCGAATTTTTTATCCCGAATTTTTAATTGGTGAACGTATAATATCCTTATAAATCACGTATTCGAATAATTGGCGAATCCGTCTTTTAGTCTTATTTTTCAACTAATTTTAAATTTAGGATATGAATTTTATTCGTATTATACTCATACCGAATATATTGCCGAATCCGAATTAACTAACTATACTTATACCTGAACTTATACTTATTCCTGAAATAAGTACTATCTCTGAAATAAGCAGTTCTTAATTCTTATTCACAAACCAAATGAAGGTTGGGTCGGGTCGGGTTGGGTCGGGTAGGGATCTAATCCCGTGCTATTTATAAATTTATTATTACTAGGCTGGATCCCAACGCACCGCGCCACTTCTCTACCGTTTCGCTGTTGAGGCCCAGGATCCTCCACCGCTCCCATCCCAGCCCGGGCCGTCGCCGGGATCGCCATTGCCGTCGTAGGAGCAGTGCCTTGGTCGCCTTCTGTCCCAAACAGCGCCGAAATCTCCATCGCCCGCTCATTGTACACGAGAGATCTTCGTTGTGGTATTGAGAAGGGACGAAAAAAATACAAAAAAAAAAAAGTAAAAAAAAGAGGCTAATTAGCCCTAAAAATTACTAGCGATGTCGAAAGTTAGGGACCGAACTGAAGATTTTAGGGATGCTGTTCGTGTTGCGGCTCTCTCCCACGGCTACACTGAGGTCGGTCATTATTTTCAGAGCTCCAAACTTCTCAATTTCACGCTCTATTTTATTTTATTTTTCTTCTTTTTTTTATCAATAGGTACTAATTTTAAGTTGGTCCTCAGTTTCCTGATGAATCTCGATAGAAAACAATTTTAAATTAATTTTACTCAATTTATTAGAGCTATACTGATCGTCAAAATATATGAAACAATTTTGCAGTCTCAATTGGCTGCGTTAATGGCATCCTTCATCATGCACAAGGCGCCCCGGCGGTCGGCGTTCATGAAAGCTGCCCTGAAGACGGTATCATCCAACACTTTTTGGCTCTTTCAGTTTCATTACAAATTCCTTAGCTTAGGTTTGGGGAACTAATTGTGGTCTTTTGAGGATGATAATTGTTTCTTTTTCTTTCTCAGCTCGAAAACATTAAGGAATTGGAGCGTTTTATTGTGAAGCATCGGAAAGATTACGTGGATTTGCATCGAACTACTGAGCAAGAAAGGGACAATATTGAGCATGAAGTGAGTTGTACACTCCAGTAGCGTGAGATCTATTAGTACCCTTCCTTCTAGCGTGAAAATGTAGTTTTAGCTTTTCAGAAGAACATCTCCCTTATTTTTTTTGTCTAACGAATTAGTAGATTGCGCGTGCATCTTGTTCTCTTTTAGTTACGGGAAGTTACAGATTTACTTTATGAGAAACTACTGTTAGTTCTAGGAATAAGTCTACTTATCCCTCACTTTCCTTTGAGAAGTAATATCATCTAATTTTTGTGTATGTACGATGAGCAATGTTGCTTTGTCAATTCCATATTTTTTTTGATGTTTGAAGGGCTGACGAACCGTCAACACTTCAGGAATCCTGGGTTTGTCTTGATTTATGGGAATAATTGTTAGTTAACCAGTTTGACTATTTCGAATTGTTGATGTTTTAATGAAATTCATACATGTGCTTGCCCTGTGTTAGAATATATGAAGTCGTTTTCCTCAAAGATTTTCTACAAAGTTTGTGGTCTTCAGTTTGGATCTCTTCTCAAATGCCCTATTTGAGCATCTGAAGGAAAAGCACTTTTACTTGTTATTAGTGCATTAACTAGCTGTTGCCTAGATATCATTCGAGGGCGAAATATATCTTTCAAGTCTGCTATTATATTACAAAGGTTTCATGTACGATAGAAAAGAAGCATTTGGCTGGCTAAAAGTTGTACTCACTAGTTTATTGCTCGTGCCAATTATTTTTCATCAGCAGCCATTAGTTCTTTCTTCTTCTTTTTTTCTTTATTTTTTTTTAAAGAACATTTTCTACCGTGATCAAAATGAGCGCCTATATAATGTCATATTGATAGCTTCACTTTGCACGTATTTATTTGTGTGTTCTATTATGATGAGGACAGATAATTTCTAAGGATTGGCCTAATGCAGAGATCTTCTTGTTGACCGTGAGTCACTTCTGTTTCTAATTATGTATAATGTTTCCAGGTTGCTGTTTTCGTTAAAGTGTGCAAGGATCAGATCGATATTCTCAAGAATAGAATCCATGACGAAGAAACGGAGGGAAGCCGAAGGACGTGGCTTCAACTTCGGGATGATGCTTCTCATGCTGATATGGTGGCTCATAAGCATGGCGTGGTAAGAATATTTTTCCTGGCGCGTTTTTCTAGATTTGCTTTCCCACCTCTCTATAGCAATTGCAGTGGTTATATGATGTTTCTCGTTTCTTGCTATGCTATGAATCAATCGAAATCTCTTAATGAAATCTTTATTGCTATTGATCATATATGTCTGTAATAGATGCACTGCTGGCGTATTTCTAATTAGCATTTTTACCGCTTCTTCTTCATTGATGCTTGGAGTGTTAGACAACTTGGTTCTCTATGCGAAAATTTCAATTCCTTATTTTGATGTGTAGATGCTTCATGCCACTTTTCTACTTAAAATAGTTTGAAAAAACGAAAGATGGTTAAACTTGGTACCCGTCATACTGTTATCTTGATGATCCGAAGAACTTTGTGGTACTCTGTGTGGTGCCTCTAGTATATAATTCTAATTCATTGCCCTTTTGTAGGTTTTAATTCTGAGTGAGAAGCTCCATTCAGTCACTGCACAATTTGATCAACTCAGATCTATACGGTTTCAAGATGCTATTAATAGAGTAATGCCAAGAAGAAAGGTACATAGATTGCCTCAGCCAAAATCTGAAGCCTCTAAATCTGATCTTCCTAAGCTTGGAGAGCAAGAGTTATCTGCAGGAACCATAAGAGTACAGGAGCAACTTCTCGACAATGAAACACGAGCTCTTCAGGTCTCTAGTCTCTATATGGTTGAAGGATTCTATTTTTGCAGCATTGCAGCATCTTGGTCCTTTTTTTCAACATGTAATCTTTTGCACAAGATGAATTGTTTCATAGTGGACTTTGACAGGTAGAGTTGACGAACCTCCTCGATGCTGTACAAGAAACAGAAACTAAGATGGTGGAAATGTCAGCTCTGAATCATCTCATGTCAACACATGTCCTTCAACAAGCTCAACAGATTGAGCATTTGTATGAGCAGGTTAGAAAACTATTACTTTACATTCGTCAGATCGCTTGCCCTGTTGAGATTGGAAATTACTTACTTGCTGGACAAAGTTGGATTTGCATGGTTGATTCACCATTAAAAGATGGGGTCTTCCTTGACTGAAGATGATTTTCTGTCTAGTACCGTGGGAATTAGATTAATTATTTGATCTTGAAAATTTATTGAATTAACCTGCAAGCACCTATTCTGGCTGATAATCTTTTTCTTCACAACAATGTTACGCATATTGTTCGGGAAATACTGATAGGGTTTAGGTTCCTGCACTTAAGCGAGTTTTTAAGCCAAATGTAATATCTGAGATAGTGATGCAGAATCAAGTTTTTCATGGGTCGCTGTCACTGGTTTATGCTTGATGTCTCAAAAATGTCTGGGGTTCATGCACATTGTAGAATTCATGAAGAGAAAGCCCATATTGTTGGTTTATCCTCTTGAGAATCCTAGAGGAGAATCTCATGAACTACCTGATGAAAATTTTTTTAAATTTATTTCTTTGTTGTGTTTTTCTTTCTATTGCTAATTTCCACATTTAAGTATACTCTATGGCAGAAAAGGATCGGGAAAATTGTAGCCCGCGTTAGTAAACATGCAGTATACATGAATGCATATTAGAAATTCTTTCTACAGCAGTAAAGGATCTGGATCCTTTATTAAGAATAAAGCCAGCTGAAGGGAACCTGATCCACAAAAATCTTGAAAAAGACAGAGTAGGCCAACTTGATCTCAAGCCAAGGGGCGGTGGGCAAAGAAAGATCCAATACTTTTTAGTTAAAACCAAGAATTCAAGTGCCGCACGATGCCGGTACGGCACCTACCGTGCCACCAAGAAAGGGGCACAGTACAGGGGGGGTCTCGGACCCTCCCCTGTGCCACGGCATGGCGATGCGTGCCGTGGCACAGTACCGTGCGGGCACTGTGCAAATTTTTTTTTTGCCTTTTGTTTTTTTGTCTTTTTTTTTTTTTTTTTTTGGGTACTTGAAGCATTTTGGGTGCCCAACAACCCCCAAAAATTATTGCAAATCGAAGATCTATTTGTTAGGCAAGTAAAACAAAATTATAATTTAATTTTTTTTGTTTATAAATATAGGGCAAAATTTTAATTTACACATCCAATCCCTCTGCTTCCACCATATACATCCATTTTTTCTTCACAAATTATTTTATCAAAATTTGTCGTACCGCAAAACTTTTGCCAAATTAGGGAAACAAAATTGAGCTCAATAAACAAATTTTAAGGCACATCGAATATAAAATTTTATTTTTGCGTTAGAACTTAAAACCATCCCAACTGAAGCATTGGTTAATGAACAGTAGGCGAAGAAGGTAGTAAACTCAAATTAGAATTGAACTAAGCTAACTTGTTGCTGTCTGATGTTTGTTTATTCTTGTAACTAAAATAGTAAGTCCCGTATGTGCACTCCTTGTTTGTTTTCATCTCTGATCCTTTTGATGCATTTTCTCAGGCTGTTGAAGCTACGAACAATGTAGTTCTAGGAAACAAGGAGCTATCGCAGGCAATCAAGCGCAATAGCAGCAGCAGAACTTTTCTTTTGCTTTTCTTTGTGGTCCTTACTTTCTCCATCCTGTTCCTTGACTGGTATAGCTGAATTTGGATGATGCGAGCTACTAATCTTTTTCTGATGATCGCATGGCGTAGCAATGTAAAGAGGTTCAGGGATCTATCTGAAAGAGTGTAATTCCGTTTTTGGCAAAAGTTGATGGGTAACCATTCTTAAATATTTGTGAGGTGGCTTGTAATACGCAATAATTTTAGAGTATATACACTTGTGTGTTATTCATTTTGATATCAGATATGACAGTCCTTTTTGCTTTCTCTCTCTGTCAGCGAAAGTGTAGGTGTCAGAGCTAATGTCATTAAGAGGTCATTTGGTTTTCTTGTTACCTTTGTTTGTGACATTAGTTTGCAAACTAACATGTCTATGCTCTTCCTTCTTTTTCTTTTTCTTTTTTTTTGTGTGTGTGTGTTGTTGGGTGGGACAGTGTGGGGGGGGGGTGTTGTGTGTGTTTCCCTCCTATTCAGTTAATCAACTGTGTTATTTGTTTCTACTTGCACCTGGGAACTTTAAAATTGTTGTTTCTTCTGCCTGTTTTACCAAAGTTAGGTGATACTTCATGAATATATACTTCATGAATATCACAACAGTAATTTCCAGTTCATCTCTTCCTCTCTGTCGACTAAGAATAATATTTTACCTTTTTCTATTCTCTCTACATATTGTCGTTATATCCATTTAATCCTAACTGAATATAATGAAAAACTTGAGAGTTTGATGCACTTTCATGATATCCATGAGAAATACCTAAAACAATTATCAGGCAAATGAACCAAAGTACGTATAGTAGTCATCTCACTGCATTTTTTTTCAACTCCTTTTTATTCGCCTACCTAAAAGTTTCACTGTAAATTGTAGTAGAAGCCTACCTTACATTCTTTCATTAATGAGAATGATCCCAGAGCCTTTTATTTCGTTATCTAGTTACTGCTAAGATTAAATATAGAATGACATCGTCCCTTCTTTCGTATTTTGCAACCATTATACTTTTCATATAGAGCGATGTCATAACACACTTGCTATCTATAGAAATCTGGAAACACGGTGAGTTTTGTTGCGTTTTATCATAGCACTTCCCGTTTAACTAGAAATGTTAAATTTCTACTCAAGAAGTTACACTATTGATGATTATGTGATAGGAGTATTTTGGGAGAAGTGCTGATTCTTATGGAGCAGTCAGGGGGTTAATTTGCCATCAGTGCTGGACAGTGCTGGAGGAGTGACAGGGTGGTATTGTGTATTAGCTGCGAGCGTAGGGGATACTGTGGTGTCTGCATTTCAAGATGATACTTAACATTGCACTGAGGTTATGATTTTAACTTTACATACTCTTGATCATATCAAACAATGTCGATCTTCAGCTCTGAACCGTCCCTTTGAATTTTTTAAGCTTTTGGCACCAAAATAAGTGATTCACGAGTGAAATTAATGACTTCCATGTTTCCATAATAATGGAAATGATAAGAGCCTTTTTGCTTCTAGTTCCCTCAAATCTCTTCCTTATTAACCCTATATGCTAGGAGTTAATTCTCCTTTCTGAAAGGAGTAAGAACAAGCTTATAAAAGGAGTAATTCTGGTGTGCACCCTTGGATCAGTATAGAAGACGAGAATAATTGCTACTCTTCCCAAGAAGTATGATGTGGCGTCCCTACTTGAGTATCTTGAGTTGGGATGTATCAGTTGATGCCTGTATTCCTGAGATTTTGATTGGAAAGGATTTGCATCAAAATTCTTCTTAGTTATCCTAATCGTCGCACACAAACATACGCTATTGACACAGTATTTCAACCTGCAGATAGGCTATTACCATTTGTAATTTCTATGCTGGAGTTATCTTTGTGGACCTGCTGCCATGCCCGACGGATAATGAATTTTTCTCTTGTTTTTGTTTTTCAAGTAATATAGATCTTTCAATTAATCATATGGTTGATTCTATACATTGTTGTGTTCTTCTTCGCTAGTTATGATTTCCATGTTAGTGATAAGTTACATTGACCTCCAATATTCGTTTTCTATTGTCTCTTGTTGGAACTTACATAATAGGTATGCTGCGATTCCACTAGAGGAAATACAGAAGGTTTGTCCGGCATGCCGTGGTATTTACAACTGCAGAATCTGCTTACAAGGAGATAATTTGATTAAGGTGCTTCATACTCTTCATTTGTAGATTAGATATGCCATTGTTTCTCACATGGCTTCCTTACAATCTTATTTTTAAACATCTTTTTAATTAATTATCGAACTGTAATTTTCTATTCAGGCCAAGGTATAGGAGATTCCTGGCATAGACAAATTAAGATATCTTCACAGCCTTGTAGTCTTTGTTCTCCCTGTGCTTAAGCAAACCTATGTTGAACAGTGCTCTGAAATAGGAGTGGAAACAAAAATTTATGGTATTTTAGGGTCCCAATTACTTTTTGGCAATTTTTCACTGTTATTGTAACCTTTTCTGTTCAATTTGCTTCCGTTATTGATTGTATGCTTTATTTTAGGACCCAAAGTTGATATTCGCAGGGCGAAAGTAAATGCAGATGAGCAGATGTGCTGGTATTGTTCTGCAATAATCTCTACTTTTATTTCCTAGCAATATTAGTGGTAAAAGCATGAATACATTTAGCTAGTAGTTACTTTTCTTTCATTATTTGAGGGGTTCTGTGTTGATTGAAATATTCTTTTCCTGCAGTGATTTCTGCAAAGTCCCTGTTTTTGATTATCATTGACACTGTACAAAATGTTTATATGATTTATGCTTGACCTGTTGCTGGGATATTCTACGAGTATCCTTGATCAGTCTGGAAGGGGGGTTCATTGAACTTCAGGTTCCGGAGAGAAGTAAATATATTGATGCTGTAACAACTAGGGCAGAACAATATGCTAAAAGAACCAACAATAAGTTGCTATCTTGGATAGCAGATGAAAATACAATTTATTTTGCTCGTCTATTTCCTGCATGGAAGGCCAAGAATGACGGTCGCATTCCTTGTGGAGCGGGTGCTGGTGGTTGTGCTCCTCAAAATTGGTTTTAAGACGCATATTTAAAGTCAACTGGATTGGTAAACTTGTTAAAAATGCTGAGGAAATGGTTTAGGGATGTAAAGTACGTGATTTGGACTATTCTGGTAGGTGTTCTTCTTGCAAAGGTGTTAGGAGTTTGGAGTCAAAAGACTCGAGTGTTCTTCTTGCAAAGGTGTTAGGATGGTCTTGTGACTCTTGTCCAGTTTTCCTTCTGTGCTTGTTCGCATGTATCTTAATTGTTAAGAAGTGGCATGCTAATATTTGGTATTTCATTACTTTGTATCCATCATTCCATCTTTCTTACCAAATTGATGCTGTCTAGCTGACAGGCTGTTTTCTCATTTCTATTGTTGATCAAGCTGCGCAAATGACCCAACTTAATACCTATTTGTTGGAGTAAACATTTTGGGTATCAGTGTGGAAGCTGAAGGTTTTGCATATATTTATCCCTAAAAAAGTGCATTTTGTATACTCCTCACAAGTGTATATTTCACTAAATGCCCTTTTAAATAGCGTGTTTTCTCATGTGTTCCTTTGCACAATGGCATAACAATTCTTTTATTTGACTGAAGTTAAATCCCAACTATAGCCCTGGTCATGAGTTAGACTAGTATATGGCCTTGTAAAGATGCCGTTATTGTTGCCATGGTGCCTACCTAGATTTTGGGGGCATTTATATAAATTGTTACGGTTATAATGGTCATTTTGCTCTTTTAAATTAAAATTTACTGCTTTATATGGACAATTGTGGATGGGCATCTGTGCAAGGATGCCATATATGAAAGAGTCTGCAAAAGCTTCAGCTTGAGACGGCTATACAAAAAATTAGATACATTTTAAGGGGTTGAAAAGAGCTCACATATGTGAATGTGCGTGGAATGCTCCACACCCCTTACCACCCAGAATATCGTCATACCTTGAGGCATTCCTCCTTGGCAATCTTTTTACATTTTCAAACACTGCCAGCAGTGTTGCTTATTAATTATTCTCAACTTCTGCTTCTTTTTTTGCATGGAAAACTATTTGGTAGTGCAACTTACGTATGTTTCCGTTGAAGCTTTTTATCATTGTAGGGTATAGGGAAGGTATGCAAGTAAAAGGACAGTTACATTTAGTGAAAAATGTTCTGTTGAAACTCTATATCTTTATAGGATACAAGGAAAGTATGCAAGTAAAAGGACTGTTACATTTAATGAAGGATGTATAGCTAAATGGTCCCATGGAACAAAAGCAAAAGTCCCCTTAATTTCTTCTTTGATCTCTTTCAGAAAAAAAATTTAGATCATTTTGTGGTTGCTGAAATTAATTTGTTAATGGTGATTTTAAAATCTTACAGGTTGATATTGAAATGAATAAATTCATAAAGGATATTCCGATGGGCGTATACTTGTGGATGGTAGACCACTGATGTTGAAACTAAAAGACTGGCCAGCTCCAAATATTCTGGAGTTCTTAGTGTGCCATAGGCTTGAATTTCTTGTGAATTTTCCGTTAGTTGATTTTGTTTATTCTAAATGGGGTGTTTTGAATCTTGCTGCCAAATTGCCCCATGATACTATACAGTCTGAAGGAGCTCCCAAGCTGTTAATTGCATATGGAATTCATGAAGAGCTTGATAGAGATTATTTATATCCAATCTCCAGATTAATATGGGTGATGTGGTTAGTCTTTTATGCTCCTTTTTGTTCGGGTGTTTTTGCTTCATCTTTAACATTTCAATGAAAATGTTTTTATTAATAAATATCCACTGCTAAATTTAACAGCAATAATACCTTTGTTCAATAAATTGTTCTTGTACTTACTGTTGCTATTTTAGTGATATTGGATTACGAACCTACGGAATATTATGGTGAATAACTAACTAGTATTGGGGAAAGCATGGTATGGAATCATCTAAATGCCAAAAAAAACATCATAAGAAGTAAGAAGAATGTAGTAGTGAGTCCATCTTCCCTATATTTATGGTATTCAGAGTTCAGACAATCATTCTCAGTGTATAGCGTGAATCTAAAAGAATTGGAAAGGCCCATTCCAGAACAAGAAAACGACAATGTTATGACATGATTTATTATCTCCATCTAAGTAATACTTCTTTATGAAGTGCACCTTCTTATCTATTTGTTATTTATGCGTTGACTCCTGTTATGCTAGATTATAACAAATATAACTTTGTTTGATTATCTAGCCATATACAACATGTTATCCTTGGTGTAAGAATAATATGCCTTAGTTTAAATTGAATTTTCTTAAATGCTAAGCATAATGCAGAAGTTTGCCAAGACTACTGCTGCTCCCAGCACTGAATTTTTTTTTTTTTTTTTTGGCTTAATTTTTAAACTCAGATTTCTTTTCGGAGTATCTTATGCTAATACCCTGCTACGCTGTTAGGTTCTGCAGATTGTAATAGCGCTGTTTATACATGTCTGATAAGTGATTCTGTAAGATTACTTCATCTTTGAAGGCTTCATTGTCGTTCAAGTTCAACTCTAAACCGTTTAAGGCTTCTCTCTGGAAACCCTATGAAATGATTTGGTATGTATGTTTTCCTTTTTGCCAAATGATTCGTCAAGAATAATCAGCTTGCCAGTAGGTTACTTTTAGCTTTATATTCTTACATTTTTTGGAGTAACTAAATGGACATTATCATTTGGTTATTACAGGTTTACATGTTGATGCACACAGCTGATGTGCATAGTAAATCTCTAAAGAGGTGTGGAACTGTCCAAAGTGAGAAGATCTCCAAGGAAATTAATGCCAAAAGATCACCCGGGACTGCACATGTATCTGATAACATGTATAGTGATCTCACACAAAGAGAATATAGAGAGAAGGAAAATGTTTTTGGCTTCAGATATAAAGAAGAGAATATTGTTGAGAATGAATTATGCAACGGTCCTGAAATTGCTTCTGTAGAAAAGAGAGCCTACGACTCCTGTCGCTCAGAGGGAAAAAGCATTGATGCTTCTCGACTGTTCTCTGGGTGGTGCTGTTGGGGATGTATTCCGCAGGCAGGATTTCCCAAAGCTGAATGAATATTCATTTGAGGGCTCATTTTATGGAACTTAAAACTACTAGTCCTCATTCGGTAAATTAATTTTTCTGCATGAAAATAATGCTGAAACTATACTTGTTTAAATCAAGGTCTTATGGTTGTTGTACTTTGTTCGCAGATTACTCACCCTGTTTATGATCAAGCTATAGTCCTAAGTAAAGATCAAAAAAGGATGTTGAAGAAAGAGTATGGTAAGTAGAAGTATCTGAACTACAGAACTAGTTTCCATTTTTAACTTGTCGAAGAATTGTCGTGCTTTAAGAAGTGCATGTGTTTTCAGCTCTCCAAATCTCTAATTTCATCAATATAAATTAACACCCCAAACCTAATACGTCCTCCCCACAATCACTTTCATGTTTTCTGGTGTCATTTAACAAATTTCTCAGTTATCAAATCCAGAAGTAGAAATATCTCGAATATCTCTAGCTTTGACCAATCTTTGCATATTTGAATCTTAGAGGAATAGATCCTTAACTTAATTGGACATTCAGACAGCATGTTGGGGAGGCTGTTTTTATTCCTGCTGGATGCCCTTTCCAAGTTAAATTTCTTCTGGTGAAGCTTCTGAACTCTCACACTATCTATCAGCCAACTCTGAAAATAGTTGAAGTAAAATCTTAGCCTGTAAAATAATCATGCCTATATTCCCGTGGGAAGGAAAATCTGATGGGCCGCTTTGAGTACAAAATTTAACATGTCATTCTTTAGTAGATTCTGGGAAATGTTCTTAAATTTATATTAGTGCAGGAGGTGCTTGTTTCAAATCCTGCTGTGCTCATCCTCTATTTCATTGAGAAAACAGTCACCATGGCACCACCCATTAGTTCAGAGTTTTGATCTCAGATCTGTATAGAAGTCGTGAGCCTAGACTTTAGGATTGTTCAGGATAAAATATTCATGTGCTTTTTTCTTGTAGCTCAAGCTTTTAGTGGAAATGTTCATATGCTTTTTTTCTTGTAGCTCAAGCTTTTAGAGGAAACTAGTAAAGGACATGCGCTACGCAGCGGTTGATCAAATAATGATTAGTGTATCTTTTTTTTTTTTATTAAATCTAAATAGAACTGATAATGGTTAGTGTATCTATTTTTTGTTTTTATTAAAACAAAAATCAAAAAGTTAAATCTAAATAGAACTGATAGAATAATTTGGTAAGAGAAAATATCAGAATTAAACTGCAATGCCGATAGCCAAAAGTAAAGCATGTTAAGTTCTCAGAGAAAAATGTGACAAAAAATATTGACTCGTTAAATTCAAGACTTAATAGAGGAGGCATCTATTGACTATGCAATTTTAGACTTAATAGGGAGCCATCCGATAGGGAAACCGTACGACGCAGATCGACCCCAAGCTAGGGATGTGCCGAGGGAAGTGAGAAGGGAGCCGGCCGATGGAAATATGGACAGCACAGATTGACCCCCTGTTGGAGAAGGAAAAGCCTGGATCTAAAGGGGCAATGATGATTGACCCCTGTTGGATAAGGAAAAGTCTGGATTTGAAGGGGGCAATGATAATAGAATCCCAAATAGATAGTTGGATCTGAAGGGGCAATAATATTCAGCCACGCGGCAGCAATTATTTCCATTGAAGTTCAAAATATAGGTTCAGGAGGATACAATGAACAGGAAGGGTTGGTTGCCTATAAATTAGGCCATCCAAAACTCCTTTCTCGTATATTCTATCATGAGGGCCTCAAGGGACAAAGGAGGGAATGTTGGAAAAATTACTTCTCTTTCTAAAATCTTTAGTGAACTATTTTTAATAAACAATTTTGGTAGAAAATAATTTAACTTCAGTTTCGAAAATGTTGATCACAAAGTTAACTAGTTGATGCTATAGAGATTAAAAGTTTAGACGAAGCCTGTGATCAGTCGAGGCGTGCGAATGCACTGTCCTAGAAGCAAGATTGCCCCTCCACGTACGAGGTGACCGGCAATCACTCCTAGCGATACAACGACCTCTGTCCACCCCGTCGGTACGTCTTCAGGGTGGCGCAACACGAACCGTAACAACTTTCAGAGATCCAGCGAAAATAATAAAACTCAGTGTAGAGATGAAAGTGAGGAGGAGGAGAAGGATATTTTCACAGAAGAGAAAACTCGGGTTAAGGTTAAGCTTGCTGATAATGGCTGTAAGCTAAGTGCTTCAACAGCTAACCTCACCTCTTCATTTAAAGAGGAGATGGATCCAACGGTCACATTCATGGCCATGCCTTGTCCCAATGCTGGCAGAGATCTGGTCAAGATCTCTGCTGCATTCCGAGGTTGGACCCTTGGACTTCCCGAGATGGACCAAAACCGAAGAGATCCGGTTAAGATCTCAAGTTGGACAAAATCTGGGATAATCCAGGTAAGGTCCGGGTTAAGCAAAAGACAAAAAGAAAAGTCTAATAAAAATAAAATGAACATGCGCGTGCGCCGCCGCTTACGCCCGCCCCGGCTCATGCCGTGCGCGCGCGTGTGTTTAGTTGAGAGCTCCACTTTCATGTTTTCCCAAGTAATAACATTGAGAAAGAGAGAGTATATAAAGCAAAGTAACAAGTGTTTGCTTTCCGATGTGGGACTAAACAACCACATGTAAAGAGCAAGGTTTGGGCTCCCAGGCAAGGCCCATATAGAGAGTGGACTGCCTATAAAGCCCAAAGGCCAAATATAAGTTTTAAATCACAAGTTTAAAATAAATACTAACAGGGAATCCTTGTGCAGCAATTTTGTAAACAAAAGGCTGGATATAGTGTGGCCTCAAGGGACAAAAGTGGGAATCCTTGTGCAACAATTTTGTAAACAAAAGGCTGGTTATAGTGTAAAAAAAATCAAAAAAATGAGTAGCAAGTAGGGTGAAAACAAAAAGTTGAGAATCAATACCTGTATTGGAGTCCTAGATAAATATGCAAGTTGCAAATAAAGAGACATAGATAAATAGTCATGCTGCAAATAAAGGGTGAACAAAGGGGAACATCTTTGTGTAGCAATTTTGCAAACAAAGGGCCGGATATAATCAGTTAATTTCACACACACACACACACACAGGCATATATATATATATATATATATATATATATATATATATATATAATTGAGCTCCTATGCTTTTAAAAGTACAGAGACATTGGTGCTTGTAGATTTTTAGCCACTGGATTAAGAAATATGCGGTTAGGATGATGTGGGCCCTCTAGGGTTGAGTGGGTGGTTGGTTGAATAGTATAATCTAATGGTTGAAAATAATCAGAGGAGTAGATCTAATGGTAAAAAACTTACAATCACAAAGGGCTTTGTATTTTTACAAGCACCATAGCCGGACTCATATATATATATATATATATAGAGAGAGAGAGAGAGAGAGAGAGAGAGAGAGAGGCTGGGATACTATCGATAGCACCGTGCATTTGGTGCTACCAAGTTTTCCGCCGTTAGATCCACCTCTTTGATGATTTTCACCCGTTAGATCATACTATTCAACCAACCACCCACTTAACCCTAGAGGCGCACATCATCCTAACCACACATCTCTCAATCCAATTGGCCAGATCCTATTAATTTGTCACTTTACACATATTAATAAAGATAAGAAATTTTACTTCTCTCTCTCTCTCTCTCTCTCTCTCTCTCTCTCTCTCTCTCTCTCTCTCTCTCTCTCTCTCTATATATATATATATATATATATATATATATATATATATATATATATATATATATATATATATATATGTCTGTGTGTGTGTGTGTGTGTGTGTGAAATTAACTGATTATATCCAGCCCTTTGTTTGCAAAGGAATTTATAAAATCATGCTCTATGTAGTTTATTGGTGGCTCCAAAAGGTGTAGATTTTTAATTCCATGTTTTATTTCTTGCCCACTTTATGTTCCACAGTTTTGTCCTACAATTCCATGACCTCCCTCTTGACTGCCCCACATGTTAGTCCATTTATTTTCTCGGAATTTATCTGCACCAGCACCTCTTATGCCTTACTCTTGAATTTTGTCAGTTCCTTACATTCCCAAATATTTTGTTTCCACCTGCATTATTTCTATGCTATTTGATTCGTTTCCATATCCTTCTTTTGTCTGCAGTTTAATATTCGAACTTCTCTTCTCTAATGATCGACTTTTCTATTTTTTTACAGATATTTAATTTGTGTACAATTTGCCTCTGTTCAAATTCTTATGGCTCAATTATTTATACTATTGGTTGTGCTCTGAGCATTAAAGAAAGATATTGGACCTTTTCCATGCATGAATCTACACATATATATTGATATATATCTTCTGTTTCTTTTCCTGCAAATTGAGTGTGTGTGAGTATATATATATATATATATGTATCTATGGGTACAAAACATATATATATATATATATATATATATATATAGAATTGAGCTCCTATGCTTTTAAAAATCAAGTCATTGGTCTTTGCAAGTTTTTGCCCTTGGATTGAGAGATGTGCGGTTAGGATGATGTGGGCCCCCAGGTTAAGTGGGTGGTTGGTTGAATAGTATAATCTAACGGATGAAACGATCAAAGTTGTAGATCTAACGGTAAAAAATTCATTAAAGACAAGGGCCAAGGCTTTTACAAGCATTCATAGCTTTACTCTCTCTCTCTCTCTCTCTCTCTCTCTCTCTCTCTATATATATATATATATATATATATATATATATATATATATATATATATATATATATATATATATATATATATATATATATATATATATATATATATATCTACATAGTGCTAGAGAGTGAGAAAAATAATAGGAACAAAATTGAGTGTGCGAATATATATATATATATATATATATATATATATATATATATATATATATATATATATATATATATATATATATATATATATATATAGAGTTTTGCTAGAATACTATCGATAGTAAACGAGTCGTTTTACTACCGATTTATTTTCGATGATAGAGCTTCCAAATTGATGATCGGCTCCGTTGAACATGATCTATATCATTTGAAGTGTTTAGAAATCAAATTTCAAATTTTTTCGACATCATTTGCCTAATGATCAAAGGGTTTCAAAATTTATAATTTTAATGGTCGATAAGAGGCGTTTTCTTGTTTAACGGCGTAAAGATATCCAAATCAATTGAATTTTTGTTAGAAAATTCTTTAAACTATTTAAAAAAAGATCTATACTCTTGATATTGATTACAAGACTCCTATCATCATTTTTTAAAGAGTTCATTTTCATTTATTTTTCTCGTTCACTTGATGTATAAAAGAACATTATCGAAAGTGCGTGAAATTTGATTTCTAGATAGTTTAAATGGTTTAGATCTTATTTAACTGAGTGATCGTCAATTTGGAAGCTCTATTATAAAAAACAAATCGATAGTAAAATGGCTCGTTTACTACCAATAGTATTCTAGTTCAACTCTATATATATATACACATGTATCTATGTGTACATAACATATATATATATATATATATATATATGAGTGGAGTTAGAATACATCTAAAAGCACCAAGTTGGTGGTGCTTTAGTATTTTTAGCCCTTGATTAGAGAGATGTGAGGTTGAGATGATGGTGGTAGGTGGTGGTAGGTGGTGGTAGGTGGAATAGTGTTTGATCCAAGGGATATTAGTAATCAAGAAGTGGATCCAATGGCTAAAAACTTAGAAGCACCAAGTGGGTGGTGCTTCTAAAAGTATCATAGCTCAACTCTATATATATATATATATATATATATATATATACATGTGTACATAGAGTGCTAGATCTAATCAGTTTTTTACAGTCTATATATATATATATATATATATATATATATATATATATATATATATATATATTTAGGCTACTATGCTATTAATAGCACAAAGTCATTGGTGCTACCAAGTTTTTGGCCATTGGATTGAGAGATATGTGGTTAGGATGATGTGGGCCCCCAAGGGTTAAGTGAGTGGTTGGTTGAATAGTATGATCTAACGGGTGAAAATCATCAAAGGGGTAGATCAAACGGCGGAAAACTTGATAGCACCAAATGCATGGTGCTATCGATAGTATCCCAGCCGGACTATATATATATATATATATAGGACTTTTTTTGAAAATGACCCTGTGAAATTTACTATTTGCCGAAATAACCCTCTAAAAATTTTATTTGTGAAACTAACCCTACTCGCGCCAGCTCGGCGGCCACGTCAGAATTTTCTATGAAGACGGTGAACGATTCACCGTCTTCTCGATGCTATGAAGACGGTGAATGATTCACCGTCTTCTAGCGCCCCCATCCGCCTCGCCCAAAACCCGCGCGGACACCCGCTTGGGGCCAGAGAAGGCGGTAAACGAATTACCGTCTTCCCAATGTATTGAGAGAAGGCGGTAAACGAATTACCGCCTTATCAATGTATTGAGAGAAAGCGGTGATTCGTTCACCGTCTTCTCTAGGCGCCTCTCAATGTATTGAGAGAAGGCGGTGATTCGTTCACCGTCTTTAGTGCTTTCAGAGAAGGCGGTGAACCATTCACCGCCTTCTCTACGCTACCCAGGGACTTAGCCAATTTCTGTCTCTCTCCCACTCTCTCACCCTTCGCTGTCTCTCTCTCACTCTCTCACTCACTCTCACTCTCACTCGCTCTCTCTCACTCTCACTGTCGCTCTCTCTCACTCTCACTCTGTCGCTCTCTCTCACTCTCACTCTCACTCTCACTCTCTCACTCTCACTCTGTCTCTGACTCCCACCCGAGCCCCCTGAGCCTCGAGCCGCCGCCGCCGAGGTCGCCGCCTCCCGCCGCCGCCGCCGAGGTCGCCGCCCTCGTGCCGCCGCCGAGGTCGCCGGCGCCCAGGTCGCCTCCCCCCCCGCCATTGTCGAGCTTGCCGCAGCCCACGCCGCCGCCGACGTCGCAGCATTCCCTAAACCCTAAACCCCATTGTAAGTCCCTCTCTCTCTCACTGTCGATTAAACCCTAAACCTAAACCTAAAACTAAACCTTAAACCTAACCTAAACCTAAACCTAAACCTAAACCCTAAACCTAATCCTAAACCCTAAACCTAACCCTAAACCCTAAACCTAAACCTAAAACTAAACCTAAACCCTAAATCGTAAACTAGAATCGCGATTGTCAATGGTTGCGGTAAACTTGAATTGCGATTGTCGACTGTTGCGTTAAACTTGATCGTCGACGATTCCGTTAAACATGATTGTCGACACTTCCGTTAAACATGATTGTCGACACTTCCGTCAATCTTGATCGTCGTGACTCGTTAAACTAGTTTTTCGACTCGCATTAAACTTGATGGTCGACGGTTTCGTTTAACTTGCGTGTTGATGGTTCCGTTACGATCGTTAGTTAAACATGATCGTCGACGGTTAGTCAATCTTGATCGTCCCCTCGCTCCGTTTAACTTAATTTTCGACTGTTCTGTTAAACTTGATCGTCGACGGCTCCAATTCTTTATAATTCATAGTTCATAACCCCTTTACTGCTTGGTGATTTTTTTTTTCTGTGTAGTTAAAATGGCTAATCGTCGGATGCCTCTTAGTGTTCATTGGGATGGAGAGTTAGTTGTGGATGAAAATGGACCTCGATATTTGGGTGGTCGAAAGAAATTGATCACGATTCATTCAAATACGACCTATACGAATTTTGATACGCGAATGTATCGTTTAGTAAATTGTAATAGAGAAGAATGTTGTCTTAAATACAAAATTCGATGCCCTATGGGACCGAATGAATATATTGGTCATGATATAGTAGATGATGAATCATTTGAAGGTTTAATTGGATTGTTTGAACATTATGGATGTGTGTCGTTATATATCGAGAAAGAGTTATATCCGTCCGAGACCCAATATCAGTCGCACGGTTATTACACAAGCCTGCTACATAATGCTATCGATGTGGGTGTTCCGGATGCTTCAATTGGTGACCCTGAAGTTGGTTGTGACCGAAGCGTACGAATCACAAGGTCAATAATAGCTGAACATTGCGTGAATATTTACTTTAAATAAGTAGATTTCGGAAAATGCCAATCATTATTACTGCAGACAAGGTCATTCTCCAAATGCGCCACCGTCGACGTCACGCGCGCAACCCTCGACGTCACACACGCAACCCTCGACGTCCCGTCCGCAACCTCGACGTCACACGCGCAACCTCGACGTCCCGTGCGCAACTCGAGACTTCACGTGAAATCGCGATATTTCATACACCAACTGACAATTACGATTGGGGGTAAAGAAAATTTCGCTTTACTTTTGTTAATTGAGAGTAAGTGAAATGTCTCCGTCTTGTAGTAATCATTCGTGCGCTATTGCAGGCTATCTACTTCCTATGCTAATTGGAATGAAGTTCTTGATAATATAGTCGAGGAAAGAGATGATAACGCCAATGAGGATTGGAATGATGTCCCTATTCATAATGATTTTGGTGGTAATGAGGATGATGGTAATGACGATGATGGTAATGAGGATGATGAATCCATTAATGAGGACGAGGATTGGAATGATTTAGCTGACGACATTCAGGATGATCACGATGGTGGATTAAATTGCCTGCCGAATGCGATATACATTTTGAATGATGACCCGCAAGTAAGCAATGAGTATGTAGACAATCCAGACGAAAAACTTGATTTCATTGACCACCCGGAGCTATATCGAACAGATAACAATTGGATACAAGAGTATGTTGTCAATTCGTTTGAGTTTGATAGTAGACGTACCAATAATGATCTACCAAGCATTGACGGGACTTGGCTTCGTCAAACGTTTTATGAAAAGGCATCTTTAGTGGACGCTCTCGATCGATGGCATATTACTCACAATGTTCAAATGAAGGTTGTAAAATTCACTAAAACAACTTATACTGTAAAATGCACAGTTGAGGGATGTCCTTGGAGATTGCACGCTTCGGTCCCTAAAGATGCAACATATTTCAGGGTTAAGACATATGCTGGGCCACACACTTGTGTTATTCCCATTCTAAATGCGGTGCACCGTAACTGTACTTCAAATTTAATATGCCAATTGATTCTCCCCAAATGAAGGCAAGACTAAATATGACGCCAAAAGAAGTGCAGGAAACAGTGCGAGCCACTTTGCATGTTGAAATTAATTATTGGAAAGCTTGGCTAGCAAGGAGCAAAGCACTGCAGATCATCTATGATAGTTGGGAGCAGTCATACACAGACGTGCCCCAGTATCTTACAATGTTGAAGAGTAGTAATCGTGGAACTTATTGGCGGCTTGATCATAGGTGGCCAGAGTCGGGAATATTCCAGTTTGGTCGATTATTTTGGTCATTTGGTCCTTCTATTCGTGGATTCGCACATTGTCGGTCGGTCGTGAGTATTGATGCCACTCTCTTATATGGCAAATACAAAGGCCACGCATTGATAGCCACTGGAGTCGATGCAAATGATAGCATTTTTTCTTTAGCGTTTGCAATATGCGAAGGAGAAAATGGTGCAAGTTGGCGGTGGTTTTTACAAAACTTGCAGCATTATGTTACACGCAATCGAGCGGTTTGTTTTATATCTGACCGATTTAGTGGGTTAAAGGAAATAGTGGCTGAGATATATCCTCCGAGACAGGGCCATGTACACCGGTGGTGTCTTCGACACATGAAAGCAAATATGAATAAACGTTTTAAAAATGATTCAATATTAGACAAATTTTATAGCATTGGATGTGCTCCAACACGGTAGAGTATTATAAGCTGAAAGAAGAGTTAAAAGCGCTAGATGAGGATGCGTGGAAGTGGGTCGACGAACTCGAAGTTTACAAAGAGTATTGGGCTTGGGCATTTGATGGTGGCCGCCGCTTCGGGTTGATGAACACGAATATGGCGGAGAGTTTAAATGGGGTACTTAAGGGTCTGCGTGCTCTGTCTATAACGGAATTTGTCGCGGGGACTTTTTACAAGCTGAATAGCTATTTCGTAAAGCGTCGTGAAAACGGTGAAAGTATGACGGCCACAATCACACCTAAAATACAAACTAGAATTACATTGAATATGATGATGGTGCGGGGACACATGGTTTACCGATTCGGGCCATTAAGGTTCGAAGTACAAACAGGACACTCCCATTACAGTGTAGACATGAATGGATCAGAGACGGACTGTGATTGCGGCGAATTCAAGCTAACGGGTATATCGTGCTCGCATATTTTAGCAGTTTGCAGTAATTCGCAAATTAGTTTAGATTATCACAGTCTTTGTTCCCATTGGTATACTGTAGAGTGTTATCGCTAGTCATACGCACCGTTGTTCCATCCAGTTCCAAACAGACGCTACTGGCCACGACCCCCGGGCCCACCCATTGTACCGCCTCCTGTGCGAAGGAAGAAAGGTCGACCACGATCAACACGTATTCGGAATATAATGGACGAAACGAGTGGCCGACGAACCACATGTGGTATCTGTAAGCAGAGAGGCCATTATAGAAATACGTGTCCTCAGAACACCGAGAGAGTATCGACATCGAGACGCCGACGTAGGATTGATACCTATCTTACTGTATTTATTAATCTTGCAATAATTCAATATTCATTGTGTGGTTTTTAATGTTACTAATAAAAATTTCTTGTAAAGTGCAGATGGCAGAGCTAGAGGACGCGGGACCAGTTGATGGGTCGGTCCTGACCGAGCAGCATACCCATAGGTCATCATTCATCACTACTCAGGTGAGCACGAAAATTTATTTTTTACATGGTTATTCTTATCATATATCAAAGACTGCTTCTAACTAACTTTGTTGTCGTCGTAGGGATATCGCGCCGTGCGATTCACGAGCATGGGCGCAAACTAAACGATTGGGAGCTATCGCATGACGCTGTGCTTGATCTGCTCCGCCAGGCTGGTTTTTATTATATATCTCGAGTCAGACGTCTACAGCTCGACCAGGCCTTGTTAGGAGCGTTGGTGGAGAGATGGAGACGGGAGACCCAGACATTCCACTTCCGCCACGGGGGAGATGACGATTACACTTCGGGACGTGGCGGTTATTGCCGGTCTTCGGGTCGACGGAGAGCGGTGACGGGGACAGTGTATCCGTGGGAGAAGATCCGCTGCATTGTTGTGGGCCGTGCGGATGATATCGTGGCGGATTCGCCTTGATTGGATATACCAGCATTTTCATCATATTCCTGCAGATGCTCCGGCGGGATTACTTGCACAGACTGCACGCGCATACATATTGTATCAGATTGGTTGTAGTCTTTTTTCAAACCCCACCGGTAGCAGAGTTCATTTGAAGTGGCTTCCCCTTTTGGCCGATTTTGACGTATGCGGCGGTTTAGCATGGGGAGCAGCATGCCTGGCGTATCTATATCGGGCTCTCGGCTCAGCTGCAATGAATGGAAAAGTCGAATGCTGTTGCTTCGCGACCTTAGTCAAGGTATAATTAGTAATATATATTAACTGGTATGACATTGTATCTCCTATTATCATTAGTATCTAACAATTGTCATTTATTTATTTATAGATCTGGGCCTGAGACCATCTGCACGTCGGCCGACCTACTGGGGTTCGATTTGATGCGAGCATGGTGATCGCCTATCGGGTGCGGTATGACATTTAAATTTTCAACGAGAATTTACACGCTCTATGTATACATTTTTTTTTACTATCACGCATACTTTTAAAATATTAGGTGGCGAACGCCGCGGGTTACGCTTTCGAGCAAACGTGAGGACGGCGGATATTCATTTTTATCGAGATGAGTTGGATTAAGAGAGAGACTACGAGATTGTCAAACATTTTAAAATATAATACCGTATTAATTTCATCATCTGAGTTATTTTGTCTTATTCACAGATGACGTGGCGGCCGTACACAGATGAGATTATAGCTGTGCTGCCACCATTCTGTGTACAGGGCAGTGAGGTTTGGCGAGCTAGGACGACACTGATATCATTTCATATCGTCGAGCTTCACGTGCCGGATCGAGTCTTGCGGCAGTTTGGCCTCCTACAGCATATACCGATTCATGTGGAGGCCATCCGGCGTGTGACTTCTCAGGGGCGGAATGATGAGGACTGGGCACAGTTTCATGCTGCACACATCGAGAGATGGGGGCATCGACTAGAGGACATTATAGAGCAGCATCCGATTGTGGGTGATGACCCGGTGCAGGCGGCATCGATTTATATGGACTGGTACTGGCAGATCACTAGACGATGGATTTCTCGTCCTGTTCAGCGTCCACCGTTGACTTACCAGCCTCGTGGCTAGACCGAGAGAGCTTTGGTACGATCAATCGGGCAATTGAATATTTTATTAACTCTTATGTATAATATAGATTGCCTAAGTTTAATATATTATTTCTGTCAAATGCAGGTGGACGCTATACGCTTGACACAGGCCAGGATGAGACGATTGGTTGATGATCCACCGTCCGTAGATGGTTGGATACAGGCAACGATAGACATGGATATAGATACGGAGAGTGTACTTGCAAGACATTCCTACCATACCAAGATCGCCGCCGATGTCGAGAGGTCGAGATGATGGAGGAGCATCGACATCGGTCATCATCACCGTGATGCTTCGACATCTGCTGGACCATCGGGCCTCCGAGTATCACGATCCCCATCTCCTCCTGATGATGCTGATTTGCCTGGCTCCCCTGATATGCCACCCGCCCCTGAGAGATTACCGCTACGGCCGTTGAACTTGTCCTTGTTGCCGCCGCCAGCCTCTAGAGATAACCTCAGATTCGTCTATTCTCGACGTCCCCCCGCGTCATCATCACAGTCCGGACGTACATCTACACCGGCCACTACCGACGACGACGAGCCTCAGGCGGTATCGGATCATCCAGAGGGCATTATGATTGCAGCGCTCGATGAGATGGCCGGTATCGAGGCGCCTGATGAGGTACCTATTCCTGATATCGTGGTAGAGGGTGGGCGTGGAGGGCGTGGCCGAGGACGTCGAGGGCGTGGCCGAGGACGTCGAGCGAGGCGAGGCGCATCGATAGGCCGAGATCGTATATTTTTTCTTTACTTCGCTTATAGTTTGTATTGTTTTATATAATACTTATTTTACATGATATTTGTATATTTCTGGGGTTTTTTGACGAAATTATATTTCTTGTTGAGTTTATCTTGTTAATCCACTCGTGATGATAGGTTTATTGTTGGATTCTATGTCTTATTGGAAAATATTGCGTCAAAGTTGAACTTTCTCGGTAAAATTGTATATCTCGTTAAATTTCTTGTATGAAAACTTTGTATTTTGTTGCATTTTGATTGGATATTTGACGAAATTTTTTTCCTCTTGAGTTTCTCTTCTTAATCCACTCGTGATTTTATGTTCATTGTTGGATTTTATGTCTTATTGAAAAATATTGCGTCAAAGTTGAACTTTCTCGATGATATTGTGACTCGTTGGATTTTTTGTATGAAACCTTGTATTTTGTTCGATTTTGATTGGATTTTTGATGAAATTTTCTTCCTGTTGAGTTTCTCTTGTTAATCCACTCGGGATGGTATGTTTCTTGTTGGATTCTATGTCTTATTGGAAAATATTGCGTCAAAGTTGAGCTAGTTGATATCGATTGGTTTCTTGCAATTGCCTCTCGTCGCCGTCTGGTTTTCGAATTGTTTTTCTGCCGAAATTTGGCTAAGTCGCAGGTGTTTGTAGAGAAGGCGGTGAATGGTTCACCGCCTTCTCTGTAAACACTAAAGACGGTGACTCCGTCTTTAGTGTTTACAGAGAAGGCGGTGAACCATTCACCGCCTTCTCTACACACCCCACTAGACGGCAGATTGCAGGGGTGCAGAAGGCGGTGAACGATTCACCGCCTTCTCTGGGCCCTAGAGAAGGCGGTGAACAATTCACCGTCTTCTATGGGGTATTGAGAGAAGGCGGTGATTCGTTCACCGCCTTCTCTGTGTACCCCAGGGACTTAGCCAAATTTCGTCAAAAAAGCAATCCAAATTACCGTCTTCTCTGCGGTATGGAGAGAAGGCGGTAATTCGTTTACCGCCTTCTCTCAATACATTGAGAAGGCGGTAATTCGTTTACCGCCTTCTCTAGGGCACCAAGCAGGGGTGTCCGCGCGGGATTTTGGGCAGAAGGCGGAGGGGGGTCGCCTTGAGAAGACGGTGAACCGTCTTCATAAGGCGCCCAGAAGACGGTGAATCGTTCACCGTTTTCATAGAAAATTCTGACGTGGCCGCCGAGCTGGCGCGAGTAGGGTTAGTTTCACAAATAAAATTTTTAGAGGGTTATTTCAAGAATATGAGATTTGACAAAGGTTATTTTCAAAAAGCTCTTTTTTTGCCAATACGAGTGCTGCAGATTTTTCTTATGAAGTCGATGAATTATTCGGTGCTTTTAATAAGACGGTGAACGATTCACCGTCTTTATAATATAACTTGTGAAGGCGGTGAGGCGGTGAACTATTCACAGCCTTTAGTGCAACCATACCGATCTCAAAGAAGATTTTCTCTAAGTCCTCGACCGTAGTATTGAAACATGGATAAAACGGTGAATGATTCACTGTCTTTGTAATATTACGAGTGAAGATGGTGAATCGTTCACCGCCTTCACTAAGGCGGTGAACCATTCATCGCCTTTAATGCATCACAGGAACATGTGGTATATGCATTGAGAAGGCGGTAAACGGTTCACCGCATTGAGAAAGCGGTGAATTGTTCACCGCCTTTAATAGGTATACCCTAAACCCGACAACTCGCTCCCGAGTCCCGAGTCCTCTCTCTCTTGCACTTCCTCTCTCTCTCTCTTTCTTTCCCTCTCTCTCTGCCTTTCCCTCTCCCAAAGCACTCGCTGCTCGCTGCCGCCCCTGCCGCCGTCGCCTCCTACCGATCGCTGGTTGCCGCTGCCCCTGCCCCTGCCGACCTTGCTGGTTCATTATAGAGACTACATTGATCTCTCTCTTTTCTCCCACTAACGTTGGTTTTCGATGTCGACATGTGCCAACCTCGCCCTCGCTAATGTGCAGGTAACTCCTCAACTCTTCTTCTACTTTCTTTGCAGGTAGCTCCCGGATTGTGAATAGGAATATCAATTAAAAGGGGAAAATAATACAAGAAAATTAGCTATAAATTAGCTCCTGGACTATGAGTGTCATGCCCCGGGTTGCAAGATCCCCCGGGCACGCCGACAAATCTGCCGTGTACAAGAAATTTATCTTGTACACGAAGCGTAGTTGTACCTGTATAACATACAATACTACAAATAGTAGTATAGAGCTGAAAAGACTAAAACAAACTGAACATGTAGAAAAGGAACGAGTTTATATACATACAAAAATCTCGATACAAAAGTACTCGCTCCAACGAGTTCACAAATATGTATATAGCTCCCAAAACACGAACACACTACCTGCAGTAGGGGAAATATGCTAACTCAGCACCAGCCGGAAAGGGCTCTAGCTCGCGACGCCCTTGCCACGATCCGCCTTGGAAGGAGCAGCAGTCGAAACCGAAGGCCCTGCAAGCACGGTGGAAGAAAGGGGCGTGAGAACTACTGTAAAAACAGGTAGTCCTCAGTGGGTGCTGCCCTAAACAATATCGGTCCACCCACTAAGTCTACAGGGTAAGCAAGAATAGTAGAAAAGAAAGCTAGAAACACTCTACAGGTAGATGTCCCCATACTATCCTGCTCTAACACTAGTCATCTGTAGAACATGTAACCCTGACCCAATCTCACGAGGGACTGTGATACACCCGTCCCGCCTGTCGAAGCAACACTAACAACTACCCCAGGGGTAGCTAGTGGAGAGCGAGTCCAACCAGGACACAGCGACACCAACGCAAAAGCACTAAGCCTGACTCCGGAGTGGCACTTGGGGGCGCGACCCAACCGAGTATGCAAGCGTATCTTTATCGAGCTCAATCAGGCTCTCACAAGCTAAAGTCAAGTAAACAGGGTCCAACTGGTCTAACCACCAATAGGTCACGTGCCCTTGGCACAACTGAAACCAAAACAGTAACCTGGGCCCACCGTCAACCTCGACGGCCCCACTAGACCGCCCCTTCACGGGCGGCGGATTGCAGAAGGCGGTGAACAATTCACCGCCTTCTCTGGGACCTTGAGAAGGCGGTGAACGATTCACCGCCTTCTCTGGGGTATTGAGAGAAGGCGGTGAACGAATCACCGCCTTCACTGGGACAATGCGAAGGCGGTAATTGCTTACCGCCTTCTCTGTGGCACTGCGCGGCGCCTCTCCGCGCGGAATTTTGGGCAGAAGGCGGAGCGGGGACGCCTAGAGAAGACGGTGAATCGTTCACCATCTTCATGAGGCGCCCACAAGATGGTGAATCGTTCACCGTCTTCATAGAAAATTCTGACGTGGCCGCCGAGCTGGCGCGAGTAGGGTTAGTTTCACAAATAAAATTTTTAGAGGGTTATTTCGGCAAATAGTAAATTTCACAGGGTCATTTTCAAAAAAAGTCCTATATATATATATATATATATATATATATATATATATATATATATATATATATATATATATATATATATATATATATATCCAGTGTGTGTGTGTGTGTGTGTGAAATTAACTAAATATCTTGAGATGAACCAGATCTTCTATTTTGCTTCGTTTCCTTTTGCACCATGTGGTTGAAAAAAATGAAAAAAAAATAACGAGTTTTGGATAGTCGACTTTCTAGGCAACCAGCTCTTGGTGTTATTTTATATCTTTTCCTACTTTTATTGTTGTACTGTTCCTAGCTTCCCTCTTTAATATGTACTGCTCCTTGCCTTCTAAAAAAACTTATTAGTTTTCAGTTGTTTGCCCTGTGACTATGATCCAAAGCTACAAAAAAAATACAATTTGAATAGGCCTAACAATTAGAAGATCTGGTTCTATATATCTATATATATAGGGTCCGCTACTATACTCATCATCGAAAACAACTTATGAGTAGTAGGGCTCTACTACTCATAATAGTATAGTAGCCCTACTCTATATATATATATATATATAGAGTAGGGCTACTATACTATTACGAGTAGTAGAGCCCTACTACTCATAAGTTTCGTTTTCGATGATAGAGCTTCCGAATCGACGATCCACTCCGTTAAATATGATCTAGAGTATTTAAAACTTCTAGAAAGTAAATTTCGTAATTTTTCAAAATCATAATAAAGTCCATCAAATGGGCATAAAATGAACGGCCGAAATCGAATGATGTCCTAAAAATAGATGATCGATCCTTCAATTTAAGATCGGAGTTATTGATCTTTATCTAGGTAGTGAATAGAATTTTCTATCAAAAATTCAACCTATTTCAATTCTTTTACACCGTTAAACTACCAAGTATCCTATATCATAGTTAAAAATTGTCAATTTTGTGAGCTTTTGATCGTAAGGTAAATGATTTCGAAAAATTACGAAATTTATTTTCTAGAAGTTTTAAATACTCTAGATCATATTTAACTGAGTGGATCGTCGATTCTAAGTCTATCATCGAAAAACAACTTATGAGTAGTAGGGCTCTACTACTCATAATAGATAGTAGCCCTACTCTCTCTATATATATATATATATATATGTTATATACATATATATATATATATGTATATAACATATATATATATATATAGAGAGTAGGGCTACTATACTATTATGAGTAGTAGAGCCTACTACTCATAAGTTGTTTTCGAAAACTTCTAGAAAATAAATTTCGTAATTTTTCAAAATCATAATAAAGTCCATCAAATGGGCATAAAATGAACGGCGAAATCGAACGATGTCCTAAAAATAGATGATCGGATCCTTCAATTTAAGATCGGAGTTATTGATCTTTATCTAGGTAGTGAATAGAATTTTCTATCAAAAATTCAACCTATTTCAATTCTTTTACACCGTTAAACTACCAAGTATCCTATATCGGCGTTAAAAATTGTCAATTTTGTGAGCTTTTGATTGTAAGAGAAATGATTTCGAAAAATTACGAAATTTATTTTCTAGAAGATTTAAATACTCTAGATCATATATAACGGAGTGGATCGTCGATTCGGAAGCTCTATCATCGAAAACAACTTATGAGTAGTAGGGCTCTACTACTCATAATAGTATAGTAGCCCTACTCAATATATATATATATATATATATATATATATATATATATATATATATATATATATATATATATATATATATAGAACTAGGCTATTATGCTATTAATAGCACCAAGTCATTGGTGCTACCAAGTTTATAGCCATTGGATTAAGAGATGTGTGGTGGTTGGTTGAATAGTATGATCTAACGGGTGAAAATGATTAAAGGTGTAGATCTAACGGAAAAAAATTCACAAGCCCCAAGTGTTTGGTGCCTTTACAAGCACCAAGTGCTTGGTGCCTTTACAAGCACCATAGCCGGACTCTATATCTATATATATATATATATATATATATATATATATATATACACACACACACACACGTAAATATACGCATGTAAACATACATATATGTATATGTAGATAATTTCACACACACACACACACGCGCGCACACACACACATGTATATACAACAATAAAAATACACACATACACACACACATCTATATAACCTCTATTAATCTCCATATTAGGTATCCACGTGTCAGTTTATGCTTAATGCTATTTCCACCCGTCTTATTGAACCGGTGCTTCGCCCCTTCCTTGGTTTCTCCCTGAGTGTTCGATCCCTGCAACGCGCCGCTTCGCTCTTCCCCTGAGTCCGTTCCCTGCTACCCGCCGGTTCGCCCCTTCCCTAAGTCCGATCCCTGCAACCCGCCGCTTCGCCCCTTCCCTCAGTTTCCGATCCCTGCAACCCGCCGCTTCGCCCCTTCCCTCGGTGTCCGATCCCTGCTACCCCGCCGCTTCGCCCCTTCCCTCAGTGTCCGATCCCTGCAACCCGCCGCTTCGCCTCTTCCCTCAGTGTCCGATCCCTGCAACCCGCCGCTCCGCCCCTTCCCTGAGTTCGATCCCTAGCAAGTTACATAAAGGGCACTGATTATTGTAGAAAAAGGTCTTGGTGTGATAGCTTTCATAAATGAAGGTGCTACAATATCTTGTGAAGTGTGAACTCTTGAAACAGGTTAGGTTAGAAAGATTAATTCGACCATCTTGGGAATGATAGAATTTTATGCCATGATAATGGATGAAATTATGTTGATTGATGTAATGAGCACTACAGAACTTTTATATAGTATTAGCTGTTGTTTGAAGATTTTGCAGTTTACTGATTCTGTTTCTTTATATTCCATTTAAGTTTTTAGATATTTCCAATTTCAGCTTGATCAAAACACCAAATGAGGTACTACAAATCTCTTCGCGGTTGATCGGGAGGCACAATGTTTATAATATCCTTGCGGCAGTGGGTATTGCTGTCGGTGCCTCAGGTGAGGAGATTGCTAGAGGAATCGAAGGAGTCGATGGTGTTTCGGGTAGGTTTGAATCGATAGGAGTAGGCCGTCAACCTTTTGGAGTTGTTGTTGATTTCGCACACACTCCAGATGCTTTGTCTAAATTACTGGATACTGTTAGAGAGCTAGGTGCAAGGAGAATCATCACAGGTATGTTGCTTTGTTTGGGTACAGATTCTTTAATCTTTATATTGCTTTTAGTCTTAAGCCTGTTTGAAGAATGGATTAGTTAGTCTATCGGAAAAGAATGGATTAGTTATAGCTGAAGTTTGATTTTGTTCTCTGATGCACCATATTTAGTCTTCGGTTGTGCCGGCGAAAGTGACAAAGGGAAGCGACCGATTATGACAGAACTTGCTGTCGACAAAAGCGAAGTCGTCATTTTGACATTAGACAACCCGAAGACCGAGAATCCATGTATGAATCCTGAATATATATACTTTCTAATTTTTAATCAAAGTTCTATCAGATTGAACGAACACAAGTTATACTGTCGAGTAACTAAGTAGGATCTTTTGGATGTCAATTTCTCAATACATTTTAACAGTGAACATCTTGGATGATATGTTGGCCGGTGTCGGATGGACCATGCATGACTATGTACATTACTGTAAGAATGATTACTATCCGTCTCTTCCGAACGGCCATAGACTTTTTGTTCACGACAACAGAAGAGTAGCAGTTCGGGCTGCTATAGCTATGGCAGAGAAAGGGGACATAGTTGTAAGTTGTTCTTTTCTTTGTTTAATCTTCAGCCAATCTTAGGTGTGAGTTTCTTTTGCATAGCTGTGTCCTTATGTGTATAGATTACGGTGGAAATGCAAATTGAAGAGCATGCTTAGGTGCCCTTTTTGAAATCAACTTAATCTCCTGGGTTTCCACTATATATTTCTTTTATTGATCGCATTAATTTAAACTTGGACAATCGGCCAATGAAAGGATTTTCCGTGGAGATAGTATTTTTCTCTTACGAATGCCATCTTTTCCTTATTAAGATGCATCTGATCTTTATTTAATTTTGTTCGAGCCGAGCAAGTTGTATAATTTTGAATCGTTTTGAGTGATCCTCTTCCGCCCATCAATCTGAATTTCTCAGTTTCATGTCTATTCGGTCTCCGTTTGGGAGTCCACTAAATTTGGGAGGGCACTAACGTAGTTTGATGCTGAATTAAGGAAAAGTTATTCTTTTTGTTTGATTCTGGTACTTTGAATTCCTTGCTTTCTTGCTAGATCAAGTGTTTGATGTTATACTAGAAATATGTTAATGTTTCTGTCTGCAATTTAGTTCACATTGAAATAAGTAGGTTGGAGGTACTTTCGCCTAATTGTCACCCACAATTTTTCTAAATTTTGTGCATATTAGGTCTCTCTTTCTGGTTTTGCTAATTGCGGGTGTGCATGAAGGTAATTTGAAGCAAAATTTAAGTGATATTATTATTTTCTGTGTGATTTTGGTGGTGTGGGTTTAACAATTTTCTCTCATATCAAAGTATTTGATGTCTGAATAGATGTTTATGTTTAGATCTGCAATTTGGTTCACATTGCACTGAGGTTCCTGGGATTTTCAGGAGGTATTTTTGGTAAGTTTTGATTTGAATTTCTCTGAATTTTAGCGTGAATTAGGTCTTTTGTGGTTTAGATTTCTTGTCTTCTTGCCTCAGAGAGTGTTTGATGTTATACCAGACCCACAATTTAATTAATTTGCATGGCCCTTAATTTGAGTCGCGGCTTCATTAACTTGGCCGTAGCATGTATTTATAATACATGTCTCTTAGCAAGAGTCTAATTTGAAATAAATTAGAATTACACTCATAATTATAATCCATATATACCAAATTAAATCCAATTCCAACTAAATTAGGATTTAACTCTAATTTAGGTAACTACAAATTTTCTTTCTTGGTTCATAATTGTTTCCCCTTTCTTCACCGGCTCGATTTTCTTTTCATGTTGCTTACAAATGGTTGTTTTGTACCATTTCTCTTACCTATCGGAGCCTATATAATTAGCCATTTATTATTTCCCTCCATGCTGCCGCGATCATTTGCTCCTGTAAGAGAACTCTGCACTATTTCGTTTGTTTTTTATTATGTACTCTAAAATTATTTTAATATCTTTTATTATTTTAAAGGTTTTCTATGCACATTCAACTAAATTTTTGATTATTTAAATATTAACTTTGTGCTTTCATTTATTTTTTTTATTAATTTTGTAAGAAAATGTATTCATTTACCTTTTTTTTTTTTTTTTTAATCGGCGATGATGATAAAATGAAGCAGTTATAATTAAATATCAACAAAGTTTTCACATTGTAGAACAACTTGGATGGCAATTGCAGAACAATTGCAACCGTTGAGCTACCCCAAGTCATTTCGATGATATCTATTACTTTCCCTACTGACAAAAAAAAGGGGACCTGATTTGTAGTCTTCCTTTGCCTTCTCGGTTTTGTTTTTCTATTGCTTACAAAAGGTTTTGTTTTTCTATTGCTTACAAAGGATTGTTTAATGCCGTTTCCCATATCGAAGCCTATATAATGGGTGCCCATCATTCTCCCACTGCAGCCCATCATTCTCCCCTATAGTGCAGTGAGCATCTGCTACTAGAAGTTGATTACTGATAATACTCATAGAATGTATGAGCCGATATTAATTTTTGATTTTTAATAAATATTTTTGACTCTCTCCTAATTTTTCTTTTACTATTAGTTTCACTTCTTTTTGTTTTCACATAAATTGTAAATATTTTTCTAACTATTTAAGTTTTCATATATGTCTCTTCTCAAGAAACTGCTAAATATTCATATTCTTCTATTATTTTTGTTATTCTGTTATTGCTACCAGTTATGTTTATTCTTCCTTTTCCGTAAGTCTTTTATTATAACTTTTGAGTTTACATTTGCTGGTGATTCTTCTGCTATATTTTAGGTTTTCTCCCTAATAGTTTAAACGATTGCTTTGTATTTTGCCTGCCGCATCGCGCGGGTTTCTACACTAGTATATATAAATGTACACACACAGGAACACACACACACACACACACACACACACATACGTATATACAGCAATACGTATATACAGCAATAAAAATACAATAAAAATACAGGAAAAAAATAAGAACATAGGCAACAATAAAAAAAGTAGGAAAAGGTATAAAATAGAGTGAGGCTCAGATATTATTTCCATCGAAGAATAAGAACATAGGCAACAATAAAAGAAGTAGGAAAAGGTATAAAATAGAGTGAGGCTCAGATATTATTTCCATTGAACCTTAAAATAAAGGTTGAGGAAGGAGCTGTAAACACCAAGAGGTGGTTGCCTAGAAAGTAGACTATCCAAAACTTTTTTTTTTTTTCCCATCTACATGGCTGCAAAAGGAAACAGAAGCAAAATTGAAGATCTGGTTCATCTCAAGATATAGGTTGATAAGGGCCCAATGATTACCATAAACTGGTTTTCTATAAATTAGACAATCTAAAGTGGCACTGTGTAAATAAGGTAATATATTACAAAATCTGATTTAAGAACTTAAAAGTAACCTTAAGATATAGGTGAAGCCAACAGCAAGAAAATATGTTTTTTTTGGTAATTCAAACCATGGATTTAAGAACCAGTCCATAGGTACATGAAAGAAGAAACAAAAGCTTAAAGGAACTTTGCCTAGAAAGTAGACGGTCCAAAACTCATTTTTTTTTGTTTTTTTCCATCCACATGCCTGCAAAAGAAAACAGAAGCAAAATAGAAGATTTGTTTCATCTCAAGATTTAGGTTGATGAGGGCCAAATGATTACCATAAACTGGTTTCTATAAATTAAGCAATTTAAAGTGGCACTGTGTAAATAAGGCAATACAAAATCTCATTTAAGAATCTAAAGGCAACCTTAAGATATAGGTGAAGCCAGCAGCAAGTAAATATAATTTTTTTGGTAAATCAAACCATGGATTTAAGAACCAGCCCATAGGCACATGAAAGGAAAAACAAAATCTTAAAGGAAGTCTAGTCCATACAATTAGAGAGAAACCTTAAGATATAGATTGTTGTGGATATAATGAAAATCCTTAAAGGAGTTGGTCACCTAGAAATAGACCGTCCAAACCTCATGTCTCATTTTATTCACATCATCACAGCCATTAAAAAAAAAAAAAAAGAAAGGAAAAAATATACACATCAATATACACATCTACAAGGAAAATGAGAGTGCATGCTTATTCCAATATCCTTCAAGAAGCAATCGAAAAGCGCAGGTTGAAATTGTGGGCACATGTGCAAAACCTTAAATTAAAGCAAAACCTTAAAGAAAGCTTAAAAAGAGGGAAAAAGACAGTGCAATATGCTTGGAAAACAAACTAATGTAGGCACATGAACAACCTCATGTCTCATTTTATTCACATCATCACAGCCATTAAAAAAAAAAAAAAAAAAGGAAAAATATAACACATCTGCAAGGAAAACGTGAGATCATGCTTATTCCAATATCCTTCAAGAAGCAATCGAAAAGCGCAGGTTGAAATTGTGGGCACATGTGCAAAACCTTAAATTAAAGCAAAACCTTAAAGAAAGCTTAAAAAAAGGGAAAAAACTGTGCAATATGCTTGGAAAACAAACTAATGTAGGCACATGAACAAACTTATGAAACCAAGCAAGACTGTAAAGTATTGCTAGGCCTATTCAAATTGCATTTTTTTTGTAGCTTTGGATCACAATCACAGGGCAGACAACTGAAAACTAATTAAGTTTTTTTACAAGGCAAGGAGCAGTACATATTAAAGAGTGAAGCTAGGAAGAAGTGTTTAGAATTAGGAAACATAGAAATTCTGATATGAAGCCCTAGAAAGTTACATGGTATACATACGTAAAGGGAAAGTAGTGTAGATAGTTGGACACAAAATAGACAAAACCAACTAACCACATATCAGATTTGGAGGCAACTACATTTAACCCCAAAAGGCCCCAAAATCTGAACCAAAGGAAAAGCTTCACTGATTAGGCACAAAAGCAGCACAACAAAGGCAGCACAACAAAGGCAGCAGGCTGCAAAATCCAAGTCCCAACATTTAATCCAAAGGAACAGACAGAGCACCAGACGAGTAGATTCCGCATCGGGGTCAATCGGACCAAGGCGGTTCACCACTGCGTGGCACTCGTTGATAGCGTGGCGTATCTTGACCCGATCATCAACATATTCATTCTTTTGTATAACAACGGATACGTAGCAATCCCTGAGCAAATTATGTTCATGCATTAACTTATTATATTGTGCAACTACCACAGTTTTTTCTGTTGTGACGTGATCGTAGAGGCCCTTATAGAGTAGATACCTATCATAGTTAGCATCTGTAACTTCCAAATCTAACTCATCAACCAACTTTTTTACTGCTAAGCGAGCCGCATCTTGCTCTGCAGCAGCAGAGGTGGTAGATTGCGCACTCCAACATCGAGTAGATTCAACTATAGTTCCAGACCGTTGTATTGGAACATCGGCATAAGCTAAAAACTTCCCCTCAGCATCTACCGACACGACGAACTGGGGCATCTCCACATGAAGTTGCTCGCATATTTCACGGAGCAACCTAACATAGGAAATATGCACTTTCGACATACTGGCAGCTGCAGAAACAAACACAGATGCAATAGGGAAAGAGCAAGATGGAAGGGGGGGAAGGGAAAAGAGAGGAAAAACAGGCAATAAGCATAGTGAATAATGAATGAAATACAATATTAGAGTTGTAAAAACAGGGAATAAAACATTAAAGTCGCTATCTACAAACCAAAGGTGCCATTGTTTATGGGCGACACGTAAAAATCAAATAAAAGGAACAAAACTAAGTGCCGAAAAATTTTGGCGAAAGAAACCTGTAACCAAGGAATAAATTTGAGTACTGAAAGGGAAGGGGAAAAACACCAAAGTAACAATTTATAATACAGTAAATAGGCTCAGATTGTGTAGGATTGTAAGACATGCCATAGCTATTTTTTTGTTCTTTAATACCAAAAAACGGCAAATGAACAATGGCCACTGAACATATTACCAAATTGCTTGGATTTTTCACGTACTGAACACAATTGAGAGCCCAAATTTCTTGAATTCCTCACGCACCGAACACATCTGAGAGTGGTTGCCCACGTTTGTGCCATCCAAGTTCGTCAGTTGCGCCGGACGTGGATAACACCGACATCGAGGGCTTTAATCACAAATTAACCGTAGAACAGTTTGGGCCTTTAGTAATAAATTATACCAAAAAAAACCCAATAGTATGGCAGGCCAAACGCATTGGTTGTGACTAACCTAGTTGTTTATTTTTAGGCCCACCGCACATCATCACAGCCGTCGAAAAACACAACAAAAGGAATGAAGTGGAAAGAACAAAAAAAATACTAAAGATAAAATATTCCCATTAAAACAAGGTAAAGAAAGGCTAAAGATATTAATTAGAATACAGTAAAAGACATCATCACAGCCGTTGAAAAACCAACGAAAGGAATGAAGTGCTAAAAAGTAGAAAAAAACAATAGAATAAATAGTTTCCATTAAAATAGTGTAAAGAAGTTTAAACCCCAAAAAATGGATAATTGCCTATATACCCCTCATGCGTCTGGATATATCTGATCTACCCCCGTTTTTTTTTTTTTTTCTTAAATGCCCCTCATAGGTTCCACCGTTAATCCAAAATACTCTCGCGGTTACCCCCTGTTAGTTTAACTCGGGTTAAACATGGGTTAAATGAATACTTGAGTTAAAACTATCTAAAATACCTATTTTGCCCCTATCTTATTATCCTAATCCCTTAAGTTATCCTTTCTCTATCTCCCTCCCATCTTTCTTTTCATTCGCACGACCTGGCCCCATCCGCAACCACCTTCAACCTAGGCGAAGCTCTGTTGGAGATGAAACACTTCCTTCTCCTCTGTTTCCTCCTTCTTCGACGCAAAAAGGTACTTCCTCCTTCTCTCTTCTCCGCTGTTTCCTCCTTCTTCTTTGCTGTCTCTGATGTCTTCGTCGAGCTTCACCTTCACCATCTTTTCTATATTTAGGGTTTTGTAATCCGAAAAATATACTCTGTTTGAAGGATATCAGGATCTACATTGTGTTCTTACAACTTTCTAGGTAAAGTAAAAAGTCATTTTTGTAATTTTTTACATCTAGGGTTTTAATCTGTTATATAAAAATTAACTTCTTTTCATTTTATTCTATGAATGAATTAGGGTTTTGGAATATCCGAAACTTTTAGCTCTGTTTGAAGGAGATCAGGGTCTACAAAATGTAAGATTCATGAAATTTTGTAATTATTTACATCTATGATTTTTTAATCTTCTATATAAATTAAGCTCATTGTCATTTTATAATTAACTTATTGCATCGAAATTCATTTAAATATAGCTGTTGATTTGCAATTAAATCTAGTTGTTGATTTGCAATTTCAAAGATGGCACCGCATTTTAGATTGAAAGTTATGTATGGGGGTGTTTAAACCAAGAAAGACAAAGTTAGGCGTAAAATATGTGTATGGAATGCAAACTTGCTACACAGTGCTTAGTGATACATATACTTTAAAAGAGTTCTTTGAAGATATCAAAAAAATGTGGGATTGGGGAGAAACAGAATATGTGAGAGTAGCTTATAAATCAAAGAAGACAAAAGGAGAAGCTCAAAAATTTATCGATATTAAAGATGAAAGTGATTTTCATGATATGTTAGAGCAATTCACAGATGGTACAGAGATAGAAATATTTGTTACTATTAGTTCCAATGGCATTCCTTTTAGGGGCCGTTTGGTTGCATGTAGTTGCAACTGCAATGCAGTTGTAACTGCATGTAAATGTAAATTTCGTGTTTGGTTTGATGTAACTCGCAAAGACGAGCATTTAATCAGAGAGGCCTAATCGAAGAATTCGAACTACGCCCAAATTGGCCGTAGTTCCAACTACAGCAGTTGGAGAGAGTAAGTTTAAATAAAATGTATACTTACCTCCTTAATATTTTATAAACAAAAATTATTTTTATTTTTTACATTGGAGGTAATCTCACCGTCATATATATAAAATAATAAAATTTTAAAAATTATTTCTCAACTACATGCAAACAAACAAATTATTTATACTTGCAGCGCTTTCTACTACATCCAACCAAACAAGATTCATGTAGTTGTAACTGCTGTATTTTCAACTGCATGCATTTCTAACTACACTGCATTTATAATTACATCCAACCAAACGGCCCCTTAATTTCAATGTTGAGTATTTTGTTGAGGGTGTAGTTGAGGGTGAAGTTGAAGTTCAAGATGATGTTAGAAATGAGGATCTAGCTGAGGAAGAAGATCCTCATAGAAATGAGAAAGTAGCTGTGGAAGAAGATAATATTGGAGATGAAGATGAAGATGAAGATGAAGATGAAGATGCTGATTATAATGGTGTAGAAGATGTTGTTGGAGATGAAGGTGTAGTTGAGGAAGATTATGGTGTTGAAGAAGATGAAGGTGGAGCTCATATAGAGGCTGATTATGATGCTGTAGATGAAGGTGTTGGAGATGAAGGTGTGGCTGAGGGAGTAGATAAAGGTGTAGCCGAGGGAGTAGATGAAGATGTAGCTGAGGGAGTAAATGAAGGTGCATCTGAGGGAGTGGAGGAATCTGAAGTATCCTTTACTGAAAATGTTGAACAAAATTTAGTATTTAGTTCCACTAAAACTGACTCAGATGAGGATGAGTTAGTTTATGACATTGAAAATCCTATTGTGGACTATGGTGTGAAGTATCCTGATGTAAATTCATTTAGAAGTGCCCTTCATCAATTCGCTGTCCAAAATCAATTCCAATTCAAGATTATTAAAAGTGATCAATCTAGAGTTAGTGCAAGATGTACTCAACAAGGTTGTGGGTGGAGAATACATGCAGCAAGGATTCGAGGAGAAGCTACCTTTCAGGTAAATAAGTAAATTGTATTTGCTACTATGTCTAATAGTATTTTACTCTAATTATTCCTTTCAATCTATTGTGTTGATAGATCAAAACTCTCCAATCAGAGCATTCGTGTGAAGTTGTCAATAGGTGTGGAAACAAGAATGCTACAAAAGGATGGGATGCAGAAAGAATACTTAATTGGCTAAAAAATGAAGGTGATATACCTGTGAGTGATTTATCTAGAAGACTTAAAGAGCAATATGGAAGGTTGGAGTTGCCCTATTTAAGGGTATGGAAGGGTAAGGAGCTCGCAATGACCCAATTACATGGAAAGTGGGATCTATCATTCTTAAGAGTTTTTGATTTTTGTGATGAGATTAGAAGAAGAAATGAAGGAAGTCTTACACAGATTAAATTGATAGAGTTGGAAGGTAAACAACATTTTCGAATGTTTATTGCTTTTGGGGCTAGTATTCAAGGTTTTCTAAGAGGGTGTAGGCCATATATCGGTTTAGATGGAGCTCATCTAAAGGGTAAATTCAAAGGGATTATTGTTTCCGCAATTGCATTGGATGGAAACAACTCAATGTTTCAGCATATGGTGTGGTTGAGTCGAAGATGCAGAGAGTTGGGAATGGTTCCTCGTAGCTCTCAAGGAAGCTATAGGTTGTCCTAATGGGCTGGTTCTATCCAGTGATAGGCAAAAAGGCTTAGATAAGGCCCTTCTAGCTGTCTATCCTACTGCTGAACATCGTGAATGCATGCGTCACTTATATAGTAACTTCAAGAAACGATTTCGAGGAGATATTTGGAAGAGACATCTATGGGGAGCAGCTAGGGCATATACAAGTTCAACATTTCAATACCATATGGAAAGGGTGCAGCGGGCAGAGAGCAGAGTGATTGATTACTTAAGGGAAAATCATGGTCATGTATGGAGTCGCTCTTTATTTGGAACAAATGCTAAGTGCGAACAAGAAACCAATAATATATCTGAGACTTTTAATTCTTGGATCGAAAGAAAGGAATAGACCGTTGATAGATATGATGGATGCCATAAGGCAGAAAATAATGATTATGATGAACAAAAGAAGAATGGATGCAGCAAATTGGTCAACAAAGCTTGTACCCGAGGCAACTAAGCATATCAACAATTTAACCAAGGTAAATATAAAAATCTGCTTGTTGTTTCTTACTATTAATTATTTCGAAAGTAAACATGTAAACTTACAAACTGGTCTTGTGCTATAGGAAATTGGAAATTATAAAGTCTTAAGGTGTAGTGATGAGCAAGCGGAGATAGAAGGGCCTAATGCAAGATGTGATGTAAGGTTGGATGAGAGGACATGCACATGTAGAAGATGGCAAGTCTCTGGATTGCCCTGTGTACATGCAATTGCTTTTATAGCTAAGATGAAACTCAATGTTGAAGATTATGCATCATCATACTTCACTGTGGAGAGGTATCGAGATGCCTATTCATTAAACATTAAGCCGTTGCCTGCCCAAGAGGAATGGAAAAAGAGTGATATAGGTTTTAGTGTATTGCCACTTATATTAGCAAGACCTGCTGGCAGGCCACGAAAAAAGAGAATAAGGGGATCGGGAGAGTTGATTAAGAGAAAACACAAATGTGCTAGATGTGGTGGTTTTGGCCATCATGCAAGAACTTGTAAGAATACAGTGCCAGCAGCAGGTTCCAGTAGTAGGTATATCTCATCTTTCAATCTAAAATCTTAGCCTTCAGATCCTTCAGTAGTTTGAATATCTAGATATAGTAATTGTGAACTTTTTTTCAGCAAAAAAAGAAGAATAACTAGTGGATCGCAACAACAAGAGAACAGTTCTAAACATGCGGCAGCATCGATATCACAAAGAAGAAAAAGGGTTATTATCTACTGCTACATCTTTCCATCTAAGCTATTATCTTCTCTTTCATTCTTATACTGTTGTTTTATATAAGTAATGCCTTTAAACTTTGATTTCAGTAAGAAAAGGAAGAGAAGTAGTGGATCGCAGCGAGAGCTAGCTCAAGATGTAGCAGCAGGGACAGTACCGCAGCAAAGGGGCAATACTGCATCTTCAAGGTAATCTATTTACTCACTTTAAGTACAATATTTTCAAAGTAATATATCTTCTTAGTCTTAAGTGCTAAATTTACTCACTTTAAACTTCATGTTTAGGAACAAAAGAAGGAAAATTAGCGGATCGCAGCAGCGGGAGGTAGATTCTCAAGCTGCAGCAGAAACATCACAACAGCAAGGAGTATTTCATGATAGATTGCGACATTCTCAACAGGGTTCAACTATTTCTAGCATTGATGCAAGTAGATTGCTAGGTTGAGAGTCAGTTGATGTAAAGAATGCTTAATCGTGTTATGTTTTGGATGATGATGATCCTATTTATTTTTGGATGATGGTGGATGATGATGGATGATGATGGCCTGTAAATTTTTGGATGATGATGGCCTGTAATTTTGGATGATGATGGCCTGTAATTTTTTGGATGTGGTGACTTATATTTTTTAGCTTGAATGTTGTGAAGTATTCATGATGACTTTCCTTTATTTTTGGATGTTGATGGAATTGTTGGTATATGAGTAATTGTATCTGCTATGATGTAATCCAAGTAATTGCAAATCTGTTTAGAGCTTAAATAAGACAGACTATATAAATACTTCTTTAACAGAGATACAGTGTTTGTAATTGCATCCTGTAAACAAACACAATTACATACAAACACAATTACATGATAATTATATAGTACTCCCTGTACTATATAGCCCATTCATCATATCTAAAATACTCCCCTTACCAAGATATCAAGAATTACAATACGTAAAAGTAATTTAAGCCAAAATAGAACTTTCACTTCCATTCTTTGAATTTTTTGCTCAGTGGCTTCTCCAATTGCTTTTAACTGATATTTTAGATCTAAAGTGTTGTGTTGCACGTCGTCAGTCCATAAAAAGTAATTGCAATGTCCAACTCCTTCAACCTGCAAAGAGAAAAATAAAATTTTTATAACATACAATAGCTTATTCTACAAGATCTGTATACAATAGCTTATCTTACCCCCCAATTTGGGCAACGGTAGAATCGACGTCCTTGGCTTGTTGGCTGCTTCGATACCCATATTCTACAAGATCTTCCGCAGTCGCACACAGGAATTTGCGCGTTAGGAGTTGATGCAGATCTCTCACTTAGATGGCTCATTATGGCTAGAAGTGAGACAAATAAGAGGAAAAAAAAGCTAATAGATGGAGAAGTGAGTTTGACTTATTTTTGAGCCATGGATGTGCTTTTATAATGTTAGAAAAGAAGGTTACCGTTAAAATGACCGTTGGAGGGTAAATAGGAAACGAATTTGATATATTAAGGGCAAATAAGAATATTATTGGCTGCATGGAGGGCATATAAGAAAAGTAAGCTACGGTACGAGGGTATATTGGAATGGGCAAAATGGTAATTTTGCAGGGATAACGGCAACTGTTAGCACCTCACTAACGGAATTTAACCGCAGGGGTAAATGTAAGGAAGTGAATTCTCGAAATTCGAGAGTTGCACCACGTTTAGAATCGACTGATTGTCGAGTGGATGGACTTTGAAAAGTTCGAAGTGGATCCGAAGGCCAAAAGTGCATCGGAGTTGCTCCCGGTGAAGTTTGGAAGTATTCGGGCGTTTTTGTGCGCATAGGCGCGAAAACGGAACCTGAAAAGCTATGTTGGGTCTTGAGCTAAATCCGACACTTGCGCGGATGAAATAATGATGTGGACATGATCTAAATCATGTTTGGAGAGTCTCGGCTCGATTTGAAATGAATTGGAGGTCAAACGGGCCAAAAGTGAGTTGAAACGGAGAAGAAACGAAAAAGGCTGAAATTTGGCTAAGTCCTTAAATGTTGGGCTGAGGGGGCTTACGGGATCCGAATCCCATAAGCCAGGTCGGGATCCCAGCCGCGCAGAATGCCCAGTTTGCTTACGGGATCCGAATCCCACAAGCCAGGTCCGGATCCCAGCCGCGCAGAATGCCCAGTTTGCTTACGGGATCCAAATCTCATAAGCCAGGTCCGGATCCCAGCCGCGCAGAATGCCCAGTTTGCTTACGGGATCCAAATCTCATAAGCCAGGTCCGGACCCCAGCTGCGCAGAATGCCCAGTTTGCTTACGGGATCCAAATCTCATAAGCCAGGTCCGGACCCCAGCTGCGCAGAATGCCCAGTTTGGGGCATTTTGCATAGTTGAGGGGGCTTTTGGCATCTTGTTACAATAGAGAGTTATAGAGGGGATTTCCCTCTCTTCTCTCATTTTCCCCTCACACACACACACATACACATAACCTCTCCTCTCTCTCTAGAAACAAGAGAAGAAGAAGGAGAAGAAGAAGAAGAAGGAGGAGGAGAAGAAGAAGAAGAAGGAGATCAAGCTAAGGAAGGCTTGGAGCTTCTTCCTCTCCCTCTCCTCACCATTGGAGTAGCTCAAGAAGGTAAGCTACTAAACCCTAGTATGTAAACTTAGGGTTTTTGGGTTTTGAAGCTTAGAAATGGCCAAATAGGACCCTAGGAGGCTTCTGTGTAGATCAATCTCATGCTTAGGGCTTTGATCAAGTGGGTTTGCTATGGGTGCAAACCTAGGGCTCCAAAATTGGGGGTTTCATGGTAGCTTCTCCTAGAATGTTCCAAATCTTCTAGGGATAATTTTTATGGAACCCTAGCACCCCAAAGAGATGATTTGCACAAGTGATTGAGGCTCTAAGGGTGGATTTTGCTCGAGGCAAAATCCTAGGGCTCAATTTGGGGCTTTTCTAAAGGTGAGGTTTTGATCTCTTCTAACCTCATTTCTACCGTTTTGTTAGGTCCACGAACGCGTGGGAAGCGACGGTTCGTCGATCCGACGAACGGTTTGAGTGATCCGAGCCTAAATAGGGCTCGCAGCTTCCAGGTTGGCCCGAGGAGTCAAAGTAGAGATTGGAGGCTACGCAGGTGGCGTTGTGGCATTGTAGAACATCCCAAAAGGTGGGGGGTGACACTCGAATACTTCGAACTCCTTTCTATGTCTTAGAAATAAATAAATCTCATCTCTTGCATGTAGCATAGTAGAATTGCATGTTTAGGCTCTCCTTATGCTTTCTAGTGACAACCTAGTGTATTTGGAATGCTAGGTGAATGGATAGGTGAGGATTGGGTCTGGACATCGGATTCTATAGTGCTAAGAAAGAGATGGACTCGAGGGTTATCTAGTGACATAGATCGAGTGGCATCTAATGTAAAGAACATGACGAGTGGCATTAACATAGTGTATTTGACACTAGAGGTCTTTGGACATAGGGATAGGTGAAATCCCAAGAGAAATAGCTCGTGAACATAGATCTTAGTAAAGCTAAGTACATGTTACTGTTGGTCGGAATAGTGGAGTTCCGAGAGAACTGTTGGCCCTAGTCGGTAGGGTATCCTCACGTGGAGAGGATAGATCAAGCTCACGGTCTGTGTCAGTGGTGGTATAGCCATCGGTGTCGTCGAGTACTCCAGAGTGTCGCACGATCGGGACCACGTGGAGGTCCACAGACAATCCCGGGCTTGGAGTGCACGTGGAGCCTCCTCCCCAAAAAGGGATTTATATGTGAGGCGTAGGCGAACCCAAGGGTATCGCCACGTATTGGGTAATGGAAATATTAATGTTAACATTGAACAACACTGTTGAACATAGTGAGGACTTGTTAGCATGTTAGTAATCTTTACTATTTGATGCATGCATACAATTTAAAGATTATGGGCATAGTAGCATAGATTTCCTATTAGGCAGTTTACAGCTTTCAGATATATATATATCTACATATCTAGTAGTGTTACTTGTGCCCACTTGGACCTAGTGGGGAGATCGGTGGAGTCGGTGGCCGAGCCCACTGGGAACTAAGGAAGTTAGTTCTCACCCCACTCTATTTCCAGTGTTTGGCGCAGGTACATCGGGCGAGGACCGCGGCAAGGGCGTCGCCCCCGATCAGTGAGGATCGTGGTAGTTACATTAGTAGCTTTCCTTTATGCATTAGAATACTCTGTATCTAGATGCTTACGTTTTGGAAGAACTATGTACCTATTCGAGGTTAAATGAACATGTAATCATTTTGGGATGCAAATGTAAATCAAGTAAATATGATGTAATAGCTAGTAGTATTCTCTCTTTACTTCACTTGTGTATTACTTGTGGATTACTTGCTCTAGTTGTTGGCACTGTTTGTGCCCCTCGTCGATTGTGTATGTTTTGAATTTAGTTTTCCGGGTGAATTCATGTACACAATCTGTTGTTAAGCCTTGGGCAAGTGGAGGTCTTGTCGTCCGCGTCCGCTCGTTGCGCCCGAACCGGACCAAATGGGTAGCGGTTTTCGGGGCGGGGCGTGACAGTAAATTAGAAAGAACTTGGAACATAAGAAGGGTATTTTCAATATTAGCCTTCTAGGAGGGTAAATCAGAAAACCGGGAATTTTTCAGGGGTATATAGGCAATTGCCCCTTAAAAAAATATTACTCAGAACACAGTGTAAGAAAGTAACAATAAAAGGAAAAGGACAAATCACAAGGGTGGCAGCAAATGGAATATTCTCAAAAAGTGGGGAGAAGTGTCTATCTACCAAACATATATCCATGCGAGTGGTTGCCCGCAATCGGGCCATCCAAACTCTATGCATTCATCAGATGAAGGGTGGGAGGCAGTTATAAGCAGTTGCCCATATAGGGACCCCCACTCTAATTGTCCATGTAGGGCCCAATCTCCTTATTGCCAAGTAACATCACCATCACGCCGCAATTATTTTACAACGCCAAGAATATGCATACAAAAAGAAAATAAATAACGAGAACAGTCCATGCAGGTTCTGGAAATAAGTAGGGCACAGTTAAAGCGGCACAGTTAAAGCGAGCATGGACAATCATCTATTATACAGTGGTTGTCCAAACCCTGTTAGCAATAACAGAGGTTTTTTTTCCCACTGGCACATCACCAGAGTGCAAAAGAAGTGTTCTAAAAAAAACAGCAATATAAAAAGACTGTTGAGCAAGGGTCGGCAAGGGGGGCAATGGCAAAGCCATATTTTGTTCTCACTTGCATATCAACACTCTTTAAAAAACTTTAAAAGGCTATCAGGGTTTAAAAAAAAAACATGTAAGATTCAGAAAAAAATCAAATGTAAAATAAATTGATAGGGCTGAAATCAAATATCCAGGAAAGGGATGTCTATGAATAGGACGCCCAAACCCACCCAAATAAAATTACATAGTCAGAAATCGGTAAAACGAAATCAGCGAAAATAAGGGAAGAACGCTTAGTAGGTAAAAAAAATTATGTACAATGGTGTGTAGGAGATTAACATCTATGCAACAATCAAATGCCTTTTTATATATTTTATGCTTAAAAAAGAGTTTTATCCTACCTTTAGATTTGTGTACAGAAACGATCTGTACTTTGTTGAAAAAGTTAGGGTATTTATAGGAAAACTATAGAAGATCAGCAGAGAAGAGAAGAGGTAAAACTATAGAAGATCAGCAGAGAATAAAAGAGAAAGACTCAAGCAACTTGCTGTAAAAAAATTATATCCATCCCATCTGTCACGCCCCCGCCCCGAAAACCGCTACCGATTTGGTCCGGCGCGCGAGCGACGCCGGACTCGACAAAGACTTCCCCCCGCCCGCCAAAGGCTCAACAACAGATTGTGTACAAGAATTTACCCAGGAATACTAAATTCAAAACATACACAATCAAGAAAAGGGCACAAACAGTGCCAACAACTAGAGCAAGTAATCCACGAGCGATACACCAGTGAAATAAAGAGAGAATACAACTTAGCTATTACATCCATTAGCTTTAATTACAATTTACAATTTTACATCTTTCCCAAAATGAATACAAGTTTCATTCCTCCAAAAATACATGTCTTCCAACATGTATAAAAGCATCTAGATGTTAGTTATGGGGAAGCCCCAAGGATCTATCTAGATTGTATCTTACACCTTATCCCACACCTAGAGGGGGGGTGAATAGGTGTAAAGGCCAAAAACCACAAATCTCGATGCTTTAAAAAGTAAATGCGGAAAATAAAAAACACACCGAGATTTACGTGGGAAAACTCCAAACTCGGAGTAAAAAAACCCACGGGACAAACACGCGAATAAACAATCAATAAGAGAAAAGATTACAAGGTGATACCGAACTCCACGGACTCGACCTCTCTAACTCTCCTATGGATCTCCGCGCAATCCTCCTTCGGGTTGTCCACGCCCTCACGTTCGAGTCCACGAACGCCACCACTTCGAATCCACGAAGCTTCTATCACGCCGAATCCACGACGCCACTCGAATCCACGAGCCAACGATCCGAATCCACGAACCGCCTTCAATGTGCCGAATCCACGACGCTTCACGATTGTATCATGAATATGGTGATCCTTCGCTTAGGAGTATCGTAGAAACCCGAAGAAGAAAACTCCAAGCGAATCGTAGATCAAATCGACATATAGATATTCAATACGATATCTCGATTTGACCTAAAAGAGGCTATGAAGTAGAAAATAGATTTTAGATCAATTCCTAGCCTCTAGGGTTTCTCAAACATGTATATTCATGAAGCATATGAATTAATGGAACCCCCATCGCTTATTTATAGATTTAGAAGACTTAGAAGTAGACTAGGATTGTGAAAATCTAATTTTGGAAATAAATTAGAGATAGACTAGGATTTGAAAACTTGTTTAAAATCAATTAGAAAATATAGAGATAGACTAGGATTTGAAAACCTGTTTAAAATCAATTAGAAAACAAAGAGATAGACTAGGATTTGAAAACCTCAATTTTGTCCATATATCCAATTTAAAAACATCCTAAGCCTTCCAAACATTTTTAAATATTTATAAATCATTATCAATAATATTTGAACTTACCGAGCATTGTGGATTCATGTTTTGAGTATGCGAGTCTTCGATCTTCATCTCTTCTTCTTTAAACCTTCAAGACTCCGGACTCACTTCACGAAATATGCCAACTTAAAATCCGTAACAATCTCCCCCTTTGGCAATTTCGTGACAAAACCAAAAAATACATAAAAATACACACAACGCTCATCTCTCCAAAAATAAAAATTGAAATTCATTGCCATCACCAAAACAATGAACTTCTCGCGTGAAAGATCCAAGGAAACACAAAATTACAATTTTGCAACTCCTAAACAAACTCTATGACTTAGACGCAACTAGGAGACTTGAAGAATTGATTTCCTGCAAAACAAATTTTCAACAAATATTCAAAAATATTTTATACCTCTTCTCCCTCTTTGTTCTTTTCTCCAACTTCTCGTTGTTCAAAAATATTCTCTCCTTCTCCCTCCTTAATCTCATCATGTCTCCCCCTTCGTGTATGCGTCAAATACCAAATATCTTCTCTCTCTATACCTTGTTCTTCATTCTCCCCGTTTTGTCAAAAATTGCCAAAAAGAAACACAAATAGAGAGAAAAGCAAACTAGCAAAAAGAAAGTAGTCATGTCATAGTTATAAATCTAGATACCAAAAATAAGGAAACTAGAAATAATCCTAGGAGAGAAAAGATAAAATATAAATAATGAAGCTCAAAAAGATAAAATCACTCCGTGCCCTCCTCATCAAAAATTTTGCCTTGTTTTCTCAAAAATCCTTCAAAATTAGATTAATTTCATAAAAATTAAAAGTTGTACTCCAAAAATTATTACGATGAAGATAAAATATTAAGCGATTTCAAAAGACATCAAAACATCAAAATTTGATATTAAAAATAATCTAATGTTTTAAAGTCATCAAGATGCAAATTGATGAAAAATAATTTTTAGAAATTTGGCAAAATTGACACCAATTTGTCGCAACCCGTTCAAAATAGAGATTTAACTAATAAACACCTAGGGTGACTCTTTGAGTATCTTTTTCATTCTATCACCTTATATCACCGAAAATTCTAAAATATTCATATATATTTTTTTCAACCTTTTCGGTTTTTCATATAATTACCCACGAGGTAGCTTCACACACGTACTGCAACGGGATGGTAGCTCTTTCCTACATGTGGTGGTAGTTTTCACACTCCTTTCAGATGTAACTCTTTCCACATCTTTTATACTTAGGAGTTTCTCCTCTTTTTTTTTAATATTCAAACTCCCCCTAAATTAGACAATCTCACAATTGAAAATAATTTTGACGAATTTTAGTCGATTAGCAAATATCCATTAATTATAATCAATATTCACAACCAAGATGAATTAATTACAAAGAGATTAAAATTAATTTCAAAATTTTGATGAAAGTATGTAAGAAGAAATCATATATTAAATTATCGTCAAGATAATAAAAAGTGGAGTGAGACCGATAATTAATATGAATTTAATTCAATTTGAATTGACTTTAGATACCGGTTAAGGCTCCTTTAAAATCCTTTAATGTCTCTAATTTAATGATTTTCAATCATCTCTTTTCTCAAAAATTTTCAATCAAATTAAAAACTCCCCAAAAACCTTTTCTTAAAAACGATTTTCAAAACAAATTTTAAAGATCAAACCTCGTCTAATCATGTAATGTAATGAAAGAAAAATATGCAATATGCACCAATCAAAACATTACATAAACAAAAAACAAACTAAGACGAAAGGCATGGAAAGATATCACCTTTCCGGATCCAAACTTGTCGGATCTTTCGTTGGCTTTGCTTGTCGACGTTAGGTTTGAGTTGCTTTGATTTTGGATCAACCGTTGGTCGTTTCGATGATTGCTTCTTCGGTTGATGTTGTCGTTGAGGCTTAGTAACCCAAACCGCTTGTGACTTGATTTAGAAATCCGGTTCGGTTGAAGGTTCGGTCGAACATGTACTTGTGCCTTAGAAAACCGATTCGCAAGAGGTACTCGACTCAAGTAATTTGTCTTTTGATTCCAAGGGGGAAGCCGAGTAGTAGATGATGCCGATTGAGGTTTCGATGTTGCCGATCGATTTTTCTTATCCTTATTCGGGCAACACTTTTTGATATGTCCTTTGATGCCGCATCGGTGACACACACTTTCCTTCGAATTTCTTGCGACATTAGATGTTGACGTTTGATCCTTCTCAACATAGGTTCGTTCGTATCCGAGGCCCAACTTATTCGTTTGACCTAACCCAAGCATCTGATCCAATTTCTTCGATCCGGAAGAAAATTGTTGAATGTTGGACTTGAGTTGATGAACTTCTTTGGTCAACTCTTTATTGGATTTGTGCGATTCCTCAAATTGATGCTCCAAAAATTCAACTTTGTTCTTAGAGGATTTGATCGTTAAATCCGCTTCATCTAGCTTCTTTTGGAGGATCGAATTATCTTTCAATATTGCTTCCTTTTCCTCTTCGAAAGCTTTCGTCATTGTTTTCAAATTTTTGTTCTCCTCCACAATGTCGAGTAGACACTTTCAAAGCCTTTTGTTATGCTTAGCCATCTTTTTGGATTCGACGAGGAGTTGATGATACGCTTCCGCTAATTCCTCGTCGTTTGATTCCTCATCGCCGGAATCCAAGTCCACGTCTTCTCCCTTTGATGTTTTCAACGCAATCCCTCTCATTTGAGACAAAGACTTGGAAGAAGATTGGTTAGTAGGAAAAGTCATATCGTAAGTTTGCAACACACCTACTAACTCTTCGGCCATTAGATAGCAATATATCTAGATCCCGCTCTGATACCAATTGTTAGTTATGGGGAAGCCCCAAGGATCTATCTAGATTGTATCTTACACCTTATCCCACACCTAGAGGGGGGGTGAATAGGTGTAAAGGCCAAAAACCACAAATCTCGATGCTTTAAAAAGTAAATGCGGAAAATAAAAAACACACCGAGATTTACGTGGGAAAACTCCAAACTCGGAGTAAAAACCCACGGACAAACACGCGAATAAACAATCAATAAGAGAAAAGATTACAAGGTGATACCGAACTCCACGGACTCGACCTCTCTAACTCTCCTATGGATCTCCGCGCAATCCTCCTTCGGGTTGTCCACGCCTCACGTTCGAGTCCACGAACGCCACCACTTCGAATCCACGAAGCTTCTATAACGCCGAATCCACGACGCCACTCGAATCCACGAGCCAACGATCCGAATCCACGAACCGCCTTCAATGTGCCGAATCCACGACGCTTCACGATTGTATCATGAATATGGTGATCCTTCGCTTAGGAGTATCGTAGAAAACCGAAGAAGAAAACTCCAAGCGAATCGTAGATCAAATCGACATATAGATATTCAATACGATATCTCGATTTGACCTAAAAGAGGCTATGAAGTAGAAAATAGATTTTAGATCAATTCCTAGCCTCTAGGGTTTCTCAAACATGTATATTCATGAAGCATATGAATTAATGGAACCCCCATCGCTTATTTATAGATTTAGAAGACTTAGAAGTAGACTAGGATTGTGAAAATCTAATTTTGGAAATAAATTAGAGATAGACTAGGATTTGAAAACTTGTTTAAAATCAATTAGAAAATATAGAGATAGACTAGGATTTGAAAACCTGTTTAAAATCAATTAGAAAACAAAGAGATAGACTAGGATTTGAAAACCTCAATTTTGTCCATATATCCAATTTAAAAACATCCTAAGCCTTCCAAACATTTTTAAATATTTATAAATCATTATCAATAATATTTGAACTTACCGAGCATTGTGGATTCATGTTTTGAGTATGCGAGTCTTCGATCTTCATCTCTTCTTCTTTAAACCTTCAAGACTCCGGACTCACTTCACGAAATATGCCAACTTAAAATCCGTAACACTAGATACAAAAAGGTGTAATCTAATGCAAAAGGGAAAGCTACTAATCACTGATCGGGGGCGGTGCTCTTGCCGCGGTCCCCGCCCGACGAACCTGCACCTAGCACTGGAAAAGTAGTGGGGTGAGAACTAACTTCCTCAGTTCCCAGTGGGCTCGGCACCGACTCCACCGTTCTCCCCACTAGGTCCAAGTGGGCATAAGTAACAACAACTAGATATAGATAGATAGATAGATATCTGAAAACTGTAAATGCATAATAGGAAATCTATGCTACTATGCCCATAATCTTTTGAACAAATGCATGCATCTTATAGTAAAAGGTTTACTAACAGGCTAACAAGTTCTTGTCATGCTCAATAACCAAGTGTTCAAATACCCTGTTATTTTACCATTTACCCAATCTTTGGCGAAACCCTGGGGCTCGCCTACGCCTCACATATGAATCCCCTTTTGGGTAGGAGGCTCCACGTGCACTCAAAACCGGGATCGTCTGTGGACCTCCACGTGGTCCTGATCGTGCGACACTCCGGAGTACTCGACGACACCGATGGCTATACCACCACAAATACAGACCGTGAGCTTGATCTATCCTCTCCACGTGAGGATACCCTAACCACTAGGGCCAACAATTCCCTCGGAACTCCACTATTCCGAACAACATTCACATGTACTTAGCTTTACTAAGATCTATGTTCACGAGCCATTTTCTCTTGGGATTTCATCTATCCCTATGTCCAACGACCTCTAGTGTCAAATACACTATATTAATGCCACTCGATCTATGTCACTAAATAACACCGAGTCCATCTCTTTCTTTAGCACTACTAGAATCAATGTCCAAACCCAATCCTTACCTATCCATTCACCTAGCATTCCAAGTACACTAGGTTATCACTAGAAAGCATAAGGAGTAGCCTAAACATGCAATTCTACTACGCTACATGCAAGAGATGAGATTTATTTATTTCTAAGACATAGAAAGGAGTTCAGAGTATTCGGTATGGCACCCCCACCTTTTGGGAAGCTTCACGAAGCTACGACGTCCGACTCGTAGTCTCCAAACACCGCTTTGGCTTCTTAGGGCCAAACTGCAGCTCCAAGCCCTTATTTGGCTCGGATCACTCAAACCGTTCGTCAGATCGACGAACCGTCGCTTCCCACGCGTTCGTGGACCTAACAATACGTTAGAAATGAGGTTAAAAGAGATCAAAACCTCTTATTTAGAAAACCCCCAATTTGAGCCCTAGAAATTGCCCCGAGAAAAATCCCGCATTAGAGTCCAAATTACTTGTGCAAATCATCTCTTAGGAAGCCTAGGGTTCCATAAAAATTATCCCTAGAGAATTTAAAACACTCTAGGAGGAGTTACCATGAAAAATCCTCAATTTGGAACCCTCGGTTTACACACTAGCTAACCCATTTGATCAAAGCCCTAAAACATGAGTTTGATCTCATTAGAATCAAGCTAGGGTCCCATTTGGCCCATTTCCAAGCATAGAAATCCAAAACCCTAAGTTCTATAGTTTAGGGTTCAAGAGCGCTCACCTCTAGGTAGCTCCAAGCTAAAAAGAAGGTGAGGACGAGGATGGAGAACTCCTTCTCTAGCTTCTTCTTCTTCTTCCTTTTTCTCCTTCTTCTTCTTCTTTCTAGAGAGAGAGAGGGAGAGTGTGTTGGTGTGTGTGTGAGAGGGAAATGAAAGAAAGAGAGGGAGAAATGCCCTCTATAACCCTCTATTGTAACAAGATGCAAAGAGGCCTCTTAACTTTCCAAACTGCCCAAAACTAGGCATTCTGCGCGGCTGGGGTCCGGACCTGGCTCATGGGATCCGGATTCCGTAAGCAAACTGGGCATTCTGCGCGGCTGGGGTCCGGACCTGGCCCATGGGGTCCGGATCCCGTAAGCCCCCTCAGCCCAACATTTAAGGACTTAGCCAAATTTTAGCCTTTTTCGTTTTCTTCTCCGTTTTCTCTCGTTTTCGCTCGGTTGCCTTCGATTCTTTTCAAATCGAACCGAGACTTTCCAAACATGTTTTCGGACACGTTTTCATCACATTTTCATCCACGCTAATGCCGGACTTAGCTCATGACCCAACATAGCTTTTCGGGTTCCATTTTCGCGCCTATGCGCACAAAAACGCCCGAATGCTTCCAAACTTCACCGGGAGTAACTCCGATGCACTTTTGGCCTTCGGATAAATTTCGAACTTTTCGAAGTCCATCCACTCGACAACCAGTCGATTCTAAACGTGGTGCAACTCTCGAATTTCGAGAATTCACTTCCTTACATCCTCCCCTCCTTAAAAAGAGTTTTGTCCTCGAAACGAACCCTTATATTAATCTTAACTTAAATTTTTACCTTATTCCTCAAACAAGTGAGGATGATGCTCCTTCATCAGCTCCTCGAGTTCCCAGGTGGCCTTGCGATCATCATGATTGCTCCACCGCACCTTCACATAGGAAATTTCTCGATTTCGAAGCTTTCGCACTTCTCGGGCGATAATTCCCACCGGAAACTCTTCATAGCTCAAATCCTCTTGAAGCTCCGGTGGTTCATACAACATCGCGTGCTCTGGATCGTGGATGTACTTGCGAAGGTTGGAGACGTGGAAGACATTATGCACGTTAGCGAGCTTCGGCGGCAAGGCAAGCCGATAAGCCACCGAACCCACTCGCTCCAATATCTCATAAGCCCCGATATAACGGGGACTTAGCTTCCCCCGCACTCCAAATCGCTTCACACCCCGCATCGGCGAGACCTTCAAGAACACGCGATTGCCTACCGCAAACTCGATATCTCGACGGTGCCTATCTGCATAGCTTTGCTGTCTAGACTGCGCCGTGAGCAATCTTTTGCGAGCAAGACGGACTTTATCCTCCGCTTCTCGCAGCACATCAGGGCCGAACTCCGCACTTTCGCCTACCTAGCTCCAATGTATAGGAGACCGGCACTTCCGCCCATAAAGAGCCTCGAACGGTGCCATCTCTACACTCGACTGATAGCTATTGTTGTAGGCGAACTCGGCCATCGGCAAGTGGTTACCCAACTTCCCTTATAATCAATGACACACGCTCGCAACATGTCCTCCAGAGTTTGAATGGTCCTCTCTATTTGCCCATCTGTCTGAGGATGGAATGCTGTGCTGAAATCGAGTCGCGTGCCAAGGGCTTCCTGCAGGCTCTTCCAGAAATGCGAAGTAAATCGGGGGTCGCGATCCGAGACGATCGATTTCGGCACCCCGTGCTACTTCACAATCTCGTCGAGGTAGACCTGCGCTAGTTTATCTCCTGCCCAGGTGGTGTGGATCGGCAAGAAATGTGCCAACTTGGTCAGTCGATCCACAATCACCCAGATTGCGTCGTGGCCGCCCGTCGAGCGAGGCAAGCCGACCACGAAATCCATCGAAATATCCTCCCATTTTCAAACGGGGATTGGTAGGCTTTGAAGCTTTCCCGCTGAAAATCGACGCTCGGCCTTGATTTGTTGGCATACTAGGCACTTTGCCACAAAGCGTCCAATATCACTTTTCATTCCCGGCCACCAATAGTGCTCCTTCAATCCGTGATACATCTTGGTGCTGTCCGGGTGATCACAATAGGGCGACCGATATGCCTCATCTAGGATTAACTTCCGAGTCTCCTCGTCGTTGGGTACACATCACCGATTCCGAAATCGAAGTGTACCATTGGCGTCTAAGGTGAAGTCGCCACCACGACCCTCCTCGATGTCGCGCCGAACCTTTTGGAGAAATGGGGCCCGTGCTGGGCTGGGGTCCAAGAACTTTTGCTTGGCACGGCACGGCACGGCACGGCACTGCATGGCCCAACTTTGGGGCCGGGCCGGGCTACATGTGGGCCGTGCCGGCCCAGCACGGCCCACATTATACCCAGACCATAGGTGCACCAAGTGCAGGCAATAACTTCGCGAAACCCAGCCAAAAGGGTGTGGAGCCTGTGGAGGTGTGACCGACCGGACACGAGTACGACCCAGAGTCAGTCCAGGGTGCACCGGGCAGGCTTATACCCACTTGGTTGTCGTTGCCACTAGGCAAAAAAAAAAAGCGCAGGCGACCCGTCCATCTCCTCCCGCCTCTTCCCAATCCCACCGTCCATCTCCTCCTCCTCCTCCTCCTCCGCCGCCATCGGAATCCGCCCAATCACTTATCCCCAGCTCGGGCGGCGCCCTCCCCTCCGACCATGGCGTCGGGCCAGGAGCTGTCGGCGGGGACGACGCTGATGGACCTGATCACCTCAGATCCGACTGCCGCGGCCGCCGCTTCCTCCTCCTCCTCGTCGGCGCCGACGGCCCCCGGGTCCACCCTGGGCAAGCCGGCCGCGGATCGCAAGTCGAAGCGGACCACCTTGATGCAGATCCAGAGCGACACCATCTCCGCCGCCAAGGCTCTCAACCCCGTCAAGGCCATCCCTCAGAGGCAAAAGAAGAAGGTCAACACTTTTCTCCTTAACGCACATTGAAAAGCTTGCAGTATACGATCACACTCGGTGCCAAATATACTGTCCTACTCCTACCGTTTTGTAGATCTCGAGATCTTTCAAAGAGCTGTAAACAAATTCTTGCTTTGCAATCGCACAAGAAAATTCTCTCCTAGGCTTTGCTTTGGTGCATGAATACTTTGTTCAACATGTCTCTTTGCTTTACTCAAGAAGTTTGTAGTATTTAGTAGATAAGGATTATGATCAAATGTTTAGAAACACATATCATACGTGGGGTGAAATGTACTATCCTACCAAATTATGGCCGGCAAGTGTTGGATCGTTGGTGCTAACCATTAATTCTAAAAGCTCGAGTTGCTAGAAATACGTAACCAATTCTGTTAAAGCGTACAGACAAAGCGCCTACGGGTCTCGACTCTGACTCAGCCCAACCAGCCTCACTCCACTTCGAACGTGACTCGGCCCAACCCAGCCTCACGCCATTTCGAACGTGACTCGGCCCCAATCTGGCCTCCCGCACAGGGCAGGATGCTGACCCATCTAAGCCAACATCAAGATCTTTTAAAGAGTTAAAATCAAATCTCGCATGCAATCGCAAAAGAAAATTCTCTCATAGGTTCTGTTTGGATGAACGAACATCTTGTCTAGTCTCTTGAGAAGCTTGTAGTATCTGGTAGATGAGGAGTATGATCAAATGTCTAGAGAAGGCTATCACATTCAGCCTTCGACTCATTTTCTCATAATATGATAAATAACCTCGTGGGTGGTATATACTATCCTAACAAATTATAGATATCAAGATCTTTTAAGGAGCTAAAATTAAACTCCTGGCTTGCAATCGTACAAGAAAATTCTCATAGCGCATGATAAGCAAAGCCTTCATTACATAATTTTCACCTCATTTTTGCTCTCTCATTTGCATTTGAATCGAGTGTGCCTTCTATCTAACGGATCTGATACTGTTTCTTGTCCTTAACAACAGCCGGTCTCGTACGCTCAGCTGGCGCGAAGCATCCATGAGCTCGCTGCCGCATCGGATCAGGTGTAGTGTCCTTAGCCACTGTTCTTATATTGAGAATTGTCCATTAGAGACTTCTAACCTGTCAATTTCTTGGTCACCAGAAAAGCTCTCAGAAGCAGCTAGTGCAGCACGTGTTTCCTAAGCTCGCCGTGTATAACTCGGTAGATCCTTCCGTCGCTCCGTCACTTCTAATGGTATGTTGTTTTTTCATGCATGGATTATGACCAATGTTCTTTTCTACTGCAAAGTGTTTTCAGTAGGCAATGGATGTGCATTACTTTTGTTTGGCTTTAGGAACTTATTTACCTCACGGAATTTTGAGCTGGAAATATGGTAATAAGAAAGTGAATTAAATGAATTAAGAAATTAAGTGAATTAAGAGGTGCACTGACTTGAAACTCAAGTTTGTCGAACAAGCCACAGTTTATGTTTTCAGCATCTAGTTAGTTGTGGGTTATGTGATTTAATGGGTTTTGTTTCTCAAGAAGACTAATCTTATAATTGTTTCATCTCAAGCTGCAAAAGCAAGACTATCTGAAAATGGATTGAGGGTCCGTGTTAGGCAGAGGCGCCAAATAAAGAGGCTGTTATTAAGCTGGCCTTTTGTGAACTACAAAATATTTTAAGCGGCATCTTTTTCTCTGAAGTATCTAATAAGGACATGTCTCTAATGTTGAAGTGTCAGTGCTTTTTTTACTATAAATAATTAGTAATGTTGGTCTCACAATCCACAGTGCACTTTGTGCTTGGATATATGTATATGTATATATATAGACGGGCTATATTTTTTTCAGTGTTCTAAATAGTGGCTGCTACGGCTGTTATAGCAGAATTTCTATGCTACCGCTACATCATAACGTTTAGAGCGAGAATTAGCAAAATGGGTTCCTAGTGGCCGCTTTATCGGTATTGGGCCCGCTAAAACAGGCGCTATGATGCGAGGGCTATGAGCCCAAAAGCTTGAAAAATTGGAAATGGATTAAAATCTTTTATCGGACAGGGGTTTTAAAGGTAAATAAATGATCAAAAACCTGCAAATGGGTTATAGATTTTCTAGTTTTTTTGTCTATTTGGTTTGCTAAACCATAATATCGTGAAGTTAGTCTTCCAAATAATGACATTAAATATTTATAGATTGCAATACTGGGAAAAGGTAATGGTTAGTTGGTTTTTCCTTCAAAATCATTTGTATTTTCTAAAAGGAATATAGAAATATCAAGTAGTTTTTTTGTGAAACCCACTAAGGGTTTGTGGTGCCTGCTATGGCGCCTACCATCCACTTTCCGCTATGAGACATTCCAAACGCTATGTACCTGCTATCCGCTATTTACAACCTGAATTTTTTTTCTTTTCGTTTATGCTTTTATCTAGTATTTTTTTTTTTTGTGACATACTTTTTTGGCTTACAGCTTCATCAACAATGTGAAGATAGAAGTGTTCTGCGTTATGTTTACTACTACTTGGCCAGAATCTTGTCAGATAGTGGTACCCAGGGTTTGAGTCCTGGGGGTGGAATTCCCACACCGAACTGGGATGCACTTGCAGATATTGATGCTGTTGGAGGAGTTACTAGAGCGGATGTCATACCCCGTATTGTAGAGCAGCTATCGGCAGAAGCCTCTAATGAGGACATTGAATGTACTTCATTTCTTGCTATCAGTTTATAATAGATTTTTTTTTTCTTTTTTTTTTTGTGGTCTTCTTTCCACTATGAGAACATCTGCATTGCTGCTGTTCAATAGTAACACAAGACGAATTAAAGAAAACCTTTAAATTTTTGTAACTAACTGCTCTTGTTTTAATTTTGGTAAGTTTTGCAAGGTGTAAAAATTAGATGACTGAAACTCTTAGTTTTGTCTTCTCATGTTTATGTGATAGCTTCCGTTATGCTTCTTTGATGCTATTTAACTGGCTAAGTTGCAATTGGCATTCATTTAAGTGTTTCATCAAGTAAATTGACTTGGCAATTGAAAGACATGGCACCTTTAATACAACCTATCAAAACATATGTCATTTTGATTCTGAATGGTGGGAACAGCAACACTAGACATAAACTAGTTGTAGACTATATTATGCAACCCAAACCATGTAACCAGCTATTTATCATATCCACCTCTTTCCTTTCCTCTGAAATATAGATTTTCACAAATTTGATATTGTCACAATGATGAAAATAATAGACCACAGTAACTCTTATGTAAAGTGACTGAATAAACTTGTTTCATGCACCACTTTTAGTCTTGAGTATCATTTTCTTGCTCTCGCTCTCTCATGTGGAATGGTTATCGATCTTTTGTAGTTCATGCACGAAGACTTGCAGCTCTCAAGGCCCTTACTGCTGCATCCGCAAGCAATTCTGACATCTTGGGGAAGTTGTATGAGATTGTATTTGGCATTCTAGAAAAGGTCTGTGCCACTAGTGAAAATGCCTTCATTTCCTGTTTTCATATCCATCTGTTTGAACATTGATGCTTTGTGTTGTTTAAGCATCTGCAGTTTCTTTATGTCAAGTCTTCCTAACTCTTTGCTCAGAGGTTTGTCCTTGGTCTTAGTATTCATTTTTTTTTTAATCAGGTTGCGGACACGAAACAAAAACGCAAGAAGGGTATTTTCAGCAAGCAAGGAGGCGATAAGGAGGTATTTATTGAATGTAGCACAGTTTAGATAAGACTACTTTGTTGGAACCAACGATTCAAATGCCCATCGACACGGGTTGTCTATGGTGACAAGATGTCAGCACAATACAACCCTCCTGTTGATGGCATGGTTCAAAACTCTCTTTCTTTGAAATTAGCTAGTCACTACATCAATAGGGTACAAAAGTTTTGATAAAGAATATATTAAGAGCAATTAGAATCTAATGGCACCTAAGAAAATAAAATTTTCATGCCAAAATCTGTTGGCATTTAAGGTATTTTTTTCAACAGCACTCATCGGCACAGCATGTTGTGCACCACGCGATCCCGTGCTGGCAAGTGCACGGCATGATCCGGTGCCACAACACGTATATCCTTTGTTGGTACTGATGTCATGTGCAATATTTGCTGATTCTTATGATTGCCTTTGTTTTTGTGTTAGTAAGTTTCACTTAGCTTTAACTCCAGTTGGCTAATTAGTTCATTCATGATCCAGAATAATATTGTTGGTCTATTGTTAATTGCTGCAAAGATTTCCAGTTTTCTGTAGTGTATCCAATTTTCCATCTACATTAGTGATGATTTTTTGTGAACTTTTTTGTTTTACGTATCTTTTGATCTGCTGTTTCTTCTGTGACAGTCTATTATCCGCAGTAACTTGCAATATGCTTCTATGAGTGCTCTAAGAAGACTTCCTTTGGATCCTGGAAATCCAGCTTTCCTCCATCGAGCTGCGCAGGGGTATGTGTTTTTCATTGTTGTGTTGCTTGAAAATCTTATGGAGTTGAATCTTATTAGAGTTCAGGAATTTAGGTCCTTAAGCTTTCAGTACATAATTATGTATAATGAGGTAGTTCTTTACTAAAGTATTAGTTCTTTTAAAGGGTGTGTGCTTGATGTTCTGTTGTTAATAAGTTCCACTTGGAAATTTTTCCCTCTCTACACAATTGTTAGTACATTAAGAACTATGAAGTATGGCAGTTATTAGTTGATACAGATACTTCCATAGAGTAAACACAGGGTGATGGTGTATATGCTAGCGTATGTATTACTTTATACTAAATAACCCTTCTTACTACATGTACTTCTTAATTTATTGTTCCAGAGAACTATTTGAACGACATCTCGAACTTATTGTGATTGTAGGATTTTGTTTGCTGATCCAGTTGCAGTGAGACATTCGCTAGCAATCATTTCTGATATAGCTTCAAGAGATCCATACTCTGTGGCGATGGCTTTGGGTTTGTTTTCTGTCTTACGGTCAATTTGTTTTCCATTTATTAGATGTACCATAACCTCCATTTATAATGGCAAATAGCATAAGTCGTATTCTGTGTGTTTTACACCAGTATAGATTTCATGTGTAAGAAATTAAGGACGTTCTAAACTAGCAATATATATCATATGGCAATTCTTTTTTGTTACTTTTGGGCCTGATCATATGTTCCATTTATGTTTTGCAGGAAAGCATGCACAACCGGGAGGTATGCTTTTATGTCCTACCTATTTATCCATAGTCTCTTTTTTTTCGCTTTGCTGATTTTATACATATATGTTATGTAATGCAGGTGCTTTACATGATATACTTCATTTACATGATGTTCTTGCAAGGGTTTCCCTTGCAAGGTTGTGCCATGCATTATCTAGAGCCCGTTCTTTAGATGGTATGTTCATTTAGTCACTTTAATGCCTGTAAATTCCCTTTTTCATCTGTTGTTAAACTATATAACTTAATTTAACTTCGTGCAGAGAGACCTGACATCAAATCTCAGTTCAGTTCTCTTCTCTATCAACTTCTTCTGGATCCCAGTGACAGGGTTTGCTTTGAAGCAATACTCTGTGTTGTGGGGAAAGTTGATAACTCAGAAAGGTAGTCGTCCATTTTCCTGGGGTTAATGTGAATGAATGATTATGTGTTGAGCACATTTACAGTTTGTGAATTTGGTAAATGCTTTTTTCTGCGCAGGACTGAAGAAAGAGCTGCTGGATGGATTCGATTGACCAGAGAAATCCTCAAGTTGCCTGAGGCACCTTCTGTGGCATCAAAAGACAGCCTATCAAATGAAGCTGCTCCACCAAAATCAAAATCTGGTTCTAAAGCAAGGCGTCCTCAGCCTCTTATCAAACTTGTAATGAGACGGTATATGAACTTTTTAGATGATTGTTCCCCTTGTTTTTGAGTTCTACTGTTTGTTGAAGTTGAGATTATCGCTCATTTCTTATTTTTGTTCTTTTGTTGATTTATTAGGTTGGAAAGCTCTTTCCGTAGCTTTTCTCGACCTGTACTTCATGCTGCTGCCAGAGTTGTTCAGGAAATGGGAAAAAGCAGGGCAGCGGCATATGCAGTAGGTATTTATGATGAGGGAACTCAGCTTCAAGCGTACTCTGAGAATGTTGAATCTGTTGATTCTGATATTAATGACAGCTCGCAATCTGAAGGTATCTTTGCATAAACTATTTGTTTGCTTTATTTTTTTGAAACACTGGTTTTGTTGGCTACATATCCTACTTTGTTCTCCTAATGGACTACTTAACACTGTCAGACAGATTATTCAAATGATCACTTGAGTAGAACAACTGTATCTCTGATGAGGCATGGTTGTTTTGGATGGAGCAATTCCATCGCCCTTATCTAAATGTCACTAGTCTTCTACTTTGGATCTTGTGCTTGGAAAATATCTAATTCTGTCGGCAATACTTGTGTGAGACCCTGGACCATAATTTTCACTATCTATTTTGCTTTTTGCAGCATCCCGGAAGGCAACGCCACTGTCAAATGGACCAGGTGGCGTGGAGACAATTGCCAGTCTATTAGCTTCACTAATGGAAGTTGTGCGGACAACTGTAGCATGTGAGTGTGTGTATGTTCGTGCAATGGTGGTAAAAGCTCTGATCTGGATGCAAAATCCACATGAGTCATTTGATGAATTAAAAGATATCATTGCGTGCGAGCTGTCTGACCCTGCCTGGCCATCAGCACTTCTGAATGACATATTGCTTACTTTGCACGCTCGGTTCAAGGTACTTGTTAATTTTCTATGGTTGTTGATGCATGTTCTACTCTTGTCCAGCCTTTTTCTTATCAAAGGGGATTGATTGCTCATTATCAGTCTTGTAGTTATGCTCTGATAGTTATGTCAGCCTAGCACAACATCATAGACGTGTTCTAATTAATCTGGAAATGGTTATACTTTAAGACTCTCTCTTATTACCATCTTTTGACTTTTACTGTTTCAACATAAGATACTTATGTCATATCCTTTTTACATATTATAACCAAACATCGTAAGGAGGTAGTGGATTAAGTAATGTTGTTTTGGAGTTGGCTACATTCTTGTTACTGTAACATGCGACATCATAATTTTTCTATATTGTAATTAGTGCTTTACTTGTCGTGGGAAATAATGTAAACTCCCTATTTGGCCTAGATTCTATAACAGCTTCTCTACTTCAGCATACATGTCTTGAGGTTTTTTCAGTAGCAGGAAGCTAAAACAAACTTCTACTGCCCAAAAAGAGAAGCTTCAATTTCAACGTGTAACTGAAGAACTTTGAAGTGAATGAAATCATTAAAACTGGCAGTAGTATAATTAATTGGTAAGGATGTATGGATACAGGCCATTTTGAAATCAGCCTTCCAACTTTTTTTTAATTTGAGGTATTTGCTAAATTGAATATAAGATCCGTTAAACTAACAGCTCTGCGGTTCTGTCAACTGAAAAGCATTAAATTAAATTTAAACAGAATTTCAAGTCCCTAATTTACTTGATGAAAATAATTTAAAAAATAATCAGATGTTGGCAAGGTGTCATTCAAAACAAAAGTAGTTGAGGGGTCTTTTCAAAATGTCGTATAGTTGAGGGAGTCCCCATACATTTTTACCTATTTAATTTTGGGACAAGACTTGCTATACTATGCACTTCATTTATTAAGGAATTAGTTGCTGGTGAAAAAGCTCATGCCATCATAAATGAGAATAGCCTTCATAGAAGATGGGGAGATTCAAACTTTATCATGCAATCTTTTTACTCAAAACATTTTTCGCCTATAATATGCTGTACTTTCTAGTTGTCCATGTTCTTTTAAATAGCCGAGGTTTGGCCAGGAACGTAGGTATTACTTTAAATCTTGATTTCTTTTTCCTGAGAAATTTTCTGTTGTGGTTAACTTAACCGTTCTTTTCACTTAACAGGCAACGCCAGATATGGCTGTCACTCTACTTGAAATTGCAAGAATATTTGCTACTAAAGTTCCTGGGAAAATTGATGCTGATGTTTTGCAACTCTTGTGGAAAGTAAGTTGATCTGTAGTGACCAGACGGTAGTAACTTATTTTGTCTCTATTTTGTTCTTTAAGCTGCCTTGTTTTGTTAAATTTTTGTGTACTACATTTAACACAACTATACTGAATGAATCATTCTGAATCTTCCTATATTTATTTTCTTTGTTATCACTCCTATCTGACAGTTAATACTTGGCTCTGTGTAGAGCTTGAATGTTCTTTGATAAATTTGGGGGTTGTTTCTTCCCATTTAAGTTTTAGAACAACCTCTCTAATCTATGTGCTATCTGGAATTTACTTGTAATCTTGTGGTGTAATATGATGCCTCTCAGTAAGTTTCCAATCCACTTGTTTCCTGTCCCAGACATGCCTTGTTGGAGCTGGACCAGATGGGAAGCATTCGGCCTTGGAAGCAGTCACAATAGTTCTTGATTTACCGCCTCCCCAGCCCGGTGCAATGTCGGGACTTACGTCCGTCGATAGGGTGTCTGCAGCCGATCCAAAATCTGCACTGGCATTGCAAAGATTAGTGCAGGCTGCAGTAAGAATAATCCCCTAATTCACTGTTATTTGTTACATAAAAGCTAATTTTTAACTTAGATGCCGTGTTTGAACAGGTTTGGTTCCTGGGTGAAAATGCTAATTATGCTGCATCTGAATATGCCTGGGAGTCTGCAACACCTCCTGGCACTGCACTCATGATGTTAGATGCTGACAAAATGGTTGCTGCTGCAAGCTCCCGTAATCCTACTCTCGCCGGTGCGTTGACACGGCTCCAGAGGTGTGCTTTTAGTGGCAGCTGGGAGGTATGTAAAATAAAAATTACTGTGACAAGTTTCTACCTTCTTAGTTATATTCAAGCCTCTTCTTTCACTAGTAATATGGCATTGCTTCTATTTTTGCCCCCTTTTCTCTCATTTTAAAGTTACCTCCATAGGTTCGAATTGTTGCTGTTCAAGCCCTAACCACAATGGCAATCAGATCTGGGGAGCCTTACAGACTACAGATATATGAATTTCTCCATGCTTTGGCTCTAGGTGGTGTGCAATCTCAGTTTTCGGAATTGCAACTTAGCAATGGAGAAGACCAAGGTGCCAGTGGTACTGGTCTTGGATCCTTGATCAGTCCCATACTAAAGGTCCTGGATGATATGTACAGCGCACAAGATGATCTGATCAGGTGAGCAAGAACGGTTCTCCTTCTATGTGAGATGGAAGGTTTTTCACTTTGGGGTTTCTTTTGTTTTTTTGAACTTTTTTAAAATTTACCTCGACATATTGGATGTGCAGAGATATGCGAAACCATGATAACAATAAGCAGGAATGGTCAGATGAAGAACTCAAGAAACTTTATGAGACTCATGAGAGGCTTCTTGATTTGGTTTCTTTGTTCTGTTTTGTTCCTCGGGGCAAATATTTACCATTGGGTCCTACCAGGTAATGTTTTGTCTTTAATTTCTATATTCGTGAAGGTTTTATAGCCCTCATTCAAGCCATGCTATTGAAAGGATTGCTAAATCTGAACCTTGACTCCGTGACTAGTGCTTTTTTGTCTATAGGTGGACTTTTTGTTGAATTATGACTTGACAGGCTTTGATTACCTAATTGTTTCATCAATCATTTGTACATCGCATATTCTTACATGGTTGAATTGCCCTTTACTAATTCTGATCTCATTTTATGGATTTTTAAACTGTTGTGGCAGTGCCAAACTCATTGACATTTATCGCAATCGGCACAATATAAGTGCATCAAGCGGTTTGAATGATCCTGCAGTTGCTACTGGGATATCTGATCTTGTATACGAATCCAAAGAAGTACATAAAGAGCCTCATAGTAGTAATGCAATTGATCCTGAATTGGCTATGGCCTGGGCGGCTGGCTTGGATGATGATGGTCTTTGGGGAAACAATGCACCGGCCATGGATAAAGTGAGATGCCTCTAAATAATATTTCCATTATGTGGACTACTACATTCTTCTATTTACTTTTGATGATGAGTAAAATATCTTTCTAAACTAATAATTAAATAATCCTAATCCAATAAGAAAAAGACTCTAAATTGACATCGAACTAGGATCAGAGAGTGATCGTAACAGTACTCCACTAAATATAAGGAGGGAAAACTTATTGCATGATATATTGGAGAATATATTATGAAAGTACTCCTAAGTGCTAGCTATAACTAGTCGTGCATCTTTTTGTCACTTGTTTTTTCATCTAATAAGCTGGAAATTCATCTTTATGTCTTGTTGGGCTTTTAACATATTTGTGCAATCTCCTTCATAGGTAAATGAATTTCTTGCTGGTGCTGGAACTGATGCTCCTGATGTGGATGAAGAAGAGGAGAACATGACTTCTCGACCATCAGTCACTTATGAGGATATGTGGGCTAAAACAATTCTAGAGACTTATGATGCAGAGGTATGCTTTTTACGGTCTTTATATTCGCAGCTCAGAACTTAGAAGAGTAGGAAGTTCAATGGTGGTTTATATCCTTACTGTAGGAAGATGATGCGAGGTCATCTGGGTCATCATCCCCTGGATCAGTTGGTTCTGTTGAGACTTCAATATCGTCCCATTTTGGTGGAATGAACTATCCATCATTGTTCAGTTCACGCCCGTCTGGCTATGGAGCTTCACAACAAACGGTAAATGACGCCTGCTTACAGTTTGTAAATTTCTTGCGGTGCTGTAACCTAACTGTGTGCCTATATTTAATGACCATTTCAGCTATGTTCACTGCTAAATAATGTTATTTTATCCTGGAATGCACACGTAAAGTTGGATGCGTGATAATCTAGAGTTTAGCTCTGATTCTAGCTGTTAAACTGCAGAGTGAATGAACTTGAAATATGTTCTGGCAAGTTCTAATATAGTCAGACAAATGATAATTTATAGATAAACAGTGCTCAAAACTTTATAGATGGACATGCTCCTTCCTCTCCTCTGTGTGCTTTGCATAATGGAAAAGAGTTAGATTGTTGCTGAGCTAAAAGTGCAACTGCATTTAAATTTATTACTATCTTTCTTGAAGAAGTTTTGAACAAGGTGTGCTTTGACCTAACAGGAGAGAAGGTCGTCTCACACTGGAAGGAGGTCTAGCAACATTGAGGAGGTTGGAGGATCTCTCCTCGTCTTATAACTTATTTTACTTTGAAGCAGCATCTTTTGCTAACCGCTGATCTTAAATTTGCACTATATTTCAGATTGCCGAAGAACCCCCTCCATATTCAACCCCTGCTTTTGAAAGAAACGAGTCATTTGTGAACCCTTTAGCTGGGGTTGGGGCTCAAAGCTTTGGATCTCAGGATGATAAGGACAGCTCCACTTCTGGACACCCACAGTTTGGAAAAGCATTATATGACTTCACAGCCGGCGGTGACGATGAGGTACGGTTGCAGCATTTGGCTTCTCAGAGTCTTTAGAGCATTGTTATACTTGCTAATTTTCTAAAATTTGAGTGGATTTGAGCACTGGTTCTTATAATTTCTAGCATCAGTAGGCTAGTCAATAGTCACCCCCGATGCTCTGATAAAATACTTAGAAATGATGTGATAGATAGTCGAGTTTGATTTAACCGAATACCCCCTAAAAAAGAATGTAATGCAAAACTGTTTTTCTGAATACCGCGATCGCAGTTAAGCTTGGTTGCTGGAGAAGAGGTTGAAATTGAGGACGAGGTTGATGGTTGGTACTATGTAAGTTTCCGGAAGATGCTGTCTTCTTCTGCAATTTTTATTTTGGTTCTCTGCAGAGTACTTTAGCATACATGAGCAGAGCTAATGCTCGAACGTTGTTATTCGTTCTCAGGTGAAGAAGAAACGGCCCGGAAGGGACGGAAAGATGGCTGGCCTAGTTCCGGTCCTCTATGTGAACTCATGATGATGATGGTTGCCAACTTGCCATCACCTTAAGAGTCTGAGAATCAACTTATATTTTTGCAGTCTTTCCTGCTGATCGTTTTAGCACCCTTAACATCGATTGCGCCATCCTCGATACTAGTGAGTTTTTCGTGGTGTTTATTCCAACACGCGCGTAATACAATTAGTACATTCCGTTCATTGTTCATATGTTTTGCGTTGCGAACGAACCCTCGTACCGCTCCGGATTTTTTCCCCTCCCTTCGGCCTGTATTCAGAAGTGTCTGTTGTCCTCATGTAGCAGTATTCTGTGTGTGATTCTCGGACTGCGGAAGATGATCTGCTGTGTCAATTCTTGTATCTTTGATTTCTCTTTCTTTACTCTCTAAAACGGGTGTATTACTTAGTTGATGGCTTGTTATGTATATTTTTTTTCGGGTGACCGCATGTACACGGATGCAGAGTTATAGCAATCTGTTCTTGTAGCATGTACTAGCAATCTATGCGTGATTTGTAGCGCGTGATTTTTAAGTTCATAATTATTATATTATATATTATGTAAAGTTATTTAATAGAGTTAAATATAAGTGCTAATTTTTATAATTTAGAAAGTTGAAAGGGTATTTTTAATTTTAGCTATCTGAGCGGGTAAATAAGATGTTCTCTCAATGTAACCGTTCCTAGAGCAAGTGGTAAGTGGTTGGTATTCGAGGTTCTGAGTTTGAATCTTAGTTGATTCATATTTTTCGCTAAGATAAACGAAGAGCGGGTGGTGTGCTACTTATCTCTAAAAAAAAATACTTTCTAAATTATTTCAAATATAGCCAATAGAGTTAAATTCTTTATAGTGAATGGTTAGGAATAAGTTGTTATTTTTATAAAATTACTATTTTATTTTTTTAAGTATATCATTTCATTATCACCAATTTTTCTTTATTTCTTTTAAGGTATATTTGGTTGTTCGAAAGTAGCTGAAATGAAAAAAAGTCACGTTTATAAAAACGACTTTTACAAGTGACTTTTTAGTTCAGATTGTTTGATTGGTAATAAATGAAACATAAAAAAACTATAGTTTTATAATTTTGATTCTTTAATTATATTATATATAAATAAAGAGGTGAAAAAATTAAAAAAGCTTTTGCATTTAGCCTCATAAGAAATTTTTTTTCACAAATAGCTCCGCAAAATTTATATTTGCAAGAGTGACTCTATTCCCACCACGCAAGTGCCACGTGACTCCTACAAATTAAAGGCATGGTGGTAGGTTAAGTTGAAAACAGTAAACCATTCACCGTGTTTAGATATGGGGAATGATTCATCGTGTTCTTCCTAAATCCTAAACCTCAAATATGATGTAATATCATAGTAGGAAAATAATGGAACACGGTGAATCATTCATCATATTCAAACACGGTGAACGATTTGTCATGTTCAACTTAATATACACCGCCATCCACGCTCACGTGGTGCTTACATGGCGGGGATAGCGCCAATCTTGCAAAGATAAATTTTGTGGGGCTATTTGTAGAATTGTTTTTTAGTAGGCTAAATGCAATAAAAGCTAAAAGAAGACTTATACTCGCAATTTAAATTAAAATTTTTTAATATATATTTATTTTTAAAATTTAAAATTATATTTTAAAAATTAAAATTAAACTTAAATCTGCAAATATAATACATAAATTAAATTTATGATTTGAATTTCAAGTTTAAGTTATAACTCATAACTGAAATTAAATTTTAAATAAAAGTTCAAGACAGAAATTAGAACATTTAATCAAATTTGAATTCATAAATTGCATTTATAATTTGAAGCGTATTGTAATTTACTCTTCGATCTTAAATTGTGAATTCAAATATGAATGCGCAATTTGAATTAATAATTTAAATTTAATAAATTTAAATTCCAACTGAACATTTGAATTCATAATTCGAACTCGAATTTCAAATCGAACTCATTATTGAAATTAAATGTAAAGAAAATTTAAATTTGAATTAGAATTTCAACTTAAAATTTAAATTTTAAATTTAAATTTCACTTAGTAATTTGAATTTATAGTTGGAACAATTTGAATTCAACGTTCAATTTGAAGTTCTTAGCTAAACATAATTTGATGAAAATTTAAATTTAAATTCTAAAACTCAAATTTAAATAAAAAAATTTAAATTTAAATTTAAATATAAAATCTCAAAATTGAATTTAAGAATTTTATTTTGAATTTGAATTTACAAATAAAATTCAGAATGAGATCATGATATTAATTCAAATTTAAGGTAAAATTTAACTTTAAAAATAAATTCGGATATTAAAGTTAAGTTCAAATATAACCTCTTAACTAAGATCTATACTTTCGGTGAAGTCAAAAAAGTGACATTTAGTTATAACTCGCTTTATGTCCACTTCTGTAAAGTGACTTTTATATTTACTTTCGCAAACTAAACAACCGATAAGATGTTATTTCCAAAAATGTCACTTTTCGTGCTCTACTTTTGGCTAACCAGACGTGCCCTTAAGTTAGATGCAAAAGAAGTATTTTAATTTCTTTGCCTTTTCAAATAAACCCTTTTACTGATCTACCACCCATATCGAGTCATCACAATTGCCTAGAACAAAACACATATCAATCACCATAAACACATAACTGGACCCAACTCGACCCAATCAAGCGAAAGTCCAGAAGGACCTCACTCTTTTCTTCTTGGATACTATGTTATCTGCAGCCAACATAGTTAGCCAATCAGAAAAGATGCGTATCCTCGATCTTTCTTCGTTTCCTTTTAAAGAGCTTATAGAAATCAATCTAGCGACTTTCGCCAAAGGTCATGCCACTCATGTCCTAACTCCTAAGGTTCACCGGTCCTTAAGTTTCCTAAGTCCACTTGACCTATTCCTATGCTCTGATACTATCCAAATCTGTCACACCCCAAATCCACAGCAGAAGCCCACGGGGACGTTAATAGATCCGTCGAACGGACAAAATTCTCCCTATCTGAACGAAGCGTCAACAAAATCAAATAGAATAAGAAAAAAATCACGAGGTCACAACAAAGAGGTTTTGACAGTACAAGAACCAAGATGAAATACTAACTAAACAAAAGACATATCAGAGCACTATCTATAAGCTAAATTGTTGTACATCATGTTGTAGCATACTGGACTTGCGCAAATTGCGGAGTTCGAGTATTTGATTTGAGTTCGTAGCCTTTCCATATTTTCTGGAAGGTCGTTGACTGTGTTCCGACCTATGGTTCGAATCCCGAGAACTATGGTTTGCATTTAGGCACCAAAACCGGAAAGACGGACTTTTGGTCAGCTCTCGGATTGAATTTTCTAGGCTCTGTACCGGTACAATCATAGTTGCTATACCGGTACAAGCTGGGATTTGTACCGGTATAGATGGCAGGACTTAGCAAACCCGAGGCTCGGGTTTGGCTGTTTCGTGGGGTCTGTACCGGTACAAATTGGATTTGTACCGGTACAAACTGGCAGACTGCTAGCAGACTGAACTGCAGGGGGGTTTTGGCTATTGTAGCCTTTCTATTATTACACCCCACGCCTCTAGGGCTTCCCCCTGTGGTTAGAACAGCAAGAGAAGAGGTAAGGGAGCCCTCTACTCTACTCCTTCTCTCTCCATGGGTTTTGATGGATTTTTAGAGGTCTAAATCCTCTTTTTGCTCCTTTTTGCTTGGTAGAGCCCATACCACCATTGTTGGAGCTTGGAGCTTGGTGATTGGAGCTTCGTGGAGGATCAAGCTTCAACCCTAGAGCCTTTTGAACTTAGTTTGGAGCTTCTTAGAGGTAAGCATCAAGTTCCCTCCATCTAAATTTAGATTTTGATGCTCTTTGTGAGATGAAACCCTAGAAATGGAATTCTAGGGTTAGATTTGAGATTTTCGTTTTGTAGCTTCTAGAACCTAATTAATGGGTTTAGAACTTTGGTTTAGGTTGGATTGCAAGGACTCTAACTCCCATTTGGAGATCGAGTGAGTTTCCTTCGCATTCGGTGAGTTTTCTTCACCCTTTTGTTGAGATTCTTAAAGATTGAACAAATGGTTTATCTTTTAAGCTTGTGGCTCCTATGGTTTGCTTCTTAGGGCACTAGGAGCGAGAATCCCGACGTCGTTAGCATTTCGGAAGACCGCTCGAAGCGATCGGTGGGTTTGGCTTCATGAGCATAGGAGAAAATGTCTTCTAAGTGCTTATTTGGTTTGGTTTAATTATTTTGAATGCATATTCATGTTAGATAGATTTATATTGAATTTTAGAACACTTAAAATGCATGCCTTATGTATGATAAAAATTTCACTCTATGTAGTAGAGCGTTCTGGATTATATTGCATGCATGTGGGGGTGGTTCTTGTGGGCACTTGGGAATGTGCTTCTTGTGCTTGATTAGCTAAGATTAATGTACTTGTGAACATCAAACTCATGTTGAGACTTAGAAAGCTTAAGTGTCATAAAGCGGCACTTAACTTAGAAAACTGTGAAACTACAACATAGAGACATTGACATAGGCCATTGGATTTCTACTATATTCCATGTTAGAGACATGATGACATAGAGATAGGCCTTGGACACAGTAGTATTACTTTTCATGTTTTGGACATGACGACTTGAGACTTGTGACTTTATGCCATTGTGCTCATTCGCACATGCTTGTGAGGGTCGCTCCCTACAAGCCGGCACTCCGGAGTTGGCCAACGCGACATATGTATTCGCTGTGCGGGATTGGGAGCCGAAGTGGATTGTCGTGGGTCAGTCTCATTCCTAGGGTAGGGATGTTGACTACTACGGGGCCACCAGGCTCGGCAGCGGCTAGGCAGCGTTCGGGTGGGCATCGGCCAGACCGCCTTCGGGTGGGTCATATCAGAATTAAACTTAAAGTAGTTTAATTGACATTGTGGACATTGACTAGAATAGTAAACCTTAACACTTTATCACTACATTGTGGACATTGGACTAGTTGGTTACATTACTATTCATGCTTAGAATAGTTGCTTACTTCTGCTCTTTTATGCTAAGTAGAGATATCATGCTTTAGTGGTTTATTTGTGGCTTACTTCGTTTTTACTTATCTACTTACTCGTTTTCGTTTTGGGCCTAGTGGAGCATGCAACTGAAGTCAGTAATTGCCCACTGGGAACTATTATTTAATAGTTCTCACGCCCCCTGTTTCTTATGTATTTCAGAGCCTTCGGCACTGGCGGAGGCAAGGGATCGTGGCAAGGGGATCGCTAGCTAGATAGCCTCTACTTTTACTCCTGTAGGGGTTTTCTCTCTTTACATGTTTTGGTGAGATTGAGAGAGTTTTGTATCCATGTATAGAGACCACCATGTACTCTTTTATAGCTCTTGGTTTTGGCACCCTTATTGTATTCCTTTATAGTTTCATAGTGGATTCTGGTGCTTTTATTCTTTAGTATTTATGCTTCCTACTTTAGATATCTAGTTGTTATATTGCTCTGATATTTCTAGATACTCCCCCTATTGCTGTTTTATTTATCGTTTTGCTAGATGCCTTGTATGTTTTAGATGTAGGACGGAGTGCAGGCACGCGCGCTAAGTCGGGTCCATGTACTACATCAAATAAAACTCAGCTTCAAAGAAAAAGTACAAAGAAAGAGCCCCTGGCTCTCGCCAATACATATATGAAGTATTGAAAAGCACTTTATCTAGTGGTCCTCTAATGTATAGGTATGCTAGTAGGAGATGCTATCTGCTGCATGATCCTCCTCACCTCGATCAGCCGTCGGTATACATACCCCTGAAAAGTAAACCACAAAAGGGTTTGTGAACTACTGAACATTTGTTCCTAGTGGGTACGATCGACGATAATCACGACCTTCCTATTAGGTCTGGAGGCCAGACTAGTAAAAGAACAATAAAATATGCGGTAAATGAGTAGCTGAATGTAACTAACTATATAGTATATAGGTAAATGAGTGACTGTTACTTACGGTCCGTAAGTAACAGGAAAGATAATGGGCTCTGATCTGAACAGATAAATGTAAAGTACAATAAAGGACTAACTGGCTATGACCTACATAGAGAAATGTAAAGTAACAGTAAAGGAATAACTGTATGTAATATAAATAGATCTCTAGACCTGCTGTACTATCATATCCCTATACATGTAGTGAGAGAAAAGGAAAGAAACTGAGTAGTGTATGCATAAATGTAACTACTATGAAACAATGCTGTAATAGTACCCAATCATAACGATCGACTCATACGTCCGGTCAAGCCTGCACCCGCATAGTGCCAAAATCGCACTCCCGCAGGTGCAACGTTGACACCTAGGCTCTGCCCCAACTCGAACACCACTCTCGCAGGTGGGCCATCTTTCCAAGGGCACATATATCTCTGCTATAACTGGCCAGCGTCTGGAGCGGCACTCAAAAGGGCGTCACGCCCCGGGGTCGGCAGGACCTTCCCCAAAGCGTGCCCAGACCCGCCATATGTCAACACATACAAGGCGTCTACTAAAAACAGCGGAAATAAAAATATACAATAGGCTAAAACTATAGATATCAGAGCAACATACAGCTAACCCTATCAACAAGTAGAGAGTAGGTAAACTATAAACATAAAGAGACTAACAACATAACCAAAAGTACATAAGGTTAAAATACAACACTGTCCCAAAAGTGGTGGTCTCTCTATATACAGGAACAACTCACAACCTCTCTAAAGCAACAGAAATAGAGAAGTAACCACCTATCGAACTCCCTCGCTGAGTGCCGCTAACCCGAAGCAACACCCTTGCCGCGATCCCTAACCTCCCCCGATGCGGAAGGCACTGAAAAGGAAACAGAAACAGGGTTGTGAGAACTATAATTTATAGTTCCCAGTGGGCAATTACTGACCTGCACCATTGCACCACTAGGCCCAAAAGAAAAAGAGAGTAAGAGCGCGATATAACTAAGCTTGCAATTAAAGCATAAAGAAATGCTACCATAACTAAGTTTCAAAATTAGATGTCATAGTTTCCCGTTCCAACATATAAAATGAGATGTTTTACTATAACCAACAAGTATACTAAAATGTAATTAAAGCATTAACAAGTATACTATAACTCTAAGTGAAGTCCACATAATCCAACTACTAAGTCCTATCTAGTAGTGATTGTCATTTAGTAAAGTTGAATGTCCAAGTTCAATTCTTTTTCACTAGGATTTACCATAGTAATCCAACTTGTGCCACCTAAGTACCGTGGTAGCCCAACATCCCCCGCAAGAAATGAGTCTGTCCCAACGGTCCCGTAGGTTTCTTAACACCGTACGCGCGAACGAATCGCGAAGGCCAACTCCGGAGTGCCGGCTTGTAGGGAGCGACCCTCACAAGCATGTGCGAAAGAGCACAAATGGCAACAAGTATAGTCAAGTCTCAAGTCCAAACCTCATGTCTCACATGGAAATAGTAACTAGTATCCCTAAGGTCTAGTTCAATTGTTCTCATGACACTAAATTCTCTATGTCAAGTTCATTCACGAGCTTAATGCCGCTTGATGACATTAGCTCACTATTCTACACTTTTGATGCCAAGCCAATGCCGCTTAATGACAAGGGCTTTTCTCCTATGTCATGTATAGTTCTATGTTCTCAAACACATGTCAAATTCCTCTTAAACACGTAGTTTCAAGTTTCCAAATAGAATGCTACAAGGCTTCAGCTCTCACATGCATACGTCTCTACTATATAGAGTAAAATTGCATTACACATAACATATGTATCTTAAGCATTCTAAAATTCACAAATAAATCAAATAGCATGAAAATGAACTAATTTTCATTTAACCATAAGCAAATAAGCACCAATGAGAATTTCTCATTGTGCTAGGTGAGGCCAAACCCACCGTCGCTCCAAGCGTCGCTCCGAACCGCTAACGAAGCTTCGATTCCTACTCCTAATACCCTACAAAGTAGATCCTAGGAGTTACAACCTCAAGAGATAAGTCTTGAGTTCAAACTTTAAACATCTAGGTCAAAGTCAAGAAATACTCACCTAAATGAGCAACAATCCTCTTAGAAATTTCAAAAGGAAGCTAGATCCCTCCCAAGGCAACCTAAACAAAGGTTCTAAACCATTCAAAAGGAATCTAAAAGCCCCAAATCAAAAAGCCCCAAATAAAACCCTAATTCCCAAAATCTAGGGTTTCAACTATAAAGAAGCAACCAAACTCGAATCTAAAGGAAAAGGAGAAGTTGCTTACCTCTTAGAAGCTCTAATCAAGGCTCTAGAGTCACCAAAGTTGAAGATCTTCCTTCAACTAACTCCCAAAATCAAGCTCCTAGCTTCAACCATGGTGTAGGGAGCACCACAAGACAAAAGAGAGCAAAAAGGGTGATCAATCCTCAAGAAATCACCCAAAAACCAAAAGAATGCAAAGGGGATAGAGAGAGAAACTCTCTTACCTTTCTCTCCCTTGTTCTCAGCACAAGAGAGGAGCCCTAAGGGCTGGGGTGCTATATTAGAAGCAACAAAATGCCAATAAGTCCCTGCAGTTTCGGATTTTCAAAAGCGCAGTGTCAAGTACAAATCCGGTTTGTACCAGATAAACCTCGAAACAAACCCGAGCCTCGGGTTTGTCCGACTCATCTATACCGGTATAAATCTCGGCTTGTACCGGTATAGCCACCATTTTGTACCGGTATAGCAACAATTTTGTACCGGTACAAAGGCATAAAATTCCAACCCGAGAGCAACCTAAAATCCAGCTTTTTGGACTTTAGTGCTTGGAAATCATCCACTAACCTCGGTACTCGTGCCATAGGTCGGAACACAGTCAACGACCCTCCAGAAAATCTGGAAAAGCTCAGATCTCACATCTAACACTCGAACCTTGCAATTTGCAAAGTCCAGTGCGTCACAAAGGGAGCAACCCCTACCGAGTCTAATAGCAAGTATCTCTGTCAAACTCACTGTGGCTCTGCAGGCTATGGTCTATATCATGGCAAACAATATCATGATACCCAATTTCAGCGTAATTATGGAGTACACAAGAAGTCGAGTGTCACAAGAGAATATGCACACTACTCAACAGAATCAACTACTCTCTCTCTCTATGTCCAAACGTCTGCACACTACCGCCGCACTACCTGCGGCCTCTATCACAGAGTTCATGATATGTACAAGAAAATGAGATAAGAGATGACTTACATAGATGGCTTACATAGACAACTCACATAGATGCCTCACATAACTTATGATTTGTAGTTTTGTACAACATATAGGGACAATAGGCAACTCATCAAATATACACAAGATGTTGACTGGCCTCCCACGACCTAAGTTAGGATGTCTCATATGAGATACGGCAAACAATCATTATGTCACGTCTAGTAGACAATGGGATGGTCAAGAATTACAAGCAATGACCCACTGGTCTCAACTCAATCACAAATGTCCAAGAATCTATCCATACGTCTCACGAATCCTCGCCCATAAAGTATCCAAAAGAGCGGCCATCAAAGGTCTCACGAAGCCTAGACCTCCATCATGTAACTCATGACATGCTCAATTCAAGGTCAAAGGAAATAACTCATGTTCATGCTAACATAACCCTTAGATGCTCATATACATATACATGTACATGCAAATAGACATAGAAGGAAATCCGCTATTTTTGGCGACTCGGAACCCACCTTGGAGCGCTAAACTAATAACGACGAGAATCAACTTTCAAGATGCCACTTCTTAGCTGACGTCTTCAAGGGATCTAGGATAGAAGCTCCGCTCGAAATCCAATGGAAGCAGTTTCAAGCTAACCAAAGGTAGTAAAGGAGTGTCTAGAGATCCAGTGATGTGCCTCCTCTACTTCGATTAGCACACCATGGTTGCGAGCTTGCATAACCTCTAATTTGATGTTAGAGGAGCGAATTGCACTACTTAACCCTCCATTTTATTCTCTCTTTTTCTCCCTCTTTCCTTCTTTCTCTTTCTATCTTCAATTCCTCTTTATTCTTTCTCTATCTTGTTAGCCTAGTGGCCCTAATCTTGTATTAAATTTTGATGATAACAAATAATCACTTTTATTGGACTAATCTCTTTATCTTGAGCTTTTGTGTTCTAGATCTTTCTTTCTTCTAAAGGACTCAAGATGGGCAATTCTCTAAGTATCAAGCTTCACTTATTGAAGCTACATTTGCTTCTTTATCAAATTGACGGACTCACTCTCTCTACTTTTACATGATTTAAAATCATAATTAGAGTGAGATATTTTGAGCTAAATTTAATCTTTTCAATTATCACTTTTAAAACCGCTCTAAAACCAAGTTCTGTTAAGTTTTGGTTTCTGAACTCTGTTCTCGGCGACCCATAGTGGTTCCAAAATGTACAGTGTTTTGGATCGCCACCTTCTTTGTTCGACGATCCAAAATGTTCTTGTTACATTGTTAGGGCGACCGCAAGTCATCCCGGATCGATCGAAAAACTTGACTTGACGGATTGCGTGTTTTGGGTATTACAACGGATAAGATCAGGAATGTTCTCCTACAATGTATGCGTGTGAGGCAACAACAGCAACCTTGTGTGCGGCGTGGCGCTTGCGCGGCGCGCGTCTTTGAAAATTAGGGAGCCCACGAAATGTCGGAAGCCCTAATGATTTACGTCGAGAGAAAGTGGCGCACGTGTACGATCTTGTCGGAAAGCCGGCGCGCGCATGTTTTGAGCGCCGCAAATGTCGAAGGCTCCGGTGTACAAATCCCGCAAAGTCGGCGCGCATGTACGGGCGCCCACAAAACCCGATGACCCAAGTGTACGGATCGGAAAAGTGGCGCACGCGCCGACAGTACTGGAAGCGCAGTACGCATGCAAAAGTTCTGGGCGACCGGAAGTACTTTAGGGCGCCCGAAAGTGCAACGTTCAGGAGCTCGCCGAGGCTATAAATAGATGACTCTTTGGTATCTCAAAGCTTCTTCCAGCAATCAAGTTTGAGCTTAAAAACTTCAGCATTCTTAATACTCCTAGCTCTCTATTCTCTCTCTTAACTTGAGTGAAATTTGTCGTGAGTTTTATTCTTGTAAAAAGAGAGAGAGGCAAAGTCTTGAAGTTTGATAAGAAGAAGGTGTTGGTGTGAAGGCTTGGTGCTTGTCCGCAAAAGCATCATCTAGTGGAGATCCAATATTCTCTTGCATTGAGAAGTTGGCGAGGACATAGGCAAAGTGCCGAACCTCGAAACAAATCGACCGTGTGCTCTTTGAGTTTGCATTTCTCTGTATTTCTCTCTTTGTTGATTGCTTCAGGCTTTTTAATTAGCTTGATTTTTTGCCTTTTATTTTAGAAACCTAATTCACCCCCCTCTTAGGTTGCCATTTTGATCCTCAATTGGTATCAGAGCGAGGTCTCACATTATTTAGATTAACATCTAAGTGAGAATGACATCTATGGGAAAGAATATCGAAGGACAATCTATATTGTTCGGCCACCGTTTTTTGATGGAACCGATTATCCTTTTTAGAAGATTAGAATGAAGATATTCTTTCAAACTCTAGATTTTGATATTTGGGATATAGTCGAAAGTGGTTATATCACTCCATCAAAACCTAGAGCGGAATTGAATGAAGCGGAAAAATCTCGCTTTCAATTGAATGCTAAAGCTATTAATTTATTCCTTTGCGCTCTTAGTAGAGAAGAATTTCATCGAATCTCTATATGCACAACGGCAAAAGAGATTTGGAATAAATTAGAAGTTACTCATGAAGGGTACTTCTAGGGTGAAGGAATCTAAAATCTAAAATAAGCATGCTCATGTCAAGTTATGAACTATTCAAAATGGAGGAAAAGTGAATCCATTTCGAATATGTTCATAAGATTTACTAACATTGTGAATAGCTTGAAAGCCTTAGGCAAGGATTTTCCTCAATCGGACTTGGTGCGAAAACTTCTTCGAGTACTACCAAGAAGTTGGATACCTAAGGTTACGGCTATCCAAGAAGCTCATGACTTGGACAAAGTAAAGATTGATGAACTTGTCAGATCGCTCATGGTACATGAATAATTAACGTCTCAAGGAGTATGACAACAAAGTAGCTCCCGAGAAAAAGAAAAGCCTTTCACTTAAAGGAGTCGTTGCTTCCGAAAGTGAAGATGACGAAGAAGGTTCGAGCGAAGAAATCGCTATGATTTCAAAGAGGCTCGACCGACTTATCATGAAGCGCAACTTGAGGAGACCTAAACGAGACGGGTTTAAAGGTGAAGGATTCAAGAAAGGGATCATTTGCTACAATTGCAACAAACCGGGGCATTTGAAAAGTGAATGCACTCTTCCAAGCAAGCCCTTTAAGAAAGACAAGAAAAAGAAGGCTTTTAATGCACTAAATTGGGATGCCCCCGACGAGTCTAGCAATGACGAGTCGAAAAAAGAAGTTGCCCAAATTTGCCTTGAGGAGCATAGCTCAACTCTATGTCTTATGGCTTTTGAAGATGAGGTAAATAATTTAAGTTATGATGAACTTTTAGAAGCTTTCTTTTCTTTATATGATGATCTATAAAGTTTGGGTCCTAAATATACATCTCTCAAAAAGCAAAATGATTCATTAGAGATAGAAGTTAACAACTTAAAATCTTCAACTTCAAATCCTTCTTTGGTACTTGTAAATGAAGACTCTTTACTCAAGAAAGAGCTCAAACAAGTAAATGAGACATGTTGTAGTCTCATTCATGAAAATGAGGTATTAAAAAAAAAACTTGAAGGTCAAAATTTTAAGCCAAGCTTCCATTGTAACAATCAACTTGAGAAGCTTCAAATTGAAAACCAACAACTTAAAGTTGGCTTAAGTGAGTTTAAGAAAACTCTCGAGAAATTTGTTGGTGAAACTAAGTATCTAAATATGATACTTGAAAGTCAAATTGTAAACTTTCAAAAGTTTGGAATAGGTTATGTGCCTAATCCAAACAATATTAAGTTAACAAAAACTAAAAGAAAGGTTTTTGTTAAAAGCTCAAATCAAAACCCAACTGTGCATTGCTCCTATTGCAATATTAAAGGACATCATACATCTTCTGGTAAATATAAGAAAAATCCTAAACTTAACCAAATTTGGGTTGTGAAAGGTTTATCTAACTCAAAAGGACCCAATCTCAACTAGGTACCAAAATTAAAAACTTAATTTGTTTTTGTAGGTGTGTCTCCAATCAAAAGGTGCAAGCAACAGATGGTATTTAGATAGTGGATGCTCAAGACATATGACTTGTGATCAAACCAAGTTTAAATTTATTGAAATGAAAGATGGAGGATTTGTCACCTTTGGAGACAACACAAAAGGAAAGATCATTGGAATCGGCACTATTAGTAATGACAAGGTTAATATTTCCAATGTTCTTTTAGTTGATGGCCTTAAACATAATTTACTAAGCATTAGTCAATTATGTGACAAAAGCTATTTTGAAAAGTTTGAAGCATCTCATTGTAGTATCCTTGATTCATCTACTAATGAGGTAGCTTTTATGGGATTTCGATCTAAGAATGTTTATATCGTTGATTTAGGCAAACTTTCACTTGAAAGAGAAAAATGTTTTTCGGTTCAAACTAATCACGAATCTTGGCTTTGGCATAAAAGGTTAGCACATGCTAGTATGGATTCTCTTTCAAAGCTTTCTAAAAGAAAACTAGTAAAAGGTTTACCTAAAATAGATTATGCTAAAAGTGAGGTTTGTGATGCTTGTGCTCAAGCTAAACATGTAAAATCATCTTTTAAATCTAAAAATATTGTCTCCGATTTGGATAAGATTAGAACTATTAAAGAGTTGCTCGCGGAAACTTCGATCAACAGTAGACCGGACAACGCCGTCTGGAGATGGACGCGGTCTGATATATTTACAGTCAAATCCCTCTATAATTTCCTGCAAGATGGGGGAGTCCACAACAGTTGTTTTGTCCAACTGTGGAGGATAAAAGCACCTTTAAAAGTAAAAATATTTGTGTGGTTACTCTTACACAGAAAGATACTCACGGTGGACAACCTAAAAAAAAGGGGCTGGAGTGGGGACGAGATGTGTGTTTTCTGCCTTGATACCAGCGAGACTGTAGACCACCTTTTCACGGAATGCTATAGTACCAAGACCTTGCTAAGCAGGTTTCTACCGAACAAGCAGTTTCTGTCAAATTGTACATCAGTCTGTTTACTCTGGGAGGAAAGTAGGCGAAAAGGAGGTACAATGGGATTGAGGGAACTAGCTTCTATTGCCGCGACATGGTGGACAGTCTGGTTGGAACGAAATAGGAGAATTTTTGAGAATTCCAGACGCCCGGTTACCTTTCTAGCTTTTGAATCTCGCTCACTTAGAGATACGTGGGCTTTAGCTCTATAGTTTTTTTTTTTATTTTTTTTTTTTTTTTTTTTTTTTGAGGCCTAGCTGCCTCAGTTTGTAGCTCAGTTCACTTCCTTAATGAATGAAGCGGTAGCATGCTACCTTCTCTCAAAAAAAAAATATTGTCTCCATAATTAGGCCATTGGAATTGATTCACATGGATCTCTTTGGACCAATTGATGTCACTAGCCTTGGTGGAAGCAACTATGTTTTTGTAATTGTTGATGATTATTCTAGATTTACTTGGACTTTATTTTTAAGACACAAGTATGACACTTTTAAATTCTTCAAAGATTTTGTCTATCGTGTTCAAAATGAGAAGAGTTGTATGATCTCCAAAATTAGAAGTGATCATGGTGGTGAATTCGAAAATCGCAACTTTGAAGAGTTTTGTAATGAATTGGAAATAGAACATCAATTTGCTACCCTCGAACACCTCAACAAAATGAGGTTGTTGAAAGCAAAAATAGATCTCTCCAAGAAATGGCTAGATCTATGTTAATTGAGGGGGAATTGCCTAAGTATTTTTGGGCCAAAGCTGTAAACACGACTTGCTATATTATGAACTGTGTTCTAATTCGACCAATTCTTGAGAAAACTCCCTTTGAATTATGGCATGATAGAATTCCTAATATTGGTTACTTCAAAATCTTTGGTTGTAAATGTTTCATTTTGAACACAAAAGACAAGTTGGGGAAGTTTGATGCTAAATCCGATGAAGCAATATTCTTAGGTTATTACTCTACTAGTAAAGCTTATCGAATATATATATAATCGACGAACTTTAGTAATGGAGGAAAGTATGCATGTTCTTTTTGAAGAGTATAAAGGCAAGGACACTTCTCATGAAGATGATCTACTTGATTTTTTTAAACTAAATATAAATTTCACACCTCAAGATGTTGAACAATCTAAGGAAGTTGAGAAGTTCATTTCCAAAAAAAATGAACCCACTCCTCTACCTAAAGTGTGGAAATTTGCTACGTATCATCCTAAGGACTCTATTATTGGAGATCCAAGTCAAACGGTCAAGACAAAATCTTATCTCAGATTACTTTGTGACCATTTGGCTTTCATATCTCAAATTGAACCTAAAAATTTTGTTGAAGCTTGCAATGATAAAAATTGGCTTATTGCGATGCAAGAAGAACTCAATCAATTTGAGAGGAACCAAGTTTGGATGCTTGTGGAAAGACCAAGTGATCATACCGTTATTGGTAGTATGGGTCTTCCGAAACAAGCGAGATGAATCGGGCGTCGTGGTTCGAAACAAGGCTAGACTAGTGGCCCAAGGTTTCAACCAAATTGAAGGAATTGATTTTGATGAAACTTTTGCACCGGTTGCTCGACTTGAAGCTATTTGAATTCTTTTGGCATTTGCCTCTTACATGAACTTCAAGTTATTTCAAATAGATGTTAAAAGTGCTTTCTTAAATGGATTTATTTCCGAAGAAGTCTATGTTGAGCAACCACCCGGTTTTAAAAAACATAACTTTCCGGATCATGTTTTTAAACTCTCTAAAGCACTTTATGGTTTAAAACAAGCTCCTAGAGCTTGGTATGAAAGACTTAGCACTTTTCTTACTTAAAATAATTTCACAAGAGAAAAAGTTGACACTACACTTTTTATTAAAATAAAGGACAATGATCTTCTCATTGTTCAAATTTATGTGGATGATATTATATTTGGTGCTACTAATGAATCTCTTTGCAAGGAATTCTCTAAGCTAATGCAAAATGAGTTTGAAATAAGCATGATGGGCGAGCTCTCATTCTTCCTTGGTCTCCAAGTTAAACAAATGAAGGATAGAATCTTCATTAATCAAGCCAAGTATGCAAATGATCTAATCAAAGGATTTGGCTTGGAAAGCTCAAAAGAGACAAGCGCTCCAATGAGTGCCTCAACTAAACTTGACAAGGATGAAAAAGGCAAGGAAGTTGACATCAAGCTCTACCGAGGTATGATTGGTAGTTTACTTTATCTTACCGCAAGTGGGCCAGACATTATGTTTAGTGTTTGCTTGTGTGCTCGGTTTCAAGTTCAACCTAAGGAGTCACATTTTGTTGCCGTAAAGAGAATTTTTAGATATGTTAAGGGGACTCTCAACTTAGGATTATGGTATCCCAATGGCACTAGTTTTGATCTCATTGGCTTTTTGGGTGCCGACTTTGCCGGGTGCAAAGTTGATCGGAAAAGTACTAGTGGGACTTGTCAATTTCTTGGTCACTCCTTAGTCTCATGGTCTTCGAAAAAGCAAAATTCTGTCACACTTTCAACCGCTGAAGCCGAGTATATTGTGGCGGGTTGTTGTTGTGCACAAGTTATATGGATGAAACAAATCCTTGAGGACTTTGGAGTGCATTTAAAATAAGTTCCAATCAAATGTGACAATACTAGTGTCTCAATCTATCTAGAAATCCTATTCAACATTCTAGAACTAAACATATTGAAATTAGACATCATTTCATTAGAGATCACATTCAAAAGGGAGATGTCACTATAGATTTTATGGACACCCACCATCAGTTAGCGGACATTTTCGCTAAACCCCTTAGTGAGGATAGATTCACTCAACTTAGAAGAGAATTAAGAATTATTGATTTAAATGCTTGATTCTCCTTTGTTTTTGAGTGTTCATTGTACTGTTGTCTTCTTTGTTTTTGTCTATTGGATTTTTTTTGGGGTTTTTGGTTTTTCGGACGTTTCCGGTCGCCCGCTCGTCCTTTTCGGGCGCCCGATCTCCACGTTGACCGCAACAGCTCGTCTGACCCCTTAGCGGGTTATTGGGTTTCGGATCCGGGCGACCTGGCCGGTTTGCACCCGCACCCGAAACTTGGTTTGACCACCTGGCCGGTTTGACTGCGTTGGTGGGTTACCGGGTTGCGGATCCGGGCAACCTGACCGGTCCGCCACTCGCGCCCGAAACCTGCGAACGGGTCTTCCTTCCCTGTCGCCGAGCAGCCCTAGCCCCACATTTCTTTCAAATTTTTTTTCTTTTTCTTCTTCCTTCCTCTTCTTCCTCCTATCCGGTCTCCCTGTCCTTGCGTCCCGCCAGCCGTCGGCACCTGATCCGGCCAAACCACCACCTCCAGCCCTCGGATCTTCCTCTTTCCTCTTCCTTTTCCACTTTCGGCCGCCCTCTCCTCTGCGCCCGCTCGTGCTGCTCCGCCTCGACCTCACTGAACCCAGATCCGAACCCCCCCAAACCTCGGATTTCCTCTCTTCTTCTTCTCTGTGTGTGGTATTTTTTTTCTTCTCTTTTTCATTTTTTTTCTCTCATTTTCTGCAGGAAACCCTAGCTAGCATTTTTTTTGTTTTGTTCATTATTTTTTTCTTCCTGCAGGTACTCCTTTGGTCTATTCCTTCTTAATTACACTTGCATTTTGATCATTTTTTTTGCATTTATACCTGTTAATCCTTGCATATTGACTGTCAGTGTGTTTAAATCCTTGTTTTTTGTTTAAATCCTTGCATTTAGTCTATTTCCTCTCTAGGTTATTACTTTTTGCATCGCCCTTTTACCTAGATTTTTCAACCAAAAAAATTATGCCTAGAACTAAAACTCCTCGCGGTAGCTCATCCTCTCATGGAGAAAAAAACTATGACGCTTTTAATTTTATCTCAAAAGAGGCACAAGAAAATTTTCTTTTAGGTCGTCCGGTTCAACCGTGTCGGTATATTCATCACCTAAACTTTGATTGTTATGAACTTTTAGATCGAATTGCCGTACTAGGTTGGGATTTCTTTGTCCAAAATTCGCGACCGTTTTATCCCAATCTCATTAAAGCGTTTTATGCAAATGCCTCTTTTAACGCCGAATTTTCCACTATTACTTCTCGCTACCGCGGGCGTGATTTTGCTATAACCCCTATCCTTTTAAACACTGTTTTAAATATTCCGAATGATGGGGTTCTTTATTATCAAACTAACACTTGGGCATTTCCCTCTTTTTCCGAGGCGTAACTTCGCGCTCGTTTTCTGTGTGAACAATCTTCTCTGAACAATCTACTTCTAGAGAAGATTGTTCTCATCTTTCTTTCCCTCATCGTCTCGCTCATTTCCTTTTGACCAAAGTCGTTCTTCCTCGAGACGGTCACCACACTGCCATTCAGAAGATGGATCTTTTTCTTTTATATCATCTTTTTGAGGGGATTCGAGTTAATTTGGGGTACATTATCATTCGTCACATGGCCGGCGCGATTACTCACACCTCGCGCTCACCTCCCTATGGCTCTTTGATCACCGCCCTTCTCGAGTACTTGGAATTTGATCTTCAAGATGTTCGGCCATTGAAATGTCCCTCCACCATTTCCACTAGCACCTTCTCTACTCTAGGCTTTAAGAAAAATCGTCATGGCGTTTGGATAAGGAAACATATTGTTGATCAACCGAGCGACGACGACCACGACGATGATCCACCACCACAAGCTTCCCCTCCACCGTTTGAGCCACCACCTGTTGCACCGTCATCCTATGTTCCTCCTCCTACGGATGTATCTTCTAGACTTGATAGGATAGAAGAACGATTGGACTCGATGTAAACGGACGTATCCGGCAAAAAGGCGTATATGGATTCTCTTTTTGGACCTTCGAGTGCTTTCTATGCCGCCTACGGGCCTCATGGTGATCAACCGTCCTCCTCTACTATGCCTCCACCGGGTTCGACGCAAGGTCACGACGACGACGGGGATGAGGATGACGAAGATGAGGATGCCGATGACTAGTTTTTTTTTTTTTTGTCTATTTTATGCTTATTTTATGATGACAAAGGGGAAGAGAAACTTGATGTGATATATGCTTGGTGTATGTATATTTTTTGGATGCGTGTTAGTAACTTTTAGTTGGATTGGATGCTTGATATGTTCTTATGTTTTGGATGCTTGTTACATATTTTGGATGGTCATTATGTTATGATGTTATTTGCTTTCACCTTGTGTTGATATATTGCTTACACTTTGATCTTTGGCTTATCTATATTTGTTGTTAAATCTATGCATATATTTAGGGGGAGTATTCTACTCTTTTGAATTTTATATCACAATATTTGTCATCATCAAAAAGGGGGAGATTGTTAGCCTAGTGGCCCTAATCTTGTATTAAATTTTGATGATAACAAATAATCATTTTTATTGGACTAATCTCTTTATCTTGAGCTTTTGTGTCACGCCCCGAGCCCGCCAATTCGGTCGGATTCGGGCGCGCCGACAGACCGCCGAACGGACAGAGTTTTCCCTGTACGTTCAAGGCGTCGCAATCCATACAATTACAAGAGGTTCCAAAAAGGAACATATATTACAAACAGATTGCATAAGGAAGTATCATAAACATAAAACAGCTACTTGCTATTACAACCATTCGTCTCAAATTTAACTCTTACATTTAACTTGAAGACTTTAAACTTCCTATTACATGTGAGTTACGGGGAAGCCCCAAGGATCTATCTAGATTGTATCAAACAACACCTAGAGGGGGGTGAATAGGTGTACCGGCCAAAAATCACAAATAATCGGTGCGTTAAAAGTAAATGCGGAAATTAAAAACACAGCCAGATTTACGTGGGAAAACTCCAAACTCGGAGTAAAAAACCCACGGACCAACACGCGAATAACAATCCACTAAGAGAAAAGATTACAAGGTGATTACCGACTCCACGGACTTAACCTCTCTTAACCTCCTATGAATCTCCGCGCACTCCACCGAGTTGTCCACGATCACGTCCGAATCCACGAACACCACGTTCCGAATCCACGAAACGCCTCCGCTTCGAATCCACGAAGTCCTCAACACGCCGAATCCACGACGCCACTCGAATCCACGAGCCAACGATCCGAATCCACGAATCGCCTTCAAACGCGCCGAATCCACGACGCCTCACGCCGAATCCACGACGCCGTTCATGAGAAGCATCATGAGTATGGTGATCCTTCGCTTAGAGTATCGTAGAAAACCGAAGAAAACTCCAGCGAGCGTAGATCAAATCGACATATAGATAAGGAATTACAATATCTCGATTTGACCTAGAAGAGGCTATTTTGTAGAAAATAGGTTTTAGATGAATTCCTAGCCTCTAGGGTTTCTCAAACAAGTATTTTCATGAAGCACACCGAGTTAGAGAACCCTAAGAACCTATTTATAGACTTTAGAATCAATTAGATTCGATTAGAGATTTTTTAGATTTTTACCATCTTGTACCGCATAAAATTGAATCAAGCTACGGTTCCACAAGGACGGAAGATTATTTTTCGTAATGGGGTTTTGATTAGTATGATGCAGATAGCAACCATGCTTGTACCAGACAGTTATGACAGTCCCAGACACTTTGTAATCGTACTCGTACACTTTCAAAATCGTACCGTACACTTTCAAAACTGCATCTGCATTTGTTTCGTCATACGTAATGGGATGGTCAGTACCCGTACAAAGTTCGTGTACACTTTGTAAATTTTCCAATTTTTGAAAATTACAAAGTTCCAATATAATTTCTAATCCGTTAAACAATGATTTATGATTCTAATGCCTATAACTAAGTATGAATCACCATATTTATGAATTAAAACTTACCTGGACGTCGTGATTCAACTTGTCTCTTTTCTTCGAAGTCTAGGATTCTTCAACCATCTTCGATCCACTCCGATCCTTCAAGACTCCGACACAATTCACGAAACTTGCCAACACAAAATCCTTAACAATCTCCCCCTTTGGCAATTTCGTGACAAAACACAAAAATTAACTAAAATTACATCATAAAAGAAAAACGAAGTTCAATGTCATCACCAAAACATCAAACTTCTCGCATAGTCCAAATACAATTTGAAACACAAAAATACATCAAAACTCCTAAAACAAACTCTATGACTTAGACGCAACTAGGAGTCTTGAAGTCTTGATTTCCTGCAAAACAAATTTTTAACAAATTTTCAAAGTTAATTTTATACCTCTTCTCTCCCTTTGTTCTTTTCTCCAATTCCTTTTCAAAAATATTATCTCTCCTTCTCCCTCAATCTCATCACGTCGCCCCCTGCGTATGTCTCTCCCTTCGTGTATGCATCAAATACCAAATATCCTCTCCTTTTGTATTTGTTCTCTATTCTCCCCTTTTTTGTCAAAAATTGCCAAAAGAAAACACAAATAGAGAGAAAAACTAACTAAACAGAGAGTAAGTATTTCATAGTTTCATACCTAGATGCATAAAGAAAACATAGCCCTAGGAGTGAAAAGATAAAACATATATAATGAAGCTCAAAAAGGTAAAATCACTCCGTGTCCTCCTCATCAAAAATTTTGTCTTGTTTTCTCAAAAATCCTTCAAAATTAGATTAATTTCATAAAAATTAAAAGTTGTACTCTAAAAATCATTATGATGAAGATAAAATATTAAGTGATTTCAAAAGACATCAAAACATTAAAATTTGATATTAAAAATAATCTAATGTTTCAAAACATTAAGATGCAAATTGATGAAAAATAATTTTTAGAAATTTAGCAAAATTGACACCAATTTGTCGCAACCCGTTCAAAATAGAGATTTAGCTAATAAACACGGGTGGCTCTTTGAGCATCTTTTTCAAACTATCACCTTATATCACCGAAAATTCTAAATTTTTTATTTTTGTCAACCTTTTCGGTTTTTCATATAAATTCTCATGTGGTAGCTTCACACACGTACCGGACGACCGGGGTGGTAGCTCTTTCCTACATGTGGTGGTAGTTTTCACACTCTCTTTTAGGATGTAACTCTTTCCACATCTTTTTAATCATAGGAGTTTCTCCTTTTTTTTTTAAACATAATTCAAACTCCCCCTAAATTAGATAATCTCACAATTGAAAATAATTTTGACGAATTTTAGTCGATTAGCAAATATCCATCAATTATATTCAACATTCACTACCAAGATGAATTAATTACTAAAAGATTAAAGTTAATTTCAAAATTTTGATGAATGTATGTAAGAAGAAATCACATATTAAATTATCGTCAAAATAATAAAAAGTGGAGTAAAATCGATAATTAATATGAATTTAATTCAATTTGAATTGACTTTAAATACCGTTTAAGGCTCTTTAAAAAACCTTTAATCTCTATAACTTTATGATTTTCAATCATCTCCTTTCTCAAGTAAATTTTCAATCAAATTAAAAATTTCCCTTTACCTTTCCTCAACAAGATTTTCAAAACAAAATTTTAAACAATTCAAACCCCGTCTAAACATGTAATGCAATGAAGGAAAAATTATGCAAGAAACACCTATCAAAGCATTACAAAAATAAAAATATACTAAGACGAGGAACAAGGAAAGATATCACCTTTCCGGATCCAAACTTGTCGGATCTTTGATTGTCTTGACTTGTCGACGTTAGGTTCAAGTTGTTTTGTCTTTTGATGTTGTCCTTGAGGCTTAGAAATCCAAACCGCATGTTGTTTCGACTTAGAAATCCGGTTCGGTTGTGGGTTCGATCGATATTGACGTTGAGGCTTAGATGTCCGATTCGCTTGTGGCTTTGATTTCTGGTTCACATATGAGTCACGGTTTGCTTGATGCACTCGACTCAATTGATTTTTCTTTTGATTCCGTGGGGGAAGCCAAGTTGTAGATGATACCAATTGTCGTTTCGAAGTTGCCGACTGAGACTTGAAATTTTTGTTCGGGCAACTCTTTTTGATGTGTCCTTTGATGCCACATCTATGACACATCTTCTCCTTGAAACTTGTTGAGACTTTCGATGTCATCTTTTGATCCTTCTCAACATATGTCCGTTCGTATCCAAGACCTAATTTGTTCGTTTGACCCAATCCGAGCATGTTATCCAATGTCTTCGATCCCGAAGAAAACTTTTGAATATCGGACTTGAGTTGATGGACTTGCTCGGTCAATGCTTTGTTGGATTTGTATGTTTCCTCAAATTGATGCTCCAAAAATTCAACTTTATCCGTAGTAGATTTGATCATTAAATCCGATTCTTCTAGCTTCTTTTGGAGGACCGAATTATTATTCAAGATTGATTCCCGTTCCTCCTCAAGAGCATTATTTGTGGTCTTCAAATTCTTGTTCTCTTCTTCAAGATCGAATAAACGACGCCTCAACTTTTTATTGAGTTTCGCCATCTTCCGCGACTCAACAAGAAGTTGATTGTATGCTTCCGCTAATTTCTCGTCGTTTGATTCCTCATCGCCGGAATCCGAGTCCACGTCTTTTTCCTTTGATGTTTTCAACGTAATCCCTATACTTTTAGAGAAAGACTTGGAAGAAGATTGGTTAGTAGGAAAAGTCATCTTATAAGTTTGTAACACACCTACTAACTCTTCGGCCATTAGATAGCAATATATCTAGATCCCGCTCTGATACCAATTGTGAGTTACGGGGAAGCCCCAAGGATCTATCTAGATTGTATCAAACAACACCTAGAGGGGGGTGAATAGGTGTACCGGCCAAAAATCACAAATAATCGATGCGTTAAAAGTAAATGCGGAAATTAAAAACACACCGAGATTTACGTGGAAAACTCCAAACTCGGAGTAAAACCCACGGACCAACACGCGAATAACAATCCACTAAGAGAAAAGATTACAAGGTGATTACCGACTCCACGACTTAACCTCTCTTAACCTCCTATGAATCTCCGCGCACTCCACCGAGTTGTCCACGATCACGTCCGAATCCACGAACACCACGTTCCGAATCCACGAAACGCCTCCGCTTCGAATCCACGAAGTCCTCAACACGCCGAATCCACGACGCCACTCGAATCCACGAGCCAACGATCCGAATCCACGAATCGCCTTCAAACGCGCCGAATCCACGACGCCTCACGCCGAATCCACGACGCCGTTCATGAGAAGCATCATGAGTATGGTGATCCTTCGCTTAGGAGTATCGTAGAAAACCGAAGAAGAAAACTCCAAGCGAAGCGTAGATCAAATCGACATATAGATAAGGAATTACAATATCTCGATTTGACCTAGAAGAGGCTATTTTGTAGAAAATAGGTTTTAGATGAATTCCTAGCCTCTAGGGTTTCTCAAACAAGTATTTTCATGAAGCACACCGAGTTAGAGAACCCTAAGAACCTATTTATAAACTTTAGAATCAATTAGATTCGGATTAGAGATTTTTTAGATTTTTACCATCTTGTACCGGTACAAAATTGAACTGGTTACCGGTTCCACAAGGACGGAAGATTATTTTTCGAAGCCTCATTACCGTAATGGGTTGATGGTCAGACTGCAGATAGCAACCATGCTTGTACTGCACAGTTATGACAGTGTCCCAGACACTTTGTAGAATCGTACCCGTACACTTTCAAAACTGCACTGCATGTGCTTTGTGTCACAGAATGGGATGGTGCACCCGTACAGCTCGTGTACACTTTGTAAATTTTCCAATTTTTGAAAATTACAAAGTTCCAATATAATTTCTAATCCGTTAAACAATGATTTATGATTCTAATGCCTATAACTAAGTATGAATCACCATATTTATGAATTAAAACTTACCTGGACGTCGTGATTCAACTTGTCTCTTTTCTTCGAAGTCTAGGATTCTTCAACCATCTTCGATCCACTCCGATCCTTCAAGACTCCGACACAATTCACGAAACTTGCCAACACAAAATCCTTAACATTACAATCTAGATATTACAAATTTGATTACAATTTATTACAACTTATTCTCCCTTGTTATACCCCTAAGCTCTGTCAACTGGGGTACTTCTATCTCTGGTCTCCTGGTAGGGCGCTATCTATGGAGCTACGCCCTTGCCTCGCGCTGCCGCTGCCGCGCCGCTCACGTGTGTACCTGTACCCCCAAAACGCAACACGGGGGTGAGAACTATTGTCCATAGTTCTCGTGGGTACGGTCACCCAAGAGAACAGCTCGACCAATAGGTCCAAGGAGGCACTGCAAATATGTTAGTCCAAAAACATATATAGATATATAACTTGCAACTAACATAAAAACCTGCCTCACAATATGCAATATGCAAAATTACCCTCTAGCTCTTAGCTTTTCTTTACTTTATTACTATTTTTTTTACTTTAGCCTTTCCATTCATACCTAGCTATTTACGAGCTTAGCTATTACTAGCACTATCCATTAGCTATTTACAACTTTAGCTAGTCTTTACGTTCTTTACCTTTTGGCACTTATGCTACTTAGCAATTTATTTCTAAGGTCACTCTACCTCAGCTCACTAAGCCACCCGACTCGGTCTTGAGTCAATCCATTGCGGATAATCCGCCCGCTGTCTAGCCCAAGGTGTTGGACGTCTCGCAACTACTCCACACTGCCAACAAATTGTCGTCAGACTAAATTGCATCGTCGCGAAATCGTCGCACACGTGGAACCCAGCTGTCACTTGACATAACCATTCTGGTGGCGATCGCGGTGGACTTACCCAGCGAGGACCCAAGTCATGACTTAACCATCTGGCGGCGAACTAATCGCACCTCACCCAACAATGGTTTGAGTCACTCCTTCGCCTCCTGGTGCAGCCGTATCGTACTTACCCAAAGAATGGTGCCCGAAACAGGGTGTCAACACATGGCGATCCGATCCTCACCCGCTTAACCAGATCGAACACATTTCGGCTCACCTACCCGGCGGCGAAAGCGTCGCACACACGCCACGGCGGTGGGATAGCCCTGGACGGCGAAATCGTCGCACACGCCCGACACCAACTTAGGTGTCCAAATCTCGGATTCCATGAATCCGTTCCACTTAGCTTGAGGGTTAGCTAGGCCCTCAAGAGACGACCCTCTAGGTCCATTGTCTTTACCTCCTAGGTCTACTTGACACTAGGGTTTATTCTTTGTCACATAACCTAGGTGTTCTAACTCTAGGTCCAATGTCATTCCAACTCGACCTATGTTTATTCATATTAGGTCCACTGTCGTCTTTATCCAACCTATGTCCTTGACACTAGGTTCATTGTTCCTTACCTAGATCCCTATGACTCTAGGTTTACTACAACCTATGTTCTTGACACTAGGTTAATTCCCACACTCGTAGGTCCATTGACTCTAGGTTTACTATAACCTATGTTCATTAACAACACTAGGTTAGATGTCATTCTCCTAGGTCCACATGACTCTAGGTTTACTACAACTTATGTTCTTTACACTAAGTTGGATGCCACTCGATCTATATGTGTATTAGTCCATGACCTACATTCTTACTTAGCATTCTCATACTTGGCATTCATATACTTAACATTCTTATGTTAACCATCCCATTTACATGCACATAATTATATGTAAGGAAGTGAATTCTCAAAATATGAGGATTGTACTTCATCCGGAATCGACTAAGTGTCGTGGTGGTGAGAATCGGAGAGATCGAAGCTGACTCTAAGCCAAAAAGTGCATTAGAGTAGACCTCGACCGCAAATGGTGCAAACCGCTCCATTCTCAGCTTTTTGGCTGAAGACGGACACCCCATGGAGACCTGGATGCCACAAGGAGCCTGTGCGTGGGAAGAAATTCGGCTAAGTCCAGACATACTATCTCTCGGGATCCGGACAATGAGGAATGTCCGGACATCCATTGTCCGGACAATCCGTGAAGACCGGACCCCGTACGCTGGAGAAACTGGCCTGAGGGTTTTTCGTAAGCCAATCCATGAATTCTCGAAATCCGAGAGTTGCACCATGTTTAGAATCGACTGATTGTCGATTGGATGGACTTCGGGAAGTTCGAAGTTGATCCGAAGGCAAAAAGTGCACCGGAGTTGCTCCCGGTGAAGTTCGAAGCCTTCGGGCGTTTTTGTGCGCGTAGGCGCGAAAACGGAACCCGAAGAGCTATGTCGGGTTGCGAGCTGAATCCGACATTAGCGTGGATGAAAAGATGATGAAAAAGTGTTCGAAAACATGTTTGGAAAGTCTCGGTGCGATTTGAAAAGAATCGGAGGCAAGACGAGCGAAACGAGCGAAACGAGAAGAAACGAAAAATGCCGAAATTTGGCTAAGTCCTTAAATGTTGGGTGAGGAGACTGGTCCGGACAAGAGAGTCTTGTCCGGACAATGGTCGTCCGGACAATGGATCTTTGTCCGGACACGAGTCGTCAAATGGGCAAAAATGGATTTCGCAGAGTGCTGTCCGGACATTGAGGGGATGTCCGGTCCCTGCAGCCCGAAAATGCCCAGTTTGGTGCAGTTTGAATTGTTGAGGGGGCTTTTGGCATTTTGTTACAATAGAGCCTATAGAGGGCATTTCACCCTCTCATTTCTCATTTCCCCCACACACCTCTTCACACATTTCCCTCCTCTCTCTCTCTAACAGCAAGAAGAAGGAGAAGAGGATAGAAGAAGAAGAAGGAGAAGTAGAAGGAGATTTTGGTGGAGAAGCAAGCTAAGAGGAAGATCCTTGGCTTCATCTTCTTCCTCTCCACCATTGGAGCTTCTACTTGAGGTAAGCTCTTGTGAGCTCTCATGGTAGACTTTGCTAGGATGGGTTTTATCCTTTGGGGATAATTTTTATGGAACCCTAGCATCTCTAAGAAGTGATTTACACCGTCGATTCGAGCTCTAACGCGGGATTTTGCTAGGGGCAAAATCTAGGGCTCAAATTGGGGCTTTTCTTAGGAAGGGGTTTTGATCTATTTTAACCTCATTTCTAACATCTTGTTAGGTTCACGCACGCGTGGGAAGCGACGGTACGTCGCTCCGCCGAACGGTTTGCGTGATCCGAGCCAAACAAAGGCTTTCAGCTTCGATTTTGGCCCGGGGAGTCAAAGTAGGCAGTGGAGGCAACGAAAGCAACATTGTTGCTCCTGTGAACATCCCAAGAGGTGGGGGGTGTCTTACCGAAGCCGTTGGGCTCCCTTTTATGTCTAAGTAAATTATTGGTCATATTGCATAAATATGTACATATGTATAGTTTTCATGCATGCTAGGGTTGGTATGGTTAGATGGCTACTCTAGTGTGCTTCCTTATCGTGTGGAACTACGGGGGGTTGCATTAGGACATAGGGAGCATGCTTGCATCCTCCCTTATCGTGCGGCACCGTAGATTTGCATTAGGACATAGGAAGCATAGCAATGAGCAAATGACATTGAACCCTAGAGATGACATAATTATGCATGATTTTCAACTAGAGATACATGAACCAAGTATAGAGCTTGATAATTGACATTTTGACATTATGACTTAGTGTAAAGAACACTAGAGATGTGTGAATGTGAACCAAGTACATAACTTGATGATTAACATTATGACATAGTATAAAGAATGCTAGTGACATGTATACCAAGTAGACAACTTGATGACTAATGGCATTGAACTTAGTGTAAAGAACACTAGAGCTACATGAACCAAGCATAGAACTTGATGAATGACAATGGTATGTGACATAGTGTTAGAGAACACCTATGTATGATTCCCCTGCGTGGGTGCCCCCCAAACGGAGGAGAAGATCATACTCACACCGCTCGCGCTCGTGGTTGGTCGCTCCACACGAGTAGTGCGAGTCTCCGGAGGTCTTGGCACGTGATTCGATAGGGATAGCCTATGTGGGGTCCCGAGGGATAGCCTATGTGGGGTCCCGGACAACCCATGAGGTTGAATGTGTTGAGTCGTGGGCGTGCCTACCGGCTAGCCAAGGATTGGGTAATAACATAAGAACATAATGAGTATTTCATACATACTTGATTGGAACATAGTAGCATGATAGATATTTCATAACTGTATCATGATCTTGTTGTTTCAGGCATAGCAGTAGTTGCATTGTTTATATCATGCTTTACTTACCGCAGTTACAGCTTTAAATTATCTATCTATCTACCTGCTTTTGCCTGCTTAGACCTAGTGGGGAGATCGGTGGGGTCGGTGGCCGAGCCCACTGGGAACTAAGGAAGTTAGTTCTCACCCCACTCTATCACAGGTACTAGCTCACGGGCGGTCGAGGAGGATCGCGGTAAGGGCATCGCGCCCTAGTTGATAGTGGCCACCTACTTGCATTAGAGCCACCCGTGGTATATTTTGGAGTCAAAATTGTATAAAGAAATGATGTAACCTACATTTTGGGAGATGAACATGTATTTATATTTTGAAGTTAAACAATGTAAACGAATGTTGAATGATTGTAATAGTTAGACTCTTCTCTCTTTATATTACTTGTATGGAATACTTGTATCTTGCTCTTATTGTTGTTCGCACCTTTAGGTGCATCTTTTGTCATGTATGGTGTAGAATTTTATTTCCTGGGCAATTCTTTGTACATGACTTGTTGTCGAGCCTTGGGCGGACAGGGGAGGTGCTGTCCGTTCGGCGCCTGATCGGCGTTCTCGAACCGAACCAAATTGGTAGCGGTCTCGGGGCGTGACATTATATCTAGCATGTACTCATTATGCTAAGCATGCATTTATTCATACATTTCATTTAGCATCTAGTTCATATATCGACTTAACATGCATCTCATGTATTTGCAACTAGACTCTAGTTCATGCATTTATCTAGTATTTAACTCATGCATTCTCTTAGCATTTAACACTATGTTCTTTAACATGCATTTCTACACTTGTAACATATGTCAATTATATGCATCAACTTGAAACCATTACTCTTAGACATATTTAGGCGACCTAGTCGCTTCGGTAAACACAACCCACCTTATTATGCTCTCCGATTGCTCGTCGACACTCGCAATCGGCCGCCCGTGGCACTCTTGACCCGGTTTCGCTCGAACTCTTGCACGACCACCCGAACGATCTCCGAATCCCAATCTGAGACCTTGTGCCGTTGCCCCACGGCTTCAAGTTGCCCCAATTCCGTTTTCATGAATTTTGGGCTCCTATCTTGCATGCTGCGGACATCTGGTATGAATATATTAAATAATTAATATCTTTGTACTCGCTCGTCGGATCACCGAACCGAGTGCGTTTCTATGGGGTCAAATGAGATCAAACTCATCTATTTCTAAAAACCCCCTTTTTAACCCTAGGTTTTGCACTTTTGCAAATCCCACCGATTTGATCCCTAGAGCAAGCAATAGAGAGCTTGTCTAACCTCTAGGAACTCATCTAAGAGCATTAGAGCCATCCATAGGGTGCTTAGAGCAAACCCTAGAAATCCACCATTAGAGCACCTTGAAGAACACATGATTTTCATGAGTTTCCAAGCCTCTACAAGGTTCTAAAGCTTACAAGAAGCTCAAAACTCTAGATCTAGGGTTTAGAAACCCATTACTAGAAGATCTACCATGAGAGGGAGAGAGAGCTTACCTCTCAAAAGCTTGCTCTTGCACAAAGGAGGGAGGAGAGGATGGCCATGATCATCACTATCATAATCTCCTTCATCTTCTCCTTCTTTCTCTTCTTCTCTTTCTCTCTTTTCTTTCTTTCTTTCTTTCCTTCTCTCTTCTCGTTTCTTGTCGAACGAGAGAGAGAGAGGACACGAGAGAGGAGAGAGGAAAGCTTGTGAAGGGGAAGGGTCTTGGGTTATATTTTGTTGCAACAATAGCAACTAAACCCTCCAAACATTTTATTTCTCCAAAACCGTCGCTGCACCCATTATGTACGCATACAAGACTCCTTTGTACCGTATAAATCAAGCTCAGAGGCAAACCCGAGAGCTGCCTCTCGGTTTTGTAGCTCTTGTACCGGTACAATTTGGCTTGTACCGGTATAAACACCAAAAATCCCACAAACCCGAGAGCTATTCCCCTCTCGGTCAAAATTGCTATACCGGTACAGCAACTTTGCTTGTACCGGTACAAGTTGCCCAGACTTGTGCTTTTCACGTCGTTTCGACTCTAATTCGCGCCGAACAACGCCAAAACCTTTCTAACTCTTTTAGATCATCTTTTAACCTTTCCAAGATGCTTGGAATGGTTATTGGAACTTGTCCAATTACTCGTTCGCGCACTTTAGCCGATTTGGTTAAAGTTCGGGTTGCTACATTTTGTGTTCTAGATTTTTCTATCTTCTAAAGGACTCAAGATGGGCAATTCTCTAAGTATCAAGCTTCACTTATTGAGGCTATATTTGCTTCTTTGTCAAATTGACAAACTCACTCTCTCTACTTTTACATGATTTAAAATCATAATTAGAGTGAGATATTTTGAGCTAAGTTTAATCTTTTCAATTATCACTTTTAAAACCGCTCTAAAATCAAGTTCTGTAAAGTTTTGGTTTCTGGACTCTGTTCTGGGCGACCTATAGTGGTTCCAAAATGTACAGTGTTTTGGATCTGCCACCTTGCTGTTCGAAGCAGTCCAAAATGTTCTTGTTACTTGTTCTGGGCGACCGCAAGTTTGCCCAGGTCGACCGGAAAACTTGACTTGACAGATTGTGTGTTTTGGACTGTACGACAGTACGGTCCGAATGTTCTCACACAGCGCAGGCGGCGCAGCAGGGCAGCACTAGCAACGCGGCGCAGCGCGGCGCGGCCCAGGCGGCCCGCGTGCTGAAAATTCCGGGAGCCCACGAAATGTCTGGAAGCCCTAATGATTTCTGTCAGAGAAAGTGGCGCACGTGTCTGATCTTGTCAGAAAGCCAGCGCGCATGTTTTGGGCGCCCGCAAATGTCAGAAGGCTCCAGTGTACAAATCCCGCAAAGTCAGCGCGCATGTACAGGGCGCCCACAAAACCTGACAGCCCAAGTGTACGGATCCGGAAAAGTGGCGCACGCGGCTGACAGGCAGCTGGAAGCGCAGTACGCATGCAAAAGTTCTGGGCGACCGGAAGTACTTTAGGGCGCCTGAAAGTGCAACGTTCAAGAGCTAACCGAGGCTATAAATAGATGACTTTTTGGTATCTCAAAGCTTCTTCCAGCAAGTAAGTTTGAGCTTAAAAACTTCAACATTCTTAATACTCCTAGCTCTCTATTTTCTCTCTTGACTTGAGTGAAATTTGTAGTGAGTTTTATTCTTGTAAAAAGAGAGAGAGGCAAAGTCTTGAAGCTTGATAAGAAGAAGGTGTTGGTGTGAAGGTTTGGTGCTTGCCCGCAAAAGCATCTAGTGGAGATCCAATATTCTCTTGCATTGAGAAGTTGGCGAGGACGTAGGCAAAGTGCCGAACCTCGAAACAAATCGACCGTGTGCTCTTTGAGTTTGCATTTCTCTATATTTCTCTTTTTGTTGATTGCTTCGGGTTTTTTAATTAGCTTGATTTTTGGCATTTTATTTTAGAAACCACCCCCCCCCCCCCCCCTAGGTTGCCATTTTGATCCTCATGTCTTTCTTGCTATCTCTTTCTCTTTCTCTTTTTCTCCCCTCTCTCTCTTTCTTTCTTTTCTTTCTCTTTTTTTTTTTTTTTTCTCATGTCGTAGCCCCCGCAGCAAGAAGTCGATGTTGCCGCCGCGAGCTCATTTGGAGGGATAAAGGAGATATTTTGACTTCTTTTAAACTATAGTAGAAATTTAATTTGGATTTAACACCAGATAATTTAACAGTAGGGTTGTTTTTTAATAACAGAAATATATATGAAGGGTATGTTTTAAACAAAAATAACAGAAATATATATGAAGGGTATGTTTGCAACAAAAAAAAAGAAGAAAAAGTAAGAGCATATAAGATATCTTAGACGTTTTGAGTGGCATATTAGATATTATCCCTTTTTTTTTTTCAAAATTATCAAATAACTCTATCAATACAGTCCAAAATATTTGATAAAACAAATATTAAGAGTAATTGGAAGGCTAAATTACACAAAACCCCCCTGTCAAAATCCGTTTTTTCACTTTCCCCTCCTGTCATTTAAAAGCCTACATTTGGCCCCTCGTAAAATTGAAAATGTGCGCAGGGGGGTACGGTGTGACGAAATGACCATTTTGCCCTCGCGCAATTTTCATCTTCCCTCACCCTCGCTCCCCGACCGCGCCAACTCGGGTTCGCCGCCGACCGCCGGAGGAAGTCCGGCCGGACCGGTCCAATCGGCCGCGAGTTGCTCCGCCTGGGCCGGAGGCGCCCGCTCCGCTCGGGACCCAAACGCCACGTGCGGTGGCTCGTGCCTCCGCGACGAAGTCCTGCAGGGCCCTTCGGTCCGGGTCGTCGAACGGCGGGTTGAGGTCGGCCTCGTGAGCGGAGACTCGGGAAGGGTGTGGCGGGAACGGCTCGAGCCGGGAGGCGACGCCGGCGTGGGGCTTGTGGACGGTGACGGCGAGGCTCACGGCGGAGGCGGGCGCCCATGCCGTAGAAGACGACGCCGGGACGCCGAGCTCGCAGCGGCGGCGTGGGCCCGGGAGAGGAAGCCGTCGGCGACGAGGAGGATGGGGAGTGGGGCGGCGGAGGACGGGGAGTGGGGCGGCGGAGGACTCGGAGAACGGGGCGGAGGAGGGAGGCGACGCGGATGAAGGGAGGAAGAGGGACGCGAGGCGAATTGGTCGGCGCTCTCGACGCCCCGACCGGAAGTGGGGGAGCTCCACGATGGTCGCTCCGGCGCCGGCGAGGGAGGAAGGTGGCGTTCACGGGGTGACGATGGGGGCGAGGGTATTTTCGGCAAATTTTTTTTTTTCTAACGGAACCCTAACGGTTGGGGGTAAAGTGCACATTTTTGATTTTACGAGGGGGCAAAATATAGGCTTTTAAACGACGGGGGAAAGTGAAAAACGGATTTTGACATGGGCGTTTTGTGTAATTTAGCCTAATTGGAATATACTATTTAATATTTATGTCGACAGGTGTTGGTATTTTCACTTTTAACATTTAAAATTTTTAAAATTTGAAGATTAAATTTAAAATCTATATTTAAATTTTCAATTTAAAATTTAAATTCAAAATTCAAAATGTAAAATTTAATATTTAATATTTGAAAACTAAAAAAGTTAATTTTAATTTTTAAAACTTAAATTTAATTTTTGAAATTTAAAAATTAAAATATAATTTTTAAAGTTTGAATTTTTAAATTTTTAAATTTTAAAGTTTAAAATTTAGAATTCAACATATTATATGAAAATTTAAAATTTGAATGGGGGGTGGAGCTGAAGAATGGCGGAATTTTTTTCGTTTGGTTAGAGTTGATTATCATTTTACTCCATTTTTTAGAATATAATTCAAGCTATACTTCAAAAAACTAGTTCTCTTTTGAGGCTCTCAAACACCTCGTAAAATAATTTTTTTATAAGTATAGCATAGTGTTTCTATGCTAAGTTTTTTTAGTGTATCCAAATAAACTCTTAACTATAGCTGTTGGCAGAGAATCCACTCATCCCATTTAATAAAAAATAGAAAAATTTTTCAAATATCACTCCTGTGGTTTTGCATATTCTCACTTTAGTATCATATGGTTTAAAATGTATCACTTTCATATCCTATGATTAGGGTCAAACGAGCGAGCCGCTCGCTCGACTCGATATTTGGCTCGCACGAGCTCGACTCGAAATTAAATGAGCCGAGCTTGAACAAAAAATAAGGCTCGAAATTCATTTCAAGCCGAGCTTGAGTATTACTCGGCTCGTTCGAATTAGGCTCAAAAAGCTCAATAAGCTCGAATATATATATATATATATATATATATTAGAGCTATTGCTTTCGATTTTTTATTCTTAGATCCACTCCTTTAATCATTTCTTATCTTTACATTAATACTATTATTATTTTATTGGGACTACTCAATCCTAGGGGTATTATTTAATCAGGGGGGGACTGTAATCATCCCAACCATCTAATTCTTAATCAAAAGGTCAAAAATTCAAAAACATCCCGAGTTTAGTTAAAATTGGGCCAATGTTGTTGGCTCATAAAAACAAACCTAATAGACAAATAAAAGAACAAAGTTTTACTAAATTTATACATTTTTCTTTTTTTTTCTTTCTTTCATAAAACTCTAAGTTTTTAATATATTTCTCTCTTCTTTTTTTTTTCTGTCTCTCACCCTAACTGGTCAAGTCGGAAGCTCTCCAAGTTACCAAGTAACAGTATATGTCCGCTGTTGCTATTAATTGTATGTTTGAGAAAATATACATAATATTTTTATACGTAAAAAATTATTATTTATATATAATTTTAATTTTAGTTTATATGATTGAATAGTTTAATGCAATATGTTTTTATATAATTTATTTTTTTTAATCGCATAAATAAAAATAAATAATATGAAGATTGAAGGCGGAAGAAAAGATGTGAGACTGAAAAATTTTGATATTCAATTCATAAATTATTTTTTTTTATTTTATAATACTATATCTCATATATTTAATTTGTATTTCGAACTATTAAATATATTTTTGTATCAAATTGTAGATAATATTTTATACAACTTAAACTATTGATCGTATGATGTTGAGAATTTCAAGCGTGACACGCTCGCTTAACAGCCGACTTAGGCGGCTCGAATCAGCCGAGCTTCAGCTACCAATTAATTTCAATGCAAGCTTGAGGCTCGAAATTAATTTTAAGCCGAATTTGAGCCGAGATAAGCTCGCTCGAGCTCGGCTCGTTTCCACCCCTACCTAGGATTGCATTTTAGTCTCTCCGAGAGGGACGAAGATCCAATGTCGAGATAGTACAGGGACTGCCCATAAATTTTATCCTGATCTATAAGACTAGCCGTTATGTCTCTCGTTTTGTCGTTAACGCAACATTTGACCCACCCCTGACCCCACCATCATCGTAAGGGAACTCAATTCTCGGCCTCTCGTTCCTCATCCACACAAACATGCCTACTATATGCTCGACGATTTGCTCCTGAGAAAAGAGAGAGAGAGAGAGAGAGAGAGAGAGGGACATGGCGTTGAACCTCTTTGCTCCTTCCAATTATCGCCTCTCTCGTACCTTCAATAGAATCCCATCAAAGAGTAGCACGAGGTACTGCTCCTTCATCCTCCTCCTCGGCCGGGGGACCTCGGACTCCTTCCCCACCATCGCCCCTTTCACAGCCCCCACCATGAATCCAAACACCGTGAGAGTTTACTCTAGTAACAAAGATAGCGTGAGCACGGAGAACTCGGCTCCCGGATTGCTCAATGGGGATTTGTTGAGGCGGTTGTCTAGTTTGAAGGATGCCGACCAAGTTATCGAGATGATTGTGGAGGCAGAGAGGAGTGCCGGGAATGGAGTTTTGGAGACCGAGGATTGCAATTCGATCATCGAAGCAGCGTTCGATCGAGGGAACGTTGACTTGGCTCTGTCTGTTTTCGTAGCCATGCAAACGGGCTATGCGCAAGGTGGAAAAAAGTTATCTTTTACGAAAGTTTACTATTCATGCATCATTTTGATCGCTTCCCTCAAATAACGAAACTATGTGATCGGGGCGCTGAGAGTTTTTGGGGCAACAATGAATGTCATTTGAATTCCTCCTTGTTTAGTTTAGACTTTAGAACACTTCAATAGAGAACATTGGTTATCAAAGTAGCTAGTATTTGAACTTTTGACGCAATGTTGGTTTGGTCCCCAAGTTTCTCAGTGAAATAGATTAAGCCCTGATTATACCTATCCTTTTGTGTTGTCATCTCTTGATACTTTATCTGCTATTATTTGTTTCATGAGTTTACTATGCAAAATTTCGTGTTTACTTTTTCTTCTTTTTTTTTTTTCCTCCTTCAAAATCTATCCAAAGGGGGATAAGAAATTTTGGCAATATTTCTTGTTTAGTCTAGAGACCAGTTTTGGAGATTTTTTATGATTGAAGTGGACATTTTTATTTTTTTTTATGGAGGTTAAGATGGGATGGGTGGGAAAAGTTTGGCAATTGCAAGGCGGAAGTGGCCCAGGCCAGATGTACAAACATACGGATTGATGGTTCAGAGGCTCGCAGCATCGTTACGTGTGTCTGATGCGCTGAGGATAATTGACTATGTTTCTCGGGCGGGAGTTTCTTCAGGAGAGGAGGTGAGAAGGTGCATCATTTTGTCTGAAATGAATTTTCTATTATTCTGTAATGTGACGGGTCTTATGATTTTTAGTGAAATCTGTCGTGTTGTCTTCTTTTAGTAAGTTTTAAAAGTTTGTGCTTAGTGAGGCAATTTCAAATATTCAAGTTCTTTTGAAGTCCTATGATATGGATTTTATGATATATGGAGTTATCTCATGCAATTCCCATTTTCAAATTAAAGTGCAACATTTTAAGCTCTTAGGCATGCATCACATTCTATTCGGCCTCATCAATGAGCTTCAGATGTTCTAGCAGTGCCTTTGCCAGAAGGTGTGAACAAAAATAAGCCTCGAGTTACTTTATTAAGAAGTTGAATTCGAAACTGTTATCTAACCATTTTATGCCTAATCTATTTTTTTTAACTATATAGATCTTTTATGATACTGCTAAGAATTATAAGATTGTAAAGAGATTAGTATTCATGTCTTTAAGCCTTTTCCTGTTTTCCATTGTTTCTCAGGTCCCATTTGGGGTGGTTGTTCGATGTCCAACTTGCATGATAGCGATTGCTGTCGCACAACCTCAACATGGTAGTCAGGTATGCTATCAATCACATGCAAGCATTTCAATTCACCTTCCTTTTGAAATCTTATCTTGGTAAATTATTCTACCATGTATCTTATATAGAAGATAGTAATATATTCTTCTTTTAATATGTTAAAATACATGCCAACTACTAAATAGATACATTCATTTCAAGCTTCAAAAATGACTAGCTACAATGTTGCAGCCATGTTATGTATTGCTATACTTGCTCAAATGTTTTTATATCTTGCTGTTTCTTGCACACCTTAGGTAATAACAGTTCATAGGATTAACAAATCACGCATAGACTTTGCTTTTATTTCTGACTTATCTCAAGTTATCTGGGTATATCACAGCATCATTTATGTGTCTCCCGCCTTTTCCTACTTATATTTCTTTATCATAATGGAATATACTCGTTAGCACTATGTCCTCATTTTTCAGATCTCAATGATGACATATCAACTGAAATAAAATAGTTAATGCTCTTACTACTGGTCTTATCATCCATGTTTGGATGCTGGAACAAGTTTTCTAGTGACAATTTTGTTGGGATTTTCTTCTGTTATATAATCTCTGAGTTTGATTTTAAGCTAATGTGAAATCTTACTTGGTTTGACATTTTAGGATAGTAGGTTCTACTTACAAGTTGATTTATGTTATGCTATGTTGCACGGATACGGATACGGGGATACGGATACGACACGATATGGACACGGCGATACGGCATTGTCCCAAAACTCTAGGATACGATACGCCAGGAGTACTTAAATAAAATATTATTTTAATATGTATAATAAATTTATATTGATAATATGTCATGATGTATTGAAATATAAAAATTTAAAAATAAACGAGTAAAAGCAAAACAAATATAGTATTTCCATTCAATCATTCACTTACCACAAAACATTAAGATATTCATCTTTACATCTTACGACTTACATACATGCATAGTCCACATCCAAAACAACAAAAAGATACATACATGCATAGTCCACATCCAAAACAACAAAAAGAAAAGGAGAGGGTTTTCATCAAAAGATTTCAATTTGGTTCAGTTTCATTCTCATTTGAATCATCAATAAATACCACACTCTCCAAATCTGGCTCATCAAGTGAAAGATTTGCAATTTCAAGAAAACCAACACTACCAAATGTGTCGAAAGAATCTCCTCCCACATCCCACATCTTGGTCTCTCCTTTTATATATTCTGGAGCCCTCCTTGATAAAAGGCGAAGATTAGTATGTACATATACTAAATCTTCGGCTCGTTGTGGCGTAATCTTATTCCTCTTCATGGAGTGAATGAATGAGTAGGTACTCCAATTCCGCTCACAACATGAAGAGGAGCAAGGTTGGCCAAGTAACTTTAGGGCCAAATTTTGGAGCATAGAGGCTGCCGCACCATGGATGACCCACCACTTCTTTGGGTCAAGAACTCCCCTATCTTCAATGGAGTCGTGCTCATCAAATCCCTCTCCGGCAGTGGAAAAATTTGCAAACTCCTCATTTACAACTCTTCTTTCTTCATTATTTGGAAAAAATCTTTTTAAGCACTTGTTTCTCATCTTTGATATCTCCAAATCCCTATGCGGAGGAACTCGATTTGGATCCTCATTAAGCCACGATGAGCTATAGTATCTAATGAATATAAGAACAATAAAAATTAGGATATGATAGTTGTATTACAAAATACAAATGAACACAAATATACATAAGGTTTAGGGGAAAAAAATACCTAGGGTTCAAAGAATGTGCCAAGCAATGAAGTGGAGTATTGCTTTTAGCCCATCGGTTAATCAAAATTTTGTGCACAACGGAATAAAATGATGATTCCTCGTCTTCTTTCTTTCCTTCACGCCTATATATAGCAACTTTCACCTTTTCTATTATGGAGTCCCAAGTTTCATACATTAAATGTAAGCAAGGCTTGTCGGTATCGGCAATCCGAAACATCTCATATATAGGTTCGGTAAAAGAAAGAATATAGTTAATTTGATCCCACCACAAGTCATTGAGAATTCTATCTTTTACAAATTGTGCTTTCCCCACATCATCCTCCCTATAGCTAGCCCATTTGTCACTAATGACCATATTTTGGAGACCTCGTTTGATTTGCTTGAATCTTCTTAGCATGATGATTACCGAAGCGAATCGAGTCTCAAGAACCGCAAGCATTTTCAAATTGACAAACTCATTAAATATTGCCAACCTCATGGAATGATTCAAAATAAAATTCTTGATGCATACTACATCCTCCGCTACGATAGTAATCCAACTACATTCATCAAAAGTAATTTCATTGGCCTCGGTATTCTTAGCCGCACAAATATTTTTTAATGCAAGATTCAATGTGTGCACAACACAAGGAGTCCAAAATATTGAAGGAAATTGCGCTTCAATCAACATTCCCGCCGCTTTGCACACGGGAGCATTATCCGTTATCACTTGAACTACATTTTGGGGTCCAAACTCTTCAATAACTTTCGAAATCATGCTAGCAATAAAATATTTATCCTTATATTCCCCTTCGCAATTGACCGCTTTTAGGAACATCGGTCCACTCTCTGTTACGGCCAAAAAGTTGATCAACGGCCTTCTTTGTGCATCGGTCCATGCATCACATACAATGCTTAAACCCTTCTCCCTCCAAGTGCTTTTTATAGGCTCCAATAACCTCTCAATATTTGTTCTTTCTTGTTGAAGAAGACTAATTCTCAACATATTATAATTGGGAGGTATATAACCTGAAATATTATGACTAGCCGCAAAAGTATAGGAGCTAACATAATAAGGATTTCTTGCAAGATTAAAGGGCAAACCACCGGAATAAAACATTCTAGCAATCTCACAATGTAGCTGGTTTCGAGCCGCCACGTTGAAAGACTTTTCTAGAGTTGTTTCACGAGTTGATGCTGCCCTTTTTTTTCTTGGCTCAAAAGATTGCACTCCCATACTCTCTATACTAGTGTCAGAAGATCGAGTAATAGTTTTTGGCAAAGGAACTTGTTTAGGAATAGAATTCTTTAACCTTAATTCTACCTCTTCAACAAGTCTTTTCATCTCCGCAATATTATCACTAGTAACTTTAGAGCAACCTTTGATTCCTTGTCCTGAAATTCTCAATAAATGTGCTTTGACCCTATAGTACGATCCATTATAAACTTGTTCGCAAAAATTGCATTCAAACCTCATGTTTCCTCCACCATCCCCTAACTTTTCCACCTTTTTTACATACTTCCATAATGGAGTATTATCATTAATACTACTTGAACTACCACTAGCACTACCTCCTGTACCGCTACCGGTACCATCAGTAGAAGCTTGATTCTCACTATTCATTTTCTATAATCCTATGCATGTCAAGATAAATAAATGCATGTAATTAATATAACAATATAACATTATTGATAACAAGTTAACAACATAAAGCACAAACAGCGAAATACAATTTCAATATAGAAAAATATAATGCAAATACATATGTGATGTGAGATCCTCTTTGAGATTCATTCCTAGAATAACTAATCATTCATTCATTCCTAAAATAAAAGATTTATTCCTAAAGATTCGTTCCTAAAATACAATGCAATTAAATATTCATTCCTAAAATAACTAATCACTAATCAGTATGCAATCATCTTTGCCTATTAAGTAGTATAGCTATATAAGGTTTTAGATTTCTAGTATGTGAAATATAAAATTTTAAAATTTTATCAAATAAAAATATACTAGCATTTAAAAAGATTACTGGCCAATTTAAAAAAAGAGAGATTTAAAAAAGCAAAAGTTGCTGTTAAACCCTAATATTGGCCAATTAAAAGAAAAAGAGAGATTTAAAAGCCTAATTAAAAAAAAAAAAAAGAAGCAAAAGTTACCCTAATAAACACCTAAGAAAAAGAGAGATTTAAGGGCTAAATATAAAAGTGAAAGAGAGAGAGATGAAACTTGAAAGGTTCGAGGGGAGTGTGAGAGAGGGAGGGAGCAGAGGGAGGGGACAGAGAACCTTAAGTTCCTGTCGCAGCGCTCGCGAGGAAGATGCTGCTGCTCGCTGCGAAGAGGATGGCCACCGCTGCTCGTTGCGAGGAAGACCACCACTCATTTTCTCTCTCGCAGGCCACCGCTCCTCTCTTCTGCTGCGAGAAAGACCACAACTCCTTCTCTCTCAGTATTTCTCTCTCTCACGGGCTCATAGCAAAAGAAAAAGGAGAATATGGCTTTCTCTCTCTCTCTCTCGGTATTTCTCTCTCACAAATGAGTCGCAACAAAAGAAAAAGGAGAAAAGAGCTTTATTTGTTTTTTAGGATTTTGGATGCGGGTATTTTTAAAATTTTTTAAATCCGACCCGTTTAGACCCAATAATATATCTCACGTATCCCGCCCGTATCCCAAACGTGTCCATCTGTATCCCAAAACGTGTCCCGCCGTATCCCAACGTATCCGATCCGTATCCAATTTTTTTTTATTTTGTAAAAATTTCAGATTCTTCAATCCCGTATCCGATACGTATTGGGCGCGTATCGGGCTCGTATCCGTATCCGATACGTATCGGATACGGGTACGGGTTATATTTTGGAGTATCTGTGCATCTTAGATGTTATCTTCCTGGAAAAATGATTCTGAGGCCGTATTTAGTAACTGGTTGTAGACATTTTTTTATTCTTTCCATCAACCTTTTATGTGTGTGTAGAGCTAGGCTAGTATACTATCGGTAAAGTTGTTTTCGATGATGTGGCTTCCAAATCGACGATCGGCTCCGTTAGACTTGATCTACACTATTAAAAGTGTTTGGAAACTAAATTTCGTAATTTTTCGACATCATTTAGCTTGTAATCAAAAGGTCTCAAAATTGATGATTTTAATGGTAGATGTGATGCATTTGTGAATTTAACGGTGTAAATCAATCCAAATCTGATGCAATTTTTATAGAAATTTTTTTTCACTATTTATGTCACGCCCCGGATTGCACGTTCCCCGGGTACGCCGACAAATCCGCCGTATATAAAGGAATTTCCCCTGTATACGAAGCGTAGTTGTATCTGTAAAACATACAATACTATAACCAGTAGTATAGAGCTGCTAGAAAAAGGTAAACAGGTAAGAAATTAAGTTCCATATACATACATAATATCCAGGTACAAAAGTACTTGCACCAGCGAGTTATAACATCAGTATGTACATGAACTCAAAACACTAGTACTACCTGCAGTAGGAACGCTCACGAACAGCAGCAACGGGGAAGGGCTCTAACTCGCGACTCCCTTGCTTCGATCGATCTCGGAGGGAGCAGCAGCCGAAACAGAAGGCCCTGCAACAACAGTGGAACAAAAGGACGTGAGAATTACTATAAAAACAAGTAGTCCTCAGAGGTGCCGCCCTCAACATCATCGGTCCACCCACTATGTCTACAGGGTAAGCAGGAATAGTAAAGTGTCAGAAATACTGACTATATGCCACTATACTATCAGGTTCTAACACCAACACCTATAGACTAATGCCAAACAGACCCAATCTGAAAGAGGACTGTAATCATACCCGTTCCTGGGACTGTGAACACACCCGTCCCGTGCCTGGTTGCGACTATACAGCTACCTCCACACTAACACTCACTGGAGAGAAAGTCCAACTTGCACGCAGGACACCAATGCGAAAGCACAACGCCCGACTCCAGAGTGGCACTCGTGGGCGCTACCCAACCGAGTATGCAGCGTATCTCTGTCGAGCTCAATCAAGCTCTAACCAGCCAAATGCAAGAATTTAGGGTCTAAACGGTCTACAACCCAATCTACGTGCCCTCGGCACAATCTGAGACCAAAACTGAATTCCGGGTCCACCGTCAACCCCGACGGCTCCAACAGTCCGAAACAGTCTGAACACTACTGTAGAAATAGGCTCGGCATTCCAGCACGAGCATAAATGCCATCTAACTACCTTAGGTATCCATCGCGCTGACACTGCGATGATACAATCAAATACGGCTCCTAGAGCTAAATCAGGTAGTAATGCATGTGACGGCTAAAATCGCAGTTTTCTCCTAAATCAAGTTCCAAGTCCAACATGTATATTTAACTAATTAATAATCATGCTCCCAATTCAGATTTTGTACATGCTATAGTCAATGAATTTGAGCTGCCATTAAACATTGAATAACTGAAAATCATACATGTCGACTACACACGCACTTAGGAGTAACACCGATGAATAACCCACCTCTAAAGCTAACTCCTGGCAGCGAAGGGGGTCGCGAATCAATAGTAGTCCCAGCGGCAACAACCGAAATGCTCCAAAACAAGTAATCAAGCTATCTCCAAGCTCTAAACATTAAAACCCATCATTTAGCACTAATTCGGCACTTAAGCCTAATTTAACCAAATTTGAATGTAACTTTACCTTCTAAACTCCAATTTAGTTGAGTTAAAGATCCAGTAATAGGGTACTAAACTGTAGTATCAAGCTCTGATCCAAATCCAGGTCCTTCAAAGAATAGCACCAAAAGAAACTCGTAAACTCGAAATTCTGCTCAATACAACAGCAGCAGAGAAGAATTGAAGTTCGACCAAGCTAACCTTCTCCAAATCCTGCAATCTTGGGCTTCGTGGATTCCTCTCGAAGTCCTGAATCCAACGAACCAAGTCTCGCTGCAATCCGATGCTCCTACGTCGTACACGAGCCGAAATGCCGACGGTCGACGCTGGAATTCTGCAGGAAATCAGCACGCGGCTCGAAGTAGAACGGCCATGAAGTAAATGGAGGAAATGTAGGATACCCACCTCTGCAGCAGCTCTAGCATCGGCGTGACGTCGAGAACAACGAAAATCCACGCTCGCCCGACTTCCTCGCAGCACCACGACGACGGACGTATGCTCGAATGGCTCCGCGGCGCGACGTCGGCGATGCTTCAACTCCACCCGAGCTCCTTTGCTCACAATGTCCAGCACAAGGAGAAGAGAGGAGAAGAGTGTAAAAATCCCTTCTTCTCTGATCTCTCACTCCCATATAGAGAGGGGAAAGGATGGTGATACAACCAATGTGAGCAAAAGACTAATCTGCCCCTCACCTACCAAAGTGTACCGGTAGACGGGCATTTGTACCGGTACAAATAGGCAACCCGAGAGGTTTTTCTACACAGAGCTATACCGGTACACTCCTGATGGTTGTACCGATATAACAATCGAACTTGTACCGGTACATTGCGCCATTTGTACTGGTACACGTTGCAGAAACCTGCTATTTCGCAGATTTCGAAGGTTCCAGCTACTCTCGCGTTCCCATTGAGTCGGTTTAGCGTCTATTTCGCGCCAACGCAACTCGGACTTGTCCCAACACTCTCCAGCGCTGTCGACAAGTCGCAACTGCTAGCACTCCAGGTCACTACATCGGAGTAAGATAAGTATCTCTTATCTTAAATTTAAGTCTTTTATTATCATTTTTTATGAGATTTTTATTTTCAGCCATTCATTTTTAGACTACTCGTTTGATAGATAAATGATGCCGAAAAATTATGAAGTTTAATTTCCAAATACTTTCAATAGTGTAGATCAAGTCTAACGGAGCCGATCGTCGATTTGGAAGCCATATCATTGAAAATAACTTGGTAGCACGGAGGCCTCCGTGCTACCGATAGTATACCAGCCTAGCTCTCTCTCTATATATATATTTATATATAAAAATTAATTTTGGTCAATTCAATATGTGAAGTAGAATTGTCCACAAAAATTATAATTTTATATATATATATATATATAAATATATATATATATATATATATATATATATATATATATATATAGAGAGAGAGAGAGAGAGAGAGAGAGTCCGGGTATCGATAGCACCAAGGATTTTATGCTATCGAGTTTTCCGCGTTAGATTTAACCCCTTGATAATTTTTACCCGTTAGATTATACTGTTCAACCAACCACCCACTCAACCCTAGGAGGCCCACATCATCCTAACCGCACATTTCTCAATCCAAGTGACTAAATTCGTTTCCTTAATTTATTACTATATTATTTTGTTGAATTATTAAATCTCCTTTAAAATGCAATAAAAAAATTATTACTGTAAAATTTTATGTACCTCTCAAAATTGATTGTTGAGTATTTGTAGGTGCTATGTGCGAATAATTGTGAACTCGAAAATTTCTTTGCGAAATTGGGTTTTCTCAAAGAACGAATAATTGTAAACTCCGAAATGCTTCACATGCTTGAACTGGCACTCGATGTGTTCCATGCCGCCAACATGTATCATGAAGAAATAAAAATATATTAGTAATATACCTATTAAGAACTAATAATATTATTATACATTATTATTTTTAAAAGTTAAAAGTATATCCATCACTTACACGAGTAAAAAAAAAAGATATTGGAGAGAAGTGAAAAATAAATATGCCACGCCTATTATATTATATATATATATATATATATATATATATATATAGAGAGAGAGAGAGAGAGAGAGTGAGAGAGGTGTGGATGATAATGAATAAATAACAGCATTTAATTTAATTATAAAAATTAATAAAATTAGACGTGGCGACGTGGGCACGGCAACGTGGCGTTTGGAATAGCGACATTAGCGGGAGCGCTGGGTGCGGCGACGTGGGCGAGAGCAACGGTCACGGCATCATGAACGGTAAGATGGAAGGTCATTTTTCCTGTAGAATGAAAGAGGAAAACCGAAGTTTAAAGTAGAAATGCATGGAAACCCCCTCAACTATATGGATTGTTAAATAGCTTCCTCCATTATTTTGGGTTGCAGACCATTTCAATTTCTAATTTTTATTCTTTTGTGTTTAAATACTGACCTAAGCAAGTTATAATTTATTCAGAAAAATGTAAATATTTATGTATTAAAAAAATTTAAGTTATAAATTTATATTACCTTTACATTAAGTAGTTGGAAAATATCAAAAGTATATCTAAAGTTATAAGTTACATTAATTAGAAATAGTAATAAAAATTAGATGTCTTTAATATATAAGCCCATCAAATATTGCAGATTAAATTTTGAAATATAAATCTTAATTTAAAACTTAATTTTAAAATTCTAATTCAACTTCACTCATTCTATAAAAAAATTAAATAACTTCACTCATTCTATTCCATATTGAAACTTCTCATGAAACTGCTTTATATATATAATATTGGAACACAATAAGCTATACTATTATCAAGTTATATTAGAACTTCTCATGAAAATGCGCCATATGGCGGCTTATGGTTTACTCTGGAAACCATGCTTCCAAAATTAGATATATATATATATATGATGATGGCCCCTCTTAATTAAAGAGAGAGAGGGAAAGTGGGCCCCACTAAAAAACTTATTTCCAATATTTAGAGAAGAGGCGGGTCCCACTTTCTCCTTAAAACGCAGGGAGAGCTTGAATTCCATAAGAATTCATAGTATGTTATAGATGTTATAGATATGGAACCAACTATAATATAATGTCCAACTTAATTTGAATCCACGAATGAGAGTACTCTTGAGATCCCGTCTATTATTCCATAAACCCGGTGCATAGACCAAACCAATAAAAAAAAAGAAGCCATATCTTTAACAGCACCGTCATCTATCTATACTCGCCAAAGTGTTGCAGAACATTCTGTATTTTGACATCTAAAGCAAGCAGTGTGTTATAAGCACCAATATAAGAGTTTTGAAAGTGGATCACTACGGAGATACACAAAACAAGAATCAGGAATCCAATACAATCAGGAAAATGAAAAGCACATTTAACTCATAATGTTATCACCTTTGCATAGGCACATACAAACTCAGTTAAAGCACTAGTCGTATATGTAATATTTTCTTTTTTGAAGCTATCATTTATTTTTCTTTTGTTTTTCTTTTTTTCTTTTTTTTTTTTTCAAATTCCCATTCAAAGCAAGTCTCTGATGTTGGCCAGTGAGCAAAGAGAGTTCTATTTTCTTTTTTTTACTTGAGAATTTATTATATGATATACAATTTTTATTTTTGTAAAAGACTAAATTCTCCTGTAGTTTCCAAATACCATATTTATGTGGCTTTTACGACCGCTTAAAGATACTTTTCTGTATTTTCTTTAGGTTGCCTCTTGTTCAAAGTGTCGTTACCAGTATGAACTTGTATCTGGAAACATCATTAGTATTAGTTCAGAAGAAATCAGGTCAGTTGCACATTCATCTATTCAATGAATGTCTTTGTACTTTTCTTTCTTATAATGCATATAGTATCTTTCATCTTCCTAAATTTAACAGATATCCTATTTTCTTTTCAGACTAGTACTCCACAATTATGCATGTAACTGCTATTATGTTCCTAAGTTGCAGGGCAAAAGCTCTGTTGCTACATCAGCAATTTTTTTCTAATCTCTTTTAACTTGATTAAATTGCAACACAAGGTGTAAGAGGAACTGCCGAACAGCTTGCATGGGTTTCTTATATGATATTTTCTCTATTTGGAACTCTTATTATGTTGATATGAGAAATAAGCAATTGAATTGTTCTCAATAACATTGGATCTTATTACCCATTTTATGAAAGGCGTTGACAAATATATCTTACAAAAAGATCTTTTATGTATGCACCCTGTAGAAACCTAATTTTTGGTATATATCACTCGAGAGTGTACAGACTACACTCATTTTGGGGTTAGTCATTGAACTCATGGAAAAATTTATAGTATTCATGAGCTCCCAAATTCTCTTTCTTGACTGTCTTGCTGAACAAACTTGCTGACTTCAGAGTTTCATGTGGTCATATAAAACAATCAGGCATAAGTTGATTAATGTAACTAAACAACAATTGCATTTTCCCTCCAATCATGTTTATACCAACAATGTTGAACGCCGCCATGGTTCTGCAAATAAGCGGGGGGGCAAGATGAAGCGACGAAGCAAAGTTGTGTGTTCGATGTTTTTCTGTTCTCTTTTCTTCATTATGGGGTATATGACTTTTCAAGTAGTTTATACTCGTGCTGATTGCACACTGCATTTGGCTTTTGAGTGTCTCGCTATAATACTCCACATTATATTATGAAGAATGTGGATAGGTCTGTTAAGGACTAGTAACATGGACTTCATTATTATGGAAAAGTTGTTAATGTCTATTAAAAGTTATTATTTGGTCTGCTGGTTGGGACGTCTATTATATCTGCCTCTTAGAAGTTCTATCATGCGGAGTCACCTAATTGTGCATCTAAACTGTCAATGTTGATCTGACAAAGGAAGTGAATTCCGTGGCCGCAACATCAGCATGATGGACTATCTTGCCTCTCAAATTCCACATGGTTTTGCAGTAACTAGGAGGAGATCGAGACATGTCTGAATGCACCCAACGAAGATCTCATGGCTGAAATAGGGTATTTTATCATGGAGGTTCATAGTGAATGATGAAGGTGAAAGTGCACAGAAATATAAGGACTAGGACATTAGTAATAGTAGTAGAATGGCCGAGGCCTGATAAATTATTAACGCTAGTGAACTATCTGAGTTTTACAATGATTTTCCTGTATGACATACATGTGTTTTGGAGAAATGGGCCTTATCTGATTGAGCATATAATTTGAGAAGGATGTATTAACAAATATAGTCCGCACTAGTGTTCATTATTCCAATCTAATTCCCTTATACGGTTTTTCAACCACTCAATAGATCAGTATCACATGCTCTTTATTCTTCTTAATGACTATCAGCAAGCATCAGCCCTTGCTTCTATCTCGTACATGTATATAATGAATGTCGGATAACCTTTCATCTTTTATTATTGCTGTATTCCTATTTGTTTGCTAGTCAATTTAAACTTCCTCTTTGTGTTTTATAATACATTCCATGATTATAATGCGTATATGTGTAAATGTACAAGATGCTAAATATGGCGTTGATGCTGTGATATTCACTTTTCTAAGGATCTGCTCCTGCCGAACGCAGCACGGAAACTTCAGCTTGGGAAAAGGTTTTGGGCTTTCTACAAATAACGAAAAATGCCATTCCCGCTGCTCTTCACTCAATTGTGGTATATTTTTTCTCTTGGCAATTATTTTCTTGATTGTCTGTTCAAACTTATTGCAATATGCATGTTGGAAGTTCCAACAATCTTCTTCTTTACACAAAAAAAATACAAGTCTTGAATAGACATCTATTTTCATGAAATTGTTGTCATCAATCAAGTATAGATACCCTCATATTTTATGCACAAACTGATCTAAATGGTTGTACGTAATTCAACAGTGGGAACAACAATTCATTATTGTGCCTTTCCTAAACACAAAACCCACCCAGCACAAGAGATTAATCTTTTATGAATTAAACTGCAAGTCTTGTGTCTCGAATCCAGGAGAGAGTGCTGCACCAGGTATCACCATAGCTATTAGCCACTAGAGCTTGTAGCTGGTGATTACAAAAACATGTCAACCCATGTAAAATGACCCACTAAAGTTAAAAGTGGAAACCTCCGAAAGCCCCTCTTGTTAGAACTTTTTGGTATGTACATAAAGCAGAATCATATTCATACCAATGCCTAAGATCATAAACAAGGAGTTAGAAATACTTACGGAGTGCTATATTTTGCTAAATTTGGATACCAACTGAATAGATAAAGCAGGCATGATGTTGAAATTAGGTGAATAGTCCTCTACAGTACTAGTCTATTGCTATTTAACAGTCAACAATGCAAAAGCCTTATACTAAGGTGCCGGAGTTTATTTTAGACTAAGTAGATTGAACTTCCGATCTATAGTAACTGTCTCTCTCTCTCTCTCTCTCTCTCTCTCTCTCTCTCTCTCTCTCTCTCTCTCTCTCTCTCTCTCTCTCTTTGTGCGTGTGTGTGGGTGTCCACACGTGCATGCGTGTGCGCATGGTTGTAGGTGTCTTGGGGTGTTGCCGTTGTGTTCAATGTTTCGAGGAAGAGGAGAGTGTGAGTGGATGTGTTACATGTTGGAAAAATTAGTTCTCTTTCTAAAATCTTTAGTATACTATTTTTATAAACAATTTTGGTAGAAAACAATTTAACTTCAGTTTCGAAAACCTTGATAAAAAAAAAAATTAACTAGTTGATGCTAGAGAGATTAAAAGTTTAGATGAAGCCTGTGAGTCGAGGCGTGCGAATGCATTGTCCTAGAAGCAAGATTGCCCCTCCACGTACGAGGCTCCGGCAATCACTCCTAGCGATACCACGACCTCTGTCCACCCCGTCGGCACGTCTTCAGGGTGGCGCAAAACGAACCGCAACAGCTTTCAGAGATCCAGCGAAAATAGTAAAGCTCAGTGTAGAGTATATGTATGTACTGTAGAGAAGAAGTAGAGAGAAGGGAGAGGGAGAGGATTTTCTCAAGTGTGGAAGCTCAGGTTAAGCTTGCTGTGAGTGGTACTACAGCAGCTCAGCTCACCTCTACATATATAGAAGAGCTCCAACGGTCAGGGTCAAGGCAAGATCCTGGACCAGGATCTTGCCACTTCCCAAGATTTGACCGTTGGACCAAATCTGGACCGGTCCAAGGAGATCTGGTCAAGATCTCTGGTCCTGGACCAAATCTGGAGATAATCCAGATAAGGTATAGGGTTAAATAAAAATAAAAAGAAAAGATCAATAAAAATAAATAGAACCGGGCTCACGCGTGCCGCCGCCGCCTGGCTCGTGCTCGTGCCGTGCGTGCGTGTGTTTAGTCGAGAGCTCCACTCTCATGTTTCCCAAGTAATTACATTGGGAAAGAGAGAGTATATAAAGCAAAGCATCTAGCCTTTGCTTTCCGATGTGGGACTAAACTCCACATGTAAAGAGCTAAGCATGGGCTCCCAGGCAAGGCCCATAGAGAGTGGGCTGCCCAGGAGGCCCATAGGCCAAATACAAGTTTTAAATCACATGTTTAAATAACAAATACTAACATTACATCGGTTGGCTGGAGAACAAGAAAATCGTTGATCTAAAATAATGACAAATAATTTAACAATTGTTACATGAGATTAAGCGGGTCAATGATAAAGATCATTTATATACTTTTCAGGAGTGTTCCTTAGACCTACTTACCATGAAATGCACTTCTTGTATCAATTTATGAGTTGCATATAGAATCTCAGTCTCTAGGAGCTTTCCATACTGTACAAAGCCAAGCTTCTTCCTTACAATTTGAGCTAGGTATTCAAGTATACTCGAGTAGCTATGTATAGGCTTGAATATGATTGCTTCAAACAAGAAATTGATTGTTATAGAGACTTGGGAGTTATAAAACTCCTTATTTTTCTTTATGGATAAGAGTGATTAGTTGTCATGTTGTTGAACTTGATTTCATGTAAGAAACTTACTTTTCTTAAACTCATCACCATTTTTTAAGAGCTTTCCAGAAACATTTAGTCTAACATACACAGTTAGCGTTACAAAATTTCAGTGAACAAGTTGACCTACTTTATAACCTGCTGCTGCACTAGTAAAGATGTCAACTCTAATTAAACAACTAACATCCCTCTAATTAAAGGACTGACGTGCCAAGTCTTACACTTCAGAAACTTTCCATTTAATTTCACTCCAAAAAATTTCGCCATGCAATATAAAGGGGGCCCTCCCAAGAATTTGACGCATTTCTAACCGTTGTTAGAAATAGTATTAAATCCTCTAATAGGTAAAATACATGATCACTCTGAATGTAGAAAGCATGCAAAATTCTGAATAAAGAACTGGAGTAAAATTAGTAGGCTATGAGCGCATTTCTCCTTTGGAGAACTTGATTTGTTAAATAAAAATGCATGTCGAATTCCCAAACTTATTTCTTTACTCTGTTGCAGGTCCGTACTCCTACAGGAACAGCTCGTACGCACAGATTTGGTACTAAGACAGTAGAACTCCCAGCTCAAGAGGCAGAACGAGTGACCATTTCTTTAGCAGCTCCATCAAATGTTTATCGTCAAATGGGTCCATTAAAACTAAGCGCAAAGTCTCCTGGCTTTAGACCAGGGGAACCTATGAGTCTCACAAACCACACTAATGGACAGATTTCTCAACTGCTAAGAGCTCCTGTTGAGAATAATGGCTCATTTTTAACAAGCCCATACTTTTTGTTTCCTTCTATTGCTTTATTGGCGTCTGGTGATGCTGCATCCACATTCATCGACCCCAGCCTTCCTAGACTCATTTCGGTAACTCTTGTCGCATCAGCTGCTCTTGGAACGGCTTTAAACCAAGTGATTCTTCCAGAGTTCTGTAAGGTAACCTTTTTCCTCCAATTTCTATTTAAACTCTTTTACTTGCATCGCATGTAGCTATTTTGGTTACTCACCTACCTATATTACTACTCTTGGTGTTGCTTTTTTTTTACCCCTTGCTTGCAAGAAGTCAGGAGATAAAATTACAATAGTATAATCCCTTGTAGAGTTATAGAAGTGGAGAAGCTTAACCTGTTGTTGAATACAAAATATGATATTCAAAACGAAAGCACCGCAAATCATTTACAACAGGGCGAAAAGAGACCCACTGACAGAAGATTTTAGTTGCATATCAGATCTGGTGGGAGATTAGTTGACTTGCACATTCTATTTTCCTTTTTTCAGTTGCCTCAAAAGGCAGTGGATGTTGTTGCTCTCAAGCAGCAGCTTTTATCGCAATATGACCTGCTGCAGACTCGCATCAAAGACCTAAAACAAGCAGCAGAAAAGGAGGTTTATATTTTTCTTTGGACTTTCTTTATTAGTAATTCAACTACCACTTCACTGAATTGATTTGTCAATTTGAAAAGAAGTCCTCACTATTGCGACTCTCCTAAAGGTTTGGATGTTGGCTCGCATGTGCCAGCTGGAGAACAAAATATTAGCTGTCGGAGAAGTGTCATACCGGTAACATTTCATCTCCAATCTCAATCTCTTTTTTTGTGTGACATTTTCCAATTGAAAATAACGCTACAGTTTAGTATTAAAAAAAAAAGTTTCTCATTCTTTTTTCTTCTTCTTTTCCTTCTAATCTCAATATGATAACCTGCTTGGTTTCTAGCGCTCGACAAGGTAGAGTCAAAATGGCACGTGAAAGCTTGGAAAATGCCCTCTTGGCAAGGATTGAGCTAATTGAGAGCTACGCAAAAGTAGGTCTTCAAGTGTTTTAATCCGCAACAATTTGACAGCGAATCTCTCTTTCCATTCTTCTTCATATTTGAAAATGCTGAATCCTTTTTTCAGATTTCTTCGATGATAGAAATTGAAGTAGAAATGGACTCGGATGTTCTTGCTGCCGAGGCAGCGAGCAGTGCGGTGAGAGCTTTTTATCCATCTCAATCAAACTCTTATAGAAGTTACAACTGTTTTTTTTTTTCCTGCCTTTTAATGGTAACTGGAACTTTCATTTAAGAATAACTGTTCAATTGCAGGAAAGAATTTCAGAACAGATACAACAGATAATGGAGATTGAAAATCTTGAAGAGGCAAGTGTCTCTTAACTCTTAGATTTGAATTTGAGGCTCATACCTAGTAGTCTCACCAATCTCCCTTTTACTTTGTTTTTCTCTTTTCAGCGATGGCGCATACAAGCCGAGGCAAATGACGAAGTCGAACGGCTTCTTAGATCTGAGCAATTGTCCAGCGAACGAGGTTAATTATGTTTATGTTGACAAATATGCCCAAAAAAAAAAGGCTTTTTCCCCGGTGTTTTATAACCTTCCGATCATTCTTAAGTGTTTGTAAATTCTTGTAGCCTTTCCAGCAATGTTTCCGAAGGCAGTAAGTAACTCTTTAAAAAGTTTTAAAGAGTTTTCGTGAACTAATTAGTTTGATCTCAAAACTCCAACTTGTCACTGTTCATTGGTTTGTTTGGAGAGAAAAAAGGTTATTATTAAGTGTGGTTCATAATAGTATATATGATTCAACTCTTGAACTATTAACTGACAAATTTAAGAAACTTCTTTTTAATAGTTTCTAATCCAGCCTAACCTTGCAGGGAACATGGTTTCAAAGGATTATTTTTATTTTTTCCTTCAGAGTTTAAATGAAGAGAGAGTGGATAATAAGATATACAAGATCACAAAGAGGACCATTCTAATAAGCTTTTGAGTAGGTGAAGTGGGAAAATTAATTACTACTAGTTTGCTTGTAGGTCATTGAATTTTAATCCGTTCCAATTTATACAATAATCTTCAAGTTTTATTCTTATGCCCTATTTAGATATCAAAATAAGTTATCCAATAATAAATTTGCTTGGATTAAAACAAATTTAAAGAAGTTCAGAACCAACAGCACTAGTTAACGACAAAAGCAGTGTGTGATGTTTGTGACATTCCAATAGTCTATAGTAAAACTATGCTTAGATACATAATAATTAAATTTAGGCTAAATTATAAAAAACCTTTCTGTAATAATTCGCTTTTTCACTTTCTTCTCCTGACATTTATAAACCTACACTTTGGCCCCCTGTAAAATGAAAAATGTACACTTCACCCCCTATCGTTAGGGTTCCGTTAGAAAATATATTTTTTGCCGAAAATATCCCTCCGCCATTTCTCTGTTGCTTCGCCTCCATCCGGCTCGCCGCCGCGCCGCCTCACCGTCCTCCACTACCTCGCCCTCCCCCACATCCCCTTCGCCCTCCTCCGCCGCCTCGCCTTCGCCCTCGTTGCCTTACCTACTTCTCCATCAACACCCACCTTGATTTTCTCCATGCTGTCGCCGAAATCGAGGGGCGGCGAGGGTGCAGAAGGAGAAGGGAAGCAGGTAGAGAAGGAAATGGAGAAAAATCGCGGCCGATTGAAGGTGCGGCTGAAGAAGATGAGGAAGAAGACGAAAATGGCGAAAGACAAAATGGTCATTTTACACACCGTAACCCTCCTGTGAACATTTTTCATTTTACAGGGGGCCAAAGTGTAGGTTTTTAAATGTCAGGGAGGAAAAGTGAAAAAGCGGGTTATTACAGAAGGGTTTTCTGTAATTTAGCCTTAAATTTAAGTATTTTGAGCGGGTAGTTTAAACTTTAAACACAATAGGTTGCTGCTATTATTAGACATGACCACTGCCCTTTTTACATGTCAAATCCAATCTAATCTGGGCGAACATACAAAACCAAGTGCCAAAAAAATTTGGACCATGCCCAGATTTTTCTTTAGGCTTAATTACACACTAATACACTATACTTTAGCTTTAATGTTATTTTCATTTGAACTATAGTTGTTTTTTTTTCTAATCAAAGAAACAATTGAACTATTGCTTTTTTTTTTTTTTTATCAATCTTACAATCTGCCTCAAATTTATTTGGGTTAATTGCATAAAGGTCCATGCAAACATAGTGAATTACAAATATATCAATATAAAATTCAACTTTCATTTGTTGTTTCTGTAAAAATCCTAATATTTTCAAGTATATCCCTGCCATTAGAATCCGTTAAAAAAATTTAGTTAACCATAAGTTAAATACTTAATCTTGATTAGTAGATGAGGTAACTTGATATTTTTACCCTTCTTATATTATACCTTCTTTTCTCAATCAAAATTTTTTGGAGGTACAATTATGCACGATTATAGCAGTTGAGCCTTTTGGAAAGATATATTTATGATGACAAAATTAACATTTTACTTATCTACTGTTAAAAAATAAATTGTTCTCTAATGGTAACAAACAAGAAGGACATATTTGAAAATATTAGAACTTTTATAGAGATAACATATTAAAGTTAACCATAAGTTAAATACTTAATCTTGATTAGTCGATGAGGTAACTTGATATTTTTACCCTTCTTATATTATACCTTCTTTTCTCAATCAAAATTTTTTGGAGGTACAATTATGCACGATTATAGCAGTTGAGCCTTTTGGAAAGATATATTTATGATGACAAAATTAACATTTTACTTATCTACTGTTAAAAAATAAATTGTTCTCTAATGGTAACAAACAAGAAGGACATATTTGAAAATATTAGAACTTTTATAGAGATAACATATTAAAGTTGAACTTTGTAGGGATATATTTGTAATTCATTATGTTTGCAAGAACATATATGCAATTAACCCAATTTATTTTTACTTGCTACACTATTTTATTCTCTTTTCTCAAGGATATTACTTAATTATTATTTTTTCGTCAATTTCTATATTTCTATCACTAAACTTACTAATTTAGATAGAAGTTAACAATTCAATTAAAAGACTCTTGTTATATCATGAAAAAGAAAGCAAACATATGGCTCCTAGATAGATTCGTTAAAAGCTCCTGCTGAGTTATCTTCAACTATACTTTGAGGCTTTGAGCAAGACTTGCGTGCTATTAGGAGCACGGAGACATCCGTGTTTCAAAGCTATTTTCGATGATAGAATTTTCGAATCAACGATCGGCTTTATTAGATTTGATCTAGCGTATTCGAATTATTTAGAAAATAATTTTTACGAATTTTCGATATCATTTACTTAGTGATCAAAAGGATTCAAAATCAACAATATTTAATGGTTGATGTATGTTGCTTGCAAGTTTAACGGTGTAAAAGTATTCAAATCAAATAAAATTTTGATAGAAAATTCTTTATACTATCTACAACAAAATCAATATATCTGATCAAAAATTTTAGTGCTACATCATAACTTTTTGTAAGATTTTTTATTTTCAACCGTTAATTTTGAATCTTTTCGATAATCAGGTAAATGATATCCAAAAACCGTAAAAATTTATTTTCTAGATAGTTCAAATACATTAAATCAAATCTAACAAAGCCGATTGTCGATTCGGAAGTTATATTATCCAAAACGGCTTAGGAGCAGAGGTCTCCGTGCTCCTAATACCACACAAGATCTACTCCTATATTTTTTTATTATTTAGTATTATTGTTTATTTTTTGTCAAAATATGCCGAATATTGGCTCGGAATATTATCAGTAAGTGCATTTTATGGAGGTGTTAACTTCCTCCTAACAATTATAGGTTATTACTTATATCATAGAAGTGGCTGAGTCATGAGTAATAAATAAATAAATAAATAAATAAAAATAGAAGGGTGTAGGAAAAAATTAAAAAAAAAAAAAACCTAAAGTGGGGTGTAATTAAGCCCTTTCTTTCTTTCTTTGATTAATGTGACTGTCTCGAGATGTTATTAGTTGACTCACCCCACTCGGAAATTCCTTTTGTTTTCGAGAAATTGGAATTTTTTAAAAAAATTTCGTATTTCGGGACTTTTTCTAAAATTAGGTTTGTTCATATTTTAAATTTTAAAAATAAGCATATAAAAATTTTATTTATAAAAGTAGATCTAAACTAGTCATATTTGCGCTGCGTTAGAGTTAAGAAAAAAAGAGAATAAGCACGGCATTTAGAGTGCGGTAAATAATTCGAAGTGTGGTAAAAATTCACCGCTTTATGTATGTCATTCTAAAGAAATTAGTAGACCACACACTTTATTAATATTCTCTTGAGAAACTTATACAACTAAAGAAGTACTTCTCACTCTTATTGTGAAGGAGGTTATTCCTATATTGTGGAGGATGTTACAATCATACACTCTCAAGAATAGAAAATAAATTTACAAATTCTAGAACTATCAAGTTGTGTTTGGTGCGGCTGGATCGTTTGGTGTGGTTGGGTTGTCCTCTTGATTCCGAATTGATTTTGATTTAGTAAGTTGGTTGAACTGGCTCAATGTGGTTTGATTTGATGCTTCAATACTCCCTCGCAAACTAGGCATGGGTGATAACCAGAGACCGATCGAGTTTGGTTCTAAGACCAACAAAGCAGTCCTGAGTCAATGGTTTGGTAAAAATATCAGCAAGTTGTAAAGAAGATGAAACGTAACGAGTAAAAATAGAACCGAGGGCAACCTTTTCCCGCACAAAGTGATAGTTGATCTCAATATGCTTGGTTCGAGCATGAAAGACTGGATTAGTTGTGAGATGCAAAGAAAATATGTTGTCGGAAAAAAATAGGGAAGGCCGAGGTTGAGAAATGCCAATATCACGTAAAATATGCGAGATCCATGTGAGTTCAGCAGCTGCTGAGGCGAGGGCCCTGTATTCGGCCTCGGCCGTGGATCGAGACACCGTGGGTTGCTTCTTTGCATACCAAGAAATACAATTAGAACTAAGAAAAGAACAATAATATGTCGTAGATCGACGCGTAAGTTTGCATCCCGCCCAGTCCGCATCAGCAAAGGCGAATAAGTACAGCGAGCTACGAGCTAGAATGCGAAGCCCTAGATGTAGACTTCCCCGTAAATATCGGAGTATCTGCTTTACCATTTGGTAATTGGCATTAGTAGGAGCATGCATATGCTGACAGGTGACATTGACCGCGAGTGAGAGATCCGGGCAAGTAAGGGTCAGATATTGAAGAGCACCGACAACACTTCGATAGTGCGAGGGGTCACTGTATAGTTGGTCTCCTCCCTTAAGTGGAGGCGGTTTGGAGGTCATAGGGGTGGCAATAGTCTTGCATTGCTCCATAAAAGCCCGAGTTAAGATATCAAAAGCGTATTTTCGTTGCGAGAGAAATAAACCATTTGAAGAGCGGAGTACTTCAATCCCCAAGAAGAAATGTAGAGAACCCAAATCTTTCATAGGAAAAACCTGACCAAGAGCAAAAATAAGTCGATCTAAAAGTAGGTGCGAGTCACCTGTGAGAACAATATCATCCACATAGAGAAGTAGAATAATAGTATGATTGTCATGACGATAGATAAATAATGATGGATCGAAGATACTACAAACGAACCCATAACCGATCAGGAAGTCACTGAATTTGTCGAATCATGCCCGAGGAGCTTTCTTGAGCCCATATAGTGTGCACCTGTCACGCCCCGGGGTCCCTTTTAGTTTGAAAACACAGCGAAAAATTGTCTAGAATTTTTTTTTGAAAACCTGACCCCAAGGTATGTCAGATCAGCCACAAATATATGGAGTCCACTGTTCACACGGATAACCCAATAGTCCCACATCGGATGGGAATGGGGTTGTCATTGGGTTTATAAGGCTGTGTGTGTGATTGGACTGACGAGGACGTCAGGATCTTAACGGGGGGAGTTTGTGACAACCAAATAGTCCCACATTGGATGGGAATGGGTTGTCATTGGGTTTATAAGAGACTTAAACACTAGTAATAATAACTTGGCTTAAGCATTTTGGGCTGTTGGCTGGGCCCAACGAGTTATTGTTGCTAGTGGACTGGGACGTTACAGCACCGAAGTAAACAGACATGATCGGGATAAGTCGAGTCATGAAAGACAGGTGGTTGCTCCATGGTACTGCGAGATCGCTATGTAAGAAAGCATTTTTAACATCCAATTGACAAATCAGCCAATGTCGAACAGTAGCTATAGTGAGTACGATGCAAATAGTACCCGGCTTTACGACTGGACTGAATGTCTCAAGAAAGTCGAACCCCTCCTCCTGATGGAAGCCCTTGGCCACAAGACGGGCTTTAAGTCGATCTAATGACCCATCCGCATGGAGTTTTGCCTTGAAGACCCATTTACTCCCGATGACATTCATCGAGGGATACCGTGGAACAAGCTGTCATGTTCTATTCGTTGCTAAAGCGTCCAATTTCTCACACATTGCAGCTGTCCACCCAAAGTGTTTAAGAGCCGATTGGACAGTGTGCGGTTCAAGAGGAATTGATGAGAGGGCAAAATTGGCATACCGTGGGTTAGGCTTGAAAATTCCGATCTTGGTGCGGGTCACCATAGGATGCACAGAGGGAGTGGCCACTTCTGGTGCAGTTGGTGGGGCATTGACTGGAGGCATAGACAAAGAGTTGGGAGGATTAGTAGGTTGCAAGTTTGCTGAAGAAGTAGTTGTAACCTCGTCAGAGAATAATCGAGCAACATCTCTTGAGTCAGTTGAATCAAATAGAGGAGTACGGCTAGATTGAGCAAAGTTAGCAGAGCCGAGAGTGGAGCCCCAATGCAAGAGATCCCCGATAGAAGTAGTAGCAATCTGAGAGAAAGTAGCAAATGGAAAATAATGTTCATCAAAATTAAATAACATGTCGAGAAATATAGATGCGACCGGTAGATCGATGAAGACAGCGATAACCCTTGTGTTTCTCACTGTAGCCTAAAAAGACACAAGGCAATGATCGTTTGTTGAATTTATTCACCATATAATTGCGAAGATATGGAATGCAACAAGATCCAAAAGTACGAAGATGTGAATAGTCGGGATCCTTTTTGAAAATAACTGAATATGGGCTTTTCTTGTCCAGTGCTGCAAACGGAAGCCGATTGATCAAATAATTAATAGTGGTGAAAGCCTCCACCCAGTAGCAGTAGTGCATTGAGGCCTCAAATAGTGCAGCAAGTCCAAGTTCCACAATGTGGCGATGCTTCCTTTCAGCAACACCATTCTGTTCTAGTGTGCTCTGATACTATAAGAAAATTAGCAGACCACACACTTCATTAATGTCCTCTTGAGAAACTTATACAATTAAAGGAGTACCTCTCACTCTTATTGTGGAGGAGGTTACTCCTATATTGTGGAGGAGGTTACAACCATACACTCTCAAGAATAGGAAACAAATTTACAAATTCTAGAATTATCAAGTTGTGTTTAGTGCGGCTAGATCGTTTGGTGTGGTTTGGTGCGGCTGATAGTTGTTGTCATTGAGCTTCAATGTGATGAAATTTGCCACATTAATGGTGGAGGGAAAGAAAAATTTCAGGTTAGATAAGGATGTCATTTTTTTTAAGATCTTTGGTGCCTTAGCGTGGCTCTGATATCATAAGAAAATTAGTAGACCACACACTTCATTAATGTCATTTTGTGAAACTTATACGACTAAAGGAGTACTTCTCACTCTTATTGTGGAGGAGGTTACAACCATACACTCTCAAGAATAGAAAACAAATTTACAAATTCTAGAACTATCAAGTTGTGTTTGGTGCGGCTGGATCGTTTGGTGTGGTTGGGTTGTCCTCTTGATTCCGAATTGATTTTGATTTAATAAGTTGGTTAAACTGGCTCAATGTGATTTGATTTGAGCTTCAATGCATTCAACATCAATTCAACAGCTATTGAAGTATAAAAGGTGGTAAATTGTTTACCACGTTCAGAATGTAGTAGAAAATTTATTGTATTTTTTAGCTCAACCTCTTACAAGGTCGCATAGGTGGTCATGTATAAATCTATTTTTTCACAAATTATTTGTGGTAATCTTCAATTTGCCCTTAGGGGTTTAGCTCATTTTTATTTAGTCATTCTGTAGTCTAAAAGAATATACTTTATCAAATGATTCAACGGGAATGAAAGGTCTGGATGAAAAATTTTAGCCAGAAACCAACGGTATCTGATTTAACTGATTACAATATTTGAAATCAAAATAAACAAAATTTGAATGGATTAAAATTAAAGAGAAAAAAAGAAGAAGAAATGGACCAAATACATTTATATGGCTCTCACGAGTTCTTTATATTCAGGGGCAAAATGGATAATTTCATTCTTAATCTTCATTATATCATGATATAATTAAGATTAAAATGAGTTGACGGTATTTTTGAAATAAAGTAAATATTTGCGGGGGCAATTTTAATATTACAAATAATTAGGGCTATTTACGATAATTTTGAACTTTCCAGGGATACGAATAAAATTACCTCTATTTAAAAAAAGAAAAATGTAAGATGTACACCCCAAAAGGGTGTACATCTTACAAACCCACCCATTCTTGGGTGGGGGTGTAATTTACTAGTCACATGATGTGGCTGGTGAGCAAATTTCCACCCAAGGATGGGTGGGTTGTAAGATATACGCCCCTTTTGGAGTGTACATCTAGCATTACTCTTAGAAAAAGTATCTTTTTTAGCGTTCTAATTAATTTCAAATATATTTTTAAGAATTCAAGATTGACCGATAAATAATAAATATATATATATATAATTAATATTTTATTTTTTAAAATATATATTTTTACAATCATCAATTTTTCTTATTTGTCCATAAGTTAGGGACAAAAAAAATATTTTGATTTTTTTTTTGTATTTTTAAATATATCCTTCCATCATGACCAACTTTTCTGATTTGTTCTTAAGTTAAAGGCAAAAAAAGTATTTAATTTTTCTAACTCTGGTAGATATCACGTTTAATCTGAGATAACTTAACTGGATGGTAACTATAGTAAATATTTTTGAACAACGGAAAAACATACAAAGAATATATTAAAATTTAAAAAATAAAAATAAATTATATATTTTTTGAAGTTTTGAAGGGGGATATTAGCAATTGGCCCGTGAGCTCTATATTTATATAAGGAAGGCAGCAGGTCGTAGTCGTGGGGAGTTTATGGGATCCAATGACGGGGGAAGAAGTCATTCATTGGGCGCGTGTCCAAAGGTCGGGATCTTCCAAATCCCATTCGCCGAAGACTGACTTCCCGGCCACACACACACACACACAAAAAAACAAAAAAAAATCATTCTTGACTTCCCGGAGGGTGGGGTGTAAAATTATATTTTTGTCATCAAATTATGAAGCTTGTAATTGATTGTACTCGTCATTAATCACAGTATTCCCACGTCGCTTTCACATTACTAATACTTTACTATCTATTAATTAAATTAGACTATCGCAGGCGACGGATAAAAATGTTTTAGTAAAAATTTACAATCTACAGATTTAACAAACAAATAAAAATATTTAAAAAAAATTTAAAATATTATGAAGGGTAATAAATAATGAAAGAAAAACAATTTAGGCTTAAATTCACATTTAACTAATCATATAAAGATACTTATCTAGCCTATCATCTTCCCTAACTTAAATTAGATTTCTCTTAAAAGCTAATTATTATTGCATTTGCCTGTGGACATTCAAATTGTCATACCATCAGAAAATTAGTATGGAATGTAAAGAAATAAAAGAAAAAATATGAAGGAATATACGATAGTCATACAAATAAATTTAAAAATAATAATAGTTAGTTTTTAACTAGCGTTAAATTGTAAAAGCCCACTTTTCATATATCTATAAGCCAACAATCTATATACTATGTTAGTTTGTTGATGCAAATGCTAATTTAATCAGCTTCTTTTTATAATTTTACTCTATCAATTTTTGTGTGACTCAAATGACTTATTCATAAACAGTAATGTACAACAACAAAAAAAAAAGAGAAATAATATATATTCATCCCACATAGAAGGAGAGGAATTCGCATTAGTAGCTTCAATTAGACAATTCGAAAGTCCCATCCTACGACTTCTATTTTACCATTCCGCATTGAAAAAACCCCCAATATCATCTATGGTCTTCTCGAAAGAGGACGGCTTTAGACCAAGAATAGTCTCTTTCCTTTTATATAAATAAATAAAATAAGGAAGAACTTTTCCGCAAGAGGAAAGAGTAGGAATTTCAGGATGCTATTAGCTATGATAATAGTAAAAAGACTCAGTTTCTAAAGCAAAGTTTTCTATCCTCCTTTAGAGGTTTTGGCTTTTATTATATGCATACCACTATTCTGTATTTGAGAGATGAGGAATGAGCAGTTTTGAAAGATGAGGGATCTCGAGGGTTGGGAGATGAGAGGGGAGCAGTTTTGAAAGAAGGAGGTCACGCCACATTAGCAAAATATTGGGGATTCATAGATTAGTATAGAAGATTATGCGACTTGATTGCAACAATTTAGTAATTTAAGTTTGAAAAACAAGTGTCATTTAGCCATATGAATATTTATACATGCATCAATATATAATATACTAAATAATGTGTTAATTTTCTGAGCAAATCCGGAAAACAGAATTTGATTAAGTAAACCAATTGAACCTATCAAATTGGTAAACCATACAATAGTCCTCAGAAATCCAAGTTTTCACCTCACAAACCGAACCAAACTATATCAAAAATTTCAGTTTGGTTTGCTTTTGATTTTAATTTTCTTAAACTGATTTAGATTAGTTCAGTTTTCATTTTAATTTATAGCTCAAACCATACTGAACCACACCCATTTCTAATTACTGTTGAATATAGTAACTTAGAACCCCACTTTCAGATAACTTAAACTTTAAAATAGAAATGATCGTTTCACATTATTTATCGTGATATTAAAATAGGTATTGAGTTTAAACTCCATGAGTCTATCAAAAATTCTCAAAACTCAAAGGTATTGTTTATTCGTATTATGCACCATTTTTTATTATTTCAACATAACAAAGAATCTGATTTGATAATTTGACTCAGTATAGTAATGTATTGTTAAGTTGGGAGGAGGATGGTGAGAAAGAGAATTATCTAAGTTTAGGTGAAATGAAAATAAAGGGGTTAAAATAGATTTGGGGACATGGAGGGGTAAAAATTGATTTTTTTTATAAACTGCAAAATAACTCCCATACCCATTCTCCCTTTCCATAATATTTTTAGAGTAATATTATACCATAAGAATTTATATATTACTAATAAAATTACATGTCGGATGAACAAAGCACAGTGATTTGAAAATATTTTTGCAGGATTCAAGTAATTTTGACAGAATGGAAATTCAAACGTGCCCAAAGTGAAACGATACCTTAGCATTATCTATCAACTATATCAGGCCAACAATTTATATTTAAGAACCGTTTGGTCAGGCATATTTAGAAATATTGTGTAATTAAAGATACATATAGTCAGAAATTCAATAGTTACAATTATAAACTTCATGTTTTATTCAATGTAGTAGAAAGCGTCCCACCTTATTTAGTTGCATTCAGTTGACAATTGTATTTTTAAAATTTTATCATTTTATATATGTGACATTGAGATCACCAAAAATATAGAAAGTTAAGCTTATCTTTCGTTTAAAATTATTCTCTCTAACTACTACTGGACTTGAAATTGTGGCCAATTTAAGTATAGTTCCAACTATTACAATTGGGCCTTCACATATAATTCCATCTACAATAGCTGAATTTAAATATGTTAAAAGTATAGAAGCTCAACATGTTTGTGATTTTTTAGCTATAGAATATTCTTAAGATCCGTACGGCACTAGTAAAAAAAAATTTAGTAAGGCATACCGTTAATAGTGCTGCACAAATTCTGAGGCAATCCGATGGCAAAAAAATCACAATCAGAATCAGAATCACAATCACAAATGCTCTCGTATTTTTAAAAGTATAGGAGCTCAACTCTTAAACCTAAGTACCAAATTTGTATCAATCTATAATTTTTTTTTTTTCCTGCAGCTCGGTTATAACTATATATATATATATATATATATATATATATATATATATATATATATATATATATATATATATATATATATATATATGCAATTAAATAATCCTTATTAGATTTGAAGTCCTGCATGGTCAACTTTTCTGGACAGATTCTCGGCCGACTTGCTGAACCTGCTTCCAGGCAATAACTGCCTGCCCCCCGTCTGTCCGTCTGTCGACGCCCTGCTTGCTGCACCGCCAAAACAGCTGTAAAATTCCTTTCCTCTCCAGCCAATCCTCTGCCTACACGTGGCCCACTTGACTTCCACCGAGGTCACAGACTCACAAACGCCACAATACCATTTGAATATTTTTGACAGTAAAAGTGCAATACTACTTGTGCATAGAATACATATTTTAGAATCGGGCTCGGATGTTATTAACATCACAAAGCATTTACTATCAGGGCTTTTTTTTGCATTTAACCTCCCGACAAAATTTTATTTTAAAAATAGTCCTGTCAAAATTTAATTTATAAAAATAGTTAGCCGCGCACGCATCATGCGCGAAGACGGGAGGTAGTGGATTAAGTTAAACACGGTGAGCACCATTCACCGTATTTGAATACGGTGAATGATTCACCATGTTTCATACGTGTTTTCTAATTGTATTCTTTTTCTTCTTTTATTAAAAATTCGAACCCAGCGGGTTCGAATTTATTCAAACCCAAACCCGAATAAATTATATATCTACATAATTTATTTTTATTTATTTATACCATATATAAAATATTTAATAATTTTTATTTTTTAGATCTTCATCCAATGATATAGATTTTTAAAATTCGCTAGGTTCTGGTTCGGATTTCGAGTTTTTGGTCGGATATAAATATGGATATGAATTTTTTTAATCCTTCGGGTTCGGATTCGGGTTTGAGTTTTAATTTGAATTTCGGGTTCGAATTTTTAAAAAGGAAGAAAAGAAATACAATTAGAAAACACGTACTAAACACGGTGAATGGTTCACCGTGTTTAACTTAATACACTGCCTCAAGCCCTGCTCGCGTGGCACTGACGGCGCCTGCGTGGCAGGCCCAGGGCCATTTTTGCAAATTAAATTTTGACAGGACTATTTGTAAAATAAAAATTTATCAGGAATCTAAATGCAAAAAAAGCCCTTACTATCATTTAATACTATTAAGTCTTTTAGCGTTATATTTATTTTTTTAATTAATTTTATCTATTAAATTATATTATTTAATCAATAGACTATTGTTATTCTAATCGTATATTTTTTATTTAATTAATAGTCGAAAATTTAATAGCACTAATAATTTTGTGCTATGGTATATTTTATATCTAGTTTATTTCTATTAATATTCTACTTATCATATTAATTTGTTTATTTTTTATTAGAAATTATTTATATTTTCATCAATGCTACGATGGAGGGGCTAAGATCTACGGTCCTTTTTGGGTGAACAAGAATTACTTTGGGAAGAGTAAACGAGCAAAAACTGTTGGAGGCCCCCCCCAACTACTTGGGACTTTATAAGAGGGGCTAAATTACACATGTGTCCTCAAACTATAAGGGGATGCCAATTTGATCCTCAAACCTTGACTTACTATAATCTTTAACTTTAATAAATTATTACAACTAAATTTCATAACAAAAATTATTACAACTAAGTGTATAAATTATTACAACTAAATTTCATAACAAAAAATTTAGTTGACTGTATATTTGAAGTATCAGTGATATAAAAATAATGTGGCATTTAATTATTATTGCATAATCAATCACAATACTGCAACATCATTTCTATATTAAAGAAATATTAATATTTAATCAGCTATATTAGGTTGCAAGATTTGATTACAACAGTTCAAAAAAATAGATTCGAAAAATAATAATAAACCGGCAAAGGTGTAATTTAGCTATTTAAACTTTTATCATTTTAGATTATCATCCAAACTTTTAAAATTTTATAATTAAGTTTAGATAACTATATATAGACATGCAGCAGTTCTACTGGTTGCCGTCCATTTAATCCATTTACAATTTAGTACTTTCAATCAAATTAAAATTTATAAAGGCTAATAAAATTATAAATTATAATGAAATTTCTGACTAACGTAACTAATATAATTCAATCCCCAAAACCCAGAAAGTAAAGGAGTTTTAAATAAGGGCTCATTTGGCATTGTTGTCTATTTTATAGTAGACAAAGTGTTTAAAAAATAAGCTCTTACTTTTTTGGTAGAGCTATATATAATATAGCGCACATAAAAAATCACTTCTTGTTTTCTTTGTGGAATTATATAAAATATATGTTAATTAACTAAGTCGTTACGATATACGAAATATAATATGACGTATAAAAATAAATAAAATAATTTTTTATCGTACTTATTGACGGAACATAACATGATCTTTCTACAATCTTAATAAAGTCTAAATTTAAATAGAGAAATTCTGCTTGTACACCCCAAAAGGGGGTGTTTACACTTCCATCATACAGTTTACAAAAATTCAAATAATTTTAGTAAAAAATAAAAATTTTTAATGTGACAAGTAGAGAATGAATAGTCTTTGAATGAAGCAGGAGTAAAATATACACCACACTTTGATGTGTATTAGTAGCATTGCTCTTCAAAAAATTAAGTAAAATTGAGGAGTTAATTTCCACATTTTCTATAGTTGAAGGGTCTGCGTATATTTTTTACCGTCTCTGCTTAGCATTTCTCCCAAAATATATATTTTTTAACAAATGATGCTAACAAATTTATATTTACACATATGGCTATCTCCTTATCGTCCGAGAATCGTATTTATATTTTTAGGTTGAATACAATGAATGAATTAGTGTATTTAAAATACACTTTAGCCCCTCTTTTTTTACTTAGGAATGAAAGAAAATACAAAAAAAAATATAGTAATCCAATTACCATGTTTAAAGACGGTGACTAAATAATCTGTGTTCAATTTAAAAATGTCACGTAAACGCTCACGTGGTAAGGAGATGATTATTTACACAAATATAAATTTGTTAGGAACTAAGCTACAATGCTATTAATAGCACAGAGTCATTGGTGCTACGAAGTTTTTAACCATTAGATTGAGAGATGTGCGGTTAGAATGATGTGGACCTCCTAGGTTAAGTGGGTGATTGGTTGAATAGTATGATCTAACGGGTGAAAATCATCGAAGGGGTGGATCTAACGGCGCAAAACTTAGTAGCATCGAGTGCTTCGTACTATTGATAGCATAGCAGCCGGACTCATTTGTTAGTACTATTTATAAAAAAATTATTTTGAGGGGGTTAAATGCAAAAAAGGCCCATTTTCTCTTATTTTAAACATCCCACTGTACAATACTCATTCCCACTCTCTTCTTCTTCTTCTTCTTCTTCAACTCATTCCGCGGTTGGGCATAAAACGCATACTATATTCCCTGCTTTCCCATTACCCCTTCCCTTCCTCTCGGATCTCTCCTCCTCCTCCTCCTCCTCCCTCTTCTTCTTCTTCTTCTTCTTCTTCTCTCTCTCTGAGCTTTGATGCCTCTGGACATGGCGAAGTCGATTATGGTGACGGGAGGCGCCGGGTACATCGGGAGCCACACGGTGCTCCAGCTCCTCCTCGGGGGGTTCCGCGCGATCGTCGTCGACAACCTCGACAACTCCTCCGAGGAGGCGATCCGTCGCGTCGGAGAGATCGCCGGAGAGTCCCGCGAGAATCTCACATTCTATAAGGTATATATGTTCCGTTTCTTGATTCGGAAATGGAGAGGTGGATGATTGAATTCAAGTGTTCTTAGTGGTTTGATGGAGAATGTTGGTTGAGGATCCATTGATTCTAGTTTCATGGTTTTTGAATTTGGGAATGTTTTGAATTAAATACGTTGTAGTAACTAATTGGGAAATGATGCTAAAAGATCCAGATCTGATCAAGTTTAGTCAACGGAATAGTGTAACCAGATTTTAATGAATCTATCCGTCAATATCAAGATCGTCTCTGTTAGTAACATCACCACAACAAATTGAAGCACGGGGACTTTTCTGTGGTTAAAGTTGCCATCTTTCCGGTCTTAATTTACGATTGGAAAATTATTCAGTTTGGAATGGTATTCGAATTTTGAAGGAGAAAGGAAGTCAATTCTTGGCTAGAGATAAAGCAGCATTGCCTTCTGGCTTGAGAGATGATTGTGTAGTTGAAAATGTAGGTTAAGCATGCACGTTGATGTTCATGACGTGGGACCAAATCTTGTTCCTTACTTAGGGCCTAGGGGCATGCCTCAGCCCACGGTCAAAGCATGCCGAGCTAAGATTCGAGCTTTGAGCTTCAAAAGCAGGTTTGGATCTTTATCTACAAGGGGCTAGAAATACGAGATCTGGGTATTCTGATTTCGGATCTTTATGTACAAAATTAAGATGCTGGCTTAAGTAAGTGGCAGTTTAAACATTCCTGATACGATGATGTATCAACTTGCAGTAATGGAGTAATTTGTTTATTGCGATAATTCAGTTAAAACTATGTAATTGTTCTGAAACATACTTAGTGATTTGTTTATATTAGTAATCATAGGGAGCATAGTGGGTATTTAATCTTTTTGTAAAAATTTGCATTAGTTTGCACCCTTATTTTTTGTCAGGAGCACGCTTTTTGCCTTGCACCTTGTGCTTAGGATTCAGGAGCCCTTGGGCCTTTTAACATTGTGCTTGAAAAGGAAGAAAATTTTTAGCCAAATAGAGCTATTTTACAAGGCAAATATGACAAACTTTTCCATCTCCGTGAGAAGAATTTCATAACAAAATACCAAAATGGCATAAAAAAAGCTGGAAAGCAAGAGTATAGAACTTAAGATGGAAATTTGGAATCTTTTGCATTTGGATACAGAGTCTCTTGTTTTCTCTACAAAAGGAGCCTTATTGAGGAAGATACAGTTATAGAGATTGCAGTAGTGGTAAAGTGTGGTGGTTGAAGTTGGACCCGCAGAAACTCATGAGCATGACGCTGTGATTATCATTTCTCAACTATATGAGCACTACACACCTCTGGCGATCATTCATGTTTTCTCATAGGCTCTTCATTTTGTGTCTTTCTGGATAACCAAATTCTCATATCTTGGTGGTAATACTGCATGGTACTAGAAATTTTTTGTTATTTTTAAGTAAGCTTTACGGCTTTTATAGCTTTGACTTACTTTACCTTGTTGTTTATTACATATCAAGTCTAGGAATTTGACTGAAGTTGGTTGTTTTTGTGTTTCTTGCTTTCTGCAGGTTGATCTTCGGGATAAAGATGCGCTGAACAAAATCTTTTCTTCAACCAAGTAAGAGACTTCTCATGCAGCTTTCTGTACATTGGCAATCATGGTTCATAATCTCATTGTGCAGCCATATAAATTTGGTTTGCTAGTTCATAAAATATTCATTTGCTTGTCATAAAGAAGCTAAAACATTATGGTGCTTATTTCATATTGTCATGAATAACCTTGCACTCAGGGTTCTAAACAAGTTGTCAGGTAGATTTAACCAAGCTGATAGAGCCCTTGGTTTGTAAATTCTAGAACTTTGTTCTTCTGTTCTGGGGGATTCCAATTGAAAAATCGAAGCAAAGCATAGTTTTGTAGATACAATTAGTCTCTTATGCTATGTTTTATCTTTCCATCATTAGTTGTTATTGTTTTTGGATTTTAAGGATTGGACTGTTGTTATGACTTTGTCTGACAATAGAGAACCTCTCCTCCTCTTTTACTTGCTTCTATGATAACATAGTGAAGGTAATAGTTTCTTCATCATTAAACAGATCTAAAAGAGGTCTTCTCCTCAAGGACAGGGAACAAGAATTTTTCCTTCCCCTAGTCATAGGAAGGATGTTTACCGGAGACTGGTTGATCTTATTGATTTGTTATTGGAGTAAGGTTAATAGATGTGCTGATTCAGAAGAAAACAATCAATTCTTTTCCTTTTTCTCCAAATAGTTGTTATGTATGCCTGTTTTTACGAATTTGGAGAATTTTGATGCTTATTTCTTTCTATGCTTTTTGATGTAGAAGTAACTCCTCTGCAATTAGTTGTCATACTTATAAAATTTTTGCTGTTATTTTCTGCTTTGCAGAATAGATGCCGTTATTCACTTTGCTGGGTTAAAAGCTGTGGGTGAAAGTGTGCAAAATCCATTGCTTTACTATGATAATAATTTCATCAGTACACTTACTCTTTTGGAAGTTATGGCTTCCCATGGATGCAAGAAGGTACTTTCGTACTTCGGTTCATGTGGATATACGTATACGAAAATAAAATTTCTTATAGCCTAGCATGATATTTTCTTTCGATAGATTTCCTTAATACTTGGGAGTAGGAGAAATGATATTGACATCTTAGTGACTGAATGTGGTTCAATATCAATACACTACTACTATCATTCTAACTGTATCTATTTCCATGGTGATGCTTGATATTCCAGCTGGTATTCTCATCATCGGCCACTGTCTATGGGTCGCCAAAAGTAGTCCCCTGCACAGAAGAATTCCCTCTAGTCGCAATGAGCCCATATGGGCGTACAAAGGTTTGTTCTTTGAGCTTTGCCTTGATTTAATCAATATATTAATAGGATATGTAAATAGAGACCCCTGCAGAACTATGTACGTCCCTACAAAATCTGAATTTTGTAGATATCCTTTATATATAGTTGTAATTTAAAATATGTTCGTCTTTATGGAAAACTTCCTGGTGAAAAACCAACTACCTGCATGAATTGCAGGACTTCCCAACTTAAGCTAAGAGCATTTTCTAATATGCTGCTCTTTCCTCGATTATATATGAAAATTCAAAATTTACAAAGGCATACACATAGATAGATGATTTTCAGGCATATATACATAGTCCGGCTACTATGCTATCAATAGCACCAAGCACTTGGTGCTACCAAATTTTCTGCCATTAGATCTACCCCTTTGACCATTTCCACCCATTGGATCATACTATTCAACCAACCGCCCACTCAACCTTATAGGATTACTATCATCCTAGCCGCACATCCCTTTATCCAAGAGCCGAAACCTAATAGCACCAATGAATTGGTGCTATTAAATTAATGGTATAGTAGCCTAGTTCTATATATATATATATATATATATATATATATATATATATAGAGAGAGAGAGAGAGAGAGAGAGAGAGAGAGAGAGAGAGAGAGAGAGGTGAGCTAGAATGCTATCGATAGCAAACCGGCACTTTTGCCACCCATTTGTTTTCGATGATGGAGCCTCCAAATCGCCGATCGACACCGTTGAACATGATCTATAGTTCTATACCATTTGAAGTATTTAGAAATCAAATTTTATACATTTTCGATATTGTTCTCTTATCCATCGAGTGAACACAAAAATGAACGGCTAAAAATGAATATTCTTAAAAAATGATGATATGAGTCTTGTAATCAAGATCAAGAGTATAGATCTTGTTTTAAATAGTTTAAAGAATTTTCTAACAAAAATTCAATTGATTTGGATATCTTTACGCCGTTAAACGAAAACGCCTCATATCGACCATTAAAATTACAAATTTTGAAACCCTTTTATCATTAGGCAAATGATATCGAAAAGATTTGAAATTTAATTTCTAAATACTTCAAGTGGTATATATCATGTTCAACGGTGCCGATCGTTGATTTGGATGCTCCATCATCGAAAACAAATGGGTGGCAAAAATACCGGTTTGCTATCGATAGCATTCTAGCTCAACTCTCTCTCTCTCTCTCTCTCTCTCTATATATATATATATATATATATATATATGTGTCTACCTAGAGTGCTATTGATAGTAGATGAATAGTGTTTACTACCTATTTTGTAGCCCTTGAATCAATACTATTCCACCTAGCCCCACTAAACTCAAGTCATCCAAAGGCTAACCAATAGGTAGTAAACATTATTCCTCTACTGTTGAATATAAAATTGTATAAACACCGTTCTCTAACAGCTCGAGCTTTTGGGATTAATGGTTAGCGCCAACGATCCGACATTGGAATTGTATAAACACCGTTCTCTAACAGCTTAAGCTTTTAGAGTACAATGGTTGTTTCACATGGTATCAGAGCGGGAGGTCCTGAGTTCGAGTCACGCCAGGCTCTTAGCATATTAATTTTCTCCCATTTAATTCAAGCTCACGTCATGGGCCTTGCAAAAAGTCTCGAGCCCAGACGTGAGGGGGAGTGTTGAATATAAAATTGTATAAACACCGTTCTCTAACAGCTTAAGCTTTTAGAGTACAATGGTTGTTTCACATCTACTATCAATAGTATTCTAGCTCTACTCTCTCTCTCTCTATATATATATATACTAATACATATATATATATTAATTGTGTCTGATAATTGTTGTATGAACTCTTGCAGCTTGTCATAGAAGAGATGTGTCGTGATATATACCATGCAGACTCTGAATGGAGTATGATATTACTGAGATACTTCAATCCTGTTGGAGCTCATCCTAGTGGACACATAGGTGAAGATCCACGAGGATATCCTAATAACCTAATGCCCTTCGTTCAGCAAGTTGCTGTTGGGAGGAGAAGTGCACTTACTGTGTTTGGGAATGATTATTCAACCACTGATGGAACTGGGGTACGTCTTCTATAGCAAGCTGCATATAGATGTCAAAATATTTTATTAGGCTGTCTCCTGATATTCATGATTTAGATAATAAAAAACAAAATATACTTTATTAACGTTTGTTATTTTCTTTTGAAACATACTTGAAGAATGTGTGCATTGACAATTCAGTAGTTTTGAGATTTGCTAGCTTTGTTTCCTACTTCCTCTGCTTTCAAATGAATGTTGCTCATACTATTTCTTAATTAGATAAATTTCAATATAGAGAGGTCTTTGATGAAATTATTAATGCCACACAAAAGCATTCCATTCACATCATTCTGGGTTTGTTATGTGCTTGTGATGCTATTCTATGAGGGAATGTTTCTGCCCTAAGATTTTTTGCCACCACATTGCATGTCTTTCATAAGGATATATTTTTATTGCAGGTACGAGACTACATCCATGTGGTTGATTTGGCAGATGGACATATTTCTGCATTGAGGAAGATTTTTGAAGATGCTGAGACAGGTGCAAACAAATTGAAATTGTTAAATATAAATATTAAAAACACCGTTCTTTGGTAGCTTAAGTTTTTAGAGAAAAATCGTTGTTTTTTATAATTTAACATTGTATCAGAGGGGGAGGTCCTGAGTTCTAGTCCTGCCAGACTCGTAGCATTATTTAACTTCCTCCCATTTAATTAAGTCCTTGTCTTGGATCTATTAAAAAGTTTTGAGCCTAGACATGAGGAGATGTATTGATTGTTGAATATAAAATATAAAAACACCGTTTCCTAGTAGCTTAAGTTTTTGGAGAACAATGTTTGTTTCATATAATTTAATATGACAACAGAGTAGGAGGTATTGAGTTTGAATCCCACCAAGCTTCTAGGATTATTAATTTTTTCCTATTTAATCCAAGTCTACTTCTTGGCTTATTAGAAAGTTTCAAACCTAAACCTGAGGAAGAGTGTTAAATATAAATAATCAAAACACGGTTCTATGGTAGCTTAAGTTTTTAGAGACAAACGATTGTGTTAATAATACGAAACAACCGTTATTCTCTAAAAACTTAACCTGGTAGAGAATGTTGTTTAAATATTTTTTATATTTAACACTCTCCCTCACGTTTGGGCTTGAGACGTTTCGCTAGGCCCATGACGTGGACTGGAATTAAATAGGAGAAAATTAATAATGCTAGGAGCCTAGCGTGACTCGAACTCATGACCGCTCTGATACCATATTAAATAATATGAAACAACCGTTGTTCTCTAAAAGATTAAGCTGGTAGAAAACGGTGTTTGAATATTTTTATATTTAACAGATTGTTTTATATTTTTTAACAAAAATTTTTCGTCTACACTATTTGTTACACGTATTTTCTACTAAAATATTAGTTTCGACTATATCCTTTGTCAAGGGTTTGATTTTCCTTTTTCTTGTTAAAGTAGGATGGTTTCCGTACAACAAACCATCTTCCCATGTAAATAAATGGTAAATATTGAGCTAAACCATTTATTCAGCCATCTCATAATGATCCTGAGGCTTCCTTGATACCTAGTCCAAGATATTTAGGGCTTCTCTCTCATACGAAAACAGGCAGGAAGGTGATTATAGCATGAGAAACAAGAGGGGAATAGGGTGATTGTGGGTCAAGCTTTTTTTTTTTTTTTTTTTTTTTTTTCTTTAAGGTCTCTCTCTCTGTGACTTCTTAATAGGAATTCAATCTTGACTTAAGTGTAAGAACTTGTATAATGCATCGGCTCAAGAATGCTCTCAACTACTCATTTTGTCCTGTCGCCTATTTGTTTCTCTGTTGCCCCTGATAAGAAAAGTAGCTTAGTGTTCAACCTCCGGTTTTCTTTGCAAAAGAAAAAAAAATGATGTCATCTTTATTAATGTGTTTGCAAAGTTGTCTTTATTATGGTATTCACCTAGCTTGATTATCCTCAGAAGGCAGAATTCATACTGTAGTGTTCTCTTCACTGTAACCTTTACTAATTGCATATAGCACTTCATTCCATTCATGACTACTAAAACATAATATCAATGCATCTTGTGATTGCTAGTTGTTTCCGTAACTTCGCAATCTATGTTCTAATGAAAGTATATTGCAAGTTTCAGGCTGTGAAGTGTATAACCTAGGAACTGGAAAAGGAACGTCAGTGTTGGAAATGGTTGCAGCATTTGAAAAGGCTTCTGGGAAGGTGAACTTCTGATCCTATTAATCCATTACCTCCGAATATTTTAGTCAGTCTTCAGTTATCAAAAAAAACGAAATATCAAATTTTGTCATAATATTTGCTAACATCTGAAACAATCCTTACCACCTGAACTTGTAATGAGATTTTGGTGGGAAAGACTATCTTGCACGACTCTTTAGTAATTTAGTCCTTCAATTTTATTACCTGATGTGAATCATTTTTTATTTGCTAGAAAATTCCTTTGGTAATAGCTGGACGGCGACCTGGTGATTCGGAAATTCTTTATGGGTCAACAATCAAAGCAGAAAAGGAGCTCAAATGGAAGTATGTTCGAACATGCACCCACAGTATTGCTTGAATGACTATATGACTGTTTGGTTGGCCATCGGAGACGCTTTGCTAGTCTGAAAGCAGGGCCAAGCTTTTGGCAAACAAAATGTCTAGAGATTTTGCTGCAATTGAGAATATTCATGAGATTTTGAAGCCCAAAAGCCGACCTTTGATTTGCATGCATCCTGGTGTATACAACGGGGTGTCCGAAACTCAATCCTAGATGTGTTAACATCTAAATTTAAATAATCAGATGTATTCTACACAACTTAAAGATCTATATATAGGAAATTCGTAGCTTTTGATAACGAATCATAAACTTTTAACACTTGATTTTTGTGAAGAGTAGATGCCTAAGTAATAGGTTTTCAAAAATCATGATTTTCATATGTAAGCTATTTAGACGTTATAGATCATATCTGATGTTCTCAACTTAGATTTTAAGGTACCAGGGTTGAGTTGTGGAGATCCTGGTGTATACACTAGGGCACATTTAATAATTTTGCAGCTGTTAGTATTTTTTTTTTTTAAACAAACAACTTTTACTCATCTGTAGAAACTCCTGCACGGCCGAATCCGGCCTTAACAGAACAATGCTTATGCGTAAACCCTCTAGAGAAGAAGAATTTTGCTGTGACTAATGTGGGTTTTATCTGTCTTACAGAGCAAAGTATGCCATCGAAGATATGTGTCGAGATCAGTGGAATTGGGCTAGCAAAAACCCTTACGGATATGGATCACCTGGCTCTACTAACTACAAGTAGTATTCATTCCTTCCTGGGTTAAAAAAAAGTCGCTGATTCATCAACTCCGTGGATATGAGCTGTAGATCCAGCCGATACCATTTTCTTTTCGTGAAAAGGAACCATCGTCTAATAAATACTGTACACTAGGATAGTTCTCTTTTATTATATGAGCCCATATAAGGGAAGTGATATTAACAAAGCTATCTTTACTAGGTGCGGATCAGATTTGTTGAACTTGGTCAAGTTTAGTCAGTAAATAGTGACTTGGTTCAACGATTCTATCTGCTGATATCAAAGTCAGCTCTGTCAATAGCACCCCTATATGAAGATAGAGATTATCATTTTTATAGTATGAAGTTTTAAATCAAGATTCACGACCGACAGATTAGTGCATTGTTTCCGGGATGTAGTAAATTACACACTTTATCTTTAAAGAAGGCTGTAAAAGAACAAAGTTATTATTTAATTCTTTCATTCATTTCTATGGATATTTTCTTCATTCTAACAAAATAATATGCACTTCTCCACGTGATTATTGTTGGATTATGTGAAGCCACTGTTAGGATTTCCATATATTGTGGCTCAATTAATCATATTCAAATCTGAATTTACTATAAATAAAGGTCAATCCTAACAGATATAGAATTACTTGATATGGTATATTTTTATCCCTTTCCCATCTAATTAATTTAAAATAGAATCCTAATCAGACTTTGATGGGAAGTCGATCTGGACTCTATATAAAGGGGTATTGGTCCTGCCACCTTCTTATACGCATTCCGGTGAAGAATTACCATCGGTTCCACACCATACGGCAAAGTGCATGAGATAGGGGGAGAAACCAAATCACCCAAGTTCGGTTCGTGACTTACAGATTATAGCCGGACTTTACGCTTCCGCAGATTGATCAAAGGATTTCTTCTTTACGGCGCTCTGTGAGTTATTTTGATCCTGGATTTAGGTATGTATCTAATTTCTTATTTATTTTACATACCTTGAAATTCCATCAGCCACAAGTCCACTTCACGGTAGAAAGTTAAATACTTTGAGGTTTCTGGGTGTTGAATGCCGGTACTTGTATTTGAATACCGGAACTCTAAAAGGTGTACTGTTTCTCAGATTGAGTTTTTGAAAACCTGAAGGTGTTTCCTGTTGAAGTTATTGGTGAGCACTAGTAAGCGTTGTATTTACCGGTAATCATGTAAATTTGAGCCGTAAAAGTGAAAATTGATTTGTTAGAATAATAGGATTATAGAGTATTAGGTTATATTTTAAATTTAAATTTGAAAAAGATCTGGACCATATAATTTAAAATTTAAACTATCAAATTTGAAATGTAAAAATTTCCGTCAAATAACTGAAAAATTTTGAACTAAATAAACTTGCATTGCATAGTACGATTCGAATTTTTGGATTAGAATATATTTGGATCATTGAGTTTTATTAAAGTGAGTTGATTACATCGGAACTAAATAAATCTGGATAATGGGGTACAACTCAAATTTTATTATTAGGGCATGTTTGGTTTGTACATTTTGGATCCGGAATGGGAATCGGTTTGATCTAATCCTGCCAATTTTGTTCGATTCACAGGAATAAGTTTGGAACTCCCATTCCAGATCGAAATGAGAATGGTCCATTAGCTCACAAATTGATTTCGGTCTTCAAGCTCGGATTGAAGTTTCAATCCTAAAGCCCACACTTACATCTTCCATAGGCCCAATCCAACATATCTCCATCTTATCCATCATTTTTCTTCCTGTATGGATCTCTTTCCTCTTTTCTTAGCATTAAAAAAAAAAACGTGATATATTATTTTTATTATAATTTTATTCAAAAAAATTATGTATTTTTTTCTTTGTAATTTGTTAGCAATATTTTTCTTTTTTATTTTTCATTACACTGGGTTGATTTTCCTGCTGATCATTGGTATGGTTTATTACCTGACCAACCAACAACCTCAACCCACGGGAGGTCGCCGAAAAAGTGAAAAGATCGAGATATCTGAAGATAATAGGTATTAGGAGAAACGAGTTTACACGTGAAAAATTAAATCTTAAATTTCAAAATAAAAATTCTTATATAATATTTTTGACTTTACTCCACTATATAGTATGAATATATTTGTAACGAACCGAACTTTAGCCAAATTGGTTGAAGCACGCGAAAGAAATAATTGGACGAGTTCCAATTACCTTTCCAAGCGTTTTGGAAGGGTTAAGGGAGGGTTTAAAAGAGTTATAAAGGATTCGGCGTTGTTCGGCACGAAGTAGAGTCGAAACGACGCGAAAAACTCAAGTCTGGGCAACTTTGTCAGACAAGCAAAGTTCTTTGGTATAGCAACTCTACCGAGAGGGTAGCGACTCTCGGGTTTGAGATTTTGGTGTCTCAGGTACAAAGTGGCTTTATACCGGTATAGCCACCTTTACCGAGAGGAGAAGAGCTCTCGGGTTTGAAAATTTTATGGCCCATACCGGTACAAACCCGATTCCATACCGGTACAAGTGCCGCGAAAAAATCTGAGGCAGCTCTCGGGTTTGCCTCTGGAGTGTCCCATACCGGTACAGAAGCCCTCCATACCGGTACAGATTGGGCCCGACAGCAGTTTGGACTGCTTCGCAAATAAAGTGTTTTGTGGGCCTGAATGTAATTGTTACAACACTATAGGCTCACACACACACCTCTCTTCACAGCCACTTTATCAAACACACTCTCTCACACATTTCCCTCTTTCTCTCTCTAGAAACTCATCTCTAGGGCTTGGAGGAGAAGAAGGAGAAGGTGGGTTTGGAGGTTTGGAGCTTGGAGGAAGACATAGGGCTCTCCTACAAGGTGGACTTTGGAGAGCTTGGGGCTAAGGTGAGGTTTATGGAAAAACCTAAGCTAGGGTTTGAGTTTTATTCCTAGAAAGCTAGGTTTTAGAGCTTCTATTTGACATAGAGACTTGGTAGAGGCTTGAGCTCCATGAAAATCCATGGAAGCTTAAGGTCCTCTAATGGTGAACTTCTAGGGTTTCAAATAGAGGCCTTAGAATGGGTCCAAATGGTTCTAGAAGAGTTCCTAGAAGATCAACAAGCTCTCTTTTGCTTGTTTAGGAGATCAAAACCTAGGGTTTCAAGTGGGGCTTGGTAGAGCACCCAAATTTGGGGCTTTTGACTATAGAGGTTCTAAGGTCAAATTGACCTTGTAGAAACCTAATTGGGAGTGTCCCCGACGCGTGGGGCAACTCCGTTTAATTTAACGAAAAGCCGATATAGGAGCCACTATGTAAAATAACCTGATTAGGCTCATTTTTAACGTAACAGGTTTTCAAATAGGCTCCGGTTGATCGTGAAACTTGTTGGGCGATCCCACAAAAATATTTGGAGGTGGGTGGTGCATTCCAAAGACATCGAACTTCTCTCTATGTCTAAGTGTCACATTTTGAGCATATTTACATATTGAGCATGTTGCATTGTAGGGTTTAATATACATTTCTTATTGCTTTGTGAGTTCAAATGCATGAGGTAGATTTGTATGAGATTGTATGGTAAAAGAACAAGAACCCTAGGTATGCATGTTAAAGAACAAGAACTTAGTGTAATGGACAAGTGAATGTGACATTGGACATGAACTTAGAGATTGTGACAAGTGTGAGTCTAGAATACTTAGACAACTTGTATGGCATCAAGAACAAGAACAAGTAGTGTACATAACACTAGTAGAGTTTTGAGATTAACATTATGACAACAATCTTAGAGTTAAGGGTCATATGAACATAGTCTCCTTGAAGTCAAGGAATGGATTGAATTGGAATCCTTAAAGTTAAGGATTGATCGTACTCACCATATAGTCCTTGCTCGAGGCGCGGTAGCTCCCCCTCGGGCGATGTGCTCCGGAGTTGTCATCGCTGGGTTGTAGTGTTTCCCCAGAGGACGGTCCCGTCGGGTTGTAGTGTTTCCTCGACAATAGGGATTTGGGTTGGTTGAGTCTTGTTGAGGGCAAACCTACGGGTTAGCCAAGAGATTGGGTATTGAACTATGATCCTTAAGTCATCCTGAGTTTTAATTTGAGCATCTTACTGTTTACTTTCAAGCGTATTAGCTGCATTTGATAGTTGGTTAATAACTTACCTTTCTTTCTATTACGCTTGAATTAGACCTAGTGGGAAAGTCGGCGTGGTTGGTTGCCGAACCCACTGGGAACTTTGTTGTAGTTCTCACACCCCTTTTTCCACAGAGCCGGGACCGAGTGAGCCGGCCGATGATCGCGGTAAGGGCATCGCGCCCTAGATAGAGACCGCCCGAGTATTTCTTTTGGGTAGTTGCATTCCCTTTTTATATATATCATCTTTTGTATTTGATGATTATAGTTGTTTAACTTTAATGTAATCAACTTTCATTTTGAGGAAAATGTGATGTAAGAAAGAGATGATGCTTACTATGTAAAGACTTTAAAGAATTCAAAGTTGTAAGAATTATGCATGTATGTGATTGCAATTAATCATGGTACTTGTATGTTTTACTTTAGTAGCTTTCATTTTGGCTATGTTGCTTACCCTCGTGTAAGCCTTTTGTGTGTGCTTCCGCATGTGTAAAAATCTTATACTCTATCTGTACTTGTTGAGCCTTGGGCGGATAGGGGAAGCTCTGTCCGTTCGGCGTCTGTTGGCGCGCTCGAACCGGCCAAATGGATCGGTCTCGGGGCGTGACAGATAAAATGGTATCAGAGAGGGTATAAAGCCAAATGTGAAAGCTTAGGATGGACCTAAGGGCCATAGGAATGGAAAAGACCTAAGGACCTAAGGACACGTGAGTGACGTTGAACAAGTATAGCGAAAGCATGTGATTGGGTTAATGTTATCATGTCTCTAATATGTTTAGGGATTAACTTTAAGTTGTTATTTGTTTTCTATTCCTTGTATTGTGATCGGCGGCGACGACATGATATTTGGGATGAAAATGAATGCGCTTGTTGCTTTCACGGATTGGGTATGTTCGAGTGTGTTTAAAGTCTTAATGTAAGTTGCTTCGTTTCGAAGCAATGGCACTCGCGGACGACCGCGAAAGACACCTATTCCCGCGGAGCCGAGTGCAGCACCGGGTGCGGCACCTATTGCGGCTCCCGAGCAACCCGCGGCACGTGGTGACGGGGAGCTTAGGGAGCAGATGGCCGCGCTTATAGGCGTGGTGAGGCAGCAGGCGGAGTCCGTTCGGGCTCAAGGCGAGCGGTCGGCGCTTCGGGAGACCCGGAGCGGCGGCGGCGCGGCCCAAGCGGGGTCGAGCGGCCTACACCCTGCTCGGACGCCGACCGTAGTAGAGGGTGCGGCGGCGGCGCGGCTCCGATCGCGGCCGTACCGATTACGGCGATTCCACGGATCGGGGACTTCAAACCCCGGTAGCGCGGCGGACGACGAGGAGCGGGAGCGCCAGTTGGCGGCGCTCATCAAGTTTATGAAGTTCAAGCCACCTATCTTCGAGGGAGGAGTGGTGGAACCGGTGGTAGTGGAGTCGTGGATCGACTCTATGGAGACGCTTTTCGGGGATTTCAACACCCCGGAAAGGGACAAGGTGCACTTCGCCTCACATTGCCTAGATAAGGCGGCGAAGGCGTGGTGGAAGCGAACCAAGCGGGATAGGTCACCCGACCTACGCCCGCGACGTGGGAGGAGTTCAAGAGGCGGTATTCACAAACTACTTCCCCGACTCGGTGAAGCGGAAGATGCAAGAGAAGTTCCGCAAGCTGAGGCAGGGAGACCGCTCAGTAGCGGACTACGAGCTGGAGTTCTCCCACATCATCGACTGTGTCCCCGACGTTGTGCGCGACGATCGGGACCGGGCGGATTGGTTCTACGGGGGCTTCGGCGAGGGATCTATGAGAGGATACCGATCCTCAACCTCACGACCTTTGCGGAGGTCTTTGATCGCGCCCTATCTGCGAAGCACGGCAGTGCCTACGCGCGGGAGGAGCGCGAGGCCATGGCGGAGACGAGGGACAAGGGCAAGAAGCGGGCGGCGGGCGGTGCCGGGGGCCGGCCAAATGCTAAGAAACCCCCTCGGTATCCCCGACAGCAACAGAAGGGCGGGAGACCTTTCCGTTGTGTTATTTGCGGCGGCGACCATCGGCCGAATTTATGCCCGCAGCGTGAAGGAAAGTGCTACAGGTGTGGTCGACCGGGGCACATACTACGGGAGTGCCCGAGTTGGGGATCGTCTGCACCGACGGTGGCTTCGTCCCCTTCTACCCCGAGGCAGCTGATGGGGTTACCACCCCCAATGGCGGCTGGGCGCTCATCATCGTCGCGCCAGCCGGAGGCATCGAGAGCACCGAGTGGGCGGGTTTTGCCACTCGGGTGGAGGAGCAGTTCCGTCCGACGACATCGTGGCAGGTATTATCTCTATCAGAGGCACTAGAGCTCAAGCTATTTTCGATACAGGAGCATCGCATTCATTCATAAGTGCATCATTCGCTAGAGCCCATGCCTTAGAGACTGTGCATGATGAGGAGGGTTGGACTATTACATCACCCGGGCAGTCTTATGGTGTCTATGACGAGTGTCCGGCGTGTCAGACGGTGATCGGGTCATGCCGATCGATATGTTGATATTAAACAAGAAGTGGGGATTTGATGTAATCTTGGGGCTTGATTGGCTTTCCAAGTATTATGCGGTTATCGACTGCGAAAGGAAGGTGATCACTTTTCGTGAGCCTAATCAAGAGGAAATGGTGTACCGGGCGTGCAAGGGTGCGCGCTTTGCGGCAACCATATCTACGGCCCGAGCGAGAAAGATGATTAAGGGTGGTTGCAAAGCTTATTTGGCGACCATCGTGGACGGCCGAAGGGAGCACCCCGACCTTGAGGGCATTCGGGTAGTGTGCGAGTACCCGGATGTATTTCCGGCGGAGTTACCGGGATTGCCACCGGACCGGGAGGTTGAGTTTGTCATTGACTTGATTCCCGGGGCGGCGCCAGTTTCGAAGGCTCCGTATAGAATGGCACCGGTAGAGCTAATGGAGCTTAAAGCACAATTGGAGGACTTGCTCGACAAAGGCTTTGTTAGGCCGAGCGTGTCTCCGTGGGGAGCTCCGGTGCTATTCGTCAAAAAGAAAGACGGCACACTTCGACTCTGCGTGGATTACCGCGAGTTGAACAAGGTCACAGTGAAGAACAAGTACCCGTTGCCTAGGATTGACGATTTATTCGATCAGTTGAAGGGGTCAAAGGTGTATTCAAAAATAGACCTACAATCGTGGTATCATCAATTGAATATACGACCCAAGGATGTGCACAAGACGGCGTACCGTACGCGGTATGGCCACTATGAATTCACGGTGATGCCATTCGGGCTTACTAATGCCCCGGCGGCATTCATGGACTTAATGAATCGTGTCTTCCGTCCGCTATTGGATCGATGCGTCGTGGTCTTCATTGACGACGTATTGGTATATTCTCGGACCGAGGAAGAACACGAGGAGCACCTGAGGCTTGTCTTGGAAATACTCCGAAAGGAAAAATTATATGCCAAGTTGAAGAAATGCGAATTTTGGCTTTCGGAGGTCACTTTTCTAGGACATGTGATTTCGGGCGAAGGTATCTCGGTAGACCCGAAGAAAGTAGAGGCGATTAAAGATTGGCCTCGCCCCACGAGCGCGACGGAAATCCGCAGTTTCCTTGGACTTGCGGGTTATTATCGGCGGTTCGTGGAGGGGTTCTCCAAAATAACCACTCCACTAACGCGCCTCACACACAAAGGGGTCAAGTATGTTTGGAGCGAAGATTGCGATCGGAGCTTCAAGGAGTTGAAAGAAAGGTTGACGACGACCCCGGTGCTTGCTCTACCGACGCCGGGGGAGACATACGTCGTGTACAGTGATGCTTCCTATATTGGACTCGGGTGTGTTTTAATGCAAAACGGGCGAGTCATAGCTTATGCTTCGCGCCAATTGAAGCCTTATGAGAAGAACTACCCGGTTCATGACTTGGAGTTAGCCGCGGTGATTTTCGCGCTAAAATTATGGAGGCATTACTTATATGGTGAACATTGTGAGATCTATACGGATCACAAAAGCCTTAAATATTTGTTCACCAAAAAGGAGCTTAATATGCGACAACGGCGGTGGTTGGAATTACTAAAAGACTATGATGTCACGATACTATACCACCCCGGAAAGGCGAATGTCGTAGCCGACGCGCTAAGTAGGAAATCGGGAGAAAACTTAGCCTCGGAAATTACACCCCAACCGTTGTTGCAAAAGGAGATGCAACGGTTTGGATTGGAAGTAGTGGCGCCGGGAGTGCCGGCTACACTTGCTACCTTAGTGGTACAACCGACCCTATTGGAGAGAATCAAAGAATTGCAAAATGCCGATGAATATCTCCAGAAGGTGCGGGGTCAAGTAGAAAGCGGTAGTGCCGATGACTTTGGCATTGGGACGATGCACCCTTCGGTATCGGAGCGTTGGTGTGTGCCCAAGGACAAGGATCTCCGCAAGGCGATTATGCAAGAAGCGCATAAATCTCCTTATAGCATCCACCCGGGCGGCACCAAAATGTACCAAGATTTAAAGTTGCAATATTGGTGGCCGGGCATGAAGAAAGACATTGGGGACTTTGTTGCGCAATGTCTTACTTGCCAACAAGTAAAGGCGGAGCGGCGATTTCCGGCGGGAAAGTTGCAAAGCTTACCTATACCCGTTTGGAAATGGGAGAATATAGCTATGGACTTTGTGACCGGATTGCCCCGATCTCAAGGTGGGCACGACGCAATTTGGGTGGTCGTGGACCGGTTGACAAAGTCGGCACATTTCCTACCGATTCATATCACTTGGTCGGGGACAAGTTGGCTCAAGTCTACATTGACGAGATTGTGAGACTTCACGGGGTTCCGGCGGCTATTGTATCGGATCGGGACCCGAGGTTCACTTCTCACTTTTGGAGGAGCCTACAGGAGGCGCTAGGCACGCGGCTCGACTTTAGCACGGCATTTCATCCTCAAAGTGATGGACAATCGGAGAGGACGATCCAAATACTTGAGGATATGCTTCGAGCGTGTGTACTCGATTACAAGGGCAATTGGCATGATCATTTACCGATGGCGGAATTCGCGTACAATAATAGTTATCAAGAGAGTATCGCGATGGCGCCATTCGAGGCCCTTTATGGGAGAAAGTGTCGCTCTCCAATCCATTGGAGCGACGTGGGCGAGAAAACCGTTCTTGGCCCCGATGTAGTGCGGGAGGCGGAGGAGAAAGTTCGCCTTGCCCGCCAACGACTTGCGACGGCGCAATCTCGGCAAAAGAGTTATGCCGACCAACGACGAAAAGATATCGAGTTTGCCGTTGGAGATCATGCATTCTAGAAAATATCGCCGACGCGAGGAGTCAAGCGGTTTGGAATGCGGGAAAGCTAAGTCCCCGATACCTTGGACCGTTTGAGGTCTTGGAGCGAGTTGGAGCGGTGGCCTACCGAGTAGCATTACCACCGAGGCTTGCGGGAGTTCATGATGTGTTCCACGTATCAAATCTCCGCAAGTATGTCCATGATCCGGACCATGTTCTTGCTTTCGAACCGTCGGAGATTCGGGAGGATATGACCTATGAGGAGTTTCGGCGTATATTATTGATCGTGAGGAAAGAAAACTACGAAGCGGAGAATTCCTTATGTCAAGGTCCGTTGGAGCAACCACAACGACCGAGAGGCTACGTGGGAGCTCGAGAGCGTGATGCGGGAGCAATATCCCCACCTATTCAAAAATCTGGATTGAGGTATGGATCTAGATTATAACTAAGATAGTTTCGCGGACGAAACTAATCTTAAGGGGTGGAGAATGTAACGAACCGAACTTTAGCCAAATTGGTTGAAGCACGCGAAAGAAATAATTGGACGAGTTCCAATTACCTTTCCAAGCGTTTTGGAAGGGTTAAGGGAGGGTTTAAAAGAGTTATAAAAGATTCGGCGTTGTTCGGCACGAATTAGAGTCGAAACGACGCGAAAAACTCAAGTCTGGGCAACCTGTACCGGTACAAGCAAAGTTGCTGTACCGGTATAGCAACTCTTACCGAGAGGGTAGCAGCTCTCGGGTTTGAGATTTTTGGTGTCTGTACGGTACAAAGTGGATTTATACGGTATAGCCACCTTTTACCGAGAGGAGAAGAGCTCTCGGGTTTGAAAATTTTATGGCCCATACCGGTACAAGCCCGATCCCATACCGGTACAAGTACCGCGAAAAATCTGAGGCAGCTCTCGGGTTTGCCTCTGGAGTGTCCCATAGTCTGAAGCCCTCCATACCGTCTGATTGGGCCCGAGCTTTGGATCGTTTCGCAAATAAAGTGTTTTGTGGGCCTGAATGTAATTGTTACAACACTATAGGCTCACACACACACCTCTCTTCACAGCCACTTTATCAAACACACTCTCTCACACATTTCCCTCTTTCTCTCTCTAGAAACTCATCTCTAGGGCTTGGAGGAGAAGAAGGAGAAGGTGGGTTTGGAGGTTTGGAGCTTGGAGGAAGACATAGGGCTCTCCTACAAGGTGGACTTTGGAGAGCTTGGGGCTAAGGTGAGGTTTATGGAAAAACCTAAGCTAGGGTTTGAGTTTTATTCCTAGAAAGCTAGGTTTTGGAGCTTCTATTTGACATAGAGACTTGGTAGAGGCTTGAGCTCCATGAAAATCCATGGAAGCTCAAGGTCCTCTAATGGTGAACTTCTAGGGTTTCAAATAGAGGCCTTAGAATGGGTCCAAATGGTTCTAGAAGAGTTCCTAGAAGATCAACAAGCTCTCTTTTGCTTGTTTAGGAGATCAAAACCTAGGGTTTCAAGTGGGGCTTGGTAGAGCACCCAAATTTGGGGCTTTTGACTATAGAGGTTCTAAGGTCAAATTGACCTTGTAGAAACCTAATTGGGAGTGTCCCCGACGCGCGGGGCAACTCCGTTTAATTTAACGAAAAGCCGATATAGGAGCCACTATGTAAAATAACCTGATTAGGCTCATTTTTAACGTAACAGGTTTTCAAATAGGCTGCGGTTGATCGTGAAACTTGTTGGGCGATCCCACAAAAATATTTGGAGGTGGGTGGTGCATTCCAAAGACATCGAACTTCTCTCTATGTCTAAGTGTCACATTTTGAGCATATTTACATATTGAGCATGTTGCATTGTAGGGTTTAATATACATTTCTTATTGCTTTGTGAGTTCAAATGCATGAGGTAGATTTGTATGAGATTGTATGGTAAAAGAACAAGAACCCTAGGTATGCATGTTAAAGAACAAGAACTTAGTGTAATGGACAAGTGAATGTGACATTGGACATGAACTTAGAGATTGTGACAAGTGTGAGTCTAGAATACTTAGACAACTTGTATGGCATCAAGAACAAGAACAAGTAGTGTACATAACACTAGTAGAGTTTTGAGATTAACATTATGACAACAATCTTAGAGTTAAGGGTCATATGAACATAGTCTCCTTGAAGTCAAGGAATGGATTGAATTGGAATCCTTAAAGTTAAGGATTGATCGTACTCACCATATAGTCCTTGCTCGAGGCGCGGTAGCTCCCCTCGGGCGATGTGCTCCGGAGTTGTCATCGTTTGGGTTGTAGTGTTTCCCCAGAGGACGGTCCCGTCGGGTTGTAGTGTTTCCTCGACAATAGGGATTTGGGTTGGTTGAGTCTTGTTGAGGGCAAACCTACGGGTTAGCCAAGAGATTGGGTATTGAACTATGATCCTTAAGTCATCCTGAGTTTTAATTTGAGCATCTTACTGTTTACTTTCAAGCGTATTAGCTGCATTTGATAGTTGGTTAATAACTTACCTTTCTTTCTATTACGCTTGAATTAGACCTAGTGGGAAAGTCGGCGTGGTTGGTTGCCGAACCCACTGGGAACTTTGTTGTAGTTCTCACACCCCTTTTTCCACAGAGCCGGGACCGAGTGAGCCGGCCGATGATCGCGGTAAGGGCATCGCGCCCTAGATAGAGACCGCCCGAGTATTTCTTTTGGGTAGTTGCATTCCCTTTTTATATATATCATCTTTTGTATTTGATGATTATAGTTGTTTAACTTTAATGTAATCAACTTTCATTTTGAGGAAAATGTGATGTAAGAAAGAGATGATGCTTACTATGTAAAGACTTTAAAGAATTCAAAGTTGTAAGAATTATGCATGTATGTGATTGCAATTAATCATGGTACTTGTATGTTTTACTTTAGTAGCTTTCATTTTGGCTATGTTGCTTACCCTCGTGTAAGCCTTTTGTGTGTGCTTCCGCATGTGTAAAAATCTTATACTCTATCTGTACTTGTTGAGCCTTGGGCGGATAGGGGAAGCTCTGTCCGTTCGGCGTCTGTTGGCGCGCTCGAACCGGCCAAATGGATCGGTCTCGGGGCGTGACAATATTAATATAATTGGTTTTGTGAGCCGAACTTAACTCTACCGGTAAACATGAAAAACTTTTAAAAAACTAAGCACTGTATTAGTTTCGTACCTTATATCTCAAAAACTCGAACTTCTTCTTAATATATAACTGAAAGATTAGCTTGTAGAGATCTTCAAAAGAGACATTTATGTATATAGAGAGGGATTAATAACAACATACATGATACCGACCTTCCCTAGAGCATGTGGCAAAGGGTTTGTTGGTTGGTACCCGTGACCCAGGTTCGAATCCTAGTTGATTCACATTTATAGCTAAGTTTATTTCTAAATGAAATAAACGAAGCAGGTAGCGTGCTACCTATATCTCAAAAAAAAAAAAAAATAACAACATACATGATATTATCACTGATATAATAATATTTTTTTCAACATATTTATAATAACACGCATACTCATAAGATGCCTATATGGCAGCATACAATACACACTTTCTAAAAACTTAATCACAACACGCATAATCAAACTACTATGTAGGAAAAACCAACATCAATGCACAAACACCCAAGTGCTACACAGCGATAAAACTAACTACAGAACGAACTTGGAGCTCCCCCTAAATAGTCTGTTTGGGCTCATTTTGCAGCATCTACCACAACAACCTTGCTTGCAATACTTATCATCATTGTACTTTACTCGGGAAACCCCAGTTACCACTGGAGTAACTCCAACGTTTGCTTGAACCATGGCAAAAAAGATAATAAGGATCACAACAAAAACTAACTTTTTTTTTTTTAAGTAATAGATAGCACGCACGCTACCCGCTTCGTTTATTTCATTTAGAAAGAAACTTAGCTGGAAATATGAATCAACTAGGATTCGAACTTGAGACTTTGGGTACCAACCACCAAGCCCTTTGCCACTTGCTCCGAGGACGGTCGGTACAATGAAAACTAACTTGATTGCCATTTTTTTGGCTTTTGACACACTAGAAAGTATTTTTTGGTGACTGTTTTTCTTCTACCGTTGTGTTGCATTTATAGAGTGGGAGATGGAGAAAGTAATTCTTTTTTTTTTTTTAGAGATGATGAAGAAAGTATAATTCAAACGATAAATTTATTAGTGATGTTGCATTTCTGTACATTTAAGTAATAATTCTATATAGATAATATGGGATGTACACCATGTGAATCAAAAAGACTTTTTTAGGAAAAAAAAAAACTACTTGCCTTTTGAGTAGTGAAATCAATTATTGCAGCTCCTGTATGAAGCTTTACTTCATATTATTTTAGTTGTTTCTCGAAATTTAGGACTAATTATTCTATTTTGAAAAATGTCTCTTTCATTAATTATGAATAGATATTTTATTTCTATTTAGCTACCATAGCAATTTTATACTGCATAAAGCTTAATTATCATAATTGTTTACTATTTTAAAGTTTTAATTTTTTTACTTATTTAAGATATTTTCTAATGCAATAAATATTCTCAGGAGCTAACTCGATCCTTTCAAAATATATCTCTTACATTTTTATTTACTTCTAATATTTTAATTAGTTCAATTATTATTCAAACTTACAATTTTACTAAATTTAATAATTTTCACTAACCATTGTTAAAAGGTTTGATCTCTATAATTAAAACAAAATTAATGTATACGTGTTATTGCAAACATATATAGCACTAATTAAGTATAGTTATACGACAAAAAAAAAATGGTGACTAATAAAAAATTCTCAGAGTTAACAAAAGAGCCACTTTGTAAAACCAAAAAAATAAAAAACAACTAAAAACAACAAAACATATATAAAGTGAACATTAACTCGAAAGCTACTATTACTTATTTCGGTATTCAAAATAAAAGACTAACTTTAAAGTTTTCTCAACAAAAATGGATGTGGCTCCCTCGTCTCCGTACACCATATTCACGTGAACCAGTTAATTTTTTTTTTTTTGAATTGACTTTTTCTTTACTTTTTAAGAGTAAACTTGGAATTACTCTTTTGTAGTTAAACTTTTTTTTAACTTTAATAATAATTTTTGAGTTGATGTTTATTTTTGCTAAATAAATTTTGAAGGTAATCATTTAATTTTAATGCCGAAACGACTCCGTTAGAGGGAGGCGCCGAGGAGGCGACACGTAGGCCATAGGAGAATTGACAAATTAATATATCTATTGATTCAAAACAAAAGGCAAGCTTTAAAGTTTTCTCAACAAAAATGGATGGGACTCCCTCGTCTCCACACCACATTCACGTGAACCAGTTAAATTTTTTTTTTTTGAATTGACTTTTTCTTTACTTTTTAAGAGTAAACTTGGAATTACTCTTTTGTAGTTAAACTTTTTTTTAACTTTAATAATAATTTTTGAGTTGATATTTATTTTTGCTGAATAAATTTTGAAGGTAATCATTTATTTTTAATACCGAAACGATTACGTTAGAGGGGGGCGCCGAGTGAGCGACACGTAGGCCATAGGAGAACTAACAAATTAATATATCTATTGATTGATGATGATTGATGATGATATTGATTTTTCTACTGATCATTGGTATGGTTTTTACCTGATCAACCAACAATCTCAACCCACGGGAGGTCGCCGAAAAAGTGAAAAGATCGAGATTTATGAAGATAATAGGTATAAGGAGAAACGAGTTTATACGTGAAAATTAAATCTTAAATTTCAAAATAAAAATTCTTATATAATATTTTTGACTTTACTCCACTATATAGTATGAATATATTAATATAATTGGTTTTGTGAGCTGAACTTAACTCCACCGGTAAACATGAAAAACTTTTAAAAACTAAGCACTGTATTAGTTTCGTACCTTATATCTCAAAAACTCGAACTTTTTTCTTAATATATAACTGAAAGATTAGCTTGTAGAGATCTTCAAAAGAGACATTTATGTATCTAAAGAGGGATTAATAACAACATACATGATATTATCACTGATACAATAATATTTTTTTCAATATATTTATAACAGCACGCATACTCATAAGCTACTTATATGGCAGCATATAATACACACTTTCTAAAAACTTAATCACAACACGCATAATCAAACTACTATGCAGAAAAAACCAACGTCAATGCACAAACACCCAAGTGCTACACAACGATAAAACTAACTATAGAACGGACTTGGAGCTCCCCCTAGATAGTCTGTTTGGGCTCATTTTGCAGCATTTACCACAACAACCTTGCTTGCAGTACTTATCATCATTGTACTTTACTCGAAAAATTCCAGTTACTACTGGAGTAACTCCGACGTTTGTTTGAACCATGGCAGAAAAGATAATAAGGATCACAACAAAAACTAACTTTTTTTTTTTAAGAAATAGATAGCACGCACGCTATCCGCTTTATTTATTTCATTTAGAAAGAAACTTAGCTGGAAATATGAATCAACTAGGATTCGAACTTGAGACTTTGGGTACCAACCACCAAGCCCTTTGCCACTTGCTCTGAGTACGGTCGGTACAACGAAAACTAATTTAATTGTTATTTTTTTTGGCTTTTGAGACACTAGAAAGTATTTTTTGGTGACTGTTTTTCTTCCACCATTGTGTTACATTTATAGAGTGGGAGATAGAGAAAGTAATTCTTTTTTTTTTAAGAGATGATGGAGAAAGTATAATTCAAACGATAAATTTATTAGTGATGTTGCATTTCTGTACATTTAAGTAATAATTCTATATAGATAACATGGGATGTACACCATGTGAATCAAAAAGACTTTTTTAGAAAAAAAAAAAAACTACTTGCCTTTTGAGTAGTGAAATCAATTATTGCAGCTCCTGTATGAAGCTTTACTTCATATTATTTTAGTTGTTTCTTGGAATTTAGGACTAATTATTCTATTTTGAAAAATGTCTCTTTCATTAATTATGAATAGATATTTTATTTCTATTTAGCTACCATAGCAATTTTATACTGCATAAAGCTTAATTATCATAATTGTTTACTATTTTAAAGTTTTAATTTTTTTACTTATTTAAGATATTTTCTAATGCAATAAATATTCTCAGGAGCTAACTCGATCCTTTCAAAATATATCTCTTACATTTTTATTTACTTCTAATATTTTAATTAGTTCAATTATTATTCAAACTTACAATTTTACTAAATTTAATAATTTTCACTAACCATTGTTAAAAGGTTTGATCCCTATAATTAAAACAAAATTAATGTATACGTGTTATTGCAAACATATATAGCACTAATTAAGTATCGTTATACGACAAAAAAAAAAAAGTATGGTAACTAATAAGAAATTCTCAGAGTTAACAAAAGAGCCACTTTGCAAAACCAAAAAAATAAAAAACAACTAAAAACAACAAAACATATATAAATTAAGTGAACTTTAACTCGGAAGCTACTATTACTTGTTTCGGTATTCAAAACAAAAGACTAACTTTAAAGTTTTCTCAACAAAAATGGATGTAGCTCCCTCGTCTCCACACCATATTCACGTGAACCAGTTAAATTTTTCTTTTTAAATTGCACTTTTGTGGTTTGTCACGCCCCGGGTGTGACACCCCAATAGTCCCACATCGGATGGGAATGGGGTTGTCATTGGGTTTATATGAGACTTAGACACTAGTAATAATAACTGGGCTTAAGCATTTTGGGCCGGTGGTTGGGCCCAACGAGTTATTGTTGCTAGTGGGCTGGGTCGTTACATTTGGTATCAGAGCCGGTTCACCAGCTGGACATGTGTGGCGAGTCTCGGCTGAGCCAGGGTCTAGATGACGGGCTAGCGAGACGAGTCTCACATAGCCTGGTGATCTTGGGCTGTGTGTGTGTGATTGGACTGACGAGGACGTCAGGGCCTTAACGGGGGAGTCTGTGACACCCCAATAGTCCCACATCGGATGGGAATGGGGTTGTCATTGGGTTTATATGAGACTTAGACACTAGTAATAATAACTGGGCTTAAGCATTTTGGGCCGGTGGTTGGGCCCAACGAGTTATTGTTGCTAGTGGGCTGGGTCGTTACACCGGGGTTATTAAGTAAGTGAAAAAAATACAGCGGAATTTTTTTTTTTTTAAAACCTGACCCCAAGGTATGCCAGATCCGCCACAAATATAGGGAGTCCAATGTACAAACGGACAGAGTCTCCCCTGTATTTGTACGGCGTCGCACATGTACAGAGTGTAAATAAATACCAGGAAACAACCACAAACAAATAAACATAACACTGATGATAACATTCATTCCACCATTCACACAGGTACACAACGAAGAGATGTATAAGCTTATATGAAATGTAAGAAAACCCTTGAAATATGTTCCCACAAGGAAACCTATTCTTTTAAAAACCACGCTACCACGAGGGGTAGAAAACCATTTTGATCACATAAAAACCATATTCTTTTATTACAACATAAAGCAACTAAACATCTCAAATCCAAAAGAAGGTACTGAACTGAACCATAATAAAAGTCTAAGTCATGCAAAGGATAAGGTAAGAAATAACCAACGAAGGGACAGAGCTAAATCGCGAACTAGACCCGCTCCTCACCAGCTGTCCCACTAACTCCTGCAACGTCACCTGAAAAAAAGGCGAGGGGTGAGAACATGTAAACATGTTTCCCCCTCCCAGTGGATACCTCGCGGAGATAGACACAAGAGGAGATAATAGTAGTACAGTAGCTATGATAAACAAATAAAAATTGAGAGATATACATATATGAAACAACAGCTACTATAAGTATGCGTCAACGGTACGAAAGTATAAAAATACCCAATCTGTAAACTGCCCTATTGGTCCGCAGACCTCAGGCCTATGCCCACTGTCACTCTGCCTGTGTACAACCGAGTACTAACTGCTGGGCCATAGGGTGCATATAACCCGATACTGACCGCCGGGCTCACGGGTTGGTATGTCCAACCACTTTTCCGAAAAAGAACACCCTCTTGCAGTGGATCAGACCGCTGGTATTCGTGAAATGCGTGTGTGTCTCGGGCGATCGATGCTGATATGCTCAATAGCCAAACGTCGGCAACCAGCCGACAATCTTGCCTCTCAGGGCGCACTGACCGTATAGGTCGTCAAACTGTAAGGAAGTATCAGAACCGACCACTCAGGTCAACTAGGATGGAACAACTCAACATCCTCTCAACTGTATGCAAGTACTACTGAAGGAAACACGAGAACTGACCAACTGAACAACAAGGTCACTGAGTATACTGAAGTAGACTGACCGAACAGGTCACTGATGTCATAGGCTGACAAGAAGCAAACTACTCTACTCCTACACATGGTACTAAGCATGGAAACACTGAGTAGAGTAAAACTGTAACACAAAGGTGCAAGATATATCTACGATAAAAGATATGAACAGTAAGGTGGAAGGAACGTCACCAGCGTGCACCACTGAACGAACGTCGAGTCGAAGTACCCACCTGTATAACCGTAGATCTGATCTGTCAACTGTGGAAGCGAAGCAACTGGACCTACGATAGGGTCCACCGGGTTAGCATCTAACCCACCAACACAAGTACTACTACTTATGAAGCTCCAATAATGAACCCACGGGAATCGATTTCCCAAAACCGATTGCCGAAGTACCCGGAAGTCCCGAAAACTATACCGGAACTCCACTGTCGCTCTCGAACCTTCGAAACGACGCGGGTGACCAGCCAACAAGGCTCAGCGACACCGTAAATATCTACTAAGAGTTGTCGGAAGAAATCCGAACCGTAAACACGTTCCTGTCGGCGAACTTTTGCCGAAAAACGTTCCGAAAATCGCTTTTCGATTTCCGTAAAGGCTTGGGACCTTGGACGATCAGTCCAGGGGGTACCCATAGCACGAACATACTGCCAACAGGGTTACATAAATTTACAACTGCATAATAACCCCTGAACAATCATGAAATCACATTATTTCATGTAAAAATAGGGTTATTATGGGCCGTGCACGCAAACCGATGCTCGATAAATCGAGCCATTGCAGTCGCTGGAAGATTTCAGCGTGCCGGAGACCATGCTCACCTTTCGGAGCACTGTCGGGCTTCGTAGAACGCGCACGAGCGACACGAAGTTCTATAAATACTGCGCACAGCGCGTAAAGTACAAATTTCCCGCTAAACGAGGCATCGAAACTCTAAACGGAGGTGAGCATCGCGTTCAGCACGAAAAGGCGATGACCGTGCTCACCTCACTTGGTCAAAAAGACCCACTGTAGCCTCGGGAATCGTGCCTACAACCCTAGACTAGGTGCTGTTAATTAAAACACTGCTCACCTGACCCGAGGGAGCTAGGGTTGGCCGCCGGCGACTTAGCGCGGCGCCGGTCCCGGCCGGTGGGAGCGCCGTGCCTCGAGAGGTCTCGGAAGGTCCCGCCCGGCGGCGGGAGGCGGCCGCGGCGCGGCGGAGGTGATCCGCCCTTCCCACTCGCTTCCTGTTAGGTGGCGCCGACGGCGAGGCGGTGGTCGGTGATGCCGGACGGCGATGGTTCGAAGACCGAGGCCGAGGGAAGCCGATGCTCCCCGGGAAGGCCGCACCCCCTGGCCTCCGCTCCGTCGGCCGGTTCCAGGCGGCACAGCAGTGCGAGCGGCGGGCGGCGCATGGCGGCGGGCGGAGGTGAGCTCGGTTGCGGGAGGTCACTCGGGGCTAACGAGTGGAGGCGGCGGGCCGAAGCGTGCTGGCGCTGCAACCCGAAACCCGAGCTCGGTCCGCTCGCCTCGCGGCCGCAGGGAGCAACGGTGGCGGCGGCGGCGCCGGACGCCGGGCGGCCGGGAGCTCTCCGGCGATGGATCTCAGCCGCTGGACGTTAGATCCAAGGGTTGGAGGGTTTCCCCTTGCCCGATCTGAGATCCTCGGCCAAGAAGTGGATATTGCAGCCGAAGGGGAGGAGGAAGAAGGTGTTGTGGCGGTTTTCCGGCGACCGAGGCTGCTTGCCGGCGGCCGGGGGTGCGCGCACAGGGAGGCAGGAGGTGGGCAGAGGGCGGCTAGGGCTGCTGTGAGCAGATGAGGGGCTAGGGTTAGGGTTTCATGAAGGGAACCCTAAAACATCCACTTATACACAAAATGCAATTTTGCATTTTAGCTCCCCACTTAGCTCTATTTCATCTCTAGTCCCTGCCAGGAGGTGAAATACGCGCATAAGCCCCTCGACAATCGAATTCGCGCGTTTTGGAGCATAAAATATAGGGCCTTTCGCATTCTTTTCGAATTGCCGTTTTTACCCCTCTGCGATCATCTTGCGATTCCCGAAGATCCGTCCGTCGGATTTTCGATCGGATCGCGCCAGCGCGTTCAGCACGTCGCGAACATTGAATCTAGCACTTTACCTTGATCGATTTGGTCTCGGATTCACAAAGTACCAATCCCTCTATCTTTCTCCAATATTTCCAATTATATAATTATATATGTAAAACCGTTCAAAACCCTTTTTCTCGACAACCGTGCATCAGAATCCAATTCCGTCAGTGGCATTGGTTCCAAAATAGTCGAGCCGTTCGAAACGAGCTATTGAAGTCCTATATTCGGAGTTCTGTACGCTTCTGAACCCTTCTCTACTCCGCGATTCGCCGGAAATCGGGAGTTACTATTCACTTAAGTCGTTTCTTCCGGGTCGCGTAACTTTTCCGTTTTAGCTCATTTCGACCTGAAATTTGACGAGTGCATTTGTAATTTAATTACACACAATAACATCATCAACAACAGGGTTTCTTTATTAAGATAAAAAATGTCGGTTATTACATAGTTGAACTTTTTTTAACTGTAATAATAATTTTTGAGTTGATATTTATTTTTGATGAATAAATTTTGATGGTAACTATTTATTTTTAATACTGAAACGACTACGGTAGAGGGGGGCGCCGAGGATGCAAAAGCTACTATTACTTGTTTCGTTATTCAAAACAAAATGCTAACTTTATAGTTTTCTCAACAAAAATGAATCGGGCTCCCTCGTATCCACACTATATTCACGTGAACCAATTAAACTTCTTTTTTTGAATTGCTATTGTGTGGTTAAACTTTTTTTTAACTGTAATAATAATTTTTCAGTTGATGTTCATTTTTGATGAATAAATTTTGAAGGTAATCATTTATTTTTAATACTGAAACGACTATGGTAGAGGAGGGCGCCGAGAAGGCGACACGTAGGCCTAAGGAGAACTGACCACATATTATTAAAAAAAAATTCACATATTATCAAAAAATACACAGACATATAAAATAGACATTTTACATCTAGTTTATACATATATAAAAATAGACATTTTACATCTTGTTTATAAATATATAAAAATAGACATTTTACATCTAGTTTAGACATATATTTAGATACATTTGTTTTAGACATATCTATACATTCATGTTAAATTCACATACAAAGGAGGTTTCGCCGATTGAAAATAGTTTAAATTCACATACAAGTGAGGCTTCGCCGATTGAGAACAGTCAGGTGAGGGAGACCGATGAGTCCCCTACCGGGGTAGGCTTCGCGAATTGAGAATATTTAGGTTTCGCTGATTGAGAATAAATAGGTTTCGCCGATTGAGAATATCTAGGCTTCGCTGCTTGAGAATAGTCTGTCCCGTCAGAGTATGGGATTGCACGAGTTATGGATTTGAGAATGACTTTAAAGTTTTCTCAACAAAAATGAATGGGACTCCCTCATCTCCACACTATATTCACGTGAACCAGTTAAATTTTTTTTTTTGATTTGCACTTTTGTGGTTAAACTTTTTTTTTAACTGTAATAATAATTTATGAGTTGATGCTCATTTTTGATGAATAAATTTTGAGGATAATCATTTATTTTTAATATTGAAACGACTATGGTAGAGGAGAACGTCAAGGAAGCGAGATGTAAGCCTAAGGAGAGCTATGGTAGGTCACCACACCATATTCACGTGAACCAGTTAAATTTTTTTTTTTTTTTTGAATTTCTCTTTTGTTGTTAAACTTTTTTTTAACTGTAATAATAATTTTTTAGTTGATATTAATTTTTGATTAATAAATTTTGAAGGTAATAATTTATTTTTAATACTGAAACGACTATGGTAGAGGAGGGCGTCGAGGAGGCGACACGTAGGGCTAAGGAGAACTGACAAATTAATATATCTATATTGAAGTCTGTCCCGTCAGGGTATGGGATTGCACGAGTTATGGATGTGAGGTTTCGCCGATTGAGAATGACTTTAAAGTTTTCTCAACAAAAATGGATGGGACTCCCTCGTCTCCACACTATATTCACGTGAACTAGTTAATTTTTTTTTTTTTTGAATTGCTCTTTTGTGGCTAAACTTTTTTTTTTTACTATAATAATAATTTTTGAGTTGAAGTTTATTTTTAATGAATAAATTTTGAAGGTAATCATTTATTTTTAATATTGAAACGATTATGGTAGAGGAGGACGTCGTGGAGGCGACACGTAGGCTTAATTTTTTTTTTGAATTGCTTTTTTGTGGTTAAATTTTTTTTTAACTGTAATAATAATTTTTGAGTTGATATTCATTTTTAATGAAAAAATTTTAAAGGTAATCATTTATTTTAAATATTGAAACCATTATGGTAGAGGAGGGCGTCGAGGAGGCGACACGTAGGCCTAAGGAGAGGTATGGTAGGTCTCCACACCATATTCACGTGAACCAGTTTTTTTTTTTTTTTTTGAATTACTTTTTTGTGGTTAAATTTTTTTTTAACTGTAATAATAATTTTTGACTTGATATTAATTTTTGATGAATAAATTTTGAAGGTAATAATTTATTTTTAATACTGAACCGACTATGGTAGAGGAGGGCGTTGAGGAGGCGACACGAAGGGCTAAGGAGAACTGACAAATTAATATATCTATATTGAAGTCTGTCCCGTCAGGGTATGTGGGATTGCACGAGTTATGGATGTGAGGTTTCGCCGATTGAGAATGACTTTAAGCCTCCGTTTGGTTGGGGGTTAAGGGGTGGAATAACCTCTTAACCCCCATTTTATCCCCAAACACTACCAAAAAGAGGTGGGGTTAGCAAACCCCACCTCAAAAAGTTATCCCGGCTTAGCTAATCCCACTTAACCCCACCAAACCCCAACCAAACACTATTTTTTTTATTCATAATAACCCATTATCCTTCTTATCTCACCTACTTCAACCAAACACTATTTTTCACTATTCTCGACTAACTCCAACTCCCAACCAAACACAAAAATATTTTAATCCGACCTTAACCCCAAACTTAACACTATTTCTGGAATAACTAGTTTTTTCTTAACCCCGAACCAAACGGGAAAAGGCTATTTTTGAAAGTTTTTCATACATAGAGGGGTATTTATGATCTTTCAATTTTTAGAGGGGCATTGGTGTAAATATCAGCTTTTGAAAGGGTACTGATGAAATTAACCCAAGAAAAAAATAATATTAGCCCGTTCCACACCGTGACACCCTTTTATTCGTGCAACAGTAGCATTTTCCATTTCAAAATCTCCCTAACTCGCGTTATAGCCTTTTATTATAGTTATAGGAGGCTTTTACGCCCCGAGTCGCGACGCTCTTCTCCTCCCACGGTCCCACCCAAATCTCCTTCGCCATTTCCCCTCGCTCTCTCCCGATCTCGATCTCGTTCTTGATCTTGTCGTTTGAAGCCATATTAGCGTTTGGAGGAGGAGGAGGAGGAGGAGGAGTTGGGTACGATGGATAATTTGATCTCCCTGGTGAACAAGATCCAGAGGGCGTGCACCGCCCTCGGGGATCAGGGCGAGGATAGCGCGCTCCCTTCGTTGTGGGATTCGCTCCCCGCGATCGCCGTCGTCGGAGGGCAGGTACGGATCCGCCGTTTTCCGATCCGTTTTAAAGTTTTTTATCTTGAGATTCCGTTAATTTCATATCAATTTGTGGGATTTGGGCGTTGATCTTGATGGATCTTAGATATAAATGAGAAATCTTTGTGAATTTTGTAGAATTGAGAAGAGAGCATGGGAAAGTCGGCAACTTTGTTCTTAATTTGGCCATTTAACTAGGGTTTTTTGTATTATGGCAATGCTTTTAGTATTTTAATTCGAGAGATCTTTCAGATCTACTTGAGATTTAAGGTCTTACAATTTTGCTCTTATTCACCCAAATTATCTTCCTAGCACCTGATGACATTGGAAAATTGAGTCCTATTGCAAAAAGTTTTAAATTTGGGTAGCAAAAAGTTTTAAATTTGTGTAAAAAAAAATGTAATGCAATGTTTGGTTTTGGTATGTTGTTTGATCACAGAGCTCGGGAAAATCTTCGGTGCTCGAAAGCGTAGTTGGGAAGGATTTCCTACCCAGAGGTTCAGGTAATCTTGAAGGATCAAAATAAATCTGAAACATCTCATTAAAACCTTTATTATTCAGCTTCTTTGTTTTTTGTTTTTGTTTTTTGTTTTTTAGAGAATCAATTATGATAGTTGATGAGCTTTCACAGGAATTGTCACTCGACGACCCCTTGTCTTGCAACTTCATAAGATTGATGAGGGGAGAGAATATGCAGAGTTTATGCATCTTCCAAGGAAGAGATTTACAGATTTTGGTAATTTTATCTGCATAGAAATTACAGTTGAACGATTTTTTTTTTTAGTGTTAGATCTAAACAATATGGATGCTGTTGGGTATGAATAGATAAGAGAAGAGGAAATGCATTATGATATGAATTTTGATTAGTATTGCTAATACAGCAGTATATAAAAAGAAAAAGAAAACTATGCTCTGCTCAGTTTTTAACGTCATTATCATATGTTTAAGAACTAATTTATGTGTTTATTATTGTTGAGAATGGCTGATTCACTTTCAGTAGGAGTAATATTTATGGAACTAAAATACGTTTGTTTTGGATTCTAGATTTTCCTAAATTTCACACTATTATTTTTTTTACAATGCTTGTTTCTTTTTCAGTTGGCAGAATGCAAAGATGTCATACCGTTACAAATAAGAAATCAGAATAACTTTCTGTATGGACTTTACCAATTCCTCTTTGGTATTTTGTATTCCTCTCAAATGCAATACTATTTCTCTCAAAAAGTTAAAACGGTTTCTGGTTTCAAAAATGACTGGTGACTACCATTTGCCATAGGGTTACAACTACAAGAGATAGTTATTCCACTGACTAGGTGCTAAATTTTAGGAGGTGATGGAAGTGATATAGTTTCGTTCTTCTTAAGGTGAAAGGAAAAAAGAAAAAACACATAAAGATATAATGTGATATCAGAAATATAGTACGAAAGTATGATTTTAGAGAAATCTCCTTATTTATATCCCATGGTTTTTCTAAAACTTTATAATAGCACCTACAAGTTTTGAAGTTTCTTTCTGATTTTCTTGTATAAAGGAAAATTTTACTGGGTGATTAGATACAGATTAAGAGCTGTATGTGGGGATCACACCTAGGAAATGACCTTCGGCCTTCCGTGCTATCTCTTTTTGTCTCCCTTTCAACATTGCTCTTGTGAATTGTTTGCAAAAGCTGAAAAATCATATAAAGGAGAAAGAATTTTTGTAATGCTGATATGCGTGATGTTTAAAAACTTCAACATTCATGCATTTTGCATTTGCCAATTACCACTAGTGTGAGATGTCATATATGTCAGCTTGCTTTTTCACGAATGAATTAGAAATTTAGAACATTTAACTGTGATGATATTTTTCTTTTTCTTTTTTTTTTTGGGGGGGGGGGTCTGCTGAAGTAGAGATTCTCTGCTTTCTGCTCTTTTGATATCTGCAATTCTTGATCATTCTGTGAAAGTCTCTTTTTCTGGCATCTATCTGGCATTTGTTGGCTAATATCTTCTCCTATTTTGTTTGAAAATTTGGTCTTATTTGTGCAGCCCTTGTGCGAAAGGAAATTCAGGATGAAACTGATCGAGAGACTGGTCGCTCCAAGGCGATCTCTACTGTTCCTATTCATTTAAGCATATATTCTCCGAATGGTGAGATAATGATATTGATGCCTTAGCTACCATCTTTTTTGTTTTATCTAGTTTAGGTTTTTTAAGATTTATTTGAGGATCTTCAAATTCTGCTTTGAGGAGGATTTTGATTTAGCGTCATCTGAATTGCATGTTACTATGTTAGTATATTGGTGTAGGATGAAATGACTAGGGTGAGAAAGGAATGGTATGGATGTGATAATGACATTCACATTCTTTCCTTAATTCTTAGCTTAAATAAGTTTGTAAATAATACTAGACTTCTAAATCATATTTGTTTAACTTGATTTTGGATGCTGATCAATTATTAGTATTATGTACTTTTATTTTGAATGAATACCAATGTGTAGAGTGCATCGTCCTGTTGGCGAAAACAAATGTATAATTTATGAATTAATGTAAATACTGTTACCCAATAGGTTACTAGCTTACAAGGAAACATGCATAAATATCTAATTTTGACAGTACCCTTTTAAATATAGATGAAGATAGTGGTGTCAATGTGGTACACAATTCTGAACCCCTACTTGACAGAACAGGTATATGAGCTGGATTGAACAAAAGAAACTTAACACATTAAGCCCTAGTTAGGACCATTGCTAATCAAATCCAAAAGAGGGAGGCGGGCGTTTTTGGGAGGGTTCATCACGTCTCTCTATCTCTCTAATTATTTTCTTAAATTTGTACTTAAAATTTTAAAATTTAAAATTTTTAATTTTTAAAATTTGTAATTTGAAAATTGTAACCTATAATTTAAAATTTTAAATTCTAAAATTTAAAAATTTAAATTTTATCTTAAATTTTAAAATTGAAATTTAAAATTTAAAAATTTGAAATTTAAATTTTGAGATTTAAAATTTAAATTTTAAATATTAATTTTCAAATTTAAAATTTAAAAGTTAAAATTTAAAATTTAAAAATTCAAATATATAATTTAAAATTTAAAATTAAAATTTGAATTTAAATTTGAAAATTGAATCTGAAATTAAAATAAAATTTTAAAATTTGAGTCCAAAATCATAATAAGATTTCAAAATGCAAGTTGTAGTTGCTTCTGATTTTGGGTCTCGAAAACCAGAAAACTGATTTTAAAAATCGGAATAAGATTTAGAAATGAGGATACCAAACGCTCTATTGAACCGAAAATCATATTCGCGCCCAAAATCACTTTTCATAAGCTTAACACAAGAATAATCAAAATTATCCTTCCAGCAAGAAGAAACATTTACAATTTTAAAAACCAAAGAAGTAAAACTGACAGCTTTAAACTCAAAGAAATGATCAAAATGTAGCATCTAGCATTTGCTTTTCCGAAAAGAAGCAACATTTACAGCTTAAGAAACTAAGAAAATGACTGAAACCATAGTATCTATCATTTACAAGAAACTAAAGAAATAGCCAAAATAGACGTAAATATATGACAAGTCCCGAAGTATACTGTGTAGCAACATTGACTGCTCAACAAAATGTAGCAGCATTACAAGTTTTTAAATAGACAATAAAGTATGATAAAATAGTAGTGGTGCTAGCTTTAGAAGGCCTTATCCTCCAACAGCTTTAGGAAGTCATCAGCTAGCATTTATGGAATGTTGTAGCTTTAGAAGGCCCTTCATTTGCTTTTTTGGCTGCAGCATTAGCAGCGGCACCCTGTCCACCTCTTGCTCTTGCTCTTGCTATTGCAGTCTTGCTCTTCCTCTTCCTCTGACTGGTGCAAAACCCTTTGCAGTTGCATTAGCTACTCTCTCAGTAGGGAACACAGGCTGTCAAGGACGATAACTTGAATTAAATAAGTTAAATATGTGAAATACATGCAACTGTATAAATTTTTTTGCATTAAAATGATTATACCTGTGAGGCACCGATTGAATGAGTTTCTACGTCAAAATTATCACGATTTGTCGTGATAGGCTGTGAGACACTAAATTGTTCACCAATCTGAGAGAATTTGTTTGTTGCTCTCTATGAATTATAAAGAATAGGTTTGTTAGAATTTATTATTACAAATACATTAGTTCCAAAATAAAATTCTACCTGTTTTTCCTTTTGGGTTCTCACCCTCCTCTGCCATGATGTCTCCCCTGTGACTGATGCTGTACATGTCCTCAAATTGTGGCCTTCTTTGCCGCAGTTTCCACACTTTATTGGTTTGTCCATTCTTGATACTATGTAAATGTTTAAAGGTTCATCTGCAGCTCTTCTCCAAAGCTTCTTAGGTCTCCCTGGTGGCCTTCTTATACGCCAAGGCACTGGAGCTGGCATTGAAGTCTCTATCCATTCATTTTGTCCAGGAATTGGATTGATAATCTCTTCATACGCCTTAAGATAGACTGCCTTGGTATAACACTGATGTAAATAGTCCTCAGGCTTTTCTTTGTTGGTGAAAATTGCTGCAATGGCATGTTTGCACGTGATAGATCCCACAACCTACAACTACATTGCCTCTCTACCAAATCCACTGCATGCTTACCATCCAAGCAATCAACCTCATACTTTAGTCTTCCACGTGGAATTGGGAAGCAATGTTGTGCATCTACTTTTAATTTCTCCAACTTCTTTTGAATGTTTGGGCATATCGGCCCTCTATATTTCTCCATTCCCTCCCTTTTTATATAGAACTTTTTCATCAATCTCACCCGAATCCATTCTAGCATTGATACGATAGGTTTATCTCTTGCTTCCAAAATACAACTATTATAGGACTCTGAGAGGTTATTCACAAGAATGTCTTATTTTGCCCTACTAGAAAAATATGCCTTGGACCATTGATTTGGTGTGATTTTACTTAACCAGTCGTATGCATCCTTATCTATCTTCTTTAATTCTTCTATTTTTCTTTCAAACTCTCTTGTTGTTGTGTCATTTGCACACTGCCACATTGCATCTTTTAATTCTTTACCTTTATGCAACTCTTTGAAGTTGTTATATAAATGCCTCATGCAATATCTATGCTCCACATTAGGCAATTTTTCTTCAAACACTGGAACTAAGCGCTGAAATCCACCACATGAATATAGTAAATATACTATAACTAAAATCATAAAAAATGATTAAAGAAATCTAAAGGACTATACCTTTTGCCTATCAGAGATAAACACTAGTCCTAGATCCTCTGGACTACCAAAATCATCAATAAAGCACTCAAGAAACCATTGCCAAGAATCCTTATTTTCCACCTGCACTATTGCAATAGCAATTGGAAACATATTGTTATTGCCATCACTCGCAACTGCCGACAGAATTTGGCCGCCATATGTTCCTTTCAAATGGCATCCATCTAAACCAACTATAGGTCTACAACCATTTTAAAACCCCATTTTTGAGCATGAAATCTTATGTACATCTTTTGAAATACTGGTTCTGACCTCTCATCAGAAGAGTCACATTGAATCTTGACAATACTACCAGGATTTGTGCTCTTGATCATCTCTGCATAGTCCCATAATAGTCCATATTGCAGCCTATCATTACCTTCAATCATCTCTTTAGCCTTTTTTCTTGTCCTATATATTTTTTGTCTACTTGTTTCTACAGCAGTTTTTCTTCGAATTGTATTTTGACAATACTCCACTTTCCACTTGTTCCTATTATCTCTAAACTCGTCAATGAACTTATTTGCTATCCATTTAGAGGTGACACTATTATTTTCAAATGTTCTTGCACATGTGCATTCACCATTAATTGACTTGATTTGAAAAGTTTTTTCATTCCTATATTGCGAGGCATATATTCTCCATCCACACTTCTCCTTACAATGAACAGATATTTTCTTCCCCTCGTTTCTCTTAAAGTGAAGTCGTATAGAATTACTTATTGCATATTCCCTTAAAGTCTCTTTAAAAATATGAACACTAGCAAACTTCATTCCAACTTCTAAGTTAGGGTGATCCATGTGAATATTTTCATTAAATTCTGGATACACAATTCTCTTCACACCACTTTCATCATCAGAACCACTTAGACTCCTCAACTCGTCCCATTCTAATGGGGCTTCATGCAAATCTTCTTCCATGGTTTCAGAATTTGGAATTTCAATTGTAGTTTCTGGAGAATTCCCACCTTTATATGTCAAAACACTTTTAGAGGACCTTGTAGGTCCTCTTTGATGCAAATCAAATTTAAATATGTTATCATCATCCGAGCCTTCAATACCATAGTTGAACCAACTGGGATCACTGTCTTCTTCATCATCTTTTATGTTATCATCATCATCACTCTTACTCTCCCTTCCCTCAACATCATTGCCTTTATCTACTTCAGTATCTATACCATGGACATCTCCCCGATCAAGCCTCACCTCACATATTTCTTCATTTACATCTCCTTTATTAGCCACCTCTTTGCAAGATACATTCCATATATCTGTTTGAGTTGACTGCACCTCATTGCTTTTAGACTTGCCATTCACTATCATCGGCTCATAATAGCTATCAACATGTAAGACAATAGTTCTTAATTGCCCATGTTCTTGTAGCATTTGAGCTACATCCTGATCATTGCTAATCTTCTTTAGAATATGATTTGAGTTCGGCTGTAAGTAATAAATGTCGCGCCTTGTAGCCTGATCAAGATCACTAGCTAAACCATTCAATTCAAAAAAACTGATAAAATCACCATCATATTCCCTATATTCCTTAATTAAACCACCCATATACTTTATGTTGTGTGTAATTTGAAGCACACCACCATAAATAATTTTTAAGTTGTACCGCACTTCTCCCATCTGTAAAAAGATGGAAATAGACAACATAAAGATATGGAATTAGATTAATACATAATGTGAAAAGCGATCTAAATAGAATAATACTTAGGACTACATATAGCTATAAAAAATTAAGGCCTTAATAAAGAAATATAAAGATGATCCAAAAATCGAGATAAATAATAAGAAATTCTTAGCATAAATAAGGGCAAAGTTGCTTACCCATCTAAACATAAAGAAAAAATTGAAGAAAACCCTAGATAATCACAATGCGGGTAAAAAAAAAGGCCAAAATTTTCTTGACATAACATGAGGAGGGTGAGTTATGGACTTACTTAGGCCAGAAGGATGACCACCACTAGTGCTCCTTCACCGGCCGGAAGGTTGATCGAAGCTACTGCTCCTTCGCCGGCCGGAAGGATGATCGCCGGTGATTCGCCGCTACCACTCCTTCACCGGCCGGAAAGACGACATGATGAAACCCTTCAAAAGGTGTCTCGCCTTCCCTCCTTTTGATCAATTTGTGTCTCTTTTTGTCTCACGTGCACTACACATGGCCGACGTAACGGGAAAACTAACGGGTCCGACGGAAAAGTGAAAACAATAACCACAGGGGGGTTAAATGATACGTTTCAAACCACATGGTAGTAAAATGACAAAGTGATAAACCACAGGGGGTGTTTCTGAAGTTTTCCCTAATAGTAAATGTTACTCATATGTTATCGTTTAATTTGTCATTAGCTTGTTAATTGTACTTTAATTTTATCTGCAATTTCTATGTATTCATTAGATTTTTTCTTTCTTTTTTTTGTTTTGTACACTTATCTACATGTTATTGATTTCAAATGCAACAGTTGTGAACCTGACCCTTATTGACCTTCCTGGGCTTACTAAGGTGGCTGTTGGTAAGTGACTGGCCAAATGAGTTCTTTTTCCTTTTCATTTAATGGGTGATGATTTCATTGAGTGGTAAATATTTCGTAATACTTTTATAGAGGGCCAACCTGAAAGCATTGTGGCTGATATTGAGAACATGGTTCGTTCATATATTGAAAAGGTAATATTTGTTGCGACTTCATCACCGTTAACGTATTGGATATTAATTGATTGAATGATAGTTGCTGAATTGTAGTTTTAGTCTTATTGTCCTTTTGGTTTAATCATTTCCACATTGATTTACCTTTGTCTGTCCTCTATGATACTCCTGTTGAGCTTGGAGCATGCATATCTTTGTGTCACATTGTTCAGTTCAATTTTTTTTGTCCATGCATTGATATATCATAATTGGTGCCTTGGAGATTCATGAATTTTCCATTCATTATCCTGTTTTTGTTCATCATCCATCCTCAAGTTATATTTGCAGTCAAAGTGATTGTCATGTAACTTCGGGAAAGTGATAATGCAATTAAAAAGAGCATGTAACCTCCCTTTTTTTTTTTGGTGACAGCCTAACTGTATAATTCTCGCAATATCTCCAGCCAATCAGGATCTAGCTACATCTGATGCAATCAAGATCTCTCGTGACCTAGACCCTAAAGGTGTGTTCTTGTATCTATGAGAAAGTAGTTAAAAATTAGCATAGGTTTATTTCTGTAGTTTCCTATATCTTCTGTTAGTTTTATTTTATGTGCAAACCTTGTAGGCTTAGTATTTAATGTATAAAATGATTATTGCAGGACTACTATAGTAAATAAATGTCGTTTGAACTCTGTCTCTTTTATTCTACTGAATTCATGCTTGTGCTTGATTGTTCAAGGACAACAACTATTTATTGGTTGCATGTGATTGGTGCCATCAACTGCCATCATTTGCTAATTTTGTTATATGTTGTAATTCGAGTGATTGGAGGTTTTTGCTGAATGCCTACTTTTTTGAATTTTTGAAGCAATTTGTTCTGTATCATTGAACTCTTTTTTTCGATAAAGGCTTGTGACTCATGCTATCATATATCTGGTAGCGATTGCAGTGTTTGAAAAGGCGCGCCTAAGGCGTGCACCTTAGGGTCCGTTTGGTTCAATGTAAAATTATGAAAATAATTTTTTTGTGGAAAAATATTTTCGGTGGAAAAAAGTTTTATGTTTTGTAATGTTTGGTTTCTAGGGGAAAAAAAATAGTTTTTCATCAATATTTATTTGGTTGAAAGAAAAAACAATTACATTGGTTTGGTTTGGTGGAAAATAATGAATGAAAAAGGTTTTACGCAGCTCAAGTTTTCGTTTTCCGCCGAAAAACAGCGGAAAACAAAAACTTCAATTTTTTTTCCAAATCAGTAAAAATATTTTTACGGAAAAACCAAACAAGCGGAAAAGCATTTTCGTACAGAAAATAATATTTTGGTTTGTTTTACGCTGAACCATACGCCTCTAAGTGCGAGGTGTGGGCCTTAACGCCTCAGGTTCCTTAGGCGCAAGGCTCGCTTCGTAATGTTTAAGTTTATTAAGTTTTTGGGTTTGGGTTCTCGGTTCCTATACTAACCCACTAAGAGATTAAAAGAAACCCTAATTAGATTCTTGAAACCTTTCTCCCACTTTCCTCTTTGTTGTTCTCTCTCCTTCTCATTCTCCTCCCCTACCTCCCATCTCCTTCCAACAACAGCAAGCCAGCAAGCGGCAGCGAAAACAAGCATGTGTTTTTTGCGCTTTTTTATAGTTAATTTGTTTTTGTATGGTTACTTTAGATTTTTTTATTTATTTTTATTTTTATGTAGAACATCAAATTAAACTAGACTTGTTAAGAATGTTTTTTTTTTATTAAATGTGTGCCTTGTCTTCTTGAGGTGCGCGTCTCGAGCCTAGGCTCCAGACGGCCTTTGCGCCTCTTGTGTGTTGCGTCTTTTTAAACACTGCGATTAGTTGGAATATTTCTTTTGTGCTTTTCAGTTACCTAATGGATAGGACTTTAAAGAAGATTTTGGCCTTTTCCTGATTTTTTTAATTATCTTGCTATTTTACTGTATATGAAATCTACAAGGTATATTAGTCCAAATTCTTTCTTGTAACCTAGGATTTCTTATAATTTCAACTTGATTGGCCATTAACTTGTTTCTTGTTCTTAAATGCACTAAATGTGTTCTAATAATTGATGACATTCAACTTTCCTTTTATTAATGCGTTCTTCTTTATTCAGGAGAAAGGACATTTGGTGTGCTTACCAAGATTGATCTCATGGACAAGGGCACTGATGCTGTTGATGTAAGTTGAAATATTATCTTCTATTATCTACAGACTACAGAGAATATCTATCTTTAATCATTTCCTCAATTTCTCTTTTATATCTATCTTTAATAAATTTCTCTTTTATAGGCAAACTATATGGCTGCACAAATCTGAATATTTCTTGTTAGTTATGATTGGTTGTTGTGTTAATTCTTGTTTGTTTTCGAATGGGGATAGTAGTAATGTTTTGTCCTTTCATTGAAGTGGATGTAGATGTTCTGTGGTTATTTGCGCATGTGTGTATCCTTCCAATCATGAAAATAATTTTTTTTTTCGTGTGTTTTTAGTATTCATATAATGGCATGGAATTGATTTGGCCACTTCTGTCATTTTATGATGCCCAGAGAGCAAAGGGAGGGTGTTATTGAAAAGAAAAATAGTGAGGAGGGATGGTGTTGGAGAATTCTTCTAAAGTGAATTTGGTGAAATTTCAAGAGATCTTGTCCATCGCTTTGTTGGAAGATTTATCGTTTTCAATTCATTGAGCTCTTAAGGTTAACCAATCTAATACTGGATTTAATTCTGAGCAACCTTTTTCATGAATTCTTAGCAAATTTTAACTGTTAAGGTCCTTGATTTTTTTTTTTTAATCTGAATTTGATATCCTAACTTCCCATGTCCATAATCAGAATACGGGATAAAAGTGTGACAAATTGTTATGCCTAGATTCCACACAAATTCAATATACACACCCAGCTTAAACGAGACCTGGCAAGTTAAGCTCACATAATTTCAACACCGGAGAGGATTTTAAATGCTGTACTTGCAGATTTTGATACTAAAATGATTTAGGATTGAGTTGCTGTTCTGGAGTTGAAGATGCAGCAGGAATTTGGCAGGAGTTGTTGGCGCGAGTCAAAATGAGCAGGGGAGTTGGCAGCATCGATAGCAGTTCTCTAAAGCAATGCGACAGCGGAAAAGAGCTGGTAGGCAATGCAGGTTCACGATTAAAAGAAGTTTGGAGGACCAGAGAGGAAGAAATAGGAAAAGAAATAAGCGGAAAAGGAAGAACTGTGAACTTGTTTGCAGTCAGAAAATTAGTTTGGAAGCTCGGGCTGACAAAGTATAACTGAGGGCATGCGAAGCCAAAGAGAGAAGGGGAATTAGGAGGGACGGATCTCGGTTGTAGGTTCTTTTTGAAATCTTTGTCTGTTGTGGAGGCTGATTAATTATTTTTCAAATCTTCAATGCTCTTAAACGGAAGTAAGAAGAAGAGCCTAGTGCAATTGAAAGTCCTTAGTATCAGAGGGTCTTTGAGTCTAAAACGGGATTTCCCTTGATATTCAGTTAGGTGCTGATTGCTGGCTAACCTATGTATCACGGACACTTCTGTAAGCCTCAAGTGTCCGTATTGGACGCGCGCGTGTCCATGTCGGACACGTGTCCTATGTGCACACTCCTTGGATGCCCATTTATTGCCGATCCATAGTGCATACAACTAAAAAATATATATATTTATTTTTATTTTACTTTTTCTATGCATATATAATATAAGATGATAAATATTTTAGCTTTTTGATGAATGCATACAAATTGTTTTTGACAATATAAATAAATTATCTACGATGGAGAATTTCTTTTCTTAAAATATATGAACTATCAATGAAAATTTTATTAACTTTCATTTGTACGAGAAATATAATAATATTTTACCAAAATTAATATTTTATATATAATAAAAATATATTATTATATTAATAATATTATATTTTATTAGCAGTGCCCATGCCGTGTTCGTGTCCTAATTTTTTAAAAGTTGCCGAGTCGTAGTGTCCGAGTTGTGTTGTGTTTCGTGTCCCGTGTCAGTGTCCGTGATGCTTAGTGGCTAACACAATGGGTTGGCCACAATCAAGATACTTGATTGGGATGGCTAACCTAAATCACCTGATTAATGAACCAAACAATCAAGGATTTAAGTGCCATGGCATAGGGTCGTGCCAAGAACTTGTTGACACGGTACGACATAGTGTGTGCCGTGCCGTTTCGATGTGTGCCGGTCACAAAAATACTATGTGCCAACACACTATGATATGAAATATTTATTTTCTTTGGGACCAATATATTTTAATTGTTTATTATATATTTTTATCAAATCTTTGCACTTTATTAAAGAGGATGTTAAGACATGCTATCGGCACAGTGGTCGTATTGTGCCAATATCTTGTCGACGCGGTATGGCATGGTGGGCACGGCTTGTTCCGATGGGTACTGAAAACCTTGCGAACAACTTAATTAACTTGCTATTAATCCCTCTCAATGCACAACAACCAATTATTCTGAGATCCAATTAATTAATGGCTCCACATCTCCAATCACGTAGTATTCACATTATTCTCCTGGTCTAATTTCTTGCTATTTAAAGCCAGGTCCATTGGTGCAAGAATTCTTCCTTTTCAATGTGTGATTATCAGGAACCTAAACAAGTTTCTTTTATGGAGTGAGTTCTATAGATAGTATGATCTTGAGCTGAAAAGTTGACCTGGACTACTATGTAACTTGGATTCAATTCATATTTTCATTTGTTCATCAGAGTCTACTTTTAATTCTTGCTTTTTATCAACTCTTGCTTGTAAATTTAACTATTTAAGCATACAGCACCATATGCATATATAATTTTGCATGCTTATTAAGTGTTATTGATCTATAGATACTAGAAGGAAAATCATACAAGTTACAGTATCCTTGGGTGGGTGTTGTTAATCGCTCCCAAGCAGAAATCAACAAGAGTGTTGACATGATTGCTGCTAGGCAGAAGGAACGTGAATATTTTGCTAATACACCTGAATACAAGCATCTTGCTAATAGAATGGGATCAGAGTATCTCGGGAAGATGCTTTCAAAGGTTTGCTACTGTTAGACTTTTGTTTTAATGTATTCTTACATAAGTGCTGTAATTTCGTCTTGGACCAATCATGCAGTGCACAAATGTGTGTTAATTTCTGTGATTATGCAGCATCTGGAATCTGTTATCAAGGCTAGGATCCCAGGAATCCAATCTCTCATAAATAAGACAATTGCTGAACTTGAAGCTGAACTTGCTCGTCTTGGGAAACCAATTGCTGCAGATGCTGGTGTAAGTTCATTTGAATTTTTGCCTGTAAAATGAATTTCCACGTACTTGCGATCTATTGTTATGTGCCCAGCCTGTCTCATCCCTTTTCCTTCATTTGTTAATTGATTGATCTTCAAGAGCGGAATAATCTCACAGGATTTAAATTGTCGTAATTTCCAGCTGCTTTTATTATATTTTTCTCTCGTTAGTTTTTGTTGGCGCCATAGCACAACAATTTCATTTTTGCATTTTGTTTCTCATAGGTACTTGTAGGCTTGTTACAATGCAGTGTTTTAACTTTGTATATAGAATTAAGAATCTCTATCAGATGGCCTCTTGTCATATCTTATGCCCTGAGTTATGTTATGTGGCTTTGTTAATCTACCAATTCTGTTGCCTATGGGAAAATAAGAGGACCATTCAGTTCAGATTAATGGCAGCTGATTGGGTTGTTCCTAGGAATAAGGTAAATAGTGTTTGGATGGTTAGATTGGAACAAGAGGAATGAGTTATAATTTGAGATTAAAATTATATTATGTAATTAATTAACATCAAAATATTACTTAAAATAAATAATAAATTAATTATTAATAATTTATTATAAATAATAATATAATTAATAATTGTTAATAATTAATTATAAATAATAAATTAATAATATCGATTATCTAATTAATAATAATAATAATGTCACGCCCCGGATTGCTCGTTTCTCCGGGCACGCTAACAGACCCGCCGTATACATAGGAATTTTTTCTGTATACAAAGCGAAACAGTAAAAGTACCTGTAAACATACAACACTACAAACAATAGTATAGAGCTGCTAGAAAAAGTAAACCATATATAAAACAGTGGTTCGATACATACATATCATCCTGAGACCAAAACACTCGCTCCAGCGAGGTACAATATCAGTATGTAAAGAACCAAAAACTACAACTACCTGTAGCTGGTACTCCTCTAGCTCTGGCTCGTCTGGAAGGGCTATAACTCGCGACGCCCTTGCCACGATCTGAATCAGTAACAGCAGCAGCCGAAGGCAATGGCTCTGCAAAAACAGGGGTGATAACTGGGCGTGAGAACTACCGCAAAAGAAGTAATCCTCAGTGGGTACTGCCCTCAAACTTATCGGCTCACCCACTAAGTCTACAGATCTATACTCAGTGATAGAAAAGGAAGCTGGAACAAATCTACAGCTATATGCCACTATCCTATCATGATCCAACACTACTATCTATAGAGTAATGCAACCTTAGACCCAAATCCATAGCGACTGTAAACACACCTGTCCCAGGGACTGTGAACGCACCCGTCCCGTCTGTCGAATCCTAAATGCTACCTCCATACTAATCAGTCCGTGGAGAGCAAGTCCAACCAGGACACTACACAATGCAAACGCACAAAGCCCGACTCCGGAGTGGCACTCGTGGGCGCTACCAACCGAGTATGCAAGTGTATCTCTACTGAGCTCAATCAGGCTCTCACAGGCTATAATCAAGTAAATAGGGTCCAACTGGTCTAACAACCAAACCTCACGTGCCCTCTGCACAATCTAATGCAAAACCCGCAATCTGGGTCCACCGTCAATCCCAACGGCACCCGACAGTCCGAAACAGCCTAGACACTGCTGTAAAAGTAAGCTCGGCATTTCCGCACGAGCATAACTGCATTCTACACTATCCCGGGTATCTACCGCCAACAAACTGCGGTGATACAGATCAACTACAGCTCCTAAGCTTTCAGCGTATCAAATGCACACAATAGTGTGGATATTATCCGTGAAAGCTTCAGAAGCTATCTGAGTATCAAATGCGCACTAACAGCGGGGATACGAAGCACAACAGCTTAAGAAGCTAGCTGAGTATCAAATGCGCACTAACAGCGTGGATACGAAGCACAATAGCTTAAGGAGCGAACAGAAAAGACTGTGTAGAACCTACAGTTGAATATTACCCAAGCTCGGCATCCCGCACGAGCGTAAATGTATTCTAAACTATCCTGGGTATCCACCGCTCTGAAACTGTGGTGATACAAACAAGCACGGCTCCTAGAGCTAAATCTGGTAGTTTAAGCATATGACGGGGTAGAATCGCTGGTTTTCTCCTAAGTCAATTTCCAAGTCCAACATGTATATTTATTTAATTTACTACAGTATGCTCCAAATTCAGATATCATATATTATGCTAATAACTGAATTTGAGCTAACACATGGTATACAAAAGCTGAAACTATACATGTCTACTATGCAATGCTTAGGAGGCAAAACCGATGATTAACCCACCTCCAAAGCAATTCCATGGCAGCAAGAAGGTCCCGAAAACACCAGGAGGCTCAGCCGAGATCACGCTACAACAACAACAATGCTTCTCCAAGGCTCTACACATCGAGAATACTATAATTCCATCAATCTTACGAAATTCAGCACTTAAGCTTAACTTTTCCTCAATTACAATGCTAACTTCACCTTTCAAATCCCAAATCAGGTGTAGCAAGGTCCCAAAACCAGTAAACCAAGATGGAATATCACCCTCTGGTCCAAACTCAACTTCCTCCAAAGATCTGAACACAAAAGCATCAAAATTGCATCAATAATCCCAAATTTCAGCACTTAAGCTTAAACCGACAACTCCAATGTCAAAACTCACCTATCAATCCCCAAATTCTCAAATCAGATGCTGAACATTCTCCAAATCAGTAGAGAAATGGTGGCACAACTCCCTCTGGTCGAAAATCCAGCCCTCTCTAAGAATTGGCCCATAAACAATCAAGAAAATTACATTTCAGAACCAAAACACGAGCGGTTCAGTAGAACACGAAATTGACCATAAAAACCTCAATCAAATTCTGTCAAATTAGGCTCCACGGATTTCTCTTGAACTCTAGAATCCAACAAATCAAGTTTCGTGGAAAACGGAGCTTCCTACGTCGCACACGAGCCGAAACGCCGACGGTCGCTGCTGGAAAACTGCTAGAACAACACTCCTCAAAGAAACCTTGGTGAATTTGAGCAAATTTGGAGAAATTTGAGGGGTTTGGATGCAAATTAGCCTTCACTGTGAAGAGAGGGAGAAAAGAGATCACAGAGGTTGAGTTCCCCCTATTTATAGTGTGCTGGAAGGGTGCAAAAAACCTCAAGAACAAATGCTGCTAAACTGCACTGCTGCAGAAAAACCAAGTTCTGGGCGCCCTAAACCAAGTTCTGGGCGCCCGGAACTTCCGGCCTGCATAAACAGCCCTTTTCGGATCCTCCGCCCGCGGTGTGCTGTACCCTTATCCTGGTCCTGCGGACCTCACCCACCACAAACACGTGTCAACGCTAGCGATATTTCCAAAGTAAACTTCTGGACCCACTTTTGGGCGTCCGGAACATAGGATTCGAATTGGCTTCCAGTTTTGCTAAAACCAGCACGTAAGATCTGGGCGCCCTAAACCCACTTTTGGGCGCCCTAAACCCACTTTTGGGCGCTCTAAACTGGCAAAACTTCAGTTTTGCTTATTTGAGTGCGCCGAGTCCATTTTTGCATCTATTTCGTGCAGAAATGACTCCGACTCAATTCGACACCCTCCAGATGTGTCGACCAGTCACTAATACTGTAGCCAATTCTATCCAAACCTCCGGAACACTACAAATAATAATAATTATTATTAATATTAATAAATAATAATAATTATTAATAATTATTAATTAATTATAAATAATAAATTAATAATAATATCGATATCGATTATCTAATTATTAATAATAATTATTATTAATATTTATTAATAAATAATAATAATAATTAATAATTAATTATAAATAATAAATTAATAATAATATCGATTATCTAATTATTAAAAATAATAATTATTAATAAATTAATAATAATAATAATTAGCTAATTATTAATAATTAATTATAAATAATAAATTAATTATAATAATAATTAGCTAATTATTAATAATTAATTATAAATAATAAATAAATTAATTATTTAATTATTAAAGTAATAAATAATGATTTAAATATATTAATTAGATTAATTAATAATTTACTACCATTATAATTAAATTTAGATTTTAATTAACCTTGTTCTCATCAAGGAACAAGCTTGTTCCAGAAAAAGGGTGAAACGACAGTTCCAGCCTTGTACTAGCTGTTCCAAAAATCTGGGAACTACTGTTCTCGGATACCAAGCATAAAGTTTGAGAACAAAGCGGGGAACAAGGGCTTTTTCCTCTCCTTGTTCCCGAACCAAACGCTACCTTTTAATAGGGTTTATCTCCAGGTTTTTTCCATTGGCTACAAGGATGGGATTATCCTTTGTGCAACATTGCTGGAATTTGTCTTGTTTGTTGTTTTTGAATTTCAAGAACTAAATGTGCCATTACTCTTCTTCTGCTTCTTCTGTAAACTCAACTGAGTTCTGTGTAGTTAGTTTGCATTCAAAGATCTTTGCTGCATCTTATTTACTGCTCTTTCAGCATGATTTTCTTTCCTATATTTTGGTATGTGCCTGGACTATCTATTTTCATTATAAATTTTTTGCCTTATGTGCAGGGAAAGTTGTACTCAATTATGGAAATATGTCGCATATTTGATCAAATTTACAAGGAGCACCTTGATGGCGTGTATGTCTTTTATATTCTATTCTTTCAAAAGAAAGTTCTTTTTGTATTTCCTCCGTTTTCTGCTTCTTTTTTTTTTCTTTTTGTTTGTCTCTTTCTCCAAATTTATGCTTTTCAACCTTAATGTTGACTTTGGCCGTCGAGCTATTTAGGAACTGTTTAGAACCTCAGGTTGGTTTGCAGTAGCTTGTCTAACTAGAATACAGGCATAGGCAAGAATTTGAAGTCCTTAATTGTTCAAAATGCTGGTTTAACTTTATCATAGCTTCAGTGTTCTGCTGCACTAAAAGCCGATCTTTTGTCAGGCCCTTAAAACACTGCCGAGAACCTTTATTGATCATCCATATGTTTCTTGGTCCAACAATGATAGCTTGATTTGCAAGGAGTCTATGGTGGTTAAAACAATTCAATCCAGCAGTGCTCATTTCCATGCGGCATGCTTAATGTTATCTATAGTCATTGAAATGGAAAAGAAACTAAGTTCGGTATAACATTCTTAATTTGAATGTTTGAGTGTTCTACAATCGGGTTCCTGCAACTTTTGGAAAGCAATTTCTTACTAATTCACTCTAGGGCTAAGGACTTGTTTCTTCTTTAGGAACATTTATCCCTTAACCTTGATATATCCAAAAGTTCAATTGATCAGACACTCTCTCATCTCCCCCCTCTCACACTTTCTGGACTTATAAAGTTTTTCAAATGGCTTTAATGCTAGCTGAATCAGCAACGACATATGCCATATTTTAATGCAAGAAAAGAACTGATATTATGTGCCTTTAAGGTTATAACTTTTTCAGAGGGAAAGATGAAATATCATCCAGAAAGTAAGCACATCAATGAAATGCATTCAACATGATTGCAATATTTTAATTCCAATAAAAACCAACAACTTTTTCTTTTCTAGGGATTTAGGTAATCTGAAGGATGCTCTATATTAGTTAGTATAGTTTTGACAATTTGTTTTGATAGCAAGCTATGTAGATCTTGTACACTGTGAAACTCAAAATGCTTAGACAATAATTCTGTCTGTGTTATGAGTTCTCAGCTGTACTCTCTCTTTGATCATGGGAAATATTTATCGATCTGGTTTAGTGAACACATGATACTTGTCTCATATTCTCCAGGCGCCCAGGTGGTGAGAAGATCTATTATGTCTTTGATAATCAACTCCCTGCAGCTTTAAAAAGGTTGCAGTTTGACAAAAATCTCTCCATGGAGAATGTAAGAAAACTTATCACCGAAGCTGATGGCTACCAACCTCACTTGATTGCTCCTGAACAAGGATACCGCCGCCTCATAGAATCTTCACTAGTTAGTATCAAAGGTCCTACTGAGGCAGCTGTTGATGCGGTATGCAAATTCTACATTAAATCATCCAACAGTTGTTTTAATACTTCCATGAAATCTTCGGTTTAACACAATTCTTCATGTCTGCTTTTCTCCTTATTTTGAGCGGTGTTAGCAATACAAAACAGTTACTGGGCTCCGTGTTAATTCTTCTCCAGTTTGTGCCAAGCTTCCTTCCATGACTTAGTGTTGGCATCTTAAAATACTTGCTGAGGAATCTTTCAATAGTGTAGTTTCTGCAAAGTTAAATAATTTGCGCAATATATTTTCTCCAATTTAGCTTGTTTCTTCTTCCCTTATAGAACAATTCTTCACTAATCAAATTGGATTATCCTGCATCCCAACATCTAGACTTGCATATTTGACACCAGAGCTGCAAAAAGTAACATCCCATCAATGTAGGCTTGCGTCAGTTTCCTAGTGTGGCATTTAACAGGATAACTAATGTTATGATCTCATTAGATGATACTAAAGCATTCTAAATTGTGGCTTTCTGTGGCCTTCTATTTAGGATTATATCCAATCTTTTATTTTTGATATTCTAAAATGCGGAGTTTGCTGGGCAAATTTTGTTTTTTGACCTCCCAACATGCTATTCAAGGACATAATTGAGATAAGATCATTGCTGCTAGAAATTGCATAGGTTCCCTGTCCTGGAGGAAAATTACATCACGCTCCAAACCCACTCCAAATTTTCATTCTTTCTAATCGAGAACTCTTCATGTGTTTTTGTCTTCTGTTTTTTATTGTCAGGGTGAAGATGTTTTTGTTGTGTCTTTCTGACTATCGTTATACTGCCTAATTATCTAATCAGTCTACCACCTCCATTCTAAGATGTCTTATTACGTTCTTTTCCAAATATCTGCAGGTTCATGCTATTCTGAAGGAGCTAGTCCAAAAGGCTATGAGTGAGACTGCTGTAGGTTTTTCATTGTTCTCAGCCATTATACTCTTTTTTCAGTGATACTTTATACAAATATAGAGTAGGGCTACTGTGCTATTAGGAGTACAACAACCTTTGTGCTCCTAAGTTTTTAACCATTCATTAATTTTGATGGATAGTTAGGATGAGAGAGAGAAGAGAAGTTGGGGAGAAATTCAAAGAGAAGATAAATTGAAACACCCAATTTCTCTCTAATTTCTCTTCTCTCTCTCACCCTAACCATCCATCAAAGTTGATGGATGATTAGAAACTTAGGAGCACAAGGGCTACTGTGCTCCTAATAGCACAGTAGCCCTACTCTCTCTCTCTCTCTCTCTCTCTCTCTCTCTCTCTCTCTATATATATATATATATATATATATATATATGAGTAGGGCTACTATACTCTTATGAGTATTAGAGTCTTCGTACTCATAAGTTGTTTTTGATGATGGAGCTTCCGAATCGACGATCCACTCCGTTAAATATAATTCAGAGTATTTGAAACTTCTAGAAAATAAATTTTGTAATTTTTCAAAATCATAATAAAGTCCATCAAATCGGCATAAAATGAATTACCTAAATCGAACGACGTCATAAAAATAGATGATCGGGTCCTTCAATTTAAGATCGGAGTTATTGATCTTTATCTAGGTAGTGAATAGAATTTTCTATCAAAAATTCAATCTATTTCAATTCTTTTACACCGTTAAACTAGCAAGTATCCCATACCGGCCATTAAAAATTGTCAATTTTGTGAGCTTTTGATCTTAAGGTAAATGAGATCGAAAAATTATAAAATTTAATTTCTAGAAGTTTTAAATACTCTAGATCATATTTAACGGAGTGGATCGTCGATTCGGAAGCCCCGTCATCAAAAACAACTTATGAGTAGTACGGGTCTACTATTCATAAGAGTATAGTAGCCCTACATATATATATATATATATATATATATATATATATATATATATATATATATATATATATATAGGCCATGGCTACTATACTATTATGAGTATTGGAGCCCTACTACTCATAAGTTGTTTTCGATGATGGAGCTTCCGAATCGACGATCCACTCCGTTAAATATGATCTAGAGTATTTGAAACTTCTAGAAAATAAATTTCGTAAATTTTCGAAATCATAATAAAGTCTATCAAGCGGGCATAAAATGAACGGTCAAAATCGAACGATGTCCTAAAAAAGGATGATCGGATCCTTCAATTAAAGATCGGAGTTATTGATCTTTATCTAGGTAGTGAATAGAATTTTCTATCAAAAATTCAACAAATTCCGATTCTTTTACACCGTTAAACTAGCAAGTATTCTATACCGGCTATTAAAAATTATCAAATTTGTGACCTCTTGATTGTAAGGTAAATGGTGTCGAAAAATTATAAAATTTGATTTCTAGAAATTTTAAATGCTGTAAATAACGTTTAACGGCATGGATCGTCGATTCGGAAGCTCTATCATCGAAAACGATTTATGAGTACGAGAGCGATCGTTCTCATAATAGTACAGTAGCCGGACCTTATATATATATATATATATATATATATATATATATATATATATATATATATATATATATATATATATATATTGCCTATATATATTGTTTTCTTACTCTTTTCATTTAATCAGAAGTAAGATAATGGATGTCTTGTTGCAAGAGACTTCATATAGAGGAGGAAAATTAATGACTATAACTACTCAGAGTGTGTAAAAATTAATGTTTTGAAAATGTTTTCCCAAAAATTTTAGTGGGTCAAGGGCAAGATTTTAAGTGCCCGTCGGCACGTGCCGTATCCACCGTGCCGTACCGTGCCAACAAGATACTGGCATGATGCAGACCCCGTGCTGATGGCACAGCTTAAAACTCTCTATTTTTTAAATTAGTAACTAATTTCCTCAAAAGTTTAGAAGATGTGATAAAAAAACATAATAAATAGTTAGAATATTTTGTTGCTAAAGAAAATAAATATTTCATGCTATTATGTGTTGGCACACAAGAATTTTTTTGACCGACACGTATTGGCACTGCTCGGCACGCACCGTGCCGTACCGTGCCGGCGAGTTTCCGACACGACCCCGTGCCACGGCACTTACATCCTTGGTCATGGGTTGCTGGTTCAACCAGTGGGTCTACCACTGACTGAACAAGTGACGTCAGCATAACATTATAAATATTTAATTACTATTTTAAATTTTATTATATAGAAAAATATACATATATTATTAATTCTAGTATTATATTTAATTATAAAATACTGATTTCTAGACCAAATTAAGTAGATATAATTTTCTAGTTTCACTTTTTATAAGACTAACCTGTGCAAATAGAAAATAAAATTAGCCAAGTTGCGTTAAACTTTAATATGACTTGATAAAAAAATCCAGCTTGTTTGATTAAATTGGAACAGTTCACCGATTTGATGGTTGAACCACTGGTTTTAACGGTTGAAAGCTGTTTTTTGACTTATCCGATGCAAAGACTTGAACTGAATCGCTTTATAGACCGGGTCACGGTCGGATCGGTCGAATCAGCAGGTTCGACTCGGTTTTAAAATCATTGGTAAAAACTAAGAGGATATCTCTTATGTTATTTTTTCAAGTTTGTATGAAACCTTTGACCTTTTGTCCTTGCTATAATATTGTATGTAAATGCCATTGACCTCGTGGAATCATCCCAAATTTCTATTCTATGTAGTTGTTATCTGGTTATATAGAATTTACCACCACTCTGTTTATATGACGTGCTTGGTAGCTTAAGGTAGGTGCTATGCGTTGGCTGAGTCACATTATTTGCATTAGCATTGTAAAACATAATTATAAAATGGTTCGTTTTTGAAATTTATGAAGTATTGTCGCTCCGTAGCTCCTGGTTAAGTGATTATTTTACATTCAATAGCATATCCCTCATATTTCTTGCACATCTTGAAATTTGCTAAGTTTTAATATGGTAGGCAGCAAGGCTCATTCTATGTTTGTTACCTGCAGGAGCTAAAGCAATACCCTACACTTCGTGTGGAGGTTGGCAATGCAGCTGTCGAGTCATTGGAGAGAATGAGGGAAGAAAGCAAAAAGGCTACTCTTAAGCTTGTCGATATGGAGTGTAGTTATCTCACTGTAGATTTCTTCCGGAAGCTTCCTCAGGACATTGAGAAAGGAGGAAATCCCACGCATTCTATTTTTGATAGATATAATGACTCATACCTCAGGCGTATTGGTAATATGCTATTTGATTGTTGATTTTATTATTTTTTAGCTTTTCACCCTCTATGACATGGAATGTCGTTAAAGACTTTGGTTGCTTTACTGTCAAAGACTTTGGCAAGATATTCTTGTATTGTTGACATGATTCGTTTCTGTTGTTCTTTAATAACGTAATTCAGTTCTCATATTGTTCTCGTAAATGATCAGGTTCTACTGTGCTGGCATATGTAAATATGGTATGTGCAAGCTTAAGGAATTCCATCCCAAAGTCTGTTGTGTATTGTCAAGTACGGGCGGCCAAGCGCTCGTTGCTTGATCACTTCTTTATTGAATTGGGTGCAAAAGAGGTGAGATTGCTTGTAGTAAACTAAAGCAAGTTTACTATTTATTAAATTTTTGACACCAACGAGAATTTTCCGCCTGTGCTTATGTTTGATTATTTCAAAGTTAATCAGCATGTAGTTTGGTTTTCTATATTTCGGGTGACATTTTCTTTGGAACCATGTTGTCATTATTGACACAGATCTTTTATACTTTGATGTTTGGGTTGGTTTTCTTTGGCGAAAAATCCTCTTCTGCTGTCTTTCAAACTTAAGATTAGAATGCCTCGTTAAACTTGTTGACTTGTCTACTAATCTGCAACTTGTTCATGCCCATTCAAAAATCAGTTGAACTTCATTTTGTATCATTCAATACCTCAATCTTTCTAGAGTATTGCAATCAGGGCAAACATTTAAGCTATATCCAGTTGAGAGAGCTGTTTCATAGTCTATATTTCACTAAATAAATTGTGACTAAAATCGCATGCCATGCTCCTCGCATATTCGAAGACTGGATATCAATGGTAGGACCTGATTGCAGCACTTTTAAAATTTTCAGGTTATCGAACAATTCAACATGATTTTTAATTTTTTATCGAACAAGCTGCCACTTGGCCAAGAAATAAGTGACAAACTATATAGTTTTTCAATTCTAAATTTAGTTTTTAGCTAGTTTCTAATTGATGATTATTATAGTTCATTTTGGTTGACTGTTCACCTCTGGGAAGTAACCTGGAAAACATTCTAAAAGCATAGTACAGACTGTGTTACCATGTAGTGTAGATTTGGGTACCAAGTAAATCAAAGAAAGATTTCCATAAATTATGATTTTAGTGTTCAACTATGTTGTCTTTGTGCTTTCCGCTGGTAACTCTATGCAAATATATCCGAGTATTATATTCTTACTGTTTGATTTCTATGTGCAGATTAAGCAGCTTTCTTCATTGCTAGATGAAGACCCGGCAGTTATGGAGCGCAGAGCCTCCCTTGCCAAGAGGTTGGAGCTGTATAGAAATGCTCAAGCTGAAGTCGATGCAGTTGCATGGGCCAAGTAAATGGCAACCTCGGTATAATATTTATTTCTTTCTTTCTCCACCTTGTGCTTCGACCCTTGAGAATGAATATATAGGAGGTTTTTCTTTTTCTGTTTTAATGTTCATTCATTTATGGATTATGGTCGCTCGATGCCTTCACGAGTTATTATTTTTTCTTTATTTTTCTTTCTTCTCCCCTTTCTTTTATTTTTCTGAATGAACAACTGGTGCGGAGTGCTTGGAAATTCATTGTAGTAAGAACGTGAAATGATTTGTGCCTTCAAGAGTTAATGTTATATAGTTTTTTTACGAGCTTTATCGATCAAAACGGTTGTGAATTATCTATACATTAAATCCGATTACTGAATTTTTCTGAGGAACTATTGTAACCTGAATCTCTCTCATTTTCTCTCTCTCATTTTTGTTTTTTGCTTGTTCTGTTTTTGTGCTTTGTATATGTGTTCTGAATCTTAATAACCGCCATGGCATTTCCTGCCCGATTGTTGGGTTTTTTTTTTTTTTGTGTGTTGAGAAGTGTCAGTCAGTTTCAGTTTTGGTTCAGCTATGGTTTACAGCAGTTCGTATGAAATATGCAGCAACTAGACATACAATTGTTGAGCGTCGGTGAGCAGTTTTCATTTCTTTCAGTCATAGATAATCAAAACCAATAAATAATAACTTTTTAACATAAGCTATATATTAATAAAAATTTGCTTAACATATGAATAAAGTAAAATTTAATGCTTTAAAAACATGTTTAAATTATTAAAACTTTAAATATCATTATTATTTAATTATAAATTATCTTAAAAGTGATTATTCATTTTCAAAGTACTGTATCTTTGTTGCTTGATATAATATATACTACTTTAATTAAAAAATTATCATAAAGTGATCTCATGTTTTGCCCCGAAACATTGCTTAAAGGAAGAAACTAATAAATGTCTTTTTTTTTTTTTTCTTTTTTTTTTTTTGAGAGATAGGTAGCAAGCTATCCGCTTTGTTTATTTCAATTAGAAATAAACTTAGCTAGAAATGTGAATCAACTAAGATTCGAACTTGAGTCTCGGATACCAACCACCTAGCCTTTTGTCACTTGCTCTGGGGACGGTCGGTTAATAAATGTCATTTATGTTTTCAAAATATTGCATGTTTCTCAAAGTACATTAACTTTCGTATTTCAAAACAAAATTAATACTAAGAAGTGTTAAACTGATCTCGGAGAACTTTTTTATAAAATGACCCTCTAAAATATTAAAATTTGTGAAATAACCCTCCAAAATTATATTTGGGAAACTAACCCTCTTTTTTTGCCACGTAGGTGCCAGGTAGGATTTTTCTTATGAAGTCGGTGAATTATTCGGTGCTTTTAATAAGACGGTGAACGATTCACCGTCTTTATAATATAACTTGTGAAGGCGGTGAGGCGGTGAACTATTCACAGCCTTTAGTGCAACCGTACCGCTCTCAAAGAAGATTTTCTCTAAGTCCTCGACCGTAGTATTGAAACATGGATAAAACGGTGAATGATTCACCGTCTTTGTAATATTATGAGTGAAGATGGTGAATCGTTCACCGCCTTCACTAAGGCGGTGAACCATTCACCGCCTTTAATGCATCACAGGAACATGTGGTATATGCATTGAGAAGGCGGTAAACGGTTCACCGCATTGAGAAAGCGGTGAATTGTTCACCACTTTCAATAGGTATACCCTAAACCCGACAACTCGCTCCCGAGTCCCGAGTCCTCTCTCTCTTGCACTTCCTCTCTCTCTCTCTCTCTCTCTCTCTCTCTTTCTCTCCATCTCTCTGTCACGCCCTGAGCCCGATCCATTTGGCCGGTTCGAGCGCGTCAAACAGACGCCGAACCGACAGAGCTTCCCCTGTCCGCCCAAGGCTCAACAAGTACAGATAGAGTATAAAATTTTTACACATGCGGAAGCATACACAAAAGGCTTACACAAGGGTAAGCAACATAGCCAAAATGAAAGTAACTAATGTAAACATACAAGTACTATGATTAATTGCAATCACATACATGCATAATTCTCACAACTTGAATTCTTTAAAGTCTTTACAATTTAATGCATCATTTCTTTCTTACATCACATTTAAACTCTTTTCTAGGGCATGCATTGACACCCTAGCAAACCACCATGAGAGCACATGAAGCTTCCATGGATTTTTATGGAGCTTCATGCCCTACAATGTCTCTAATCATGAGAGAACTCGAAAACTCTAAGTTTCATGGAAGAAATCCCAAACCCTAGGTCTAGGTTTACAAAAACTCACCTTTGCCCAAAGCTATCCCAAAGTCCATCTTGTAGGAGAGCTTCTAGAACCACCAAAGCCACAAAAAATGCTCCTCCTAGCTCCTTCTCCTTCTTCTCCAAACTCTAGGAGGTGAGTTCTAGAGAGAGAAAGAGAGCAATGTGAGGGGGAGGGTGTTTGGTGAAGTGGCTATGAAGAGAGGGGTGTTTGGGAGTGTATTGTGTTGTAACAATTGCACTTAGGCCCTCAATTTTCTTTATTTGCGAAGCAGTCCAAAAGTCGCGTACTGCTTGTACCGCAGACAAGGCCATTTTGTACCGGTATAAATCGCCCAGAGGCAAACCCGAGAGTCGCCTCTCGGTCGCAGCATTTGTACCGGTATAAATTCATTTTGTACCGGTACAGACACCAAAAATCTCAAACCCGAGAGCTGCTGCCCTCTCGGTAAAAGTTGCTATACCGGTACAAAATGGTGCTTGTACCGGTATAAACTGCCCAGACTTGTTTTTCGCGTCGTTTCGACTCTACTTCGTGCCGAACAACGCCGAAACCTTTATAACTCTTTTAAACCCTCCTTTAACCCTTCCAAAACGCTTGGAAAGGTAATTAGAACTCGTCCAATTATTTCTTTCGCGTGCTTCAACCAATTTGGCTAAAGTTCGGTTCGTTACATTCTCCACCCCTTAAAGTTAGTTTCGTCCGCGAAACTATCTTAATTACAATCTAGATTCATACCTCAATCCAGATTTTTGAATAGGTGGGGATATCGCTCCCGCATCACGCTCTCGAGCTCCCACGTAGCCTCTCGGTCGTTGTGGTTGCTCCAACGGACCTTGACATAAGGAATTCTCCGCCGTAGTTTTCTTTCCTCGCGATCAATAATATACGCCGAAACTCCACATAGGTAATATCCTACCAAATCTCCGACGGTTCGAAAGCAAGAACATGGTCGGGATCATGGACATACTTACGGAGATTTGATACGTGGAATACATCATGAACTCCCGCAAGCCTCGGTGGTAATGCTACTCGGTAGGCCACCGCTCCAACTCGCTCCAAGATCTCAAACGGTCCAAGGTATCGGGGACTTAGCTTCCCCCGCATTCCAAACCGCTTGACTCCTCGCGTCGGCGATATTTTCAAGAATACATGATCTCCAACGGCGAACTCGATATCTTTTCGTCGTTGGTCGGCATAACTCTTTTGCCGAGATTGCGCTGTCGCAAGTCGTTGGCGGGCAAGGCGAACTTTCTCCTCCGCCTCCCGCACTACATCGGGGCCAAGAACGGTTTTCTCGCCCACGTCGCTCCAATGGATTGGAGAGCGACACTTTCTTCCATAAAGGGCCTCGAATGACGCCATCGCAATACTCTCTTGATAACTATTGTTGTATGCGAATTCCGCCATCGGTAAATGATCATGCCAATTGCCCTTGTAATCGAGTACACACGCTCGAAGCATATCCTCAAGTATTTGAATCGTCCTCTCCGATTGTCCATCACTTTGAGGATGAAATGCTGTGCTAAAGTCGAGCCGCGTGCCTAACGCCTTCTGTAGGCTCCTCCAAAAGTGAGAAGTGAACCTCGGGTCCCGATCCGATACAATAGACGCCGGAACCCCGTGAAGTCTCACAATCTCGTCAATGTAAACTTGAGCCAACTTGTCCCCCGACCAAGTGATATGGATCGGTAGGAAATGTGCCGACTTCGTTAACCGGTCCACGACCACCCAAATTGCGTCGTGACCACCTTGAGATCGAGGCAACCCGGTCACAAAGTCCATAGCTATATTTTCCCATTTCCAAGCGGGTATAGGTAAGCTTTGCAACTTTCCCGCCGGAAATCGCCGCTCCGCCTTTACTTGTTGGCAAGTAAGACATTGTGCAACGAAGTCCCCAATGTCTTTCTTCATGCCCGGCCACCAATATTGCAACTTTAAATCTTGGTACATTTTGGTGCCGCCCGGGTGGATGCTATAAGGAGATTGATGCGCTTCTTGCATAATCGCCTTGCGGAGATCCTTGTCCTTAGGCACACACCAACGGTCCCGATACCGAAGGGTGCCATCGGTCCCAATGCCAAAGTCATCGCACTACCGCTTTCTACTTGACCCCGCACCTTCTGGAGATATTCATCGGCATTTTGCAATTCTTTGATTCTCTCCAATAGGGTCGGTTGTACCACTAAGGTAGCAAGTATAGCCGGCACTCCCGGCGCTACTATCTCCAATCCAAGCCGCTGCATCTCCTTTTGTAACAACGGTTGGGGTGTAATTGCCGAGGCTAAGTTTTCTCCCGATTTCCTACTTAGCGCGTCTGCTACGACATTTGCCTTTCCGGAGTGGTATAGTATCGTGACATCATAGTCTTTTAGTAATTCCAACCACCGCCGTTGTCGCATATTAAGCTCCTTTTGGGTGAACAAGTACTTTAAACTTTTGTGATCCGTATAGATCTCACAATGTTCACCATATAAGTAATGCCTCCACAACTTTAGCGCGAAAATCACCGCGGCTAACTCCAAGTCATGAACCGGGTAGTTCTTCTCATAAGGCTTCAATTGACGCGAAGCATAAGCTATAACTCGCCCATTTTGCATCAAAACACACCCGAGTCCAATGTAGGAAGCATCACTGTACACGACGTATGTCTCGGCGTCGGTAGAGCAAGTACCAGGGTCGTCGTCAACCTTTCCTTTAACTCTTTGAAGCTTCGATCGCAATCTTCGCTCTAAACATACTTGACCCCTTTGTGTGTGAGGCGTGTTAGCGGAGTGGTTATTTTGGAGAACCCCTCCACGAACCGCCGATAATAACCCGCAAGTCCAAGAAAACTGCGGATTTCCGTTGCGCTCGTGGGGCGAGGCCAATCTTTAATCGCCTCTACTTTCTTCGGGTCTACCGAGATACCTTCGCCCGAAATCACGTGTCCTAGAAAAGTGACCTCCGAAAGCCAAAATTCGCATTTCTTCAACTTGGCATATAATTTTTCTTTTCGGAGTATTTCCAAAACAAGCCTCAAATGCTCCTCGTGTTCTTCCTCGGTCCGAGAATATACCAATACGTCGTCAATGAAGATCACGACGCATCGATCCAATAGCGGACGGAAGACACGATTCATTAAGTCCATAAATGCCGCCAGGGCATTAGTAAGCCCGAATGGCATCACCGTGAACTCATAATGGCCATACCGCGTACGGTACGCCGTCTTGTGCACATCCTTGGGTCGTATCCTCAATTGATGATACCCCGATTGTAGGTCTATCTTTGAATACACCTTTGACCCTTTCAACTGATCGAATAAATCGTCGATCCTAGGCAACGGGTATTTGTTCTTCACTGTGACCTTGTTCAACTCGCGGTAATCCACGCAGAGTCGAAGTGTGCCGTCTTTCTTTTTGACGAATAACACCGGAGCTCCCCACGGAGACACGCTCGGCCTAACAAAGCCTTTGCCGAGCAAGTCCTCCAATTGTGCTTTAAGCTCCTTTAGCTCTACCGGTGCCATTCTATACGGAGCCTTCGAAACTGGCGCCGTCCCGGGAATCAAGTCAATGACAAACTCAACCTCCCGGTCCGGTGGCAATCCCGGTAACTCACGGAAATACATCCGGTACTCGCACACTACCCGAAGGCCTTCAAGGTCGGGGTGCTCCCTGCGGCCGTCCACGATGGTCGCCAAATAAGCTTTGCAACCACCCTTAATCATCTTTCTCGCTCGGGCCGTAGATATGGTTGCCGCAAAGCGCGCACCCTTGCACGCCCGGTACACCATTTCCTCCTGATTAGGCTCACGAAAAGTGATCACCTTCCTTTCAAAGTCGATAACCGCATAATACTTGGAAAGCCAATCAAGCCCCAAGATTACATCAAATCCCCACTTCTTGTTTAATACCAACATATCGATCGGCATGACCCAGTCACCAATCTGAACTGGACACGCCGGACACTCGTCATAGACACCATAAGATCGCCGGGTGATGTAATAGTCCAACCCTCCTCATCATGCACAATCTCTAAGTCATGAGCTCTAGCGAATGATGCACTTATGAATGAATGCGATGCACCTGTATCGAAAATAGCCTGAGCTCTAGTGCCTTTAATAGAGATAATACCTGCCACGATGTCGTCGGAGAGTCGGAACCTGCTCCTCCACCTGAGTGGCAAAAACCCGCCCACTCGGTGCTCTCGATGCCTCCGGCTGGCACGATGCCGATGAACGCCCAGCCGCCATTGGGGGTGGCAACCCCATCAGCTGCCTCGGGGTAGAAGGGGATGAAGCCGCCGTCGGTGCAGACGATCCCTACCTAGGGCACTCTCGAATCATGTGCCCAGGCTGACCGCACTTGTAGCACTTCCCTTCTCACTGCGAGCATGCCGCCGGCTGATGGTTGCCGCCACAAATAACACAACGAAAAGGTCTCCCGCCCTTCTGTTGCTGTCGGGGATACCGAGGGGGTTTCTTAGCATTTGGCCGGCCCCCGGCACCGCCCGCCGCCCGTTTCTTGCCCTTATCCCTTGCCTCCGCCATGGCCTCACGCTCCTCCCGCGCGTAGGCGCTGCCGTGCTCCGCAGATAGAGCGCGATCAAAGACCTCCGCAAAGGTCGTGAGGTTGAGGATCTGTATCCTCTCATAGGTCCTTGGCTGAAGTCCCCGTAGGAACCAAGCCGCCCGGTCCCGATCGTCGCGCACAACGTCGGGGACACAGTCAATAATGTGGGAGAACTCCAGCTCGTAATCCGCCACTGAGCGGTCTCCCTGCCTCAGCTTGCGGAATTTCTCTTGCATCTTCCGCTTCACCGAGTCGGGGAAGTAGTTTGTGAACACCGCCCTCTTGAACTCCTCCCACGTCGCGGCGGTAGGTCGGGTGACCTATCCCGCTTGGTTCGCTTCCACCACGCCTTCGCCGCCTTATCTAGGCAATGTGAGGCGAAGTGCACCTTGTCCCTTTCCGGGTGTTGAAATCCCCGAAGAGCGTCTCCATGGAGTCGATCCACGACTCCACTACCGCCGGTTCCACCACTCCTCCCTCGAAGATAGGTGGCTTGAACTTCATAAACTTGATGAGCGCCGCCAACTGGCGCTCCCGCTCTCGTCGTCCGCCGCGCTACCGGGTTTGAAGTCCCCGATCCGCCGAATTGCCAGAATCGGTACGGCCGCGATCGGATCTACCGCCGCCGCACCCTCCACTACCGTGCGTCCGAGCAGGGGGTGTAGGTCGCTCGACCCCGCTTGGGCCGCCGCCTCGCCGCTCCAGGGGCCTCCCGGCCGCCGACCGCTCGCCTTGAGCCCGAACGGACTCCGCCTGCTGCCGCACCACGCCTATAAGCGCGGCCATCTGCTCCCTAAGCTCCCCGTCACCACGTGCCGCGGGTTGCTCGGGAGCCGCAATAGGTGCCGCACCCGGTGCTGCACTCGGCTCCTCGGGAAGAGGTGTCTTTCGCGGTCGTCCACGAGGTGCCATTGCTTCCTGAAACGAAGCAACTTACATTAAGACTTTAAACACACACTCGAACATACCCAATCCGGCGAAAGCAAACAAGCGCATTCATTTTCATCCCAAATATCATGTCGTCGGCAGCCAATCACAATACAAGGAATAGAAAACAAATAACAACTTAAAGTTAATCCCTAAACATATTAGAGACATGATAACATTAACCCAATCACATGCTTTCGCTATACTTGTTCAACGTCACTCACGTGTCCTTAGGTCCTTAGGTCCTTTCCATTCCTATGGCCCTTAGGTCCATCCTAAGCTTTCACTTTTTGGCTTTATACCCTCTCTGATACCATTTTTTCTGTCACGCCCCGAGCCCGATCCATTTGGCCGGTTCGAGCGCGTCAAACAGAAGCCGAACGGACAGAGCTTCCCCTGTCCGCCCAAGGCTCAACAAGTACAGATAGAGTATAAAATTTTTACACATGCGGAAGCATACACAAAAGGCTTACACGAGGGTAAGCAACATAGCCAAAATGAAAGTAACTAATGTAAACATACAAGTACTATGATTAATTGCAATCACATACATGCATAATTCTCACAACTTGAATTCTTTAAAGTCTTTACAATTTAATGCATCATTTCTTTCTTACATCATATTTAAACTCTTTTCTAGGGCATGCATTGACACCCTAGCAAACCACCATGAGAGCACATGAAGCTTCCATGGATTTTCATGGAGCTTCATGCCCTACAATGTCTCTAATCATGAGAGAACTCGAAAACTCTAAGTTTCATAGAAGAAATCCCAAACCCTAGGTCTAGGTTTACAAAAACTCACCTTTGCCCAAAACTATCCCAAGGTCCACCTTGTAGGAGAGCTTCTAGAACCACCAAAGCCACCAAAAATGCTCCTCCTAGCCCCTTCTCCTTCTTCTCCAAGCTCTAGGAGGTGAGTTCTAGAGAGAGAAAGAGAGCAATGTGAAGGGGAGGGTGTTTGGTGAAGTGGCTATGAAGAGAGGGGTGTTTGGGAGTGTATTGTGTTGTAACAATTGCACTTAGGCCCTCAATTTTCTTTATTTGCGAAGCAGTCCAAAAGCTGCTGCCAGACCTGTTTGTACCGGTACAAGGCCATTTTGTACCGGTATAAACTGCTCCAGAGGCAAACCCGAGAGCTGCCTCTCGGTTTCGTAGCATTTGTACCGGTATAAATCCACTTTGTACCGGTACGACACCAAAAATCTCAAACCCGAGAGCTGCTGCCCTCTCGGTAAAAGTTGCTATACCGGTACAAAATGGTGCTTGTACCGGTATAAACTGCCCAGACTTTGTTTTTCGCGTCGTTTCGACTCTACTTCGTGCCGAACAACGCCGAAACTTTTATAACTCTTTTAAACCCTCTTTCAACCCTTCCAAAACGTTTGGAAAGGTAATTGGAACTCGTCCAATTATTTCTTTCGCGTGCTTCAACCAATTTGGCTAAAGTTCGGTTCGTTACACTCTCTCTGCCTTTCCTTCTCCCAAAGCACTCGCTGCTCGCCGCCGCCCCTGCCGCCGTCGCCTCCTACCGATCGCTGGTTGCCGCTGCCCCTGCCGACCTTGCTGGTTCATTATAGAGATGTCTGCTACCACGAATGACGTACCTCGCACGGTGAAATTTATCTTGTATTTCCCGAGGGGTAGTATTCACGATTCAGATTAATATTTATATATGTATGGTTATCAGGTATTGTGGATCCATGGCTTCCAATAAACGCAAGCATTTATTGTTAATTACCCCTATAGAATGTTAGGGTACCCTCGATTAAGAGACCAAATATAAGTGCTGATATTAAAAGAGACAAAACGGACAAATAAAATTTTATTAATATGATTTGCCGTTTACATGGCTTGCCAGGCATAACCCCACTGTACATGGATGTCATAAAAGTAGGATAGTCAGTTTAGCGACTTGATGGTCGATAGGGATCAAATTACTCAGTTTAACGACATGGCGGTCGAAAGGAGTTTGGGTTGCTCAGTTTAATGACATGGCGGTCGGATTTGAATTTTGATGCTCAGTTTAATGACATGGCGGTCGGGTTTGATTTTGGTGCTCAGTTTAATGACATGGCGGTCGGGTTTGATTTTGATGCTCAGTTTAGTGACATGACGGTCGGGTTTGATTTTGATGCTCAGTTTAGTGACATGGCGGTCGGGGTTGGGTTTAGTGCTCAGTTTAATGCCATGGCGGTCGGGTTTGAATTTTGGTGCTCAGTTTGATGACATGGCGGTCGGGTTTGATTTTGATGCTCAGTTTAGTGACATGGCGGTCGGGTTTGATTTTGTTTTGAGTTTAGTTTAACGACGTTTCGGTCGTTTGGCTGAGATGTTTATGAAAATTTAACGACGTTTCGGTCGATAGTGAAATTTGGGTTTAGTTTAACGACGTTTCGGTCGGAAGTGGAATTTGGGTTTAGTTTAACGACGTTTCGGTCATTGTATTTGGGTTTAGTTTAAAGACGTTTCGGTCATTTGAATTTGGGTTTAGTTTAAAGATGTTTCGGTCATTTGAATTTGGGTTTAGTTTAAAGACGTTACGGTCATTGAATTTGGGTTTAGTTTAAAGACGTTTCGGTCATTTGAATTTGATTTTAGTTTAAAGTCGTTACGGTCATTGAATTTGGGTTTAGTTTAAAGACGTTTTGGTCATTTGAATTTTGGGTTTAGTTTAAAGACGTTTCGGTCATTTGAATTTGGGTTTAGTTTAAAGACGTTTCGGTCATTTGAATTTGGGTTTAGTTTAAAGACGTTTCGGTCATTTGAATTTGGGTTTAGTTTAACGACGTTTCGGTCGGTTGAGATTTGGTTTAGTTTAACGACATTTCGGTCGAAATTGGGTTTAGTTTAACGACGTTTCGGTCGGAGTTTTAGACTTAGGATTAGTTTAACGACGTTTCGGTCGATATTGGGTTTAGTTTAACGACATTTCAATCGGAGTTGAATTTGGGTTTAGTTTAACGACGTCTCGGTCGATTTTGGGATTTGGGTTGTTCATGAAAATTGGATTTGGGTTTAGTTTAACGACGTTTCGGTCAATTGAATTTGGGTTTAGTTTAAAGACGTTTCGGTCATTTGAATTTGATTTTAGTTTAAAGACGTTACGGTCATTGAATTTGGGTTTAGTTTAAAAACGTTTCGGTCATTTGAATTTTGGGTTTAGTTTAAAGACGTTTCGGTCATTTGAATTTGGGTTTAGTTTAAAGACGTTTCGGTCATTTGAATTTGGGTTTAGTTTAAAGACGTTTCGGTCATTTGAATTTGGGTCTAGTTTAACGACGTTTCGGTCGGAGGTTCTGGACTTGGGTTTAGTTTAACGACGTTACGGTCGAAGTGGGTTTAGAAGGTTTATGGTATTTGATGTATGGTTCATGATATTCGGTGTATAGGATTTGGTTTGGGTTAGGTTCATGATTCATGAACTTGGTTCATGATTCATGAGTTTGGTTTGGTTCATAAACTTGATTTGGTTCATGAACTTGGTTTATAGGTTTATGGTTCATGAACATAGGTTCATAGCTTGTAGACTCGGTGTATGGATTGGTCCATAGTTTTGGTTCATGGTTTGTGGACCTGGTGTACAGGTTTACGGTTCATGGTTCATGGACCTGGTGTACGGGTTTATGGTTCATGGTTCATGGACCGGGTGTACAAGTTTATGGTTCATGGTTCATGGTTCATGGTTCATGGACCTGGTGTACGGGTTTATGGTTCATGGTTCATGGACCGGGTGTACAGGTTTAGTTTAATGGGTTTAATTTCGAAGTGGGCTTTGGGCTTGGGCCTCTTTGGGTAAATGGATTTTGGATTAAATGGGTATTGGGTTAAATGAATTTTGGGTTAAATGGGTATATGGGTTAATGGGTTTATGGGTTAATGGGTTTATGGGTTAATGGTTAAATGGATATATGGGTTATTGGGTTAAATGGATATTGGGTTATTGGGTATTGGGTATATAGGTTTGGATATGTGGATTTGGACCATGGGTTTCAATTGGGTTTGAATTGATTGAGTTGGGCCTTAAGTGAATGGGTTTTGGTTTAATGGGTTTATGATATATGGGTTTGGTTATAATGGGTATGGATATGGGTATGGGTTAATGGGTTTTGGATTCATGAATGGGTTATTGGATATATGGGTTATTGGGTTAAATGGGTATAGGTTAATGATATGTGGGTATTGGTTTATGGGTTTAATATGGATAGGCTTAAAGTAAATGGGTTTGATATGGGTTTAATACAAGTCCTATTTTTAAAATTATTTGAAATTTGATCAAAATTAGGATGTTAATATTAGAAATCTCATGTGCAATTTTGTTTTCAAATTCTCAATTCGAATGGAGTATGAATCAATATTTCAATTTAAGATGAATTATGAATCATGTCCAATTCGATTTAAACAAAGCTCCCTATCTCTTTAATTGGAATACTCTCTCTCTTTGGCTCGCCGTTAGCATTGATTGGTACGTCGACGACGGAGTAACATATTGACGGCGAAGTATTTCGTCAAATGATGGAGAGCATCGCTCTCTTTACGATTCACCGTCGAATAGTTGACGAGCGGATTTTGTTTGGGAGGAGAGCACCGCTCTCTCTCGGATTCGCCGTCGAGCACTTGGCGGGCGGTCTTCATTTGACTTCATTTGAGAGGAGAGCACCGCTCTCTTTCTCAGATTTATCGTCGAGCGGTTGGCGGACGGACTTCATTTGAGAGGAGAGCACCGCTCTCTCTCTATTCCGCCGTCAAGTGGTTAGCGGATTTGACTTCATTTGAGAGGAGAGCACCGCTCTCTCTCTCGGATCCGCCGTCGAGCACTTGGTGGGCATGCTTTATTTGATTTCATTTGAGAAGATTTAAGAGGAGAGCATCGCTCTTTCTCTCAATTTCGCCGTCGGGCGGTTGGCGGAGGGTCTTCGTTTGAGAGAAGAGCACCGCTCTCTCTCAGATTCGCCGTCGAGCACTTGGCGGGCGTGCTTTATTTGATTTCATTTGAGAAGATTTGAGAGGAGAGCATCGCTCTTTCTCTCAATTTCGCCGTCGGGCGGTTGGCGGAGGGTCTTCGTTTGAGAGAAGAGCACCGCTCTCTCTCAGATTCGCCGTCGAGCACTTGGCGGGCGTACTTGACTTCATTTGAACTTTGTTTGAGAAGAGAGCACCGCTCTCTTTCTCTCAATTTCGCCGTCGAGCAATTGGCGGGCAAACTTCATTTGAGAGGAGAGCATCGCTCTTTCTCTCTCGGATCCGTCGTCGGGCACTTGGCGGGCGGATTTCATTTGAGAGAGAGCACCGCTCTTTCTCTCGGATCCATCGTCGAGCACTTGGCGGGCGGTCTTTGTCGGAACGGAGTCGCGCGGGTGGCGAAGCACCACGCTCGCCATCGTCGAAGTGGAGCCGTGTGAGTGGTGGAGCACCATGCTCGGCCGTCGTCGAAGCGGTTTGATCATCGTCGGAGTGGCTCGATCATCGTCGAAACGGCTCGATCATCGTCGGAGTGGCTCGATCATCGTCGGAGTGGCTCGGTCATCGTCGAAGCGGAGCCGTGCGGGTGGCGAGCACCACGCTCGCCGTCGTCGAGCGCTTGGTCGTCGTCGGTGCGTCATTTGCTCCGTCGATGGCTAAGCATCAGACGGAGTCTTCATTGCCTTCGTCGTCGCTGTTAGCAACGACTCAGACATTTCATCGAACAGGTGGCGGGTCGTTTTGGTCGCCGATGTAGATTCGAGCGGGTGGCGAAGCACCACGCTCGGCCGTCGTAGGATCGGAGCCGAGCGGGTGGCAAAGCACCACGCTCGGCCGTCGTCGGAGCGGCTTCGTCGTCGGGTCGGAGCGAGCGGGTGGCGAAGCACCACGCTCGGCCGTCGTCGAGCGGCCGTCGTCGTCGGATCGGAGCCGAGCGGGTGGCGGCACCACGCTCGGCCGTCGTCGAGCGGCTTCGTTGTCGTCGGATCGGAGCCGTGCGGGTGGCGAAGCACCACGCTCGCCATCGTCGAGCAGCCTTCGCTGCGTCGGATCGGAGCCATGCGGGTGGCGTCCGTGTCCCGCGCGCGAGGCGGGGTCTGAGCGCGCGCGCGGCCGGCGGGGCGCGCGCGGCATCCGGGTCTCCGCGCGGCGAGTGCATCCGAGTCCCGTGCGCGCGAGCATCCGAGTCCCGCGGCCTTCAAGGTGGAACGGCGCGGTGCAGATCCGAGGCGCGCGCGCCGCGCCTTGAGTGGAGCGGCGCGGTGCAGATCCGAGGGCGCGCGCGGCCGAGGGGCGCCGCGCCGCGGCTTTCAAGGTGGAGCGGCGCGGTGATCCGAGGGCGCGCAATCTTCAAGGCTTGGCCGAGCTTCGGGACGGCGGCGAGCTTCAAGGCTCGGCGCGGTGGCGGTGCGATCTGGCGCGCGGCGGCGGTGTCCGAGGGTTGAGGCCGAGGCGCGCGCCCAGCCGCGAGGCCGAGGGGCACGCGCGGGCTCGCGCGCCGGCGGGGGCGCGCGGCCGAGGGCCGAGGCCGAGTCGAAGCGCGCGCGACCGAGGGGCGCGCGCGACGAGGCGCGCGAGCGCGCACAGCGAGCGCCCGCGCCGAGGCGGGCGAGGAGCGCGCGGCCGAGGGCGCGCGCGGGCCGGCGGGCGCGCGCGGCCGAGGCGGATCCGAGCTCGACGCAGCCGCGTCGAGGCGAATGGCCGGGGGTTTGGCGCGATCATCAAGACGGCGAAGCATGTGCCCCGCTGGGCGGCGATCCTCAAGGATCGGAGCGCGCGGCGCGGTCTGGGCGAGGAGCGATGGACGTGGTCCTCAAGGCGAGTGGTGGGTTCGAGTCTGCGCGGGCCGAGGTGACCGGGGCGTCAAGGCGGCGGCCACGAGGTACGGTTGAAGCGCGGGTCTCGGTTTAACCGAGGGTAAGATGCGCGGTCCGGGTCAACGCGCGGGGCGTGGTCCTCAAGGCGGCGGGATCGAGGCGCAAGGCCAAGCGGCGGATCGAGCGTGTGGCCGAGCGGCGGAGTCGAGGCGCGCGAGGGCTTCGGGATCGAGGCGCGCGACCGAGCGGCGGGGTCGAGGCGCGGCCGAGGGGCTTGTCGTCTTCGCGATGACGGAGGAGGTGGGCGCCAAGGAGTTTCACGATGAAGTGGGGCCGCGGTGGAGGATGCGCGCGAGTTGGGGTGGCTTCGGGATCACCAACAGAGAGAGAGAAAGAGAGAGGAAGAGAGAGAGAGAAGCTTTGTTTTCTTTTTCTTACTCGAGAGAGTGAGAGAGAGAGAGAGAGAGAGAGAGAGAGAGAGAGAGAGAGAGAAGCTTTGATGCTCTCTCTCTTTTTTCTTTTTTACCGAGAGAGAGAGAGGTTTTTTTTTTTATGGTGCCTCAATGGGGGGGTTAATTATGCGGATTGTGGGTAGTTAGGAGAAATCGTGCGTGGGATGGGAAGTGGGAAGTTGGAGAGGGTAATGGGATTCAAATTTTGTCCATGCACCTAGTGCATGGACCCATCTAATACACCACATTTTTTTTTTTTTTCTTTTTTTTATTTCTTTTTTTATTTACACTCAAACAAATGCCCCCACTTTTTTTGCTTGCTACATTATGCAAGAAAAAAAAGTATTGAACTTCACGTCATAATGTTCGTCGTGTCCCTTTTTCTGATACTCAGTTTAACGACATGATGGTCAATTTACATCAGATACTCAGTTTAACGACATGATAGTCGGTTTATGAAATATGGATTATTTTTATTTATTTTGACTCGAGAAGCAATCGAAATTGCTGCGCATAACCGACCCTAAGGTGAGTTAGCATTCCGTCATAGGCAAAATTTATTTTGGGTAGTCTGGCGCCCAAATGGGTTTTCACCAGATACCTTCCCCTGACTTTTGCCTGTGAGCCTCGAAAGGTTTTCTCACAGCGGGGATCCCAATTTTGCCTGTGGGGTTATAGCACAGCCGGGAATTTTACAATTTTACCCTTGAAGTTCGATGTAAACAAATCAAGTCCGTTGGTGGCTTATATTTTACCCATATTATCTAGAAAATTAGACAATATGTCCTCCACCCCTTTCTTTTTTTTTTTTTTTTTTTTTTTTTTTTTGGACAAATTGAGAAGTGATGGTTTAATAAGTATAACCACACTACACACGTTAGCCTTATTTTTTCGGCTATATTTGCTCAGTTTAACAACATGGCGGTCGATTGGATTTTGATTGCTCAGGATTTATTTGTAGACTTTGATTTTGAGTTGAACCGTTATGCTTTGGTTCGGGACCCATCAAGACTTGGTTTGAGTTGGGCGATCTTCATGGTTTGGTTCAGATCGGACCCACTTCACCGAGTCGAATCCTTCAATCCATTTGGATTGGTTCCGCTTCGATTCGAGTCGAATCCTTCCTGGTTCGGTTCGGATCAGATCCATTTCGGTTCGAGTTGAATGTTCTATGGTTTTGTTTGAATCGGCTCCACTTCGGTTCGAGTCGGATCCTTTGTGGTCGAGTTTGAATCAGCTCCACTTCGGTTCAAATTGAATGTTTCTTGATTCGGTTTGAGTCGGACCCACTTTGGTTCGAGTCGGATCCTTTGTAGTCGAGTTTGAATCAGCTCCACTTCGATTCGACCAGCTCCACTTTGGATCGGACCTACTTCAGTTCAAGTTGGACCCTTTATGGTTTAGATCAGATTGGACCAGCTCCGGTTCAAGTCGGATCCTTTATGATTTGGTTTGAATCGGACCCACTTCAGTCTGAGTCGGATCCTTTAAGGTTCAGATGGGATTCGGTTCGGCTCAGTTTGGATCCGGATCAGTTTGGTTCAAGTTGCCTTTATGGCTTGACTCGGATCTGATCCACTTTGGTTCAAGTCAAATCCTTTATGGCTTAGTTCAAGTTAAGTCGGCTCGTGGTTCGATTCAATTTGGCTCGAACCTACTGTGCTTCGTTCGATTGAAACCCCTTCGCTTGAGTAGGGCCTACGATCCGGTTCGTATAGTATCCGGTTTGGTTTAGATGGGATTCGGTTCGCTTGATCTGGATCAGTTTGGTTCAAATCAGATCAGCTTCACTTTAACTCAAGTCGAATCCCTTATGATTCGGTTTAGACTGAACCGACTCATAATTGGTCCGACTTGACTTGGCTTGAACCTCATATGCTTTTATTTAAGCTGAACCTGACATATGATTTGGTTCTGCTTGGGTTGGATCTCCTTCGGCTCGAGTCGAATCAGTTTTACAAAAAAAATGATGAGTCCATGCCTCATGGTCATGGACTGAAAATATGAAGTGAATGTGCTAATCTTGAACTGAACTTTACGACTTCGTCCATTTATGTTGTCCCGGGGTGAAAATAGATATATGCCTCCAGGATAAAGGAGCGTTGATTGCCCTTATTTCATTTGTTCCCCATATGATGAAGAATAGCTAGGGTGCAATCATGAGGTGCAGGGGTTTTGGAATGAATGATATTGTGGTGCCTTTGTCGAATCAGAAGGTAAAGGACCACAATTGTTCATGAAAGTTGATCTGCCCCCTCACTGCTTTTGTTGCAAGCAAGTGATCAGAATATTCTTCGTGATGTCACCAAATGGAAAAGTGAATGAGCTGATATCTTCAGAAAGACGAAGGATTGAACGCCCTTGAAGAATAGTCAAGATATGCATTTGGGAGGAAGAAGACCACGATCATCAGCAAGAATCGTCTTGCCCCCTGATGATTTGACCGGCATAACGTCCTTTGTGGCGATGCCAAATTGGAGAAAAATCAAAATTCCTCATTTTGATCTCCACCGAGGTAGAGGATATGGTGTTGTTAGAAGCCATTGCTCATCTTAGCGGAGAATAGCCAAGATATGATGTTAAGAGGAAGAAGACCACGGTTCTCAGTCAGAATAATCCTGCCCCCTGATGACTTGAGTGGCAGACCAAAACATGATCGTAACCAAAACGTCCTTTGAAGGAAAACTGGAATTTCGCTTCGATGACTTGATTGGCAAACCAGGACAGGATGGTAGCCAAAACGTCCTTCATGGTGCTGCCATATTGGAGGATGACCAACATGCCTCGCTTTGATCTTGACCGAGGTGGAAGAGGCAATATCGTCGGATTGCATTGCTCCGCTTGAATGAAGTCATATTCATTGGTCACATGTTTATTCATTAGTCTCTTATCAGCATTATTAGATTTGGTCTCAAAGATGGAGGGTGAAGCCATGTCCCACCGGGTGTGCCATTTTGTCTGCTACCACGAATGACGTACCTCGCACGGTGAAATTTATCTTGAATTTCCCGTGGGGTAGTATTCATGATTCAGATTAATATTTAAATATGTATAGTTATCAGGTATTGCGGATCCATGGCTTCCAATAAACGCAAGCGTCTATTGTTAATTACCCCCACAAAATATTAGGGTACCTTCGATTAAGAGACCTCTGAAATGCTGAAGATGAACTGGAATTGGACAAAAAGAAAATTTATAATTTATTGCTCAATTACATGGCTTTAACCAAGGGCATACCCTCAGTGTACATGAACAGAACATAAAAGAAAATGTTTAATTTCATCTTAGTTATATGTTCTAAGATGGTCAAATTAATTTTGTTGGACTCTATATGTTTTGGAGCTCAACACTGTTCACCCTAAGATGAAAGATTGATTAAATTCCCTGTATATGTATTGGGATTTAATCGAACCTGATTCAAATTAAACTCTAATTATATGTATTAGAGTTTGATTTGATTTATTGAACTTTAACTGTATATGATAAAGTCCAATAGAGTTTGATTTGAGTTTTAATCCCAAATGTATGTATTAGGACTAGCTCAAATATTTGAATTAGACTCTAATTTTATATTTTTAGAGTCTGATATAATTAGGCTCTAAGTTTATGTATTAAAGCTTAATCACATTTGATTTTGATTCATCTTAAGATGAAATATTAACTAAATCCTAATTATATGTATTAGGATTAGTCAAATTTAAATTAAACTCCAAGTATATGTATTGGAATCTAATTTAACTTCGTTTGTTTGAACTCCGAGCAAATGTATTAAAGTCCAACAAGTTTAATTTGATTACATGGTTTGATCAATTCTAAGCACATAATTAGAATTTGATCGAATATGGTTGTGATTTGGCTCTAGTTTTATATGCTAGAGGATCAGATGATTTGTGAAAAATGGGTTGGGTTTAGTTTAACGACGTTTCGGTCAGTTGAGATTTGGTTTTAGTTTAACGACATTTCGGTCGAAATTGGGTTTAGTTTAATGACGTTTCGGTCGAAATTGGGTTTGGATTTAGTTTAGCGACATTTCGGTCGGTGTTGGATTTTAGGTTTTATTTGTAGACTTTGGAATTTGGGTTTAGTTTAATGACGTTTCGGTCGATTGAGTTTTGGACTTGGATTTAGTTTAACGACGTTTCGGTCGATTGAGTTTTTGGTTTAGTTTAGCGACGTTTCGGTCGAATTTGAGTTTAGGTTTAGTTTAACGACATTACGGTCGAAATTGGGTTTAGTTTAACGACATTTCAGTCGGGGTTTTAGACTTAGGATTAGTTTAACGACGTTGCGGTCGAAGTGGGTTTTGATTAGTTTAACGACATTTCGGTCAAGGTTGTATTTGGGTTTAGTTTAGCGACGTTTCGGTCGAGGTTAGGATTTAGGTTTAGTTTAACGACGTTTCGGTCGATATTGGGATTGGGTTTAGTTTAGGGTATTGGATATGTGAGATTTGGTTCATGAACTTGGTTTGGTTCATGAATTTAGGTTCATAGGTTTATGGTTTATGAACTTGGGTTCATAGGTTTATGGATTTATGAACTTGGGTTCATAGGTTTATGGTTCATGAACATAGGTTCATAAGTTTATGATTCATGAACATAGGTTCATGGGTTTATGGTTCATGAACATAGGTTCATGGGTTTATGATTTATGAACATAGGTTCATGGGTTTATAAACTTATGAACCTATGTTCATGAACCATAAACCCATGAACCTAAGTTCATAAATCATAAACCCATGAACCTATGTTCATAAATCATAAACCCATGAACCTATGTACATGAACCATAAACCCATGAACCTATGTTCATGAACCATAAACTTATGAACCTATGTTCATGAACCATAAACCTATGAACCCAAGTTCATAAATTCATAAACCTATGAACCCAAGTTCATAAACCATAAACCTATGAACCTAAATTCATGAACCAAACCAAGTTCCTCAACTCTTCTTCTACTTTCTTTGCAGGTAGCTCCCGGATTGTGAATAGGAATATCAATTAAAAGGGGAAAATAATACAAGAAAATTAGCTATAAATTAGCTCCTGGACTATGAGTGTCACGCCCCGGGTTGCAAGATCCCCCGGGCACGCCGACAAATCTGCCGTGTACAAGAAATTTTTCTTGTACACGAAGCGTAGCTGTACCTGTATAACATACAATACTACAAATAGTAGTATAGAGCTGAAAAGACTAAAACAAACTGAACATGTAGAAAAGGAACGAGTCTATATACATACAAAAATCTCGATACAAAAGTACTCGCTCCAGCGAGTTCACAAATATGTATATAGCTCCCAAAACACGAACACACTACCTGCAGTAGGGAAAATCTGCTAACTCAGCACCAGTCGGAAAGGGCTCTAGCTCGCGACGCCCTTGCCACGATCCGCCTCAGAAGGAGCAGCAGTCGAAACCGAAGGCCCTGCAACCACGGTGGAAGAAAGGGGCGTGAGAACTACTGTAAAAATAGGTAGTCCTCAGTGGGTGCTGCCCTAAATATCATCGGTCCACCCACTAAGTCTACAGGGTAAGCAAGAATAGTAGAAAAGAAAGCTGGAAACACTCTACAAGTAGATGTCCCCATACTATCCTGCTCTAACACTAGTCATCTGTAGAACATGTAACCCTGACCCAATCTCACGAGGGACTGTGATACACCCGTCCCGCCTGTCGAAGCAACACTAACAACTACCCCAGGGGTAGCTAGTGGAGAGCGAGTCCAACCAGGACACAGCGACACCAACGCAAAAGCACTAAGCCTTACTCAGGAGTGAGTGCGGGGGCGCGACCACCCGAGTATGCAAGCGTATCTCCGTCGAGCTCAATCAGCTCTCACAAAGCAAAGTCAAGTAAACAGGGTCCAACTGGTCTAACCACCAATAGGTCACGTGCCCTTGGCACAACTGAAACCAAAACAGTAACCCGGGCCCACCGTCAACCCCGACGGTCCCCGACGACACGAAACAGCCTACTCAGCTGTGAACTAAGCTCGGCAACCCAGCACGAGCATAAATGCAAACCACACTACCCTGGGTATCCATCGCACTCACCCAGCGACGATACAACAACACGGCTGTCGATCAAATCGTGGTTTTCTCTTAAGTCAAATCCAAGTCCAACATGTATGAAATATAACTTGCTAAACATGCTCCAAATTCAGATAATAAACATACTATAATCCATGAATTCGAGCTAAGGTTTAACATTCAATACTAAGCTACACATGTCGACTACTTGCACTTACGAGTAAACCGATGAAAACCCACCTCGGGTGCTAATTCCTAGCAGCGAAGGACGTCAAGAAGCAACCTCGATCCCTGCTGGCCCGACGAACTCCACCAAGATCAGCAATGAACCTAACTCTGAGTTCTATGCAGGAAAATCCCTCAATTAGCACTAATTTCAGCTCTTGAACTTAAATAACTTAATTCCAAAGATCAACACTCACCTAAACAACTCCACAGCAGGTGAGGGCAGTGTCCAATCCAAGGGAATGTACAGGGGACTGATCCAAGGGTCTCCAATCCTTCTTCTCTCGAAACCGGCAACAAGAAATTCCAAAGTCAAAATTCTGTCAAGTAGTCACAACAGTGAAGTGAGAAAGGGTTTCGACCTAGCAAACCTTCTCCGAATCCTGCAAGTAAGAGCTCTCTGGATTCCTCTCGAAGTCATGAATCCAGCGAACCAAGTTTCGCTGAATTCCGACGCTCCTACGCGGAGAATGAGCCAAAACGTTGCTAGTCGACGCAGGAAATCTGCAGCAGTAGCACCAAGCTCGAAAATTGTGGAAGTTGAAGTAATGGAAGGAATTCCAATGGACCACTCACCTCAAAAATACACCTCAGAGTTGTCGCAGCGTCGAGGACGGCGAAATCCTGCGCTCGCCCGGCTCTCTCGTAGCACCCCGACGTCGAAAATACCCTCGATCGGCTTCGCGGCGCGACGTCGACAAAGTCCGTACTTCACCAAGCTCTTCTCTTCCAACCGGCCAAGTTTAGAGGGAGAAGAAGAAGAAGAAAAGAAGAAGAAGAAGAAGCTGAAGAAGACCCTCCCTCTTTCCCCATACGTGTAGGCAGCATGGGGGCTGGGTGACACAACAAAAGTAGCAAATTACCAAACTGCCCACTGCTCACCTACCAAAGTGTACCAGTACACGGGCAGTTGTACCGGTACAGATGGGCCAACCCGAGAGCAGTCTACGCAGCACCATACCGGTATACCCCTGGTGGTTATACCGGTATAGCCATCAAGCTTGTACCGGTACAACCTAAAGTTTGTACCGGTATAGCTTGACAGAAACCTGCTATTTTGCAGATTTCTAGATTCCAACTGCTTTCGCGTTCCCGCTAGGTCCGTTTGGCGTCCATTTCGCACCAACGCGACTCGGACTTGTCTCGACACTCACCAGAGCTATCGACAAGTCCCACAGTCAAACTCCAAGTCTCTACAATGAGTTAGGAATATTAGCTATAAATTAGTTCTATTAAATTTAATTAGAATATCAATCAGTGTGAAAGAGTATTTAAGATTCCAAAAAAAGAGGGGAAAAAAACTCAAAAGTGCTTTCATTTCAAACCCATCAATCTAGGTCACCATTTTGTTTTAGTTTTTAAATTGTTAATGTGTTCTTCATCTCGCAAGAATTTACAAACGGCTTTTATTTCAAACCGTCCAAATTTGAAAGTGTACGCACAATAATGCCAGAGAGAGACGGAGACATTATGATAAGACGATATCAAATGAAGCCGTAATTTCTGGTTCTTAATATGCCAACTCTTTTTTTTTCTGTTCGGAGTAGTAGTAGTCAATTGGCGAAGAATCCAACAAACTTTCTCAATAATCTTTGTTGGAATTTTGTGCGGGGTAGGGGAGCCTCCATGTGATCCCTTTTCTTTTTCCTTTATTATTTATTTGTAGTATATTCACTAAATATTTTGAGAGCAGATTTGAAAGTTTTTTCTGTGTAGTTAAAATGGCTAGTTGTCTGATGTCTCTGAGTGTTCATTGGGACAGATATTTAGTTACGAATAGAAATGGTCCGGAATATGTCCGCTGTCGAAAGAAATTGATTGTAATTCATTCAGATGCGACATTTACTAATTTTGAGACAAGGCTGTATTGTTTAGCAAATTGTAGTAGAGAAGAACTTTGTCTCAAAGTCACAATTCAATGCTCTATAGAAGCAAATGAATATATAACTCATGAAATAGTGGATGATTAATCATTGGAGGGAATGATTGGATTGTTTGAACATTATGGATGTATGTCGGTATACATTGAGAGAGATTTATCTGTCGGAGACACAATCTCAATCGCAAGGCTATTACACAAGACTGCTTCATAATGATATCGGTATGGGTTTTTTCGATAATCCAATTGGTGACTGCGAAATTGATAACGAAACAGGCGTCAGGATGACAAGGTAAGCGAAATCTCTAGATTTCGATGAATAGTTTCTTTAATTATTAAATATTTTGATAATACTAAATTATAAATATTACAGACAAAGTCAGTCTCCACACGCGCAACCCTTGATCTCACGTGTGTAACTCTTGACGTTACATGCGGAACCCTCGACCTTACGTGCGCAACCCCCAACGTCACGTGCGCAGCCCTCAACCTTATACGAGTAACCCATGATATTCCATGCACTACCGATGACCTCTTGTGCAGAACCTACGATGTCTTATATACAATTGGAACCTTATAATTGGGGAGGAAGAAAAATCTGATTTTTTTTATTAATAATATGTGAAAAATATGAAAATGTACCTTATATAGTAAAGATTTGGGACCCATTGCAGGCTATCTACGTCCTATGAACATTGGAATGAAGTTCCTACTAATTATATTGTCAATGAAGAAGGTGATAATAACATTAATCAGGAGGCTGCACCCATTCATAATGATGATCATCATAGCAGTGAGGACAACGATTGGAATGATCTAGTTACAGACGTTTTTCTTTCAAGTTAAACATGCCCTGGGGAGAAGACTTATCAGAAGACGAAGAGATTTTCTTGACATCCGAGTCAAATATGTTCATAAGAACTCCTGAATTGATTGAGGATTCCTTAACTATTACTAGAGTTCCATATGGACATATAAAATCTCTTCATATAAGTGAGCCAATAAAGGTGAATGATCTAAAAGCCTTCTTTGTACCTCCTCAAGTTGAGAAAGTCAGGGGAAAAGAAAGAATAAAGAAAAGAATCCTTTTTTATAAGTCAGATGATTATAAACCATCTGACCTTATCAAGCTTGATAACTCTGATGAGGAAATATATAAAGACGTCAACATGCCAGCATACTTTTTGAAAAATCTCAAAAACATGATGAATAGCTTAGGATTTCCTATAAGAAGGTCACGAGCTAATCGAAATTTTTTTTAGAAAATGTGGAATCCACCACAAAAAAGAGTTGTGCTTCCAAATGGGCGAACGGTACACACTAGAGGACTAGGATATCATCAATCTGCCCAGATGTCCAACAAATCTCAATGCTCTTACAAAGAGATCGTTGGAATGACAACTTCTGAAACAGGTCAACTCAATCTCTCACCTCTGATGACAGAGATAACCTATAATGATTCATGTGTTATACAACATACCTGCACTATGATTACAATAAAGGATATGAAGCAAGATGAGGACATCGAGCTAGTAAAAACAAAGCTGTTGGAATTAAAAGATGCTCCACAAGAGCTTGAAGACGGGGGCAAGCCACCGTTGATGAGCTTTTAGAAATAAATTTGGGCAACGAAGAAGATCGAAGACCCACTTATATTAGTGCACTACTTCCAAAAAAGATTAAGACATGTTGAAAGCATTGTTGTTAGAATATAAAGACTGTTTTGCTTGAAGATATAAAGAAATGCCCGCTTAGATCTGAGTGTGGCTGTTCATAAACTTGCCATTAGCCCAGATGTGGTTCCAGTTAAACAAGCTCCAAGGAGGACAAGAGTTGACTTAAAAGAACAGATCATAACAGAAACTAAAAAGCTTATTGAAGCAGGGTTCATCAGAGAAGAAAAATATGCTGACTGGGTCACAAGCATAGTCCCAGTAAAGAAGAAAAATGGTCAAATTCGCATATGCGTCGACTTTCGAGATCTAAATAAAGCATGCCCAAAGGACGATTTTCCACTGCCAATCACTGAACTAATGATCGATAACACTTCAAGTTATGAGATGTTTTCTTTCATGGATGGTTCCTCTGGATATAACCAGATAAAGATGGCACCTGAGGACGAAAAGCACACTGCTTTTAGAACTCCAATTGGCATATACTGTTACAAGGTTACGCCCTTTGGTCTAATGTAGAAGTCACTTATCAAAAGGCTATGACAGTAATTTTTGATGGCTTGCTCCACAAAATTGTTGAATGTTATGTTGATGATTTAGTGGTCAAAACTGTAAATAAAGCAAATCATTTTGAAGATTTAAGAACAATTTTCACTAGATTAAGAAAATATAATATGAAAATGAACCCTCTTAAATGTGCATGTGGAGTTTATTCAGGCATATTTCTTGGGTTTATTGTTAGACATAGAGGAATTGAAATCGACCCAGAAAAAAATTAAAGCTATCATAGAATTGCCACCCCCAAAGAATTTGAAACAATTAAGATCTTTTCAAGGAAGACTGGCATACATTAGAAGATTTATATCAAATTTATCTGGCAGAATTAAACTATTTTCTAAATTGGTGAAGAAGGATGCGCCTTTTATATGGGATGATGATTGTCAAACAGCATTTGACTATATTAAGAAATATTTATTAAGTCCCCCAGTGCTTGCTGCCCTAATTCATGGTAGGCCATTAATTTTATATATCGCTGCACTTGAAGGATCGCTGGGTGCACTTCTTGCTCAAAACAATGAAGAAGGAAATGAAAATGCTTTATATTATCTCAGTAGAATGTCAGTGGGGGCAGAAAATTCTTACTCTCCAATTGAAAAGCACTGTCTAGCCCTTATATTTGCCGTTAAGAAATTAAGACATTATATGTTGGAACATAAAATCCATTTAATTTCAAGGGTGGACCCACTTAAATTCTTAATGACACGACCAGTTTTGACTGGAAGGTTGGCAAAGTGGGTTGTTATACTCTTTGAATTTGACATCACTTATGTACCACAAGAAGCCATCAAAGGTTAAGCACTTGCTGATTTTCCAGCTGTGCACCCAATTCCAGATGACTCACCTTTGATCTGTGATTTGCCTGATGAGCATATCATGTTTACTTTAGAAGACCAACCCTATTGGAAAATGTATTTCGATGGTGCGTCCTCAATTCAACCAGCTTTCAATCCAAATATTCCTCAGATTAAGGCCGGAATAGGGTTAATCTTTGTAACACCTGAAGGAGGCATTTTAAGATACTCATTAGCCCTTTCTGAGTCTCGCACAAATAACGAGGCTGAGTACAAAGCTCTTATTGCTGGTTTAGAAATTGCAATCCAGTTGAACAGACAAAAATTGCATATCTATGGAGACTCCCAATTAATCATCAATCAAGTTGAAGGGGAGTTTAAAGTACATAAATCTGAGTTGGTCGAATATCAAACGAAAGTGAAATATCTTATGAAGAAAATCCTATGTATAAAAATAGAAAAAGTGTCCAGGGCTGTAAATGGAAAAGCCGATGCCCTGGCTAGATTGGCTAAAGAGCTTGCTGATCCCACTATGGATGAAGTCCAAATAATTATACGAAATCGAAAAATATTATCCCCAGCTGACTTAAATCGAGAAGAAGGTACAAAGAAAGCTGAAGTTGCAACTATCGAGATAGAAGATGATTGGAGATAACCTTTCATCGATTTTCTCAAATATAATAAATTGCTAAAAGAAAAGTCAAGACAAGCACAAATTAAGAAAAGAGCAATGAGATGTGTTCGTTAATAATCAACTTTATCGCAGATCTTATGATTAATTATGGCATAAATGTTTATCACCAAATGAGATTAAACAAGTCATGCATGAAGTTCATTCAGGTGTTTGCGGTGCGCACCAATCAGGGCCAAAAATGCGCCTTAAAATTAAGCATTTGGGATATTATTGGCCAACAATGATACAAGATTGTTTAATGTATGCTAGAAAATGCCATCAATGTCAAATCCACGGTGACTTTATTCATCGACATCCAAATCCCTTGCATCCTACAATCGCTTCATAGCCATTTGATATGTTGGGAACAGATGTGATAGGGCCAATCAATCCACCATCTTCCAGGGGGCATAAGTTTTTTCTTGCTGCTACAGATTATTTTTCCAGATAGGTTGAGGCAATCCCACTAAGAGAGGTAAAAGCAGATGATGTCGTCAAATTCTTTAGAGAAAATATTCTATACCGATTTGGAGTTCCAAGACGAATTATATCTGATAATGGAGCTGCCTTCAAGAGTTTCAAAGTCAATAGATTTGCTACTCAACATAAAATTGATTGGAGGTATTCTTCAATATATAATGCAAGGGCTAATGGATTGGATGAAGCCTTTAATAAGACTTTAATAAAGCTATTAAAGAAAATTATTGGCAAAAATAAAAAAGAATGGCATATGAGAATCATAGAAGCTCTTTGGGCCTATCGAACCACATACAGAACGCCAACTCAAGCAACACCCTACTCTTTGGTGTTTGGCACTGAGGCAGTATTACCACTAGAAGTTGAATTGCCCTCTTTACGGATAGCAGTTCAACACGAATTAACAAATGAAGAAAATGCTCTACTAAGGCTTGATGAGCTAGATGCATTAGATGAAGTCAGGTTAACTGCCCAACAAAATTTGGAACTCTATCAAGCCTAGATGGCAAGAGCATATAATAAGCTCACTCGGTACCACACCTTTAATATTGGGGAGTTGGTGCTCGTTCTTCGTAGTACGATTATAATCAATAAACACACTGGAAAGAAATTTGATCCAAACTGGGAAGGCCCATATGTAGTGGAAAATGTCTATGAAGGCGGCGCTTATCAATTAATTGATGTCAAAGGTGAATGACCAATGCCACCTATCAACGACCGCTTCTTAAAGAAATATTATGTATAAAAAAAAAGAAAAAAAAAGAAAAAAAAGGTGGAGGACATATTGTCTAAATTTTTTAGCCAATATGTGTAAAATATGAGCCACCAGCGGACTTGATTGTCCACATCGGACTTCAAGGGTAAAATTGTAAAAAATTCCCGGCTATGGTATAACCCCACGGGCAAAATTGGGATCCCCGCTGTGAGAAAACCTTTCGAGGCTCACAGACAAAAATTAGGGGAAGGTACTTGTGAAAACCTGTATGGGCGCCAAACTACCTAAGATATATTTTACCTATGACGGAATGCTAACTCACCTTAGGGTCGGTTACGCGCAGCAATTTCGATTGCTTCTCGAGGCAAAATAAATAAAAAATAATCCATGTTTCCTAATACCCAAGATATATTTTGCCTATGACGGAATACTAACCCATCTTAGAGTTAGTTATGCGCGGCAATTTCGATTGTTTCTCAAAAAGAAAAAAAAAAAAAGAGATGGTAGGAAAACCTTTGAGACCCCTAGGCCAAAAAATCTATTTTCAAATTGACCGTCATGTCGTTAAACTGAGTATATAAATTCAAAATGACCGTCATGTCGTTAAACTGAGCATCTGATGTAATATGACCGCCATGCCTCTAAACTGAGCATCTGATGTAATATGACCGCCATGTCTCTAAACTGAGCATCTGATGTAATATGACCGCCATGTCGTTAAACTGAGCACCAAATGTAATATAATATGACCGCCATGTCGTTAAACTAAGCATTTTAATTTAGATCGACTATGTCTTTAATTAGTTAAAATATGTCCACTGACGGATTTGACCCACTGGCAGACTTGATTTTCCACATCGGACTTTGGGGATAAAATTATAAATGTTAGCTATGGCAAATTAAGGATCTCCATTGCGAGAAAACTTTTCGAGACTCATAAGCAAAAGTTGGAAGAGAGTATCTGACTAAAACCCATTAGGGCATTAGATTATCAAAGAGTGCTAACCCACTTTAGAGTTGGTTATATATGCGCGGTGATTTTAGTTACTTATCGAGGCAAAATAAACAAAACAAACCCATCGTCACAGCATCACTATTGTCACAATGTAACACTACATGAAAAATAAGAAGAGCAAATACTTATGGATTCAAGCACAATCCAAAGCATTCAAAATTTTAAATTGTTGAGACTGCAAAATATTGTTTCTTATTAGAGACAAGCATAAGCAAAAAGAAGAAAAGAATAAGTCAAATTTCAAACATTCGACGACACTCCTCAAACAGCTCTATTAATTCTCAAAGGCCAGTGGATTCTTTAGAATCATTATGACTTTCAAGGGATATGGCAAGCTCTTTTTCTGCATCAACAACATCTTTTTGCAGTTCTTCCTGTGACGGTTTTAGCTTCTTCAAAGAGTCATCGGCCACTTCAAGTTTAAGTGACAACTCTGCTTCAGTACTCTTCAAATGTGATATACTCTCTTCTAGTTCTTTTATCTTCTCTCTGGTTTGTTGAAGCTGTAAAGAGACACTTTCAGTAGCTTGAAGGAGAGAATTTTTTGTAGTAATATGGGAAACAAGTTTCCTCCTACTTAATGCCAAATTCTTATCAGCATCCATTAGCCGAACAATTGGAACAAAATTTGGACTTGATGCTAGCTCTTCAATGGCTTCTGAATGGTCGAATATGGGTTTTATGCGTCTTTCCAGTTCAGATGTATCAATCCCAAGTGTAGATAGACATTGGCAATATTTTGATACTTCTTCTCTAGCCAGCCTAAATTCACGACGATTGAATGTCTTCATAATATCCATTATGCGATCGGTCAAAAATGACTTGGCTATAATAGGTATCTCGCTTCGGGAATCTCCTGCGCCACTATCTAAGCGAACGTCGACATTCTTGTCAAACGATACATCCTAAAAAAAGAAAAGAAAAGGAAAAGAATAAAAAAAAAAGAGAATAAAAAGAAAGAGAAGGAATACATAACTATAAAATAAAAAAATCACCGTATTGTTAACTTCCGGTGGTGAAGGCGTAGGTTCATAATCCACCTCATCACCATAAGGTGATAAAGCATCTTCCGGATCATTATTTGATTTTGATTCTACCTGCAAACCTGCACAAAAAAAATGTGTATAATATAAGGAGTGCTTTCATGAGGCATACTTCGACAAAAAAAAAAAGTGAGGTTTTACCAGTTGAATCTAAATTGGTCTCCAAACGAGCTCTTTTATGTGCTTCCATGGTCGAAATATCAATGACCCGTTCTCTTATACCCAGTGGAGGAATTTCTGTTGTAGCTTCATTTTTACTTTTCTTTACTATACTTCCATCCTCTTCTTTAGCACCCTCATCCTAAACAACAGAGTTATGGTGTAAAAGAATAGTAAATACGCTTAATGTGTGAGTGCGGGGGTGATATGAAATAGAACTTGGAACAAATTCTCTATTCTCCAATGGATGAAGTTTAAAATAAATGCCTCATGATGAGTTGGGAAAGCTTCATTGAAAGAAGACACTCCAATACTTGCAACATCTGTGAATGGATCTGCGACAAAAAAAGACCATATGCTGATATTCAGAGCAAAAACTAAAAGATACATGCTGCAGGGACTGTTAAAAAAAAAAAAAACAGGGAGTAAAATGCAAACGGGTTCCATTGTAGTCCAAACTTTACGCACTTTTGCAACCTTGAATTCCTTGAGAGCAATTTTAGACCAAGGAGAAAGATCGGAAATATAGATTTTCAGGGATTGCTTTGTAAATACAGGGACCAAAATGTAAATGGGTCATTTAAGACTAAGAGAAGGCATATGGACAAAAAAAAAAAAACGAGTAAAATGCAAAACGGGTTCCATTGTAGTCCTAACTTATGCACTTCTGCAACCTTGAATTCTTTGAGAGCAATTTTAGACCAAGGAGAAAGATCGGAATATAGATTTGCATAAAAAATCAAAAGACAATGAAGCTGCAGGGACTGCTTTGTAAATACAGGGACCAAAATGTAAATGGGCCATAACATTTTCGTTATAGCTCCGATTTACAAAATTTTTGCGGCTACAGATTTCTAATAAAAAATTACACATTATTATCCATATCTTACCCCTTTTTTTAGTTGAGAATTAAATGCTTAATTTAAGACTAATAGAAGGCATATGGATTTAACCGAAAAAAATAAAAATACCTCAATATACTTTGGTGGTGAGGGTATTGAAACGTGGTCAACTAATTCGTTATCATACGGAGATATATCATCCTCAATGGACCCACTCTTTCCGATTTGTCATTCTATCAGTCAAAAATATATATGATAAGTATGGCGTATAAGTATGGCATGCGCCATGTACGTGTAGTTAGTTATAAATAGAATATGAATGAAAATGATCACCTATTATTGAAGACACAGTAAGGGGAAACTTCTCATGAGCTACTTTAGTTAAAGCATCCGGAGGTGGATTTTCTAGGCTTCTTAAAGATGGCTCCACATTGCAAACCTATGTAATATATATATATATATATATATATATATATATATATATATATATATATATATATATATATATATATATATATAGAGAGAGAGAGAGAGAGAGAGAGAGAGAGAGAGAGAGAGAAAGGATGCTAGAATAAATACATTCGAATCATTTGGATTCTATGCCGCACCTTTGATCTTGCTGTAGAATCTTGCAAATGCATTTCACCTGCGGAAGTTGAATCCATAATGTGCACTTCCTACAAACAAATAGAACAAAAGGAGTTCAGTACACAAAAAAAAAAGAAAAAAAAAAGAGAGAAGATAATTAAAATGCTAATGAGCATACCTTAGATTTCTTATATCTATCATCTTCGTGAATTGGAAAACTGAGGCCGAGAACTTCAAGTTGAGAAGATTCATCGGAAGGACCAGCTTGAATATGATCATATTCTGGAAATAAGTCAAGTTGTTTTTCCTTTGGTTCTGGAGAAACTAGAACTCTTTCGTTTCTAACACCTGACGAAGTCAATCTTTCCTCAAAAATGGAATCTTTCCCTAACATAGTAACACTTTTTTTCTTCTTTTTGCGGGGATCATCTGCATTTAGTAAATAGCCCAATGCTTGAAGCTCGAATGCACGCTATTAGACCACCAACGCGCATAATGTACAGTTGGTTTGCCAATCCGGTCTTTCTTTGGTATAAAATAGTTACTAGAAGTTCCATATCAAAGGAAATGATTCCAACGTCCAGCAAGTGTCCCAAGGTGATTGGCCAATCTAGGAACATTAATACTTTCAGGGAAAGATTGATCAAAGCCAAATTGTCGAGCAAAACGATAAGGATTATATGGCTGTGTGTGCAGTTTGTTCCCTAAATAAAGTGGAAGCACACTCTGTCTGATAGAAATGATATATTCATAGACCCCTTTCGGATATTTACACTGTAATGAACCGAACTTTAGCCAAATTGGTTAGAGCACGCGGAAGAAATAATTGGACGAGTTCCAATTACCTTTCCAAGCGTTTCGGAAGGGTTAAAAGAGGGTTTAAAAGAGTTTTAAAGGTTTCGGCGTTGTTCGGCACGAAGTAGAGTCGAAACGACGCGAAAAACAAGTCTGGGCAGTTTATACCGGTACAAGCACCATTTTGTACCGGTATAGCAACTTTTACCGAGAGGCAGCTCTCGGTTTGAGATTTTTGGTGTCTGTACCGGTACAAAGTGGATTTATACCGGTATAGCCACCTTTACCGAGAGGAGAAGGGCTCTCGGGTTTGAGAAATTTTGGGTCTGTACCGGTACAAATCAGATTTTGTACCGGTATAAATCCTGCGAAGGGCCGAGGGCAGCTCTCGGGTTTGCCTCTGGAGCAATTTATACCGGTACAGAATGGGCTTGTACCGGTACAAACAGGTCTGGCAGCAGCTTTTGGACTGCTTCGAAAATAGAGAGTTTTGTGGGTTAAAGTGTAATTGTTACAACACTATAGCCCCTCCCACACCCCTCTCTCTCACAGCCACTTCACCTTCTAACACCTCTCCCTCACATTTCCCTCTTTCTCTCTCTAGAAAACCTCCCCTAGAGCTTGGAGGAGAAGAAGGAGAAGCTTGGAGAAGGTGGATTTGGTGGCTTTGGTGGTTCTAGAAGCTCTCCTACAAGGTGGACCTTGGGATAGCTTTGGGCAAAGGTGAGTTTTTGCAAACCTAGACCTAGGGTTTGGGATTTCTCCATGGATTTTCGAGGTTAGGAGTTTCTACAAGTGTAGAAGCCTCCTATGCACATAGAACACATGAAAACCCTAGTTTCTTCATGTGCTCTCATGGTGGAACCTTAGGGCATCAATGCATGCCCTAGAAAAGAGTTTAAATAGTCTTAGATGAGTTCCTAGAAGATCCACAAGCTCTCTTTTGCTTGTTTAAGAGATCAAAACCTGGGGTTTCACATAGGGCTTGGTAGAGCACCCAAATTTGGGGCTTTTGACTATAGAGGTTCTAGGGTCAAATTGACCTTGTAGAAACCTAATTGGGGGTATTCCCGACGCGTGGGACAACTCCGTTTATTTAAACGAAAAGCCGATCTATGAGTTGCTATGTAAGATAGCCTGATGTAAAATCTGATAACTGCGCAGATTTTAAAATAGGCCTCGGTTAGCTACGAAATTCGACGGGCAACCCATCCATAATTTTAGAAGGTGGGTGGTGCATTCCAAGGACACCGAAATTCTTTCTAAGTCTATGTGTCACTTTTGAGCATTCTATATATGTTTGAGTATGTATGCATGATAGGGTAAATTATGAGTTATATTGCAATTTGTGAGTTCGAATGCATGAGATGTAATTGTATGAGATTATATGACAAAGAATAAGAACCCTATATATATGCATGTTAAAGAACAAGTAGTGTAATTGACAAGTGAATGTGACATTGGACATGTGTTAGAGAATGTGACAAAAATAAGTCTAGAATACTTAGACAACATGTGTGACATCAAAGAGCAAGAGCAAGAACTTGTAGTGTACATAACACTAGTAGAGTCATGAGATTGACATTTGACAATAACCTTAGAGTTGAGGGTCATATGAACATAAGTTCTCCTTGAAGGCAAGGAACAGATTGAGATTTAGAATCCTTAAAGTTAAGGATTGATCGTACTCACCATATAGTCCTTGCTCGGGGGCGGTAGCTCCCCCTCGAGCGGTGCGCTCCGGAGTAGGTCACCACTGGAATGAGTTTTCCAGGGAATGAGTTTTCCAGAGGACGGTCCCAACGGGTCGATATTGAGCCTCCCCGGTTACTTTAGGATTTTGAGTTTTGGTTGAGTCTTGTTGAGGGCGAACCCACGGGTGAGCCAAGAGATTGGGTATTGGACTTATGACCTTGCACGTTTTATTTTGAGCATATTATCGTTTACTTTCAAGCGTATTAGTTGCATTTGTTAGTTGGTTATTATCTTACCTTTTTTTCTATTACGCTTGAAATAGACCTAGTGGGAAAGTCGGCGTGGTTGGTTGCCGAACCCACTGGGAACTTTGTTGTAGTTCTCACCCCCCTATTTCCACAGGGCCGGGATTCCACAGGGCCGGGACCTAGCAAGCCGGCCGAGGACCGCGGTAAGGGCATCGAGCCCTAGGTAGAGACCGCCCGAGTTACTTTATTTTTTTGCTATAGTCGCATTTCCCTTTATATATCATCTTTTGTATTTGATGATTATAGTTGTCTAACTTTAATTGTAATCAAGTTTCATTTTGAGGTAAATGTGATGTAAGAAAGAAATGATGCATTAAATTGTAAAGACCTTAAAGAATTCAAGTTGTAAGAATTATGCATGTATGTGATTGCAATTAATCATAGTACTTGTATGTTTACATTAGTTACTTTCATTTTGGCTATGTTGCTTACCCTCGTGTAAGCCTTTTGTGTATGTTTCCGCATGTGTAAAATTTATACTCTATCTGTACTTGTTGAGCCTTGGGCGGATAGGGGAAGCTCTGTCTGTTCGGCGTCTGTTGGCGCGCTCGAACCGGCCAAATGGATCGGTCTCGGGGCGTGACATACACTCTCCTGTAGTTAATTTTGCATCATAAAGCCAACCATCATTAACAAAAGAATAAGAATATGGCAGAGGATGCCACACAAAATGGGCGCTTGATCTGAGGTGAATTCGTGCTCGCTTAGCATTAAAAGGAGAAGCCGCCGCATCCATAAAAAATACCATTTGAGGATGGCTTTGTAAGCCGGCGATGTTTTTGATGTTATCACTGATCACCTTTCTAGATAAGTCTGCTCAAAATGAAGACCGATCCACGCAGGACCTTCAGGATGGTCACTCATGAAAGACAAGCCGACATGAATGGCACAAAGAATAGCAGGAGCTAAGGCAACCCTCTCACCTAAAGCTAGCTTAGAAGCCATAACAAATGTTTTAGGTCTGATAAAATGATCTAACCCAGAAGGCATTACAAAATTGCATAGCCATAAGGAAATGAAGGCCGCTCGAGTTGTATCTTCCGTATATGATGGAGCGAGCTCTCTGTTGCTTATGTTTTGAGATCTAGATCGACTCAACTTCTTACAACTTGTGTAAAAGAAATTCACCCATAAGTCATACCGACACGCTTATTAGAAGATCGAGCTATAAACCATTGATAAATATCAAAAAGCCCCCTAACACAATTGGGATAACTGTTTTTGTTATAAAGTTCAGAATTTTGCGGAATATACTCATCATACATATCACCGATAATTAAAAGCCCACTAAGTTCTTTAACTTCCCATAAAGAAATCCCAACCTCACCATATAGGAGATGAAAAGTGTTCGTTTCTGAACACCATAGTTCCACCAACGCCTTAACGATATTAATGTTTTTATTGTATTTCCCGCGCGAAGCTACAGTACCTCCTAAAATGCCAGCACAACGTAACTGAGTTGTATAACGAGAGAGAATATAATTTCCCCATTCAATCAAACTTTCTACCTCAATGCTATCTCCAAAAAATCTACTCATTCCACACCAGCCTGGATGATTATTGAGTATTTTATATCCAAGAGATTGTAACGTATCTCTTTCCTTAGGGGGACCTACTGGGGGCAATAATATAACATCACCGTCACCATCAGAAGCATAATAGTCAACTCCAGAACAACCCAATAACTGTTTTTGCTTAAATATCGCCCATTCTTTGAACATAGGTGTTTCATAAGGGATTACAGGCTTGACGGAACATCCAAATATTGGAGGTGAGCGCATTAAAGAAAGCCCTCTAAACACGCCTAAAGTTTTATCACCTGGACGAATTGACGATTCACTCTTTTTCCGCATGATCTAGAAAGAGAAAATGATTACAGTATAAAATAGATGAGTAAAATTCATGATCCAAAACAAAATATTACCTAAATGGAGTTTTCGGTGTTTTAGATGTGTCATAATCAATCTACTTTATATGTGGATTGGGTACATTTTATACAGGTTCTAAAAAAAAAGATATACATATATATAGCATCAAAAGAGAATATCATAAAAGAGATTTGGCCATGATTAAGTTACCTTGGACCTTTGATATTAGACCTTTGATGGCGATATGAAGGTTGAAATCAAGCAAGGAGATTAGCACCTTTTCCACCTTGTTTAAATCCACAAGCTTGAAAAGGTCCCGGCATTTGTTGAAGCATAAAAAAAAAGAGAGAGAAAGAAAGAGAGAAAAATTGAATGTGGTGTATAAGATGATCCATGCACTACATGCATGGACAAAATCGAATCCAAATTTTGAAAAATGGTGCACAGGTCGATCCATGCACTAGGTGAGTGGCTATTACATATGTACCATTTAGCAATCAGTCATTTTCCTTTCATATATTTGTAAAATGCTCCATTTCAAGCATATAAGCATAATATAAGCAAATTAGAGGGATTAAGTTGCAAATATCATCCCATTACCCCATTATTTGCACGATCAACCTCCCACATCTCCCATTACCCCACCTTCTGCACACTCTAAAAAGAAAAAAAAAAGGAGAGAAGAGAAGAGAAAACTAAATCCATAAATACCCACTTGAAACCCACTTGGAACAGAGATTGTTTTTGAACTCTAAAACCTTCCACCAAACAAAAAAAATCTCATTCCCTGTTCACGAAAGAAAAAAAAAACAAAGCAATATAATATTTTTCTTTCTGTTCTCTATTATTGCACCATCAAAGCTCCCTCTCTCCTAAATTTTTTTTTAAAAAAAAAGGGAAGCCCTCTCTCTCACTCCTCAGCCTCCCCCCTCCAACCCCTCGCGACAGCTCCTCTCCGACGCGGCCGCCACCGTGGCCGAGGCCAACCTCGCCGCCGCGAGCCTTGCATCGGTCCGGCGCGCGGCGAGCCCGCGCGGCGACGCGGAGTAGCGGTGCGGCGGCGACGCAGAGCAGCAGTGCGGCGCGCGGCGAGCCCGCGCGGCGACGAGGAGCAGCGGTGCGGTCCGGCGCGCGGTGAGGCCACGCGGCGACGCGGAGCAACGGTGCGGTGCGGTGCGGCGCGCGGCGACGCGGAGCAGCGCCTCACTGCGATGATGGCTGCGGCGCTCGGGTCGCGCCTTGACCCGCCGACACCCTCCAACGCCCACCCGGCCGCGGATCCCTTCGCGGCGGAGCTCCCCTTCGCGACGCAGCTACTCCACGACGCCCCCCAATGCTTCGAGCTCGGCCTCGCGGCCGCCAACCTCGCCATGACCAACGTCCGCACTACGCTTGCGCGCCTTGGCCTCGACAGCGCCGTGAAGGTCTCCTCCCCTCATCGCCCTCACCACGTTCCAGAGCGACCTCGTGAAGTCCGTGATGCGCTCGATGCTCGATCTCCTCCACGACACCGGCCTCGTCTCCGTCATGGTCAGCTTCGTCACCGCTCACCAAGTGTTCGATCTACATCCGCAGTGAGCAGCATTAAAAAAAAAAAGCTTCTAAATCCACTCCGACAGCAGCCGCTACACCTCGCGCACTGCCAGCGAATCCTCCACGACGAAAACAACAGCGTGCGGTAGCAGCGGCTGGAGGAGCCAAAATTCGACGCCAACAAAGCAATCGTAAAGCCAACGCTGCAAAATGCACCATACTCACCAACTGTTCGATGAAATGCCCAAGACACAGTTTTCGACGGCGAACCTAATCTGCATATAAAGAGAGAGCGGTGCTCTTCTCTTTAAGAAAACCGGTGTTGCGCAATGCAACACGCCCACCAATTGTCTGACGAAATGCCTAAGACGCAGTTTTTGACGGCGAACCTAATCTGCATATAGAGAGAGAGCGGTGCTCTTCTCTAAAAAAATATATCATCAAAAGAGAGAAGGAGCTTTGTTACTTAGAGAGGCAAAGAAGGATTATCCATCTTTGTTGTCTTGTTCATTCAAAGGAGAAAAAGAGAGAAAAATACTCTCTTAATTCTCTCATAATTAAAAGGCAAAAGAAATCAATCAGATTGTTGATTGTTATTCTTTTGATCGTCTTTTCTATTAGAAGAACAATGGGATGCTCGAAAGATAATCGAACCCCTTAATTCCATCCAAAATCAAACCTCTCGATTTCGCCAAATTAGACCAAATTGAAATTTGATCGCATTGGATGTTTTATGCTCCAAATTGAGTTAAGTTGAATTTTCATCATCCATGACTGAGAATTTGAAAATTAAAAAAGTGCATGTGAAATTTTAAGCATCTGATTATGAATTAGATATTTAAATTTTCAAAATCTCGTATGGACCAAGCCTATACTCATCTCAAATCACATAACCCAAGCTCAACATAACTCAGGTTCAGCCCAAACATAAATCTGGGCCCAATTCTATGGACTTAAACCGTACGGGCCTAAATTGAGCCCACATTTAGAATTTAGATATAATTCAGGCCTCAACCTGAATCCATACTATATGGGCCTAAATTTAGCCCATGCCTGAATGCAAACTATGCGGATCCTGATCCATAGCAAAATTGAACCCAAAGCCCAAACCTAACTTTAAAACCAAATCAAATCAAAATTCCAGTTAAACCCCAATTCAAATCATGCACAACCTAATCCAACCTCTTCTTCATACCAAGTCCTTAGAAACAAACTATTTCAACCCAATTCTCTTGCATATAAAAACTAGAGTCAAATCATAACCATATTCAAACTCAATCAAATTCTAAATATATGCTTAGAATTGATCAAATCGTTTTTTTTTTTTTTTTTTAAATCGATTGGACTCTAATACATATATTTAGAGTTCAAACAAAAGAAATCAAGTTAGACTCTAATATGTATAATTAGAGTCTAATTTAAATCAATTTTGGCTAATCCTAATACATATATTTAGTATTTAGCCACCCTTCACCTTAGAGTGAACTCAAATATGGTTTGACTCCAATATATATACTTAGAGTTCAATTAAATTGATTAGACTCTAATATGTATAATTAGAGTTAATCTAAATCAAATCGGCTAATTCTAATCCATGTAGATTTAGCCATCCTTCACCTTAGAGTGAACTCAAATATGGTTTGACTCTAATATACATACTTAGAGTTCAATTAAATTGATTAGACTCTAATATGTATAATTAGAGTTAATCTAAATCAAATCGGCTAATTCTAATCCATGTAGATTTAGCCATCCTTCACCTTAGAGTGAACTCAAATATGGTTTGACTCTAATATACATACTTAGAGTTCAATTAAATTAATTAGATTCTAATATGTATAATTAGAGTTAATCTAAATCAAATCGGCTAATTCTAATCCATGTAGATTTAGCTATCCTTCACCTTATGGCGAACTTAAATCTGATTGGACTCTGATACATACATTTAGAGTCTAATCGATTCAAACCCAACTAAATCCTAATACATGTAACTAGGATTTAGTTAAATCTAATTGGATTAACCCCTAAAAATGTAGGTGTAATCCAAATTAAGTTCAATCGACCGTCATGTCGTTGAACTAATTATTTTCTCTTTTATATCATATTATATTCATGTACACCGGGGGTATGCCCCTAGTTAAGCTATGTAACTATACAACGGGTAATGTTATAAAATTCATCTTTTATTCAATTTCAGTCTATTTCGGCATTTCAGAGGTCTCTTAATCGAAGGTGCCCTAACATTTTATAGGAGTAATTAACAATAGACTCTTGCGTTTATTGGAAGCCATGAATCCACAATAACCATACATATTTAAATATTAATCTGAATCATGAATACTACCCCACGGGAAATCAAAATAAAATTAACCGTGCGAGGAACGTCATTCGTGGTCGCAGACAGCCGCAAAGCGCGCACCCTTACACGCTTGATACACCAATTCTTCTCGATTAGGTTCACGGAATGTGATCACCTTTCTTTCGCAGTCGATGACCGCGTAATACTTGGAGAGCCAGTCGATCCCCAAGATCACATCGAAATCCCCCATCTGACCTAGCACTAGCATGTCGATCGGCATAACCCAATCACCTATTTGTACCGGAATTGCTAAGCACTCGTCATAAATTTGAAACGAATGCCCAGGAGCAGTCACCGTCCAATAGTAGTCATTATGCGTGGCCTCTATGTCATGAGCTAGGGCAAATGATGCCGCTATGAACGAATGCGATGCTCCTGTGTCGAATAATGCTCTAACTCCAGTGCCTCTAATAGAGATAATACCTGCCACGACATCGTCGGGAACTGGAATCTGCTCCTCCACCTGAGTGGCAAAAACCCGCCCACTCGGTGCTCTCGACGTCTCCGGCTGACGTGACGAAGACGTACGTCCCGCCGATATAGCTGGTGGTAACCCCGCAAGCTGTCTCAGGGTAGAAGGGGATGATGCCGCTGTCGGTGCAGATGAACCCCAGCTCGGGCACTCTCGGGACATGTGCCCAGGCTGGCTGCATTTGAAGCACTTCCCTTCGCGCTGTGGGCACACCGTCGGTCGATGTTCACCGCCGCAAATGACACAACGGTAAGACCTCCCACTCCTCGCCTACTGTCAGGGATAGCGAGGGGGTTTCTTTGCATTCGGCCGACCCCCGACACCGCCCGCTGCCCGTTTCTTGCCCTTTTCTTTGGACTCCGCCATAGCCTCGCGCTCCTCCCGCCCATAGGCGCTACCATGCTCCGCCCACAAAGTCCGGTCAAAGACCTCCGCAAAGGTCGTTGTTTGAAGTGAATTTTTTTTCTAATCATAATCGAAACCGATTAGATTTAAACTCAAACAATTTTGATAGGTCTCATGTTGATCAGAAAATCCACAAATGACCCATTCATGGATACAAGTTGGTGGGCCTCATTAAAGGCCCGTCAAAATTCTAAGCCTATACGATAATTCGGGCCTCATTTCAGCCCATTAAATATTATTATTTGTGCCCAACAAGTTTCATCAAAGTGGGCCCAATTTCAACCCATTTCATGGGATCATGGCCCACAAGCTCACCCACGTTTGAAAATTTAATTTCGAATTCAAATTCGATTTTAAATTTTTAAACCTCAAACCAACATCCAGTCGAATTTTGAATAACTATTCATCCCGTAATTTATTCAAAATTCAATCTCGAATTTCGAATCCTCCATTAACATCCATTCAAATTTTGAATACCTAACCACTCAACAACCCATTCGAAATTCAATTTCAAATTTCGAATCCCCAACCCATTCTTAACCAATCCCAACAACCGATTCAAAATTCGAATTTCAAATTTCGAATCCCTAACCAATTCCCAAAAATCCTCCAAACATCCAACCAACTTCCAAAATATCCCTCAACAACCTAACCAATTCCCAAAAATCCTCCAACCATCCATCAACCCATTCAAAATTCAATTTCGAATTTCGAATCCACAACCAATTCCCAACAAATCCATTCGAAATTCGATTTCGAATTTCGAATTTTCAACCAACTCTAAAATATCCTCCACAACCCATTCAAAATTCAAAATTCAAAATTCGATTTCGAAGTTCGAAAGCCCCAACTATCCAACAACCCATTCAAAATTTAAAATTCGATTTCGAATTTCGAAAGCCCCAACCATCCAACAACCCATTCAAAATTCGATTTTGAATTTCGAATTTTGAATTTCGAATCGACAACCAATTCCCAATCAATTCCCAACAAATCCATCCGAAATTCGATTTCGAATTTCGAATTCCCAACCGACTCCTAAAATATCTTCCACAACCCATTCAATTTCGAATTTCGAATTTTTGAATCCCTAACCAATTTCCAAAACCATCCAACAACTCATTCAAAATTCAAATTCGAAATTCAAATTCGAAATTCGAATTCTTCATCACCCCTCCTATTATAAATACAAGACCCCAAATCAAATCCGGGGGAGACGATACACGAGAGGATAAAAAAAAAAAAAAGATTGCTACACACGTTCCCACTTCAAAAAAAAATCGAAAGGAGGAGGAATCGCCAAGCCGCTTCATCCGATCCGCCATCTGATCAAAGAGAAGGGATCGCCGAGCCGCTTCATTCGATCCGCCATCTGATCAAAGAGCAGAGATCGCCGAGCTGCTTCATCCGATTCGTCATCTGATCAAAGAGGAGATATCGCCGAGCCACTTCAACCCTCCGTCATCTGATCAAGGAAGAAAAAAATCGCCGAACCGCTTCATCTGATCCGCCATCTGATCAAAGAGAAGAGATCGCCGAGCCGCTTTATTCAATCCGTCACTTGATCAACAGGTAAAGAAACAAAAAAAAAAAAGAAAAAGAAAAATGAAGAAGAAAAAAAAAATAACATAAAGAAACATTCTCTTCTTTCCCCATTTTTTTCTCTTTTTGGGTCCTTATCCGTAGCCATCCATACTGTCTATACAGTTTCGACGGGAGAGTGGAGGGGAGCTAATGGCTCCCCGTTTCTTCGGACCTCTCAATACCCCGTTCGAAACGGTTGATTGATAGAATGGGTGATCTACATTGCTGCGACCACCCCAGCATCGTCGGTTTGGTATTTTCGAAAGAAGAGGGGAGGGGAATCTTTGATTCTCCGTTTCTTCGGACCCTTCAAAATGTTTTGAAGATATCGAACCAAATCTGCTGGCCGAACAGATCCGCGCTATCGTCATCATCTTCACCGACGTCATCTCCAGCATCGTCGATTTGGTGTTTTCGAAAGAAGAGGGGAGGGGAATCTTTGATTCCCCGTTTCTTCGGACCCTTCAACATTTATTCGAAAATGTCAAATCAAATCCACATGGTCGGAGCAAATCCACGCCAACGTCATCAACTTCAGCAACGCCATCTGCAGTATCGCCAGAAGAGGAAAGGGGAATCTTTGATTCTCCGTTTCTTCAGACCCCAAATCATAATTTAAATGGGATTTCTTCAGACCCCAAATTGGAATCGAAACGGGGATTTCTTCGGACCCCAAATCAAATCAAATGGCAAGATCAAAACGGGGATTTCTTCGGACCCCAAATCGGATCAAAATGGGGATTTCTTCGGACCCCAAATCGAATTGGAAAATCAATCCAATTGGAGAATCAAACGGGGATTTCTTCGGACCCCAAACTAAGTTGCAAAATCAAATCGAATTGGAGAATCAAACGGGGATTTCTTCGGACCCCAAATTCAATTGGAAAATCAAATCCAATTGGAGAATCAAACGGGGGATTTTTTTGGAAACCTAAATCAAACCCAAAATTAAAAAGAAATTTCTTCGGATCCGAATCAAGTTGTAAAATGAAAAGATGATCGTCTCGAACCCGAACCGAATCAAGTTTACAATCAAACCCAAATCCGAATCAAGTTCACATTTGAACCCGAACCGAATCAAGTTCACATTAAAACCAAATCCAAACCAAGTTCACATATGAACTCAAATATGGACTCAAAATCTGAACCAAGTCCACATAAAAATCCAAACCTAAACCAGAACCCAAATCAAACCCAAATCCGAATCAAGTTCACATTTGAACCCGAACCGAATCAAGTTCACATTAAAACCAAATCCAAACCAAGTTCACATATGAACTCAAATATGGACTCAAAATCTGAACCAAGTCCACATAAAAATTCAAACCTAAACCAGAACCCAAATCGCAACCGAATCCGACCCAAGCCCACAAATCCAACCCAAGTCCACAAATAAACCCAAATCAAACCCAAAATCAAATCAAGTTTACAAATAAACCCAAACCAAATCAAGTCTACAAAAAAATCAAAACTCAATCAAATCCACAAATAAATCCGAACCCAAAATCCAAACCCAAAACCAAATAAAGTCTACAAATAAACCCAAACCAAATCAAGTCCACAAATAAACCGAAAGTCAAAACCCAAATCAAACCAAGTTCACATACGAACTTAAACCCAAACCAAACCCAAATAAACCCAAACTCAGAACAAAACCAAAATCCAAATTCCAAAATCCGATCAAGTCCACATAAGAACCCAAATTCAGTCCAAATAGAAATCCAAACCCAATCCAAACCAAGTCCACATAAGGACCCAAATCAAAAATCAAAACCCAAATCAAATCCAAACCCAAAATCCAAACCCAAACCAAACCAAACCAAGTCCACATAAGGACCCAAATAACCCAAATCAAATCCAAACCCAAAACCCAAATCATATCCAAACCCAAGCCCAAAATCCAAATCAAACCAAGTTCACATACGAACCCAAACCAAATCAAGTCCATAAATAAAACCGGAACCCAAACCTAAATCCGATCAAGTCCACAAATAAAAGACCCAAACCCAAATCCGATCCGGACCACAAATACAACCCAACCTCAACTCCTGACTTGGACTCATGAACCCAAACCCAAATCAAATCGAAACCCAAATCCATAAACCATAAACCAAATTCGTGAACCAAACACCACGAATCGCGCCTATGTTTATGAACCAAACCCATGAGCCACGAACCATGACTAAGTTCATGAACCATAAACCAAATCTCATGGACCAAATCCCATGAACCATATCCAAGTTCATGAACCAAACCTCATGGACGAAATCCCATGAATCATGGACCAAATCCCATGAACCATAAACCAAACCTCATGTACCAAATCCTATGAACCATGAACGAAATCCCATGAACCATAAACCAAACCTCATGGACCAAATCCCATGAACCATGAACCAAATCCCATGGACCATTTACCAAACCTCATGAACCACATCCAAGTTCATGAACCAAACCTCATGGACCAAATCCCATGAACCATGAAACAAATCCCATGGACCAAATCCCATGGACCATGTACCAAACCTCACATCCCACAACCAAATCTCATGGATCAAATCTTATGAACCATATACCCAAATCTCATGAACCATGCATCATAAACCGCTTCTTTACTCTGAATCATATACCTAGAGTAAAAATCAAATGCAAAATCGACTACCCCTAATACATATACTTAGGGCTAAGTCAATCGCTTTAGCACATATAACTAAAGCAAAATCATCGACAAAGCAATAAATCAAGATATGATCCTCTCTACAAAGGTCTCTTAATCGAAGGTGCCCCAATGTCACGGGGGTAATTAACAATAGGTGCTTGCATCTATTGGAAGCCATGGACCCGCAATACCTGATACCCATACACAAATCAATACCAAATCTGAATCATGAATACCACCCTACGGGTCGAGAGAGAAATATTCCAATCGACCGTGCGAGGTGCGTCATTCTTGGTGGCAGACAGTCGTGAGCTTGAGAATCTGCATGTTCTCGTAGATCCTCGGCTGAAGCCCTCGCAAGAACCAATCAGCCCGATCTCGGTCATCACGCACCACGTCCGGGACACAATCGATGATGTGGGAGAACTCCTGCTCATAGTCTGCTACCGAGCGGTCTCCCTACCTCAACTTGCGGAATTTTTCTTGCATCCTCCGCTTCGCCGACTTGGGGAAGTAGTTCGCGAATACTGCTCTCTTGAGCTCCTCCCACAACATAGGCAGAAGATCGGGAGACCGATCCCGATTGATCCGCTTCCACCACGCCTTCGCCGCTTTCTCAAGGCAATGTGAGGCGAAGTACACCTTGTCTTTCTCCGGGATGTTGAAGTCCTCGAAGGTAGTATCGATGGAGTAGATCCATGACTCCACCACCGCCGGCTCTACCACACCCCCTTCAAAGATAGGTAGGTTGAACTTCTTGAACTTGATGAGCACCGCCAACGCGCGCTCCCGCTCTTCGTCATCCGCCGCACTACCGGGGTTTGAAGTCCCCGATCCGACCGGTACCACAATAACTGGCACAGCCGTGACTGGAGCCGCCGCCGCCGCCGCCGCTGCCACCGCACCCTCGACCACCGTTGGCATCCTAGCAGGGGGCGTAGGATGCTCGGCCCCCGCTTGGGCCGCCGCCTGCTGCTGTTTCAGGGTCTCCTGAAGCCGCTTAATCTGATATCCTTGAGCTCGTACAGACTCGGCCTGCTGCTGCACTACGCCAATCAGCACGGCCATTTGCTCCCTAAGCTCCCCGTCGCCGCCCGCTCTGGGCTGCTCGGGAGCCGCACTCGGTTCCTCGGGAATAGGCCTCTTTCGCGGTCGTCCACGAGGTGCCATTGCTTCCTGAAATGAAGCAACTTACGTTAATTATTTAACCAATACACTCGGTCATACCCAATCCGGTGAAAGCAAACAAGTGCATTTATTTCCATTCCAAAGCATCATGTCGTCGGCCGCCGATCACAACACAAGGAATAGAAAACAAATAGCAACTTAAAGTTAATCCCTAATCACATTAGAGACATAATAACATTAACCCAATCACATGCTTTCGCTATACATGTTCAACGTCACTCACGTTTCCTAGGTCCTTAAGGTCTTTCCATTCCTAAAGGTCTCTAGGTCCATCATAACTTTCACTTTTTGGCTTTTATACTCTCTGATACCATTATATCTGTCACGCCCCGAGCCCGATCCTTTTGGCCGGTTCGAGTACGTCAAACAGACGCCGAACGGACATAGCCTCTCCTGTCCGCCCAAGGCTCAACAATAGTACAGACAGAGTACAAAATTTTACATATGCGAAAGCATACATAATGACTTACACGAGGACAAGCAATAGCCAAAGTGAAAGTGCTAAACTAAATAACATACAAGTACTATGATTAATTTAAATCACATACATGCATACCACTTTGATCTTTTACATACTTTGCATCATTTATTTTTTACATCTCAAGTTTTTCAAAATATACCTTTTGCATTAATATAAACTCTTTTACATCATTCTTTTAACATCTATAACCATCAAAAATACAAAGATGATATAAAAGGGGAATGCAACTACAAAAATAAAACTATATCGGGCGGTCTCTACCTAGGGCGCGATGCCCTTACCGTGATCCTCGGCCGGCTCGCTCGGTCCCGGCTCTGTGGAAATAGTGGGGTGAGAACTACAACAAAGTTTCCAGTGGGTTTGGCAACCAACCACGCCAACTTTCCCACTAGATCTAAATCAGGCATAATAGAAGAAAGGTAAGAAAGTAACCAACTAGCAAATGCAGCTAATATGCCTGAACAATAAATGAAACTATGCTCGATAGAATGCTCATGATGAATGCAAGGTCATAAGTCCATTACCCAATCTCTTGTCTAACCCGTAGGCTTCGCTCTCAACAAACTCACCTACCCAAATCCCTATTGTCGGGGAGATAAACCGCTACGACCCAACGGGACCGTCCTCTGGGGAGATAAACTGCTACGACCCAGTGATGACAACTCCGGAACACATCGCCCGAGGGGGAGCTACCGCCCTCGAACAAGGACTATAAGGTGAGTACGATCAATCCTTAACTTTAAGGATTCCAATCCATTCCAAGGCTTCAAGGAGTACTATGTTCAAATGACCCTTAACTCTAAGGTTGTAATGTCATAATGTCACTAATCCAATTTACTTGCATTCTTTAACCTCTACTAGTGTCATGTACACCACTTGTTCTTGTTCTTTGTCATTGATGCCACACTTGTTTTCTAAGTGTTCTAGACTCGTCAATGCCACTCACTAAGATCATGTCCAATGTCACATTTATTTTCTAAATCCACTAGGTTCTTGTTCTTTAACATGCATAGATAGGGTTTATAGATATCTCAATCATCACACAATCATTTCACATGCATTTAAACTCACAACATGCAATAAGAAAATCATAATTAACCCTACTATACAACATGCTCAATATACATGTATATGTTCAAATATGACACTTTAGACATAAAGAGAAGTTCGAGGTCTTTGGCATACACCACCCACCTCGTAGGGTTGTAGGGATGCTCCGATGAATTTCTCGGGATTTTTGGACTTCTACTTCGTGTGATGCGGCTATCTGTTAACATTTTAATATTTAGTCCATAACTTTTTGTACGCTCGTCAGATCGACGAACCGAACGCACCAACGCGTCGAACACACCCCCAATTAGGTTTCTACAAGGTCAATTTGACCTAGAAACTACTTTGGGCAAAAGCCCCAAAATTCATGCCCTACAATGACATTTAGGGTTTTCTCCCAGATTGATCTTATCCCTAAGCAAGAACTAGCTTAGGATCACCTAGGAAGCATTCTAATATCATTACTAACTTGTTTGAACCATTCCTAGGGCACTCTAATGATCCATCACGAGAGCACCATGAGCTTTCATGGGTTTCATGGGTTCAATGTCCCAACCAAGCTTCTAATCAAGAAAGGAGCTCCAAAACCCAAAGTTCTATACTTTAAGCCCTAACCCTAGATGAGTTCTTGCATGAAACTCACCTTAGTCCAAAGCTATCCAAAGGTCCACCTTGTAGGAGAGCTTCTTGCACCTTCAAAGCCACCAAAAGCTCTTCAAATCTCCTCCTTCTCCTTCACTTCCTTGCTCTAGGGTTTCGTTCTAGAGAGAGAGAGAGAAAAGTGAGAGGGAAATGGGGTTGGCTGTTATAAGAGAGAGGGGGGGGTGTTTGGGGATAATAACATGTTGTAATAATTACAACCAAGCCCTCCAAAAAGTCTTATTCGCAACAAACCTTAATGTTGCTGTCAGACCAAAGTGTACCGGTACACTTTGACCTGTCACTGGTTACACGATGGCGCAGAGGCAAACCCGAGAGCAACTCTCGGTTTTTCGCAAAGATTTGTACCCCAGACACTCTAAAAACTCTCAAACCCGAGAGCTACCCCATCTCTAAGTAATATCGCACGACAACCATCATTGTTGTACCGGTACACTTTGCCCAGACTTGTGTTTTTCGCTCGTTTCGACTCTACTTCGCGCCGAAAAATGCCAAAACCTTTTCAACTCTTTTAGACTCTCTTTTAACCCTTCCAAAATTATTGGAATGGTAATTGGAGCTTGTCAAACTATTTCTTTCGCATACTTTAGTCAATTTGGCTAAAGTTCGATATTTACTACCGAGGTTTCGGTATGTTACACTTTGTCTCCTATTGGATCTTATTCGACATCGAGCCAGCGAGTGTCACGTTCTGTGACGCCCCAACTTCCCAGGGGGTCACCCATCCTAGGACTACTCCCGTCCTAGCACGCTTAACTCTCTTAACCTCTTGGGTCTTGCCACCACCCAAAATGCTTAAGCCGGGTTAAGAGTTTAGCCCTATTATATCTCATATATAGGACTATCTGGGGTCTCACACGTTCTCCATTTTCCACTGACGTTAGAGTTATGCTCGACACCCCTTCGACATTTCCTTTGACGTTTGACTTGCTTTCGCCACCAGTGTCGCGAGCATATTTTAGATCCGTGTATTCTCATCGTTGTGGCCCGTCATCATCACAGCACCGCCCAGCATCTACACCGGCCGCTATCGAGGGTGATCGACTAGTGTCAGAGGAGACTCAGATGATTCCGGAGCATCATGAGGGCATTATTATCAAGGATCTCGATTAGATGGCCGGTATCGAGCCACTTGATGACGTATCGGCTGCTGAGCTCGATGTTGATCATGGGCATAGACGTGGACGTGGGTGTGCACGCGGACGTGGCCCAGGACGTCGAGGGAGAGGAAGATCTCAAGACTGACATTTATATGATTTAGATCAAACGCGTTGTATAACATGTCCATATTATATACCTCTTTATTTAGATGATATTTGTATAACTTTTTGTGTTTTTGTTGATATTCCTATGCTATTGGTTGTATCTTGTTGTTTTTCTTGTTGAAATTTTTGTTCTCGTGAACAAATTGTTGTTAAAAACTTGTAAAAAAATGAGCTGGTTCGGTTTGCACTGAAGCCGGTGAACTATTGATCACCGTCTTCATGAAGACGGTGAACCGTTCACTACCATCATGAGGACGGTGAATGGTTCACCGTCTTAAACGTGTCTCAACACCAGCCTCGCCGACTTACAGAAAATCTTAATGAAAGCCTTAGTGAAGGCGGTGAATTATTCACCGCTTTCACTTTATATATTACAAAGACCGGGAATCGTTCACTGCCTTTCTGAAGACGATGAACGATTTACCATATTTAGAGGGAATATTTGATCCGGCGCCTACATGATGAAAAGAGGGTTACTTTTATAAATATAAATTTTAGAGGGTTATTTTGCAAATTTTAAAATTAAAGAAGGTTATTTTGTTAAAAAGTCCGATCTCTGAATGTAGTTTGCTATGTCACCACTAAAATTGAAGACAAAAATAAAGTGAGCAACAAAGAAAGATTGGTTTATAGCTAATTCGTACACTAGGTTCAGGCAACGATTTATATTTAGAAACTCTCCATCCATATAATTACTACTATCTCTCTCTCTCTCTCTCTCTCTCTCTCTCTCTCTCTCTCTCTCTGGTTTATTCTGATACCTCTCTTATTCTTCTTTTCTTCTCCTCCTCCCTCTCTGTTGCTTTTTTTTTTTGAGGAATATTCCTCTCTGTTGCTGTTATTATCTTTTTATCAAACAAAACAACTTTCAAGTCTTTATGGAATTGTAGTTTGTCTGTCAGATGAAAGTCTGCAACTAAATGACAGTCTGCCACTCTATTGCCTTTGATATTCTATCATATTTTATTTTACTCATACTATAAATAAAAATAGCCGTTAAAACACTTTATATGGAAATATGAATAGTACATACTTTCGACTTTTTAGCCTTTGAATATAAATATATATATTATATGATTCTATATGCAAGCCAAAACAAATGAATACATACAAAAAAAAAATTTATTGTACACACCTAGTGCTCAGTACAACTATATCTCATCATCAAAAGATTCCACCCTCCATCATTGATCATACTTCTAATCAAATAATATGATTTTCACATAAAGAACAGGCTATTAAACAATTGTCAAGGTCCAAAGAGTCAGCACTAATATCAAAACTTGAACAGATAAAATTTGTTCAACTAAATAAACTGATCATCTTTATATACTGTAACTGCTCCTACATCAGTAAATTTCATTCTATTGCACTCTTGAAACACACAAAATGAGAAAAAATTGGGCTTCATTCGGTTTTATTGTATGATAATGCCAATACCAGGTAAAGTTTTTACAATTCCACATTCTTATGTCTTATTGCTGGTTTACTTGCTATGAAAACCCAAAAAAAAAAAGCTATAAATTTCTTCGGTGTACACGACATAGTTTTCTTTTTAAAACTTTATATGACATGTAGTTAATACAGGATTATGAAGTCGGATAAATTTGCTTCATGTCCTTTGGTGGTAGTATTTGTTAAGAAGTGTCTCTGAATACTCTCCGAACGTAAGAATTCCATTTGGTGGGATAAACTGCAAGTAGAAATTGACAACAAATAAAGGAATTGGAGAAAAAGAATCATAGTGAGGCAATGTAAACTTGCTGTTAAATGCTATAAAAGTGCTATCTTTTTCCTTGCTTAAAATAAAAGCTCATTGCCATCAACGCCGTGAAAGTGCTATCATTTTTCATGTTTAAAAAATAAAGGAAAGGACTTATGGATTGGCACATGGTAATATACAAGAATTTGTGACATATATACCTCTTGATGGTGATGAATTTCTCCAGGAAATCTTAGTTTTTCATCCCTGTTCAGAGAAGAGAATATGTGAGATCCTGATTGATCTTAAATATAACGCGTACCTAGACTCGTAATAAACTAGAAAAGATTAACAAAAATTAACGTAGCAGTTAGTTTTTGAGATTGCTTAAGAAGAAAAATGAGATAGATAGTATTAAGGAAAAGATAAATAAGTATTTATATTTTTGCTCTTCACATAAATTGAAGAGACACTGAGGCAAAGATAAGAACAGACGGAACACTAAGGGCAGCCTTTTCAGGTACTACCTTACTTTCCTCTTAATCTGCATTCAACTGAAATTAAATTACTGAGGTTATTTCAGACATTATAAGCAAGAAAGTTTGATGTGGTGATTTGGTTGGTCTACTTAAATATCAAAAACTTTTTCCTCGTTCAACCACACAGATGTCACATTGCGTTTAGGGTTAGGGTTTGTTTACATGTAGAGATAGAATTTTCTTTACCAACATATCTGAGACTTTAAATAACCCATTACCAGGTGAGAAAAAGACGGTGTTCCGAGATCTGATGCTAGATTGAAATTATGACAAAAGAACTAAGTTGTAGTCCCAATAAAATTAAATTGTAGAAAAATCGACGGTTTGAATTAAGAGAATTGTTTTAATTCGTGTGAATATATGCTCTACTAGAAAGATTCTCCTGCCATACCAGTCCGGTTGCATAAACATTGCAAAAGTTGAGCGTTCCACACCAAAAGCATCTTGACCATTGGGTGCCTATCAGCAACGGAAAACAGGAATTAAAAGATACAAAGGCAAAAGATTAAGTGATAACAAATAGAAAGCATCAAAGGAATTTTTATTTTTCCTCTTTCAGGAGATGGTGATACTAAATATGTGAATTCACATAAAAAAAAGATTATTCTTCCCTTTATTTACATTAGAATTTTTGACTTAATAGCACTATCACTAAAAACCAAGTAAGCGATGGGCTTAATTATCGTATTGATTTTGAGATAAACATTGTGTTAAAGATGCCAAATTCTGTTGCGTGTATAGTTGGAAAATGGCACAATTATCATTTGTTTGATAATGTGTCATAGCATGTAATGGACCTTTTGTTCTCACTCCAGCAAGTATACCTGTACACAATGCGGAGTTGCACAAAGATGACCCCTTGATAGTATTTCAGTTGTTTCACCAATTTGGTAGGCTAGTTCTTCTGCTTCATAGACAACCTAATGCATCAAAATGAGGAACAAAAGTATGAACTGGCCAATTTGTCAAATACAGAGAAACCTTGGACTAAAAAGGTTCTGAAAATGCTTAAATTTCAGTGTCCTTTATTCACTAATAACAACAAATTTGATCTGATTGCACATTAAACAAAAGAGAAAACACCTCCTGTTTATGAACTAGAAATTTCTAGTATGATTCTTAAGAACAAACTCTGAAATAATTGTTTTGCTTCAATTTGCAAAAGTTGCCAAATAAAGAAAGAGAAGCAAAATTCTTAACCTTGACAGTTAATAGAATGTAACAGAAAAAATAAATTTTAAAAGGCAATTTCTAATCAACAATTTCAACTCATTCGCCAATTTCTTAATCACATGCATTTTATAAGAGAACATGAAAGGCAACATGAAATATTGTTTTTCGGTCACATGTAGTGATCTTGGTGGTAGCCAAAAGTAAGTTTGTGCATTTTAAGAATGGAAAATGTTCAACAATTGTTGGGAAAAACAAAAAAACATGGGTCACTCGGATTATGAAGTTCTAGATGCCCGTAAACGAGAAAAAAAAAAACCCAACAAGAAGAATAGCATGTCGATAGGTTCCAATGTTTTTAAATCAGTCATATGAACAAATGGCATCTTGCAAGCTATTACTAAAATAACCATTTAAAGAAGTATTGTTTGATTCTTCTAAAAAACAAATTATATCATGACAACAGTTCAAATTTCAAAGAACAGATTTGTCGTGTCTGATGCAATAGATCTTTAACCCTTTAAACAGGACTCTTCCTAGTCTCATCAGCAGACTTAAAGCATCAGCACAAAAAGTACAGCAAGGATCAACGAACTTAACACTAGATGTATCCATTTTTACTACATTGGTTAGAAATACATAGGTAACAAATAGGGCTGAACTAAATGAGATAAGATTGTGTTAATCCCTAACACAACAAAACCAGAAGTTACCTTAACAATCTGACCATTACGCGTTTGGACATACAGCCCAGCAGCACTATCAGGGCAAGGGATTTCTACAGAATTTCTCATAAACAAGCCACATGTAAGACCTACAAAATTGATTTAGTCATGAATATGAGCTGTAAAATAAGAAGTAACAAGCAATCATAATTACAAGTAGTGATGGCACGCCACTTATTATTTGCAAGTGATGGAACAACATTGTTAGCCATTAATGAGCTTTACTGTAGGATCTAGGAAACAGCTGAAGAACCCAAGATGCTATATGTGAAATACGGAATTCATGAAAGATATCATAAGATGGATGTATGCACGCACATGCATGAGCATGCGCGCGTGTATGTGGTACATTTATACGTAGACATTGCTTATTAATGTCTCACAAATAAAAGGTATCTCTGGAAACCATGTATTTGTATTCAATAGTAGTCCAACTTAAAGTTGGTATGCAGAGAAGACCGTCGAAAAAAAAAAGGATATACTCACATCAGTCAACAGTTTTGCTTAATCAATGCACTTAACACTTTCACACTCTCATGTATGTGGTATATTTATACACAGGCATCTCTTATCAATCTTTGGCAAATATGAAGTGATGTCCAGAAAACAAATATTTCTAGTAGCACAACATAAAGTGTGACACCCCAGGATTGGATTCAAAATAGTCCTATGAGATATAATAGAGCTAAACCTCTTAACCCGGATATAGCATTTTGAGCGTTGGATAGGCTCAAGAGGTTAAAAGAGTTAAGCGTGCTAGGGCTAGAGTAGTCCTAAGATGGGTGACTCCTTGAGAAGTGGGGCATCACATAAAGTTTGGCGCACGCAAATATAAGAGATATAACGACGTAAGCACACTTGAGTATGCCTCTTAAAGTATGAATTTTAAGCTTACTAAACGATCTAAATTAAGTCACGTTGCTCTTGTGGCATGGATTTCAACATACACAATTGTCTCCCACATGTTAGACCTCATTTAGACCTCATCTTTAGTTACCGGGCAAGGATTTGAGTGTCGTGACACGGGGTCGTACCGATGTGTGCCGGTCAAAAAAATTCTTATGTGCCGACACATAATAGCATGAAATATTTATTTTCTTTAGCAACAAAATATTCTAATTATTTATTATGTCTTTTTATCACATCTTTTGAACTTTATTGAGGAAATTATTTACTAATTTAAAGAATAGAGAGTTTTGAGCTGTACCATCGGTACAGGGTCTATATCGTACCAGTATCTTGTTGGCATGGTACGGCACGACGGGCACTTAAAACCTTGTTACTTGGTTTATTGTGTGTTCTCATCGATACAGAGTCTAGAGTTTGTCATTAGGCGAAGAAATAAAAATTTAGTTACCAGAGTGCCTCTATTGCTAAATTTGTATTTCAACCATGTATAAAAAAACTCACTATCACCTAAAGTAAAATTGTAAAACAGAGGAGAACAAGAAACTTTCAAGAAAGACTCTCCATCTTGCAAGTTTTAAAAAGAAACTTCAACTGAATATATGTTACAAATAGAGGCAGCTCATATTTGGTTGATAAATCATTGGTTTCTATACTCTTGGCAACTAAGATATTTTCTAGAATCACCTTTCAAAAGGTTCAAAGAAGAATAAATTGAAAAATAAGTGGCAAATTGAAGGCAAAACACTATTGCAAGGTAAAAGGTAGACAAAATTGTAAACAATCACCTGTTAGTGAACCATGGTCAGTGTGCCAGCCACACCATGAAGACATAGAGTTCATACTATCTTGGCGTTCACTGTAAGCAATAAGATTTAGATATGAACAATATTTCCAAGAGATTGTATTGGCTACTGAACAAGCAAAAACACTTCTCCACATTATCCACTAGTTAGTGTACAGCTTGCTAGAAGTTCACGTATCACAGAATTGAATTAGCTTTATGGATACTTCATTATTCTTGTTGCCCAAACCATCTATAAATTTTCCATTGGAAGAGATAAGCAGCAAATGAAATTAATTACCTAAGTTGCATGGGAAAATAATACAATAAACGACCTTTGTGGCACCTGGAACGCCTGAGGACCTGTTCAAGGCTTATATCCTCGTGCCCTCCCATCCCTTTCAACACTAATTATTAGGTAAAAATAATCAGAGAAAATTCCAAAAAAAGAAAATGATATATGATATAGAATTTTAAATGAGGTAAATACAGAAAGAATACTGCTGATGGACAGTCAAATATAAAAATGTTCTATGTTGATAGAAGAAGGGAGTTAAGTGGCATGACATAGAATTGCGCTGAAAACATACTGCCACAGAATGGCCGTGCCAGTGTGTACCGGTCATAAAAAAATACCTATGCACCAACACAGTATTTACTTTCTTTAGCACCAATATGTTATAATTTCTTTTTATATATCTTTATCAAAAAAAAAAAAAAAAAAAAAAAAAAGAACTTCAATAAGGGAACTACTTGCTAATTTCAAAGAAAAGAGGGTTATGAGCCGTGTTGCCGGCATGGAAGTCGTATGGTGCTGATATCTTGTCAGCACGGTACAACACGATGGGTATAACCTCTGGGCACTTAAATCCTTGGATAGAATTTAAAAATCAAAACTAACCAAGAAGAGGAAAACAATATTGGCATGCAAATAGAAGTCAAAATCAGCACGTCAACCTTCTTTTAATCCATGATAAAGATTATACTCTAGTAAACCTCAATAAATAATGAAGTAAATCAGTTAAATCCTAAGGTAGATAAGAATAGTAACAACCTTCACAGGAACACAAGAAAGTGAATGACATGTTATTTAATTCCCATATGTCATTCTTTCTTTGATATCTCTGTCGAATGAACACATGCAACCAACATGCTGTGTAGAAAGCAAAGATACGGCCATATTAGCTGTTCATGTGGAGAGAAAAAGAGTCCCAGGTGGATAAGGAGAGAAGGATTTATGAATTGTTGTTTCCTAGGGCCACTCTTAAGTACCTAGCATAGAGATTACCCGATGCTTTCAGTTCAAATTCCGCATGGCTTCTCTAAATGTTCTTAAGCAATTAGCACTTTCATAATTTCCAACATTCTACGTTTCTACCGGACTTAACAGCAACATTTTAACATTTTTCCTTTGAATAGTCCATAAACTGTTTCTGGCCATTATTTTGTGGGTGTCGTCAGTTTTATATAACGAAAATGTTTAATATTTATGATGTATAATCCTCAATAAGCAGAAGAGAAGACAAATTCTATGCAATTGATCAATTAGCATAACAAATGATAAACTAGAAAAACTGTTCGTATAGTATCCACCTGTCTCGTTATTTGTAGGATAAAAAAAGTATATCAAGAAAACTTATATAGACACCTCCCACGTGACATCCTTCTATTTAATTTATGGTTGACACTTCAAGATAAATTTAAGTGAATGTTCATCAATAACAATTATTTCAAATAAATAACAAGTTATTACATGTTTGCACTTAGTGTACTATCAGATGACATGACAGAAACCTTTGGAACTTAATTATTCCTATATTTGACCAATAGTATTAGATCAACAAAGTATTTTCAGCCCTAGAACAGCCACCTCGGAAATCACTTTAGTGGTCATCTTGGACAACATTCTGTTGGTTTAAGGCAATGAAATGAGGGTACCAATCCCATTGTTATCAATGTATATCTTGAGGTCAATACACATCAGTAATCACCTACAAAGAAGCAAGCAAATCCTATGGACTATATTGCTTTGAATAAACATTTATGTATAACTTGCCATGTCTGCAGTAGTCCTTTCGCAATACATACCATATTGATCACAATGATATGCCAACATCAGGCCAACTTCTAACATCAGCTTCCCAAGGGCTTTGAATGCTATAATTACAAAAAAAAGAAGACATAATCAGTATTGTCATTTTGTCTATAAATATATTTTGCTTGGAGACAAAGACTTGTTCCATCTTCTGCATGATAAAGTTCAAGAGAAAGCTAGATAGAGATATCTATGCAAGTAGTCAATAGATTGTCACAAGATATATCATTAGAAGCTACGAAAAGATTACATCATCAAAAATAGGGCGCATTCACTATATGCTAGTTGACAAGATATGCCTCTATAATTAAACAGTAAAAAATCATGCCAATATTTTATGCATACGGGAAAAGCAAATTATGCTCTTTAATGGTTCTGCATTTCCATACTTAAATTCTTAGGAAATTTCTTAAAAGGGAAATGAAACATTTTATCTTTTAAAACTTTTTGTTAGGCATTGCCTTCTATGAACTCCATTATATAAAACATACCATCATGTATTTGCACTTCATGAAGGGCCTGTTTGGATGCAGAAAAGTATTGTTCAGTATCTCTTTTATTCACTCAAGGGGCACGTGGTAGCAGCTTCATAGGAAGATGGAAAGATATCTACAACCTCATAGCATACATTGGCTCTAAATTATTTCTCTCATAATATAAAATATCTGATCGAAGGAATGCATTATCTTTAGCAATCATGACTATGACGACCTTCCAATGGGACTAAAAATTAACCTCTTAGGTTTCAATTAGAAAAGCAAAGTTCCATAAATCACAAGTTATCACTAGAGAAATTGTTCAGACATCCAAACAAACCCAAGAAGTATGAGAAATTTCTTCAGACAACAGAGATCAGTATGAGAAATTTCTTTGATTACCAATTCTTTTTGTACTTAACGAGGACTAAAAACCTACTTGGTGGAAGATTTTAGTTGATCAACGTTTGCATCATAACGAGTTTTGATTATTTCACTTTAGTTCATGGGCTGTTTTCTGATTTATCATCAATCAGTAGAATCTACCACAAAACTCCCAAGTATTGCATTTTAGTTTGCATTTGAAAAGTGAATAACAGTCCATTTTGCAAGGACCACCATCACATTGCGAGCTGATCTCCAGTGTATGGGCTAAACAAATACTAAACTATGAGATTGAAGCACAACAAATACTAAACTATGAGATTGAAGCACAGAAAAAATAATGAATTTCCCCTTTGAAGAATGGACATCCAACTCTCTGATTAATCAAATCAAACAAAAGAACAACAACCCATCTTAAGAATTAGATGAGATCTAAGGAACCATTAACAGTTTATTCCGAGGAAGACTGCTCATACCTACTTCAAGCTCAGGCAAAGTTGTAGGCCATTTATTTGGCCGACAATATGATGGGTACCTATATCAGGTGGTCAAACATTCTTTCAGCCAATGAAGCATGAAAGGCAATCTAGATGATAATACAGTTCTATACAAGATGATATGTAATATAGAGTACTAGGATGATTATTTTGTTTCAAAGAAATATACCGATGCATGAGTTCAACATCAGTTGTAGGCATGTCAAGAATTGGATTAGCATAAAAAGAGCCTTTGAATGTATCTGCAAAGAATAAAGTAGAGAAAATTCAATCAGGAATCTTGATAGTGAAGTTAAATTCTTCAGATACTAATATGAATATATGACCAAGTAAATTTGTAAAATTTTGGCAACACAGTATTATGATGCTAGCTTATATTAATACAGTCTTCTGTATTTGCATACATGATGACTACATTCAATCCTATAGATAGCATAGATATGTACTCAAAACTCTTAACATATACAAGCTTACAAGATCAGATTAATGAACTAACAAAGAATGGATATCTCAGTTTTCCTTCAGTCATGTGAAACCAAGATTTATGCAAATATATCCATATACACCCATTTTTCGTATGTCTATGGCACATTTACAAACCATACATGTATCATAACAAGTTAATAATCACTTCATAAACACGGCAGGAGTTCATAAAACATAGAAGTTGATGCCATTGGACTTACCTACAATGCCTATTAAAAGTACAGCAGGTTATAGACAATATAACGTGCGTATGTGCATTTCTTGTATGTTATATATCATTTTAGAATGTATATCATCGATAAGGTAAACAAAGTCAAAGAAAAATAAGAGTAAAATTTCTCATGGTAAGTAACAAGGTTTAAAGTACCGTGGCACGGGTGCGTGCCGCTGTCTGCCTGGCACGGTACGGTTGCATCGGCACGCTTCCGTATCGACATATGGTACGCTTGCGTGCTGATGGATATGCATGACCTTCTACTGACACACTTTGGCACAGACTTATTTTAGCTTTTTTGGTTCCAATAAACTCTTATAATGTTATTTTGAAAGATTTAATGAAAAAATTATGAATACTTGCTATATATAGCTTACTATACTCTGATACTCATCAATTAATATACTTGTAAACTTTTTTGTATATAAAGTACAACTATACCTGATGTAGAATAGAAATTTTTACAGATTAAAATTTTTAAAATGCAAAGACAATTTTTTTATTTTTTCTTTTGACCATATTATAGTCTTTCTTTTATAAAATAGAAAAAAAAAATTTAAAATTATTTGAAATTTTTTTTTTAATTAATTTTTTTAAAAAAATAGTAGATCTATCAAAAAAATTAAGCGATAAATTATATGACAAATAAATTAAATAAATTTAAGTATCAATTGATTTAATTTAACTTTTAATTTTATCAGTATTTTCAATCTTTTAATGCAAAAATAAAATTTTATGTTTGATGTGTCTCAAAATTTGTTTATTGAGTTTGATTTTGTTCCCGTAATTCCGCAAAAGTTTCGCGGCGCGGCAAATTTTGATAAAATAATTTGTGAAGAAAAAATATCTTTATTCCCCTATATTAATAAACAAAAAAATTAAATTATAAATTTTTTGACTTGCCTAACAAGTAGATCTTCGATTTACAATGTCTTTGGGGGGGTGTGAGGTACCCAGAATGTTTCGGGTACCTCAAAAAACAAAACAAAAAAAACAAAAGAACACAGTGCCTGCATAGCACTGTACCGCGGCACACGTCGTTGTGCCGCTTTGTCTCATGCAACACGACCCCACATGCCACGGCACGGAGGGGGGTCCGAGACCCTCTCGTACCGTGCGTGCTGCCCCATGTAGTACGGCACTGGGAGGCACTTCAATCCTTGGTAAGTAATAAATTTGCATTTAATATGTTCCAGTTAGCTTAGCATCTACTGCGCATAGACCCAAAGATAATGCCAACAAAACAAAAAGATAAAGAAAAAGGAGCTTACCGAGTTTACCGGACTCAAGCTTCTCTTTTCCATGACTCCAACCAAAGTTATATCTGTACAGTGAATACCAAGTAACACTCATCAACTCTTGTCTAGTAATAATCCCAATTTAAATATGACTTTTCAAATTCTATAAGTACTAAAAACAATTTTAGCCCTAGTTTTTGCAGAATAGGTACAAAAGAGGCCAGTATAAAAATCCATATAGATTTGCCTACAAGCATTTTATAAAAGAAATGATATCTAATATATCCTCTAAAACTTAAGAAATATCTATATACCCCTGATTGACCAAAATGCCTTTTGGGATTTCAAAAAATTTCTTAAAAAATCCTAAAACCCTTAACTAATGGGATTGGGTTTAAGAAAGGTAATTTGGGTATAGAAGGGTATATTCGAAAATTTTGAATAGGAGTGAGGGGTAAATAAGCGAAAGCCCCTACATAAAAGTATCAATAAAATTTGTTTACCTACTTTTTAATAGCCAATGGTTTGTACTGCTTCTAAATGGTTTTTAGTAAAGAAATATTTGTTTCTTAGGCCTTTTAGCCGTGCCGCTTCCTTTTGTCCTCTTATCTCTCCAATTCTTATCAGTTTCCTGTTCCCATAACAACTATCTCCATATATTTTCATCATTTATTCCTCATTTTCCTTAGCTTTAATATTACCCATTGTTTGGTTGCGTCTTTTCAACCTACTACATGATCACAACCTACATCAAATATTATGGTAAATGCTTCAAATTAATTGCTTAATTCTTCTTTTTTCGTATTTTCCATCTTGACTATCATTAGATTGCATGGATTAGAATTAAATAGAAGCTTTGCTATTATTGATGCCCATGATCTCTACTCTGCTTACCTCTTCCCCGTCTCCATATTGCCGCCGCTTTTTCAATTTCATCATTTCCACCGAAAATCGATACTTCAACTGCTTAGTTGTCAGCCATTGCCGTAAGCCAAGGAGATGGCTTCACTATCTATGCTTGAGGCCCTCCGCGAAGCTTGGCCAAATAGCTATATCACGTGATAAGATCCTTGGCACCACACATGCTACTTCTTTCTTATTTTCCCACTCCTACTACTTTCACAAACTTCTCTTTTCTTTTCCTCTTTGTTCCACCAGTCTTTTTTGCCATAGATAGGTTTCCATGGCCCCCATCTTCTTTTCTTTCCTTATACTTTAGCTCATTTCTATTCCATTGTCGACCGCTATGATACCAACAATCCTTTGGATATTGCCATCTCCTCTTTTCCTTTGCCACCTCCCATTCTTTCTTTGCCCACTACTAACGCTCTTTCTTCTTCAGTCCGTTCTATTGCTATTGTCCCATCCCCTCCTTTTTGTCTCGGTCTACTATTCTTCTCCTTCTCTTTCGTCATCCAATGCCCCCTTCCATCCACCTCGACTGCTCCTTCCTCGCCCCTGGCAATATCCTCCCCCTCTTCTCCTATTGGTCTACATTTGTCAACTTATTCTAAAGAGACAACTCATTGTATATATACGATCATTCATCATACTGCATAGGATGTGAACCAAGAGCTATATGTATAGCGTATTGCTCAGCACAAGGTTCTTGATTTCAAGTTTAAACTGTTAGATATACTTTTTTGAAGTCAATTTAGATATACGAATTTGGTCTATCAAGTTGCTCCGTCTCTAATAATGGTAATTAACTTTAGAAATGTCCTTGCTCCTCAAACACACATTGGGCCTATTTGGCCATGCTGTTTGGTGTAGTTCTACTCTAAAAGTGTTATATGATAGTGTTGTATTGTAAGAAAAAGTTGTAGAGCATTTAGCTAATTCTACTATGGAAGTGTTGTAAACTGTAGAAAATTGTTTCATGAAATATGAATATTATATTAAAATACTATAAAATACCTAAAATAAGAAAGTACTAAAATTAACAAAATAACCATTATTGTGATATAAAAGAAAATAAATTTTAAAATTTCAAATGGAAAAAGAGAACAAACTAAGTACAAAATATGATATTGAAAACATGCTTTAAAAATAACCAAAATATTTATTCTAATTTATAAAAAAATTAATTTACAAAAAAATAAATTTAAAAATATCTAATCTAAGATAAAATATAAAGTGAAACTTAAAATTTAAACCGAGGAAAAATATTTTGTTCGATTATCTTGTTGTGTAGGAGATCTTATTAAAACTAGGGATGCTATCAATTGAATTGATTATTAATTGTAAACAATAATAACACTTATTTCCACACAAATAGTTAAAGCCATAAAATTTTACTAAATCATTGGTTAGTTTGATAAATTTTTAAAATTTAATTGACTAAATAATTCAAATCAAAACAAATTAAAATTTTCAACCACAAAATGTAATCTAGTACTACTAGGAAAGCAAATATGGAAAGAAATCAATAATCCTAGTAGATATCTAATTCTAATCAAGCCCTAATTCTTGAAAAAGAAAAAAAAAAGGAAAATCAAAAGACAATTCTCCAAATACGGATATACTCTTATATGGTAATAAATAATTCAAATAAGACAATAGATATTAATATGGTTTGAATGTGAATTTGCTTTCTATGGTCCAGTGAATTGAACCAATGCATCCAACTGATCGACTGGTCAGTCCAGCACCATTAGCTTCCATTGCGTAGGATCTCATCCTCAAGATCAACAAGATCGACAAGATGGAACGTAAATACCAAATTTCCAAGATGATCTGGTGGTGAAGTATGACGCCTTGAATATGGCCAATTGAAATCAAAAACATATCTGGGATAGTGTTTTGGCAGAGAGGAAGAATGACATTAAAGAACTTGATCACATTGATCTTAACAGAATCTCATCGTAGAAATAATTGATAAACTTATGCAATATCATGTTATCTGGAACCACAAAATAGGTTGACTATGATGCAATCTAAGCTCCCGTTTGGTTCGGGGTTAAGGAAAAAGTAGTTATTCCAGGGATAGGGTTAAGTTTGGGGTTAAGATGGAGTTTAAGTATTTTTGTGTTTGGTTGGGGGTTTGAGTTAGTCCAGGATAGTGAAAAATAGTGTTTGGTTGGAGTAGGTGGGATAAGAAGGATAGTAGTTAGTAAAAGTAAAAAATTACGAAAATACCCTCACTTTATTATTTTGCTAATGGTATTTTGTAGTGGATATTTTTAATAACCCTCGGCGAGGTCCCAGAGGAGGGTGACGCCGTCCAGCGCCAGCGCAGAGGAGCCGTCGGGGGCGACGGCGACAGTGTTGACGTAGCCGGCGTGGCCGGTGAGGGTGCGGCGGAGCTTGCGGTTGGTGAGGTTCCGGACCTTGACGGTGCGGTCCCGGAGCCGGAGACGATGAGCGGCGGTAGGTCTTTGGGGAGAAGCGCACGCAAGCCGTCTGGATAGTGTACTTGCACTCGCCCAGGGTGTTCCAGAGCTTGATGGAGCGGTCGCGCGAAGCCGACACGATCTGCCGGTTGTCCACGGAGAAGGCCACGGACAGCACGTCCTTCGTGTGCCCCACGAAGCGGCGGGTCGTCGTGCCGAGGTTGATGTCCCAGAGCCGCAGAAGGGCTTCGGGGAGAGGTGATGCCGGACTTGAGGAGGGATCTGGGAGGAGAAAGGGGGAGGGCTACAGTGCAACAATGGGAAAAGGGGGAAGAGGCAGGGGCAAGGAAGATGACAGAGCTTACCTTGGGGGGCGTGCGGGGCTAAAGAAGAGAGGAGGGCTGCAGGTCTAAAGGAGGGGGGTTTAGTAAACCCCACCCCAACCGGGTTATCCACCCCACCCTAACCCGGTTAGGGTGGATAACCCGGTTGGGGTGGGGTTTACTAACCCCACCCCTGTTTGGGATTAAAACCGGGGTTAAGGGGTTATCCCACCCCTTAACCCCGTACCAAACACAGGCTAAAGCTCTAGCTATGGGGACAACTCAAATTTTTGAGACAGTGAAGGTAACTCGATAAGCAACTATGCCTCTTCAATATACTTGTCTTCAATATATTCTCAATTTAATTCAAGATGCTTCACATTTAATTCAAGTTCGACCTCATTAGGAACATCTTCGCTGTTGGATCAGAAATTCACCTTTCCGTTGGAATTTCATTTCTTTTTCTCTCAAAGTATAACCTCTTATCATACAACCATGCATCAAACTTGGCGCTTGTAATCTCACATAGATATTTTGATGATTCTATATAAATTCATTTTCTTCTGGCATACTTTTGAAAATCCTTTTTAGGACATGCTTTTTCATCAATAATTTTTTTTCACTCTCTTTCTTTTTTTAACACAATTTTTTTTCACTTTTGTTTGTCACTTCCCTCTTTTTTCTTTCTTCGATACTTTTCACTCTCTTTTTTTTCACAAAGCCCAAAGCCATTAGCGGAACAAAACCGTCAAATAGCCTAAAACTCTAATACCAATTTGATGTAACATGGAATATCGGGTTCTATACTTTAGTGGGCTCGAAAACAGGATTGGAAATTTTAAAAAAAATTTTAAAAAAATTCTGAATTCTTCTTTTTTTGAATTTTTTGTACTTTTTTGGATTTTTCTCAAAATAAATAATTCCGAAAATTATAAAATAACAAAAATTCAAGAAAAATAATAAAGTTACAAAAAATAAAGACAGAGAGAAAAGAAAAGGATAGGAAAGAAATAATCAAAACTCACTACACTTACTACAGTCACTACAAGGCAATGCCTGCACGAAGGGTTATTGCCTTATTGGTGCTCCAAAAGCTCTATACAAATTTTAATTATTTCAAACTTCTATCATTATGCGAGAAAGAGGATTCGGGCTTTGTTTATAATGTTTCTAATGTATTACGAGGAAAGCAAATATAGAAAGGAAATCAATAATCCTAATACAACTCTAATTATAATCAAATCCAAATTCTTAAGAGAAAAAAGGAAATCAAAATACAATTCTCCAAATATAGATACTCTCATATGGTAATAAAAATTTCAAATAATGCAATAGATATTAATATGGTTCAATGCGAATTCAATTTGTATGGCCCAGTGAATTGAACCAATGGCTACAACCAATCAGGTCGGTTGATGCTTATCAACTAATAATATCTTACAGGCAAAATAAATGAAACTGGAAATTCTTTAGGATATCTATCTATTGCAACTCACACATATAGTTACTACAAAATCCTGTATTGAATGGAAAAGGATCATACTTATTTCAATACCTGCTTTCTGGATCTTCAAATTCCTTTTTCACATCATAAGGGAGATTTGCAACTCTATTGAAGAAAAGGAAAGCCATAAGTACTCAATCATCTTATTCCAAAATCTTTTCTACTAGAAAGTACAACAGTCAACAGATTAAAATGAGATAACAAATTCCATACCTGGGTGCCAGATGTAAGAGATTTTTCCGTAACAAAGGAAAACCAGGTACCTGTAGTTGAGCAAAGATGACTAACTATAAATTGGATAGCATCAAAGGCCACAATATCAAGAAAATGAAAACAATATCATTTCATACAGTCTGAAAGATATAAACTGAAGTGCTTACTATCAATTGTTTCATGACTTGAGGTGAATTGGATGCGACATATTTAATGTTAGAATGTCCTATAAATTGCAAGCGCTGTGTGCCAAGGGGATCTCCAAAACTTACATATTGGAGCTCACTATTTCCTTCAACTGTTTTATCTCAGAGTGGTGCTAAAGCACTTTTCAAGCTCCAGAATCCAAATAAGCACCTAATAGCTCATTTGGCGAAGCAGGAAGCAAGACCTGTGATTTTGTAGGAGTTGATAAATTCTCAAGCCCATTTAAAAGATTGATGCATTAATTATTTAATTCAACGTTCAAAGAATGGGTTTCACTTTTTTTTCTTTTTTCCCCTTCATGGCAGACCTAATATTTCAGTTTTGGCAACTTCAATAATTTTAGTTTCACTTTCATTATTAGCTATAGAAAAACTTATAAAACTTTCAGAAAGAACAAAACAATAATAGATATTGTCATAATCAAGGATTTAAGTGCCGTGGCACGGGGTCGTGCCGGAAACTTGCCGGCACGGTACGGCACGGTACGTGCCGAGCCGTACCGATGCGTGCCGGTCAAAAAAATCCTTCTGTGCCGACACATAATATTGTGAAATATTTATTTTTTTTAGCAACAAAATATTCTAACTATTTATTATGTCTTTTTATCACATCTTTTGAACTTTATTTTAGAAATTACTCACTAATTTAAAGAATAGAGGGTTTTGAAGCGTACCGTGATGCAGTGCATATCGTGCGGTAATTTGTTGGCACGGTACGGCACGGTAGATACGGTCCGTGCCGACGGGCACTTAAAACCTTGGTCATAATAGCGAAAACTAATTTTTGCAATATATAAATTAAAATTGTTAAAACATTTATGAAGAATTAAAATTAATTTATGTTCACATGTTCTTCTGAAGTCACAAAAAGATGCTAGGAGTAGAATAAAATTCTCCGTATGTAGCATTTGACCTTGGCACTCCTTTAGGTAGAAAAATTTAATACTTTAAGACTGTCATGTCATGCTAATCCATATGTAACATGAGATGGTCCATATGAAACCATAAAAAGTCAATGTCTTACCATGCAACAACTAGTCAGCAGGTCCATGCTTCAGCATTTAAAACCCACGTGGGCGTCACTAGGCAAACAATGTTTATTACACCTATCATTTGCATATTGCATATACAAGATCAAATATCTTCAGAGATCAAACAAAAATTTGGAATCCTATAAGCCTAGATGCTCCCAACGCCTCTACCCTACCCACCCACCCCATGCTGCTCCCGTGAAGTGCATATTCATTGTATCCAAATCACTTAATTTTGCTTGAAAAGTTAGTCAAGAACATGAAATTAATACAAGAAATTCTAGGATTAATCAATACAAGACCGGTCTGCAGTCATACTTCCACATCTTAAACTAGCTAACTTCACAATTTATTATTGAGGTCCAATAAAATTCTCAGGCGGAAAATATTATTAAGAAGAGAACACTCTCTAGTGGTTGTGGCTTTTGAAGGTTATTCAACATAGGCCTCTTATGTCCCAAATGTGGGATGTTGCAAACCTCCAGGAAACTTAATGAACCCAATACCATGTCCAAGGGGTGGGAACTAGTCATCCACCCCCGTAAACGAAAAAGAAGAAGAGAGAGTACCCATGAGCATGACTGCATGGCTGTTGCTCCTCGTTGTCATGCCCATTGATTAAATTGTACGCCAGTACCAATAATCGCGATGAAGTTTAGTGCCTAGAAATTAGACATTCCATGTTTCAATCTTTGCATAAGTATTTCCAACGTTATGCAAACTTAGTAAGATTGTATAATCCGTGGAAGACTGTAGTGTCCCTGGTGTTTATTGACCTGAGAGATTTCAGCACCTGTGGCTTGTCGACACGTCTGGAGAGTGTCGCGACAAGTCGAAGTCGTTTTGGCGCGAAATGGACGCAAAACGGACTCAGCGCGATGCGAGAGTAGAGTTCTGACCATAGTTAGTTAATTCGCGTTTAAAACGCGAATTATACGGCGAATTAAAAAAATACGTATTAAACGGGTAATCCCGTATTTTTCTTAAAAGTGCGGAAAAAAACGGAATTTCTTCCTCAAAAAAACTTGTTCGCGAATTATTCGCGATTCGCGAATGATTCGACCAAAAAAACGGCTCTCGCGGTCGCAGATTCGCAGCCGAGGCTCGTGGTCGTCGTCGCGCTCGTGGTCGCGGATTCACGGCCGAGGGTCGTGTCATCGCCGCTCTCATCGCCGAACTCATCCTGGTCGTCGTCCTCCTCCCGCCGCCGTGGCCGGCGCCGGAGCAAAAGCCGGCCGCAGGTGCCCTCACGCCCGCTCGTGCCCGAGGCGTCGGCGGAGAAAAGGGAAGAGGAACGGTAAAAATATCGGGGTTTTTGGGCGAGTCTTGTACACGGTCCACGAGGCCACTTTGTGGCCTCGTGGATCACATGAGAGGAGGTCCACGGTGGACCTCCCTCTCATTAATCTTAATAATTATATATATATATATATATATATATATATATATTTTTATTTATAAATATATATTTATTATAACTTTGAATATATTTAATTTATATAAAAAAAGCATAAAAATAATATATATAGTATATTAGTTATTATATATTTATTATATAGCCGAATTTTTAATACATAAACGTATAATATCCGTATAAATTACGTATCCGAATAATTACCAAATCCGTTTTTTAGCCGTATTTTTCAACGAATTTAAAAATTAAAAGATGAATTTTATCCGAATTATACCCGTACCGAATTTTTGCCGAATCCGAATTAACTAACTATGGTTCTGACACTGAAATTTGCAAAATGCAGGATTTCAGTGTTGAGTACCGGTACCTGGGAGGAGTACCGATACCCCAGTGAGATTGCAGAACTAGATGCTTTTGAGTTTGCGTATGTCTGATGATGAGTACCAGTACCTGTTGTTGAATACCGGTACTGCATCGGGCTGGTGCCAGTACCCAGCGTGCGAGTCTGCGGACAAAGGGCCGAGTACCAGTATTCAAGCTAAGTATCGGTAGTCCAGGTGGAAAAGTGAGTTGGTAAGGGGTAGTTTGGTCCTTTTAATTGTCGATTATTCCAACCACCCAGCTTATTTATATATTTGCGTAGGGAGTTTTATAGAGGCAAATACTTCTTCTCTTCCTCTCTCTCTCTAGCTGGTGTACGACGTTCGTTGGGAAGTCGGGGATCGAGCTCATTCGGATTTGTCGTTTCTCCGGAGGACAGTTTGTGCGCGTGGGTGTCTCAGTTGAGCCGTTGGAGGTCAAGTTGAGTGCGCGGGTTTTCTCCTGTCGACTTCTTGCTGATGTTGGAGGAGCGTTTGAGGTGGGTTGATGTTTACCGAAATCGTCGGATTTCCTCCTAAGTCGTAGTGTTGTCAGCATATGGTTTTTGATTCGGTTATCATGTTAGTAGCTCAAATTCAGAAAATGTATGTTTTATGAAATCTGAGTTTTGGGAGCATTATCTTGTAATTTAAACAAATTTATATGCTGAACTTAGGATTGACTTAGGAGAAAACTCGTTAAACCTATACTGTCATTTTTCGAAAAGTGACCGAAATAGTTGTAGGACCTGTTGTTCTTTTGTATCACCGCAGTTAGTGCGAGGTGGATACCCAGATTAGTGCAGGTTGAGATTTTGCTCGTGCTAAGGGGCCGAACTTTTTTTACAGTACAGTGTAGACTGTTTTGTACTGTCGGGTGCCGCCATGGTGGACGGTGGACCCAGATTTCTGTATCTTGCATCAGATTGTGCCAAGAGCACGTGAGCTTTGGGCGTTAGACCAGTATGACCCATTTGCATTGACTATAGCCTGTGAGAGCCTGTTTGCGCTCCGCAGAGACACGCTTGCATGCTCGGTTGAATCGTGCCTACGAGTGCCGCTCTGGAGTGAGACTTTGACTTGCGTTGATGTCGCAGCCGTCCTGTTTGGACCTTTTACTTAGACCGGCCATCCCCGTGAGTGGTGTACAGTATAGCTTGGTTACAGACAGGGTGGGTCCGTTTGGGCAGCTCTTGTGAGATTGGGTCAATAAGATACATGTTTATATTTATAGATAGCTTGTGTTAGGTAGCGATAGTATAGTGGCATGTAGCTGTAGAGTTCTTTTCAGCTTTCCTTACTATCCTTTGCACATATTACTGTAGACTTAGTGGGTGGGCCGTTGAGGTCGGTGACGGTACTCACTGAGGACTACTCTGTTTTGCAGTAGTTCTCACACCCAGATGTTGCCACCTTTTTGCAGAGCCTTTGTCTGCGGCTGCTGCTATTGCTGATTCCGACCGAGGCAAGGAAGTCGCGAGCTAGAGTAATCCCTTCCCTAGTCGTTTATTAGAGGAGCACCCATCAGAGGTAGTTTTGGGGTTTTTGTACATATTGTTATGTTGTCGTTGTACCCACTGGAGCGAGATGGTTCATGGACTTTTGTATGTACAGTGACCCCTTTTATGTTTTATATATATGCTTCAATTTAGCAGCTCTTTATCTCTTACCTGTAGCTATGAATGGTTTACAAGTACAGCTATCGCTTTATATACACGAAAAATTCCTATATATACGGCGGGTCTGTTAGTGTGCCTGGGGAAAAGTGGTAATCCGGGGCATGACAAAGACATGTCAAGCTAATTTCTATTTTGCAATTGTTTAAATTCCAACAATTTCCTAAGCATGAGAATTAACATTCCCTTTGTTTAGTTTGATCACCATCCACTAACGACTACCATCCATGACCATCTACTTCAGCATCACAAATTATGCCCTCCCTGTAGACGATATCATGCCAACAATAGTCCTCTTCCATTTAGTTTCACTTCCAATACATTGGTATCACCATTTACTCATCACAAGAGAGAAATAACACTTTTAATTTAGAACCTATTTGGCCCTGCTATATCGTGTAGTGATGTTTGATGAAGTGTTATCTAAGCAGTCCTATTAGAAGCAATATATCAAAATACCCCTAATCGCTTCCTTTTGCAGCAAAATTAGAAGACTAAATTTGAGCCTTTAAGTGGAATATAGAAATCTCACCCAAATTTTTCTGTATGCCAAACGCTTCAACAACATGCAAAAATAAAACCAATGTTTGAATCGGTATAATTGAGTTCAACTACTGCATTTAGAACTACATAAAGAGGGTTGTCCAGCTATTCCAATTTTAACTGCACCCAAATTGGTTGGAATTCCAACTATAGCGGTTGGCAAAGAATTAGATCACCCAATTAAAGATAAAAGATAGAGTCATCTTCAAGCTTACAAGTAGAAGAAATGTAGTTGCAGCAGATGTAGCCGCACAAAACCAAAGATAAATGGGTGTAGTCGTAAATGTTGCATTTTCAATTGCAAGCAAGAATTTAAGTGCCCACCGCCACAGGTCGTATCTACCGTGTTATATCGTGCTAACAAGATATCGGCACGATACAGTCCAGTATCGATGGCATAGCTAAAAAGTCTCTTTTTTTTTATTAGTAAGTAATTTTCTCAATAAAATTCAAAAAATTTGATAATTAATAAACAATTAAAATATTTTATTGCTAAAAAAAATAAATGTTTCATGCTGTCATGCGTCGGCACACATGTATTTGTATTTTTTGAGACCAGCATGCATCGCTGCGACCCGGCACGCACAGTGCCGGCAAGTTTTCGATACGACTTCATATCACGGCACTTAAATTCTTGATTGCAAGCATCTCCAAGAACAATGAATTTATAATTACATTCGACCAACCAAACAGACCATAGACTCTTGTACTACTGGAAGCAGAAGTGGCCAAACAGTCACTTACATAAACACAAAAGTACATTATATCAAATCAGTAGCAGGCAGTAGTAGAAGTAGAAGTACAACTCACTACATACATCTGAGATTGAAATGATTCCCAATCCACCGGGACCAAACCCTTCCTCAATCGTCACAGACAAATCCTTTTCCCTATCCTAATTCCACCAAAACACAATTAGATAATCTCATCCAAACCACAAACCCAACATATTAGATGCGGAATCAAACACCACAAAATCAAATCGCAATTCTAACCGCGAGGTCGGAGTAGGGTATGGAGACCGTCCGGAGCGCTGAAGGCGGGCCCCCCGCCATCTTCCGGCACGAAATCCGGCGCTCGGGACGGCGGACGGACGGCGACCGATTAGGCGATCGAATGGAGACGGAGCGGAGATCGAGGGAGCGAGGGGCTTGTGCGGAGAATAGTGGAGCCATTTCTCAATCTTGAGTTCGAGAGGTCGGGTAGTGGGACAAGAGAATATCAGAATCGTAGCTTTTCTAGCATTCTTTTTCTTCTCTTTCGGCTTTCGGCGGTTGGAGACTTGGAGCGGTGGAATTGGCGAGTACGATAAAAAGAAGCGAAAATGCTGTTGCTGCCCCCACAGTGAAGATACATTCACACAATCCATAATAAATATATAATATCTTTATAAAATTTAATTTTTAATATTTATTTCTAAAAAAATCTAAATTCTAAATGATATTAATATTTACTTTTCTAGTTTATTATTGTTATAACACTATTTTATTTTCTAACAAAAAATAAATAAAATAATATTTTTATAATCATAATTATATTTTTGGGCTCTTTTTGTATTTAGCTCCTTGATAAATTTTTATTTTAAAAATAGCTCTATCAAAATTTAATTTGTAAAAATGATCCTGCGCCTGTCACGCAGGCGCCACGTTAGCGCCATGCAAGCAAGGGCAGGGCCAGTGAGTTAAGTTGAACACGATGACGTGAATGGTTCACCGTGTTTTCTTATTAATATTCCTTTTCTTCACCTTTTAAAAATCTGAATCCGAAAATCAAATTAAACCTAAACCCAGATCCAAATCCGATGGATTTTAAAAATTCATATTCATATTCATATCCGATCAAAAACTTGAAACCCGAACCAAAACCTAGCGGAAATCTATACCGTTGGATGAAGATCTAAAAAATAAAAATTATTAAATATTTTATATATTGTATAAATAAATAAAAATAAATTATGTATATATATAATTTATTCGGGTTTGGGTTCGAATAATATTTTAGATATCTATACCCGTTGACATTCATACTCTCTATTCCTCTTTGCAATATTTATATTGCAAAAAATACATACGCTTTAAACACGGTAAATCATTCACCGTGTTTAGACACGTGAATGGTTCACCGTATTTGACTTAACTACCCACCTCAAGACCCGTGTGGCGCTAACGTGGCGCCTGCGTGACAGGCTTAGGGCCATTTTTACAAATTAAATTTTGACAGAAATATTTTGATAATAAAAATTTATAAGGGCTAAAGGCAAAAAAGTTCAAAATTAAATTTTAAACTTTAAAGTAAATGTGAATTAAATTTTGATATTTTTAATTTAAAACAAATATTTAAATTTGATTCATCAAAAATCAAAAAGTATATAAAAATGTTCGATATATATATAAAAAAAAATAACTATAGAATATTATAAATATTTTCTAATAAAATATAACATATTAATTTATAAATATAATTTTTATTGTAAAATTTTGGATATATGTAATGTACAAATTTATATTGATTTAAAATAAATTATAATAATTGTTACGTGTATTTGTATGTACACTTAATTAGTTATTTAAAAATAAGTATAAATAATTATATATTTTAAATTTTTATAATAAAAAAATAATTAGATTAAATAAAAAAGTACGTTTCCCCACGTCAATAGAAAGAAAGAAAAACTAAAAAAAAAAAGGGTGTGCCCACCCTTACCCGCCACTCCCCAAAACCCGCTCGCCATTCCGCTCCCACCTCCCGCCATCCGTAAAAAATCTAAAATTTCATATATAATAAATATTTAAAAGTATAGAATATAGATAGAAGATTCTTTCGTATGGAACTTTGAAAGCAGGGTTATTTTGCAATTAGTTTTCTGAAAAAATTATATTTTAAAAATAGCTCTAACAAATTTAAATTTATAAAAATGATCCTGACCTGCCACGTGGACGCCACATCAACGCCATGCAGGCCGGACTGACCAGATAGTTAAATTAAACACGGTGAAACACAATGAATGGTTCACCGTGTCTGGGCAAAAGGGAGAAAAAGAAAAAATATATGTATTATAAAAAAGATAAGTATGGAACACGGATAACCATTCACTGTATTCAAATACGGTGAATGATTCACCGTTTTCAACTTAACATCCCAACCCGTTCACATGGCACTTACGCCCACGTGGCACGGCTCATTTTTGTAAATTTAAATTTGTTTAGGCTATTTTTAAAATAATTTTTTTTCATGGGGCTAATTGCAAAAATAGCCCTTTAATTTTGATTCACTGTAATAAAAAAATTAATTGTTAATTCAAATTTGATGTCAAAAATTAAATTTAATTCATTATTTAAACTCAAATTTTAATTTCTTAATGTAAAATAGGTTAATAGGAAATTAGGAATGTTATATTTTTAACAAATGATCATAACCATTTATTTTTATTTGAGATATTTTTTAACAAATTAATTATAATCGTAGAATGGAATTTATAGATGGATAGGAATGTTATTTTTTAATAAATTGATCATAATTATTTTTATTTTAGATATTATTTTAATAAATTGATCATAACGATTTTTAGGGAATACATTTTTATATATATAAGAGATTTAATAGGTTGATCATAACCGTTTATTTTTATTCAAGATATTTTTAACAAATTAATTATAACCATTCGTAGGGAATTTTTTTTTTTTTTTTTTGGATTCCGTCTGTCATTCTCGAAATTCCTATACGCTTTTATATATAGTATAGATTTAGATTGCATATATTAAATATAAATTTAATTTTATAATATTAATCACTTATATATAAATCGTACAATAAAAAATAAAAGAGAGATCAATGCTAGACCCAAAAGATTAAGAGAGTTAAAGGTGCTAGGACGGAAATAGTCCTAGGATTGGTAATCCACTGGGAAGTCGGGGTGTCACAGTTAGTATCAGAGCCAATTATCAGGCGGAAGTGTGAGATAAGTCTTGCTTGAGTCAGGATTATACAGCGGGGTGTGAGATGTGTCTCGATTGAGTCAGAATTATATAACGGGGAGAGCGAGGCTCTTATGCTGTTGACTGTTGTGGATGGAGTGCAACTCACCAGAAAGTCGGTTATGGCTAGCGAGATGAGTCTCACATCATCTGGCATTTGTGAGTCTGAGTCTTATGAGAACGTCAGAGCTTAAAGGGAGGGAGATTGTGGGACCCCAGGTAATCCTATATATAAGATATAATAAGACTAAATTCTTAAGTATTTTAGGTGGTGGCTAGACCCAAGAGCTTCAGAGAGTTAAGTGTGCTAGGATGGGAATAGTTCTAGGATGAATAACCTCCTGAGAAGTTGGGGTGTCACACCAATGACAATCACATTCCCGTCTTGACCTTCCCCTTTAAGTTATAGCCTAAGATTTTCAGGCCCTTTAAGCTCTGACGTCTCATCAGCTCAAAACACACACAACCCAAGATCCACCGGTCATCTCACACTTCTAATAACTCATTTAGCCAAAACCATCGGCCCAAAATATAAGTTTACTTAACTCTTTGTGCAGTTTCATAATGTTCCTCGCCAACGAATATGAGGTTGGAGCATAATTGATGTTGAATCTAATCTAAAGGGTCGACTGCAGGATAGATACTTTTAACAGCTAATCCTCTTGATAGTACGGTTGTAGCATCTAAATGTGCAAATGTCGTTAAATCCATTTATTATTATTAAGGTTTAATTATTATTATTAGGATGAAGTTCTTTTATATACTCAATGATAATTCTATTTTCGGTCGATATGGGACTACTGAGGTATCATATTTTTTTTCTTTTGAGTTAAAGTCTTTCGGTGCCTTAATTTTTAATAAGGGTATTGTTCTTTAATTTAGGTAGTGTTTGGTTCGGAAACTAGAGAGGGAATAAGTGTGAGACCCCAGATAGTCCTATATATGAGATATAATAGGGCTAAAACTCTTAACCCGGCTTAAGCATTTTGGGTGGTGACAAGGCCCAAGAGGTTAAGAGAGTTAAGCGTGCTAGGACGGGAGTAGTCCTAGGATGGGTGACCCCCTGGGAAGTTGGGGCGTCACAGATGGTATCAGAGCCAATTACCAGCCGGAAGTGTGAGATGAGTCTCGGCTGAGCCAGGGTCTGGATGACGGGCTAGCGCGACGAGTCTCACATCGCCTGGTACGTGTGAGTCTGAGCCTGACGAGGACGTCAGGGCTTAAAGATGGGGAGATTGTGAGACCCCAGATAGTCCTATATATGAGATATAATATGGCTAAAACTCTTAACCCGGCTTAAGCATTTTGGGTGGTGGCAAGGCCCAAGAGGTTAAGATAGTTAAGCGTGCTAGAACGGGAGTAGTCCTAGGATGGGTGACCCCCTGGGAAGTTGGGGCGTCACATTCCCCAAACACTAATTAGGGAGGGGTGGAACACTTGTTCCACCCGATGGGGGGAACTAGCTTGTTCCACCCCAAGGAGAGAGAGAGAGAGATTAATTTTTTTAAAATTTAAAGTTTTAAAATTTATAATTTAGTTATTTAAAATTTAAATTTATAATTTTAATGTTTAAATTATAAATTTTATATTTTTAATTTTTAAATTTTAAATTTAATTTTTTAGTTTTAAATATATTGCTTGGTATTTTATATCTTTCAAATTTAAATTTGATTTTAAATTTTAAATTTAATATTTAAAATTTATATTTTGAAAATTTACATTTTTAATTTTAATTTCAAATTTAAAAATTTAAAAGTTAAAATTTATTATTATTATTATTATTATCATTATGTATTAATAATTATTATTAATTAATAATAATTAATTATTAATAATTATTATTATTTATAATTAATTATTAATAATTAATTTCTTATTTATTGTTAAGTAATATTTTGATGTTAATTAATTACAAAATATAATTTTAATTTCAAATTATAACTCTTATTCCTCTTATTCCAATCTAACCATCCAAACACTATTTATCTTATTCCTAAGAACAACCTAATTCTCATCCAAACACAAAATTGATCTAGTTCCTGCTTATACCTGAACTTGTACCTATCCCTGGAACTAGCAGTTCTTACTCATACCCGAACCAAACGGTATAGTTGTCAAAATAAATGTGGTTTTTTTTTCTTTTCGTTTTGTCGTTGAGAAGGACTGTATGCATACTCGTTGCAACATAATAGTGGGGTGGAATATGGAGAGAGAGAGAGAATCTTAACTATTTAGAAAACGCCATGCGTATAGGACAAATGAAGTGGAAAGAAGAATAGTGATCTTATTGGCGGAGTTCCCAGGTTGCTACGCTACAGCTTTCGTGGATTACAAAACTTCTATTTGTAGGGATTGAACTTCCTAAGGATAAGAAGCGTACTGCGCTGCCGCGACATGTTCAAATGTGGCACAACCTACTCATTAGGGGACGGCAATGTGATTAGATTTTGGATGGACGTACATCTGGACGGGTGAGACCTCTCTTCGCACACAATTCCCAATCATTTTTGACGGTGTTCAGAACAAGGAGGCCACTGTGTCCCAATGCTGGAGCGCTAATGGTTGGAGATGGCGATACATCTGTCGGGGCTTCGTATCATGCCATTCCAGTGAATGCTTCGACCTCTCAGACCATTCAACAGACCGGACTCGATTAACTGGCGCTGGACTGTAAATCAACTTTTTACGGTCAAATCTCTATACTCGTTTCTTACTGACGCTGGCCGTAGAGATCTGACAAGCCAGTCCATCTGGAAACTTAAGATCCCAACCAAAATCAAGATATTCATCTGGTTGCTACTACGAAACAGACTTACCACTAAGGATAGATTGCGCACTCTGCGAGGGCCTGAGGAGGAAGCCTGCGTCCTCTGCGCCAGTGACCCGGAATCGTGCGATCACCTATTCCGTAACTGCGTGTATGTTAAATACCTGCTCATCAACGCAGATGGACCGGAGCTACTCGCCGACCCCAGACAGAGGCTCGAGAACTATGGACCAAACTACTCAATCAAGAAAACACCAAGACGAGATTGAAGAGACTTTTCATTTTGTCTGCAACATGGTGGGTGGTATGGACTGAGCGAAACAACACTATCTTCCAAGCGACATCCCCCAACCCTCTACGCTCCCTTGACCGTATTAATAGTCTCCTAACCAACTGGAGCAAGTACTGCTGAGCGCGGATTGTTCCTTCTATTTTTTCCCTTTTCTTCTTCGCCTATTTTTTGGGTTTTTTCTGTACTTTTTGTTTTTTTCCCGAAAGCCTTAGCTGCATCCATCCTGTAAGCCCAGTTCATCCATCTTAATGAATGAAGCGGGTAGTTCGCTACCTTTTTCTCAAAAAAAAAAAAAAAAAAAAAGGATAACTACAATCTAGGCTTCATATTCAACAACTTATTAATCTCATCCATCACTTCTAGCTAAGTTAGTTTATTTCTAAATAAAATAAGCGAAAAACGAGTAGCGTATTATCTATCTCTAAAAAAAAAAAAACTCATCCACACTTCCTAATAAACTAGATCAATGTTAAAACTAATTATGACATAAAGACAAAATCTAACAAAATTATAAGGTTCTAACTAGCTAATAAAATTTATCTAATTAACAAGTGATAAGGATCAAAATCAATTAAGTATATCCTTTCCAACATTCCTGCGTAAGCTTAATTTCTTTTCGTTCGTATAACTCCTATATATATGTATATAGTAGAATCTTCATTCCGTAAATTTGTTTGAAGGTGAGGGACTTTGTAAAAATATTAACAACTTGATCAGCGGACCTGATGTGTTCTAGCGAAATTAATTAACCTCCTTCTTCAATTAGTCTCATATGAAGTGAAACCTCAAATCAATGTGATTACTTCGGTCATTGTAGACCGGTTTCTTCGCCAGTGCAATGGCTGATTTTTTGTCAACTTAATATAAAAGGAGACGTACATATCTTAATTGAGAATATGGATCTCTTTTAAAAGCTTAAGAAACCATACAATGTGACACACGCAAGACGCTATTGCCATATATTCTGCTTCACATACCAAAAAATCAACGATTCGTTGCTTCTTTGAAAGCCAAGTAATTATTGTGTCACCCGTACGTGTAAAATACGAAATCAGATGTTCTTTTCCAGTCATTTAAATCACCATCCCAATCATTGTCGAAATAACAAACAAGCCTGAAATTCCTTCGAAAAAGAATATAATAAGCCATGGGTTACTGTACCTTTAATTAATGCAGTGCAGATTCTTTTGCATGGTCACATTTTAATGAGTCGATTTGGGCTCCTCCGTGAAGTGGTTTATTAGCCTGATACCATAAACTGCATGTGACTGGTCTTGTACCAGTCAAGTATCTTTAGTTTTCGACTAGAGCCTTATTTTGGTGTGTATGCATGTGAATAAGCGCCCCTTATCACCATTTGACTACAGTAACATCTTTTTTTTATTTATTTATTTTTTTTTGAGAAAGAACTACAGTAACGTTAGTATAGAGTCTACGGAGAATTTTACAAGACAAAGTTGGATGCATTTTTTTTAATGAGAAAACAGAAGTTTTCACCATGTTCAAGAAGTTTAAAGCCATCATCTATATATCAATTAATCAATTATCATCAATTAACTTATATTAATCCACGTTTGGGAATCCACGTGGTAATTTTTGCTTAACTTAGCCTTATGTGTGTGGGACGTCCCTCCCGCCTATTGATTTTTTTTTTTAAGGTTAATTGCATACACGTCCCTGCAAATATAATAAATTACAGATATATTCCTACAAAACTCAACTTTCATAAATTGTCCCTGCAAAAGTCCTAATATATGTAGATATGTCCCTCTGGTTAGAATTCGTTAATGAATTGTTTATTTTTTAACAGTGGATTCGTAAAATGACATTTTTTTCAAGATTTCTAGTAATCCAACAGGAATCAATTAACTTATATTAATCCACGTTTGGGAATCCACGTGGTAATTTTTGCTTAACTTAGCCTTATGTGTGTGGGACGTCCCTCCCGCCTATTGATTTTTTTTTTTTAAGGTTAATTGCATACACGTCCCTGCAAATATAATAAATTACAGATATATTCCTACAAAACTCAACTTTCATAAATTGTCCCTGCAAAAGTCCTAATATATACAGATATGTCCCTCTGGTTAGAATTCGTTAATGAATTGTTTATTTTTTAACAGTGGATTCGTAAAATGACATTTTTACCCTTACAAATATGTCCCTTCAAAAGCCCTAACTAATAAACATTTGTAAAAATGTCCTCAGAAAAATGCCAACAATCATCTTTGTTCTTTATAAGTGAAATATCCATTTTGCCATCATAAATATATCCTTCCAAAAATCCAAATCAATATAGTTGTACAAAAATGTACCCCAAAAATGACCCTAGGGTTTTGGTTTGCGCTATCTTTTCAAGATTTCTATTAATCCAACAGGAATAAAAAAAATATGACGGTGTTTGGCTAAACACACTAGGTAATCTAGTTGCATTGGTAATATTAGATTTATTTGGGAATAAGATGCATCCCAAAGTACTAATCTCATTACTTTGAGGAATGTGGGTATCCTTATATTAATGGATTTGAGTAATTATAATATGTATAATCTATTTCTTTCTTCCTACCCGCCGCCGGCTAGTTGGTATTATTTTTTTTTACACTCTAATCTCATATCTCTCTCTAAACTTATTTTTTTCTCTCTAAACTTCAACTCTTTTTCTCTCTCTAAACTAAGTTATTTCTCTCCCTCTTTTTCTAAAATCTCAATCCTTTCATTCTCTGTAACCTCGATTCTATTTCTCTTCCTATTTTTTAAATTATGCTCTCTCTTTCTAACATATATTCTCTTTTTTTTAAAAAAAGATGTTAAAATTTTTTATAGTATTATTTGAAATTAATTAAAAAAAAAATAAATTGTATACTTTTCGCAATTTTAAATAACATGACTAAATAATATGAACGTACGAACCAAACACCGCAATACTACATTCTTAGTAATGGGATGAATAGGAATAAGATACTCGGATATCTTTTTACTTCTAGTAATCTTTTATAGTGCGAACCAAACGCGCCCTAACGGTCATCTTCTTCCTCTTTAAATTCATCACTCTATTACAACATTTCATATATATCTTTTTTTGCTCTTTTCTCCTTTATTGATCCACTATTTTGCTTCTTCTCTCATTTTGATCTGTTAAATCCCAGCAATTTTATTTTTCAATCTTTTTTTTCTTTCTAATATTTTTATGATGAGTGAAAGATCAGTGAATTCTTCTTCGAGCAACTAAATCCTCAAGTCCGATTGCTTTAAAACTAGTAGAATTTGGGTTTCAAACCAACCACACACTAGAGGTCGTCGGTTCTGTGGGTGTCCAAATTGGGGGGTAAGACAATTTCTTTTGCATCGATGAAAAAACTGAGGACAAAAAAAAGATGTTCATTATTTGCAGTATTTAACCCTAACTTTAAATTTTAATCATTTACTTATTAGTTTTACATTTTGTAGAGTAATGAGCACTGTAATTATTTTGGTTGGATTGATGATGCGCACCATAATACTGTTGACTTGAAATGCCAATTACAAGCATTTCAAGGAGCAGTGGAGCATCATATTCAGAAGTTAGAAAATAAAACTTTATTTCTACTTAAACTGCTTGTATGTTTAGTATTGGCTAATATCTTGTTCAGTTTGATAATATAATAAAATGTGAGTGATAAAACAGTAATTCTTATACTTGTTGTAATGCAAGTGAATATAGATGTGTAAGCTTTATTTCTACTTACATTTTGCAGAGTAACGAAAGCTTTGAAAAAAATCTGTTCTACAAAGTATCCAAAGTTAATTTTGTTCCATACAAACGCGATGTCATTCATAACTTACATTTCTATTCAAACCAAAATGATCCATGCAAGTAGAACCAAATTACATTCATGACAAGAATGAAAACAACTGCTAATTCAATACAAAGACAAAGCTATTGTGTCACGCCCCGCTCGCCGCCTATTTGGTCGGGTTTGGGCCACGTCAATAGACGCCGAACGGACAGGGTCTCCCCTGCCCTCCCAAGGCTCTAGCAACAAGTATAATTAAGTCATCAAATAAAGAGATTTGCAATTATACAAGGCTTGCACGAGGGTAAGCAACAACGGAAGCGAAAGCTCTAAGCTAAAACATACAACTATGCATAATATTTGATTACATTTAAACAAAATACTAGTAAACTAAAACTATTACATTCGTTTATAAATTCTTTTACATTTTAATCATTCTCCCCAAAATAGATGATTGTTTACAACTTTACAATTATATATCAACAAAAGAAAGTTGATACATGAACCAAAAAGGGAATTACTAAATGCAAGTACTCCGGTGGCCACTAGCTATGGCACGAGACCCTTGCCACGATCCTCCGCCGTCCCTCTCACGCTCGGATCTGTAGGGTTAGTGGTGTACGTGAGAACTACAACGAAATTTCCAGTGGGTTCGGCAACCGACCTCGCCGACTTACCCACTAGGTCTATTTAGGTATAATTATTTTAAAGAAATGAGATAATAACCAATGCTAATGCTAATACTATGCGTGCAAGAAAAACTGTCAGTAGAAATATATATATCAAGTAAAGAGTATATATGCATGCATGCTCTTTTCATAACTTTACATTGGCTTTTACCCAATCTTACCGGTTAACCTTATTAACCCCAATAACTCACAACCCGAAATCCCTTTTGTTCGGGGAGACTCTAAGCACTGCAAGACCCGAGGGACCGTCTTCGGGGCCACTATCCCCGTGGTGGCCAACTCCGGAGCGCAACGCTTGAGGGGAAGCTACCTTCTTCAAGTCAAGATTTATCGTGAGTATCAATCCAATTCCCAAATTGGGAATGTATAGTCACTAGTCACAATGCCACTATTGGTTAAACTCTGTTTAACAGTTCATGTCTCAATGCCAATCTTGTCTCTATTGTCAATGTCACCTTTGTTTACTATTATCATAGTCCCGGTCTCACATTAATACAGGTATAAGGTTCCAACATACATGTCCACTATAGTTATATCAATCTCAATGTTCATCTACGTTAGAAGCACATAATTGAAGTCCAACCAATATTCACATGTAATTTATAAATGACTATTGACATAATGCGTAATAAAAAGGTGAAATAGACATAGAAGGGAATCCAACGATTTCGGAATGTACCCCCCACCTCGAATAGTAGTAGAGGAGTTGTGGTTCGATTCTCGAGATTTTGGGACGCCTATCCCGCTATCTGTACCCAAAGTAAAGCCAAATTAGGCTTTTTACTAAATGCCTTTACATAGTCTTTTCGTTTCGACGAACCAAGCGCAGCAACGCATCGGAAATACCCCTAATTAGGTTTTCATGTGTTCAATTTATCTCAAAAACGATCGGAGGCAAAAGCCCTAAATTCTATGCCCTAACAATGCCATATATAGATTTCTCCTAGATTGATCTTGTAACTAAGAAAATACTATCTTAGAATCATCTAGGAAGCTCTCTAATACCATTCCTAAGCCATTCAAACCATTCCTAGGGCATTTACTATGAGCTCTAGATAACCACTATTAGAGCACTTTGAAGAAACTATGGATTTCATGTTTTTCAAAGCCTCTACGATGATTCTAAGCTTGCAAGAAGATCAAAACTCTAAATCTTAGGGTGAAAATCCAAACCCTAAAAGTGTTCTTGCAAAACAACTCACCTTAGCCCTAAGCTCCTCTAAGTCCTCCTTGTTGGAGAGCTTCTTTGTCACGCCCCGCGACCGCTACCAATTTGGTCCGGTCCGGGCACGTCAAACAGACGCCAAACGTACAGCACCTCCCCTGTCCGCCCAAGCCTCGACAACAAGTCATGTACATGAATTTCCCAGGAAGAATTCAAATGCATACATGACAAGAAACGAAGCACCACAAGTGCTAACAAGTAAGAGCAAGATACAAGTATACTATACAAGTAAATAAAGAGAGAAAACATTTAGCTATTACATCCACTTTCGACATTCACATAATGATTTACATTTTTCATCTCTCAAATGAATACATACACCTGTCATAATACAAATAAGGCTCTCCAATGAATACACATACTCCTCACCAATAACTCTCATGTACACGAGGGTACTCTAATGCATCCTGAAAGCCGCTAGCTACTAAGGCGCTGTGCCCCAACCTCGGTCCTCTGCCGGTACGCTATCGCTAGCTCCTGCAACAGTGGTGGGGTGAGAACTACGAATAGTTCCTAGTGGGTTCGGCCGCCGACTCCACCGATCTCCCCACTAGGTCCATATGGCATAAGTATATAACAGATACAGATAGATATTTATGGAAAACGGTAAAGCATGCTATCAATATCTCTACTATGCTCAATAACATAAGTAAACATGCTCAGTGTAGTATAAAAAAAACTATCATGCTACTAAGTCCAACAAGTAAAGCATATTCTTTTCTTTATTCAATCTCTTGGCTTACCCTCAAGGTTCGTCACAACTCACACTGGCCTCAAGGGTGCCGAGGTACGGGGCACTCGCGAACCTGAGACGGTCTGCGGGGCATCCACTCGCCCCAGGGCTACAACCCTGTCCATGTGCTATACTCCGGAGTGCACGCTTGTGAGGAGCGACCTCCAAAAGCTCAAACAACAGACTGTGAGTAAAGTCCAATCCTCTCACCTCGAGGATACCCTGTCAACTAGAGCTACAACTCTCAGGAACTATCAATGATAGGATACCCTACCAACTAGGGCCAACAATACTCATGAACTATCACCTCTAGTTCAACATGGCTAGTGCACAACTACGTACACACTAGTTTACATGTCATTTGTCAATGTTCTCATTTACTTGATGCCACTCGATCTAGGTTGTCATTCCTCTAGATGCCACTCGATCTATATTGTTATTTGTTCTCGGTTCTGTCAAACTCATGCAAGTTCTTTACACTAGAGTTTCAATGTCATCATTCACCTTTATTCATGTATTCTACCTTAGTGTCAAGCTCATCTCGCTACACTAGCTAGAATCACATGCAAATAAAGGAATGTCTCTCTGTTTTGCCAACTCATGTAAGTTCTCTACTTTAGGGTTTCCATGTTACCATTCGCCTTTATTCCTGCATTCTATCCTAGTGTCAAGCTCAACTCGCTACACTAGCTAGAATACAAGCAATAAAGGAATGTCCCAACCCTAACATTATTCTCGACAATACACTATAGATCGATAACATATACATATACACATATGACATGAGGTGCTTCACCGCTCCGGGATGGACACCCCCCACCTTTTACAGCGTTCCGATTGCTCGTCGTCACTTGCAATCGGCCTCCTGCGGCGCACGCCGCATGGCTCAACCCAATCCGCTCGCGACCACCGAACGACCTCCAATTCGCAATTCAAAAATTAAAGGTCTTCGGTTCCTTGCTACGATGCTCGGATTCCAATCTTGCGACCACAAGTCGCCGCTACAACTTCTCGAGTCAACTTTGAACCACAGACACTTGTTTCAGCCGGATCTCTCAAACCGCTCGTTGGATCGACGAACCGTCGCCTCCAACGCGTTCAGACACCTAACAATATGTTAGATATGTGGTCAAATTAGATCAAGACCCATTATTCTTAAAAACCCTATTTCTAAACCCTAGATGCTCAATATTTCAAAAACCATCAAATTGATCTATGATTCAAGCAATAAACCCCTAATTAGCATCTAAGAATACTACTAAATCCATCTCTAGGGCATACAAAGCTAATCCTAGAGATCTACCATTGTTGAGCCCTAAATTACAACTAAGTAAAAATCCACCATTAATCCTCTAGATTCTAGCATTTATCACCTATTTAGCATGCTAGGATTCTAAGCAAACCATTTCTAGAGATCAAAACCCATCATCTAGAAAGCTATCATTAAAGCTCCCAAGAGCTTACCTCTCTAAGCTTGCTCCAAGCACAAGAAGAAGGAGATGAAGATGAAGCTTCACTTCCTTGCCTTACTCTCCATCAAATTCCTCTTCTAGGTCTACCCTTGTAGAGAGAGAGAGAAGAGAAATCTAGAGAGAAGGAGGAGCTTCTCTCTCTAGCTCATGTGTGTGTGTGTGTTGCTTTTGGGCCAAGACATGGCTGAGGGAGGGAGATAAGGGATGACCCCCACCAAAAGTCAACACTCCACCAACATATTACAAGTTTGCCACTCAAACAGGGCAATTTCGGATCTTTGAGACCGGTCTCCACCTCCCGAGATCGGACCCCGTAAGTCCAGAATTTCAGCACTTTCCAGACTTAGCCAAATTTTCAGCATTTTCAGCTTTTGGGTCCGTTTTCGCTCGTTTGACCTTCGATTCTCTTCAAATCGAACCGAGACTCCCCAAACATATTTTCGAGCACGTTTCCATCATCTTTTCATCCATATTAATGCCGGATTTAGCTCACGGCCCAACATAGCCTTTTGGGTTCTGTTTCCGTGCCTACGCGCACCGAAACGCCCGAATGCTCCCAAACTTCACCGAACTTCATCGGGACCATACGAATGGCTCTCCAACCAAATGTACACCATAACTTCATAATTTTAGAAGTCCGGTACCTTACATTCTTGGTCTTCTAATCCTCCAAAATGCACCTTCAAATATCCTCCAAACCTCCTCCTCTAGCCTTGGTGGAAAGCTTCTAAAGAGAGAAAGAGAGAAATAAGAGAAGAGAGGAGAGATTCGCACGCTGGAAGCAGTAAGGGGGGGGGAGGGGTGTTGGGGTATATTACATGTTGTAACAATAGACAAAAAGCCCTTACAAAGTTCATATTTACAGCAGACTTCTTTTTGCTGCGAGGTCCACTTAGTACTGGTACCCGATAACGGTACTCCTCGTTTCAAGAGTCCAACCCGAGAGCCGCCTCTCTCGGTTGCTAGTCCGTATCAGATCATTCAATTAGTACCAGACGCGTGGCACAACAGCCAAACCCGAGAGCAGCTTCTCTCGGTTTAGCACATGGTACCGGTACTCCCCTGGGGCTTAACCGGTTAACACTACTCCATAATTTTAGTTTTGCATCGTTTCGACTCCAATTCGCACCGAGCAATGCTAAAACCTTCCTAACTCTTTTGGAACTCATTTTTAACCCTTCCAACATTGTTGGAATGCCAAATGGAACTTATCCAACTATTTCTCTAGGAAACTTTAACCAATTTGGATAAAGTTCGATAATCGCTATCGAGATTTCGATATATTACATATTGCATCAAGTTTCATATCAATTCAAACCAAAATATTGCATACAAAGCATCCAAGGGTCTCATTCATTTCAAGTACCCACTATTTCAAGCTTCAAGTATTATCTATTCAAACCAAAATATTGCGCATACAAGCATCCAGGGGCCTCATTCATTTCAAGTACCCACCATTTCAAGTCCCTACCAAAATACATCCATTCAAACCTACCAAAATAAGGCTTTCACTACATCAACTGTTTGTCTAAACCAAATCTTGATTTTCTAGACAACCAAGTGCATCAATTTTACTTATGGCACTTCCTTGTTGGGACTGCAAGTTTCTTGCTTCATATGTTACATGTCTTGATCTCGATACTACCCTCTGTCCTCTATGCATGCAGTTTTTATATAGTTACTATTGTAGCAAAGAAAATAAATTGAAAGTGAACATTGTTGGTCAGCATAGTACCTTGTGCCACTGCTAATACTTGCTTGAGATGGTGGTTCAGAGTGCGGATTCCCTGCTTGAGAGGGTACTTCATGGTGCTGATTCCCTGCTTGAATTGGTGATTCAAAGTGTTGCATGATTCCCTGCTTGAGGTGGTCTTGTAGGCTGTTGATTCGCTGCTTGAGATAGTCCTACAGCAGGTTGTTGATTCGCATTGACAGGGTTCTTGCATGTTTTTGCACGGTGACCTAATTGATTGCATCTTTTGCATCGATGCCTCTTCCTGATTGCCACCTTATCCGATGCTCTAATTTGCTTTTTTCGAGGTCTTCCAGCTGGCTTATTTAAAATAGAAGGTAATACACGATGACCGATGTCAATCTTTGCCCATTGATCACAACTGAGTAATAGTGCAATGGAACCAGCATATACCTCCTTATATTTGGCCACTGTAAAATATAGGTGCACATATTTTTTTTTCACTTTTCATGTTTTAATTTGCCTATTACTGCCATTGCATGAATGCATGACACACCTTTCACTTGCCATATCTTGTGACTTACAAATTCATCAGATGGATATAAAGACTGTCTTTCTGAATGGTGATCTAGATGAGGAAATTTATATGGACCAACCTGAGGGGTTCATTGAGCCTGGACAAAAAAATAAAGTGTCCAAGCTAAATAAATCCCTTTATGGCTTAAGGCAGGCACCTAGACAGTGCCATGAAAAATTTGATTCTTGCATGATTGAGAATGGTTTTAAGTTAAACGAGAGTGATAAGTGCATCTATTACAAAACTTTTGAAAAGTTGCATGTGATTGTTAGCATATATGTGGATGATTTGCTAATTTTTGACTCTAACTTAAATGTTATAAATGAGACAAAAATTATTCTAAATCATTATTTTGAAATGAAGGATCTTGGTGAGGCTAACTTTATTTTGGGTATGAAAATTACCAAAATACCAGATGGGATCTTTCTTGATCAGTCGCATTATGTTGAGAAAATTTTAAGAAAGTATAACTTTCTTAATTGCAAGTATGTGACTACACCTTTTGATTCGAGTATTCACTTGTTTCCTATTAAAAGTGAAAATAAAGTTGTGAATCAAAAGGATTATACTAGTATGATTGGGAGCTTGCGGTTTGCGACTGATTGTACGAGACCTGATATTGCATACGCAGTAGAGATACTTAGTAGATTTACACACAAGCCGGGTACAGAGCATTGGCATGCCATGGAACGTGTGATGAGATATTTCATTGGTACCAAAGCTTATGGCTTGTTTTATGGAAAGTATCCTGCTGTGATTGAGGGTTACAGTGATGCTGACTAGAATACCCTATCAGGTGATCCTTTCTCTACCACTGGTTATATTTTTACTTTAGCACGTGGTGCTATATGTTGGAAATCTAAAAAGCAAACTATTATTGCTAACTCAGCTATGGAAGCCGAGCTTATTGCCTTAGCTTCAGCTAGCAAGGAAGCTAGTTGGTTGAGAGACTTATTGTCTGAGATTCCATTTGTGGAAAAACCAGTTCCATCAGTGTTAATACACTGTGATAGCACTGCTGCTATTGGTAGAGTAAGAAACTGTTATTATAACGGTAAATCCAGATCCGTGAGAAGAAAAACACAGTACTGTGAGATCATATATGAATAATGGAATTATCAGTGTAGATTATATTAAATCTACTAATAATCTGGCAGATCCATTAACCAAGGCCTTGGGAAGAGAAAGGATCTGGAGAACATCGCGGGGGATAGGGTTGAAGCCCATAATATCAAGAACCACGTATGAGGATACCCAACCCGATGATCAGAGATCCTGAAAATTGGGTTCAATGGGAAAAATGAATCATATGGTGGTCATAAAGAATGCACAATATATAGATCTATATGATCGCATCTTTACCTATCCCTATGGTGTGGGTGCATTCATCCTGTAATGAAAAGTGGGTTGAGCTTTTGCTCTTAATAAAATCCGTGGCTCTTATGAGCAGGGTGTCAGACTTACAGGAGCACCCTTGACGGATTTCACCTATGTGAGTATGGAAGTGGGGCCGCTTCCTATGAGAACGGGCTTATTCTCAAAAGTACTCATGAAAACCAGGATCAGTACAGGGCCGTAACGTGCTAGCTATTAAAGCTCATGTCAACACCTGGATTGTTATATGTGAGCAGTAACTTTCTATTTCCCCCAAACAGCCAAAGTTCAAGTCTGAGACTACTCTGGCTCTGGAGTAGAGATTACTGTTTCACTAAGTGGAGGTTCAATGCAGAGCACACCTTCATTATGTATAACGGTCCCTCTTTGACCATCAAACTCTCATATATACTTAATAATAAAATGAGTGGGGGAATGTTGTTACATTTTATTATTAATTAGTGAACTTACAACTTCACTTGCATTTAATTAAACATTTTAAATCTAGACTTTTGCACCTACATCAAATGAGATTAACGTTGGTGCATTTACTTTGCAAAGCTTACATTAAATATTGTAACCTATGGGTTTTAAACACTTGCAACATATATTTTCATCTCTCATAACGTATAGTCCTAAGGTGCTATCAATAGATGGCTTGTTCTGTGCACTTCCACACGCCATAACAAAACACAATAACCAAAACTACAATTCTACTTGAGCGAGAGAAGGTCAAAAAAAGGTGTTTCTTTTCGTGGAGTTTTGGGTTCATCTACTTGTGCAGAGTTGGCGAAGTCACACGACGAGGGTCGAGCCGTTGTATCCTGAATGGGACAAGTCAAAGGCTTTGCCAACCGCAGAGATCTTGAATCTCCTTAAAGAGAGCGAGATATCCGTGCCTTGGCTTGATCGACTCGTTGACACTTTTTAATTATTTTGTAGCTAACCTCTATTTTTTGAATATATACACCAACATCGCTTTATCACCGATCCAAACGGAGCCATAGGATTATATATATTGTAATTGTTGTATTTTTTACATGTATATCTCCAATTATATTGTATTTACATTGGCATCCAACCAAACTGCCCCAAAGTATAGGAGTTCCAAATGCAACGGATAAAATGACAAGAAAATATCTTGTCCAAAATTAACATAACACAATATGACACCATGTAACGTGAGTTAAATAATAACAATAGATGTGCGGTTAGGATGATGTGGGCCCCCCTGGGTTAAGTGGGTGGTTAGTTGAATAGTATAATCTAACGGGTGAAAATGATCAAAGGTGTATGTAGATCTAACGGTAAAAAATTCACAAGCACCAAATATTTGGTACCTTTACAAGTACCATAGCCGGACTCTATATATATATATATATATATATATATATATATATATATATATATATATATATATATATATATATATACATATATATAATTTTTTGAAGATTAATTTTAGAAAATAAGTGCTACAGCAGACTAAAAGATGAACTAAACTAAATGCAACAAGTCGAAAGCTTAATTCATAAGTTTCAGAAGCTTATTTATATACAATTTTAGCTATTAACATAAGTGGTACCTGTAAGGAAGTGAATTCTCGAAATCTGAGAGTTAATCGACTAATTGTCGAGTAGGTATGCCTCGGAAAGGCCGATGACATTTAAAACCCAAAAAGTGCATTGGAATTGGAGTTCACGAGAGCAAAGTGCGAAAATCTACACTTTTGCAAATTTTGCTCACGGGGACCGGTCCCTCGTAAGAGGGACCGGTTCCCGTAAGCTTGGTGCGCAGAGAAAACCCTCTGCGCACCAATGTTGCTCTCGGGGACCGGTCCCTAGCGGGAGGGACCGGTCCCCGTAAGCCTTGAGGAGGTCCCTGTGGGGACCGGTCCCGTAGCCAGGGACCGGTTCCCGTATGCGTCCCACGAGAGCAAGCTCTCAGGGACCGGTCTCCGAGGGACCGGTCATCGGGGGAAGGACCGGTTCCCGTACGCGAAACGGTCTTGCAGAGAGTCTCTGCCAGCATAGGGTGCTCTCAGGGATCGGTCTCCGAGCACAAAAATGGCCCAGTCTGGGCTGTTGACAGGAAACAAGTAGAGGGACTTTTATGCAAATGTGCATTAGTAGGGGTATAGAGAGCAAATAGCTCTTTCTCCCTCTCTCATTTCTACCCTCACTTTCACTCCCTCTCTCATTCCTCTCCCTCTCTCTCTAGAAGGAAAAGAAAGAAAAGAGAAGGAGAAGAAAGGAAAGAGGGAGAAGAGAAGAAGAAGAAGAAGGAGGAGAGCTTGGAGAAGGCCATCTCCACCACCTTCCTCTCTCTCTCTCTTCATCCCATTGGAGCAAGCTCAAGGTAAGCTTGCTAACCCTAGTTTGTAGAACTTAGGGTTTTGGGTTTAATGCTTTAGAAATGGGTCAAATGGACCCCTAGCATGATTCTAAATAGATCAATCCCTAGATTTAGGGTTTCGATTGGGTGGGTTTGTTAGTGTGCAAACCTAAGGCTCCAAGTTGGGGTTTTCCTAAATAGAGAGGTCTGATCTCAATTGATAGCCTCCAAACCTAATTGATAGGTGTCTAAACGCGTGGGCGAAGACGGATTTGCATTTCGTCGAGCCGTTGGAAAGCTAGAGGCAAAACAAGACCGTTTGGGCTTCGTTTCGACTTAAACGGCCGAGATAGCATCGAAGCAAGTGCCGAGGAGTCTTTTTAGGACCTCCACGGCTTAGAACATCTTCGAAAGGTGGGGGGTGTCGATCCGAAATCATCGAACTCTTTTCTATGTCTTAGTACATATATAATTTCATCTCTTGCATACGCATTGTAGGATTGCATGTTTAACCTTTCCTTATGCTTTCTAAATGTTAACCTAGTGTACATGGAATGCTAGATGAATAGGATAGGTGAGGATTGGATCGGAACATTGGATCTTATAATGCTAAAGGTAGAGATAAACTTGATGGTCGATGGTGTCATAACGAGTGGCATATAATCGATAGATGAACAGATCGAGTGGCATTAAAGTAGTGTATTTGACACTAGAGGTTGATGAACTTAGGGATAGGTGGAATCCCTAGAAAATGACTTGTGATTAAGAACTTAGTAAAGCTAAGAACATGTATATGTTGGACGGAATAGATGAGTTCAGAGAGAAATGTTGGCCCTAGTTCGTAGGGTATCCTCACGTGGAGAGGATAGATCAAGCTCACGGTCTGTATTTGGGATGGTATAGCCATCCATGTCATCGAGTACTCCGGAGTGTCGTACGATCGGGACTACATGGAGGTCCACAGACAATCCCGGGTTTGAGTGCACATGGAGCCTTCTACCCAAAAAGGGATTCTTATGTGAGGCGTAGGCAAACCCAATGGTTCGCCATAGATTGGGTAAATGGACCGAACAATGCCATTGAACAATTACTTGTTGAGTATAGAATGAACTTGTTAGCATGATAGTAAACCATCACTATATGATGCATGCATCCATTACACATGATTATGGGCATAGTAGCATAGTTTTCCTATTATGCATTTATAGTTTTCAGATATCTATCTATATATCTAGTTATTGTTGCTTTTGCCCACTTGGACCTAGTGGGAAGATCGGCAGAGTCGGCGGCCTAGCCCACTGGGAACTATGCTAGATAGTTCTCACCCCACTTCATTACAGGGTCGAGTGCGGGCACGCCGGGTGAGGACAGCTAACAAAGACATCGCGCCCGAGCAGTGATCACTAGTATAGTAGCTTCTCTTTCGCATTAGAGTACACCTTATGTATCTAAATACTTATTTACATTTTGGAAGACTAATGTTGTATTTGAATGAACGTGTATTCATTTTTGGGAAAGGCAAAGATGTAATTTGTAAAATCAAAGCAAATGTGATGTAATAGCTAGTAGTTCTCTTTTTATTCACTTGTATTGTACTTATGTTACTTGCTCTTAGTTGTTGGCACTGTTTGTGCCCCGTCAAATGTGTACGTTTAGAATTTAAATTTTCTGTGTAAATTCTTGTGCACATTCCTGTTGTTGAGCCTTGGGCGGACAGGAAAGGTGCAGTTCGTCCGGCGTCCGCTCGGCGCGCCCGAACCGGACCAAATCAGTAGCGATTTTCGGGGCAGGGGCGTGACAGTACCTATCCATTTTCCTCTATGAAACAAATTAACTCACCTCACTAACTAGTAAATCCAATTCTTTGACCTATTTCCAACCAATTTGGGCCACTAACTCCACAAATCCAGCTCATAAATGACTAAGTCATGAGTGTTATCTAACTTTTATTAGACCAAAATATACTTTTCGCTTTTTCGACGGGACTAAAAAATATATATTAATTGAGTCAGTGCGATCGATCTACAGGACGTGAGTGTTACTTATGGTTCTTGCTTACTATGCATAACACATCTATACCTATACATTATTTCTCTTGGAGTTTGCCATGTGGCAATTCCTCCTTCACCCCTCCTTTTCACTTCAAAATTTTTACTCTCCATTCATTTTTTCCCTGTAACGTCTGTCTCTTCGGGTTTCTGTCTCATTAATTCCTTTCCTGCAACGTCTGCCTCTTCGGCTTTCCTTCTTATTATTTTCTTTTTCATAACGTATGTCTCTTCGGCTTCCCATCTCATTACTTCGACTTTTCCTCATTAGTTTTAATTTTCTAAAAAGTGTTGCCCGAGAGCCCGTGGGCATGACATATGGCATCCTCGACAACGATCTCGCCTACTATGTTCGCTCCAACATCAAGCCCCATTGGCGCGCCGCCCTCGCTCTCACCGTCAACGTCGAGTGAGTCGAACTCTAACCCTAGCCTCGAACCTTGCTCCCTCGATCTTGACCACTTAAATTTGTAATGTATAGTTATACAAAGGGTGTGTATCCCTCTTCTCTAATGGTCTCGGAGGACGCAAAGTATCGGCTAAGATATGGACTTGCCGAAAAGGGGTTGAAGGCGCTGTGATATTTCACGAAATCGTCGGTGTTAGTAGAGAATGCTTTAAACGAGGATACAAATTAAGAGTCCAATTTTTATGTAACAAATTTTTTTCTCCTATAATTTTTTTTTATCTTTCGTTGTTTTTTATTGAATTATAATCTTATTCTAAAAATTTTAAAATATTTTTTATATTATTAAATTTAATAAAATATGATTATATCCGCCGCATCGCGTGGGTTCCTACACTAGTTTTCCAATAATCCCCAATGTAGCCTATCCACTTATTCACTAATTACATTATTAGGAATTTAAGTTATATCCCCACAAAGTGGGGATATTTCATATTTATTCCTTTGAGTACTTAAAAAATATTTCATATATTACTGCAAATTTTAAAACTTGTAAATGTATTTCTAGACCAGCCAAAATTTATCTTATTTTAATGTTATGATTATTTTTTCCTGATCGTGATCACTAATGAGAACTAATTAATGATAGGATCAAGCTATAACGCTTTTTCTTGGTAAACTTAAGATTATTTGATTGCTGTGTTTATAGGAGCGTGGATGCGAGTAAGGGCAAAATAGTTTTTTTTTAAATTAAAATATGGTGCCCTCTGACTAGTCAAAGAATGTATTTGCAAATTTCAAATATTTTGTAGGAATACATATAATAAATATGCAATATTAATTCTAATTTTATAAGAATTTATTTTTAATTGCGCCAAATTTTTTGTTTTAAAAAAAAAAGTGCAACTAAAATTAATTAGCCCACTAATGTGGCCGTTTGCATCAATCAAATTATCATCTGATTGATTTACACTTATACCTTATTTTAAAGTCGGAGTAAATTATCCTAAAATAACTTGTCCAATATAAAAAAAATATACAATATTTGGTAATATTATTTAGCCTTTAAATTATTTTTTTCAAAAAAAATAAATTACTCTACGGGTAAAATATATTGTCCTACAAAATTATAGATATCAAGAATTTTCAAAGAAGAAAAACAGTATACCTCTCTTTCAATCGCAAAAGAAAATTTTTTGTACTGAATATGCTATCATTGTATATATATCTGATTTTGATAACCAAACACGGCACAAAGGTAAAGAGGAATATATATACGAGAAGCTACCTGCGCACTTACTTGTTTCTACCCAGGTCAAGTCTGCTCGCCGTAACGAAGAGTCGTGCGGTTTACAGCACTGGCTGACAGGCAGCCCGGATGGAAGGGCTGTAAACTGCGCAGACTCTCCGTTGCGACGAGGAGACGGCGCTGCTGCCTGCTAATCCTCTAATCTTGATCAAACATTTTGTAAGTACTCCTCCTTTCAAAGATCATTAAGGTTGTTTAATTAAACAAGTCAAGTGATAGTCTAATTGGATGGTGTGAGTTTAGTTAGGATAAGAAGCAGGTGAGAACTAAGGGAGGTGGGCGATTGACTGGCGTATGTGAGGTAGGTGCCATTGTCTGCTGCCTCTTTGAAGTATGAAAGTGTAAATAAGTACAGATATCCGAAATTTTATCCAAATTCTAATTCGAACAGAGCAAATTTATCCGATGCTAAGGGCATGTTTGGTTGTCCGTTAGTGATCGAAGTGGAAAAAGTCACTTTTCAAAAAGTGATTTTTATAAAATAAAAATCACTTTTGAGTTCAAATATTTGGTTTAAAAAAGTGAAAGAAAAGAAACTATAATTTTTATGACTTATATTGTTTGGTTTTATATAAAAAAATTAAAAAAATAAATAATTTTTTTAGATATGTAGTTTTTTTTTTTTTTTTTTTTTTTTTGGTAGATGGTACGAAATAAGACAAGTATCTTTTTTTTGTTTGTTTAAAAAATATGTGTTGTTTTTTTCTTTTGCCTTTTTGCATAAAAAATTCACTTATTTTGGCCTTTTGCAAAATCGGGTCACCTTGTTCGTTTTTGCAGATTCGGTTCACTTTTTCAGCAAACTGACCAAAATACCCTTATACCTTTTTCTCTTTCCTCTTTTTTTTTTTCTGTCGTTCTTTTTTTTCTTTTTCTTCCCAGAGAGCGGCGGAGGCGGAAACGCCACCCTCTCCTGCCCCGACGACGTCGCCCTCGTCCGCTCCGGCGACGTTGCCGGCGACTAGCCCGCCTCCCGCCTCGGCCTCTTCCCCGACCCCTCCTTTTGGTCAGTTTGCTGAAAAAGTTGACCGAATTTGTAAAAATAAAAAAGGTGGTCCGATTTTGCAAAAGTCTAAAATAAGTGGATTTTTTATGCAAAAAGGCATTTTTCTTTTCTTTTCCTTTTTTAAGATACGGTGGTTTTTTTTTTCTTTTTTATTTTTTGCAGATGGTATGAAAAATGGTTTTTGGATACGGTTGGTAAGTTGCATGGAATAGGTGGCCCACTTTCAACGATTTCGAAATTTTTTGCCGAAATTAAAAAGGTGAATTTTAGTTATAATCCACTTCATGGGTTCACTTTTGAAATGTTACTTACATGTTTACTTTTATAATCCAAACGACCGAAATAATCTCACTTCGCCAAAGTACTATTTTTATTGTTTCACATACGGGCAACCAAGCATGCCCTAAGCAAATATAGTTTCGAATATGAATATCAAAAAATTAAAACCGAATGAATATGGATTCGAATATGAATTTTGACTATACCGGATCCATATCCGAATTTATTTAAATTATATATAATATGTGTATTAAAATTAGATGTTATATTTGAATTTGTCTTTTAAAAACTTATATTTAATATAATATAGTTTGAAATATTGAAAAGATAAACAATTTCTGATTAGAATTTGAATTCCAAATTTTTTGTCGGGTTCGGATTTTTAAAAATTCGTCCCAAATCCAACCCGTTGACATCCTTAGTTTGAAGGGGATAAAACTTAAAAGAGTGGGAGTTCCCCAGCAACAATGGCGCTCGTTGGGGAGGCCTGATCATTCCGTGTAAATAGTTTTGTCTTCATCTAATGAATCGTTAAATATTTTTAAATATTAAAATAAAAAAAAATTTAACTTTAAAAGAAAATATCATAACCTTTTGATAGAAATAAAAATAAGGCATTAAATTGAGAATTCTTAACGAGGTATTACTGGGGAGTTCGCACGAAGGTGTGAGAATGGAGAGAGATTATTTCGTCTGACCTATTCATCCATTGTCCAGCCGCAGGAATAAATTAAGCTGAATCCATTAAAGGGCCATTTGGTAATAAAATAAAATTAGAAATACAATATATTTGAGACTATACGCAGTTGAAAATATAGCAATTATTGTTGGGGAAAAACCGCAACGAATAATCCGATCGTGATAAAATCTAACTATGTTGTGATAAAAATTTAATAAAATTTACTTACCGATGATCGCTAAAATCCAAATAATTGTAGAAAACAGAAATTCAATATAATAATCTCCGGAAGCGTGCGACGCACTGTCCTAAGGCGTATTTCCGCCCTTCGTGCTGGATCAACCGGAAACACCACCCCAAGATACGACCGGAATTCCTCCTCCTACGGATACGACCGCGGAAGAGATTGACGAAGTTGTTAAACTTTATAGGAGAAACTAGAATCGTACCTTCTGCCATGATTTCGATTTCCGTACCGGATTTGTTGACGGCGATCCTTGGTCGTCGTTCGTCCTCGTTTACGATCCTTGATCGTCGTTCGTCCTCGTTCGCGATCTGCAAGAAGACGGGACGTTTCTGGTCTAATTCCCTTATCCCCGGAGATGGAGCCGTCACAGACAATTGGAATTAGGGTTAGACCGGGACTCCCGTATGTTACATATTTATATATAACTTAATGTAAGGATGTTTAAATCACGTCCGTCCATCAAGGACGTGTCCGGATACATCCTAACCGTAGGATCTTATTATATCTTTATAGATCAACTTAATGAGATTGACCGTATCTTTATAGATCGCCTTAAATATATTACGTAGGCCACATCCAACATTCTCCCACTTGGTCTAGTGATATATTTATTACCATATAGGCGATACAAAACTTTATTAGGTACCAACTAAATTATACAGTCAAAATCTCCCACTCGACCAAAAAATCACAATACTTTGATCATAGCGGTTATGCTCCAAAAGATGAACACTTCCTTTCATGTATCAAAAGCACGAATTCCTTAATCAAATAACTTTATGAGTTACAACCGTATGAACTTATTATAAGTTCAACTCAGAGTCCCACTTTAGTGCACAATCATACTTTAATGTACAAAAATGACTTTATGCGCATATGTGCAAAAATCAAAATATATCCTTACTCAAATAAGAATAGTCTTTAAAGTCTTTATACAAGAAGAAAACACTTAAACTGTAAATGGACTCAAGATACCCATATGATGAACATGATCCTTGAATTTATTTGCCGGCAATGCTTTAGTCATAGGATCGGCAATCATCATCTTGGTCCCAATGTGTTGAATATCCACATTCTTCTTGTCGTATTCCTTCACAGCAAGAAACTTTATATCGATATGTTTGCTGCGATCTGTAATTCGACTATTCTTTGCAAAGAACACTGCAGTATAGTTGTCGCAATAAATCTTAATTGGCCTTGAGATAGAATCGACAACTCTTAAACCTGAGATAAAATTTCTCAGCCATATAGCCTGTGACGAAGCCTCATAGCAAGCGATGAACTCTGCCTCCATAGTGGATGTAGTAACTGTATCTTGCTTAGTGCTCATCCAAGATATAGCACCTTGAGCAAGTAAAAAATATATCCTGATGTGGACTTTCTAGAATCCACGCATCCAGCAAAATTAGAGTCCGAATATCCAACCACTTCAAGATGGTCAGAATGTCTGTAGGTGAGCATATAATCCTTTATTCCTTATAAATATCTCATAACTTTCTTTGCAGCTTTCCAATGATCAAGGCCAGGGCTGCTTTGATATTTACCCAACATCCCCACTGCATGAGCTATATCAGGTCTGGTACAGACCTGTGCATACATCAAACTCCCTACTGCAGAAGCATAGGGTATGCTCTTTATATGTTCTCGTAGGACAGCTCTTCATGGGGAGGTTCAACTGGTTCAGCATTTTCATGCTCTAAGATTAGTTGATCTCCATTACGGTCAAATTGACCGTCTGGACGAGCAACTAAATTATTATCTGTTGATGGATAACCAGTTGAATTCCTTATTTTCTCAAAATCCATCTTTTGAGAAATAATACTCCCACTAGTTTCAGAATCCTTAAGGTACCGTTTGGTTCGGGGATAAGCAAGAACTAGCTGTTCCAGGGATAGGTACAAGTATGGGGATAAGAAAAATAGCGTTTGGATGAAAATTGGGTTGTTCCCGAGGATAAGAAAAATATTAAATAGTTTTATATAGAAAATAAAGGTGTTGGTGGGGATAACCGAGAACTACTATTCTCGGGTAAAAAATTAGCGTTTGGGTATAAAGGGGGGGATAAGGGCCTATTCCTATCCCTATTCCCTAACCAAACAAGGCCTAAGAAATTTGGCATTCCGGACCTCAACTATCTTAGATGGGTGATTTGGACAATAAAACCTGAATCCTTTGGAGTTTACCGCATAGCCAATAAAATATCCACTGACTGTTCGAGGGTCCAATTTCTTTATGTGTGGATTATAAACCCTCACCTCAGCTGGACATCCCCATACATGCAGGTGATTTAAACTAGGTTTCCACCCTTTCCATAACTCAAAAGGAGTTTTGGAAATAGCCTTCGATGGAATCCTATTTAAAACATACACTGCTGTCTTTAGTGCTTCACTCCAAAGAGAAGATGGAAGACAAGAGCTACAAATCATGCTCCTTACCATGTCCATAAGTGTTCTATTCATCCTTTCAGCAACGCCATTTTGCTGAGGCGTGCCAGGCATCGTATACTGTGCAATGATGCCTTCACCTTCGAGGAATTGAGCGAATGGACCGGTCATTTGACCTTTATCCGTATGTCTTCCATAATATTCACCCCCTCTGTCGGACCTTACAATCTTGATTTTCCTATCCAATTGTTTCTCTACCTCAATCTTATAAGCTTTAAAAGCATTAAGAGCCTCAGCTTTTTCAAATAAGAGATAGAGATACATATATCTTAAATGGTCATCAATGAATGAGATAAAATATCTCTGACCGTTGAAACAAGGAGTAGGAAAAGATCCACAGATATCTGTATGTATGATCTCAAGAATTTCAGAACTCCTTCTGGCACCTTCAGTGGTATTTGTGTTAGTATGCTTTCCCTTTATGCATTCCACACAAGTACCAAAATCGGTAAAATCGAGATCTTGTAAGATCTTTTCTTTTACCAATCTCTTTATTCTCTCTAATGAGATATGAGCTAAACGTTTGTGCCATAAATAAGAAGAGTTTTCTTTAACAATGTTCCTTTTAACACCAATGCCATGATCAACATTAAAATTATTTTCAAAAAATTGACTCAAATTAAATTTGTACAAATCATTTACCAAACAACCATTGCCAACAATAACATTATCGGAGAACATAGTAAAAGATTTATTTTCAAATAAAAATTTGAAGCCTTTATTTCTCAATTTAGAAATTAAAACTAAATTTCTAGAAAATTTAGGAACATAAAAATATCTACAAGTTCAAGTACAAAACTAGTACTAAGTTCTAAAATAAATTTTTCAACGGCTTCAACTTGAGATTCATTTCCTTCTCCGCTAATTAAAATCCTTTCATTTGGCTTCAACATCTTTAGGTTGTGAAAATCCTGCATGGTATTTGAAATATGTACAGTAGTTCCAAAGTCAATCCAACATGTGTTTTTAGGAACATTAACTAAATGAGATTCATAACAAATATAGATAGTTTCAATACCTTTCTTCTCGAGCCAAGCCTTATACTTCAGCCCCTTTTCATGTGCCCTTTCTTTTTACAAAAGTAGCATTGATCCTTTTTGCCACAATTCTTTATTGGCAATGACTTCTTGTAATTAAAGGCACTCTTGCTGTTTCCCTTTTTGCGTTGAATCGCCAGATTAACAGATTCTGTTATAATTTCCGGCTTTTCCTGCTTCAGTCTCTCCTCTTCTTGAACACACATGGTTAATAATTCATTTATTGACCATTCATCTTTATGTGTGTTATAGGAGATCTTAAAGGGATCAAACTCAGACGGTAATGAGTTTAAAATTAGATGGACTAAGAAAGTGTCGGAGATCTCAACTTTTAAAGCCTTTAGTTGAGCTGCTATGTTCCGCATCTCCATAATATGCTCGCGCATACTCTTGACTCGATTATACTGGATGCCCGAAAGTCGCTTCATCAGCGTGCTCGCCAAAGCTTTATCGGAGCTAACAAACTGCTCCTCAATAGCCTTTAGGTAATCCTTGGCTGTATCGCATTCTGGAATCGATCCCCTTATACTTTTTGATACTCTAGACTTTATGAGCATCAAACTTAAGCGATTGGATCGCTCCCACTTTTCCTCCGCGGATTCCTGCTCTGGAGTTATTGGCCCCACTACTTTGGGCGGTTGCTCAACGCGCAGAGCCAAGTCTAAATCCATATAACCCAAAGTAAAAGAAATGATTTCTTTCCAATCAGAATAATTGTCCCCAGTAAGTACAGGAATACGAGAAACATCATTAAGAAATGCAGTAGGGGGAGAAGCTGCAAAACAAAGAAAATCTTGAACTTTATCGCTTGCTATAATCTTTAGATAAGATAAATTCTACCTTCCTGTGGGCAGAGGCGCTACACGCATAGAATTTATCTACTTTAATAATAAGACTAGCGAATACTAATTTCTAAACAACGAGATTTCTACACGTGGGCATAAGAAAACTCGCTATCTAAAAATTCAATCCACTATCCTATTCCAGTCAATATACAGAAAATTATATTATTTGACTGCAATAAATAGTCAAACTTTAATTCAATATCACTAATACCTTATTTATTTTTCATTATCTATAGGATGCTGTGGCTACTCCTGAGCATAATGAAAAATACAAACAACCTTATTTGACATTGATGACTATAGTCAAACTTTAATTCAATATCAGTATTACCTTATTTATTTTTCATTATCTATAGGATGCTGTGGCTACTTCTGAGCATAATGAAAAATATAAACAACCTTATTTGACATTGATGACTATAGTCAAACTTTAATTCAATATCAGTATTACCTTATTTATTTTTCATTATCTATAGGATGCTGTGGCTACTCCTGAGCATAATGAAAAATATAAACAACCTTATTTGATATTGATGACTATTTAACATAAATTGGAAATTCATATGAATTTTCGGATTAACTTTAATTCAACGTCATCTTATAAAAATACCATAAGTGATCATATACCATGACTAGAATGCTGTGGCTATTCCGAAACATAGTTAATCTCACAAGTCCGTATATGAAATGAATGACCGAAAATTTCATATTATTCCAAAACGCAGCGGAATAAAAGTCTTGAATAATTTTCTTAACAACCTTATGTGACTCCAGATTTATAAACCGTATGAAGTCTATATACTCTACTCTAAATTTTCATGATCGCCTTATGTGTGCTTAGAATAATAATGTAAAAATATACTGTAAATTATTAAACTAAACATACTACTTTATATCATGAATAAACAAACGAGTAGAACACAAATTATATATAACACATAACAAAAGTTATATATAATTATAATATATGGACTTCTTCCAAAATGAGTCACGAAAGAAAATTATAAACCAAAATTATAAATATATATATACATATATATTTATATCTTTATCCTCATTCATCAAATAAATAAATAAATAAATATTGATTGCAACCTAAGCAGCACCCTAATTTGGCTGCCTCGCATGGCCATAATCGGCCCTTGTGGGCCGCGCCGGTGGCGTGGTGGCGCAAGTCCGCCACGCCCCCCACACACCATCTTTTTTTTTTTTTTTTTTTTTTTTATCCGAGCCGCAATTAACCAAGGCAGCCCTTCGGCCACCTCGTAAGGCTCTCATTATAGGCGCTGTACGGACATGCACTTGACATCTTAATTAATTAGCCTATACCTTATGCCAATTAATTAAGTTTCTATGTACACCTCAAAGAGTCCGTTTTATTTGGCTGCTAATGAAAAAACCATGCTTAATGCGACGGACCGATGACGTCGTTTTTCCGAACGCCGGTTTTGATTGAGGCCCGCCGATGCCACCGTTAACGCAAATCGATCAACAAAATTTATTTATTTATTTGTTCTTCAATGAAAAGAAAATCAAACGAAATCCGGAAAGAAACGAAAATCTGGCAAAAGATTTGGCTCTGATACCACATGTTAAACTTTATAGGAGAAACTAGAATCGTACCTTCTGCCATGATTTCGATTTCCGTACCGGATTTGTTGACGGCGATCCTTGGTCGTCGTTCGTCCTCGTTTACGATCCTTGATCGTCGTTCGTCCTCGTTCGCGATCTGCAAGAAGACGGGACGTTTCTGGTCTAATTCCCTTATCCCCGGAGATGGAGCCGTCACAGACAATTGGAATTAGGGTTAGGCAGGACTCCCGTATGTTACATATTTATATATAACTTAATGTAAGGATGTTTAAATCACGTCCGTCCATCAAGGACGTGTCCGGATACATCCTAGGATCTTATTATATCTTTATAGATCAACTTAATGAGATTGACCGTATCTTTATAGATCGCCTTAAATATATTACGTAGGCCACATCCAACAGAAGTTTCTTTCAACACCCAGCGACAAAGAAATCAAATAAACAATTGATAAAAACTTAATCAAAATCTTCTTTTTGCACTTGTTACTTTCCACGGTTTTTCATGTATACTAGTTCAGGATCCGTGCGATGCAACGGAGAGATAATAGAAATAAAAATTTAAAATTTTAATAAAATTTATATCTGCAGCTTATTGATGTATAAAAAGTTATACCATATTAAGTACAACCAATTTGTATGATTAAATTCAACCGATAAAAAATAAAATTATAGTTAGAAGCTTTTATAATTTTTTTAAAATCTTCGAAATACAGTAAGAAACATACAATTTTATCGTATTTTATACCTCTTGAACATTTCGTTGTGAAAGATAAAAAAAAAAAAGTTAGCTCTAATTGAATCAAGTATTTCTATCCATGTATCAAAACAAATTAAGAACATAAAACACATAAATAATAAGTTAACATTATGGCTTAAAATAATTTTGGGTGAGATCTCAAGTTCTAGTCTCCACATCATACTTTTTAATCTGCGAAAGAAATTTTATCCACAATAGAGCTTACTCAAAAAAATAGTCATAAGCTAGGATGAAAATAAAACAAAAACATAAATTAAAAAAATAATAATATTTCTTTAGAGCACTTCTTAATCCACGCAAGCTTGCTCATCAAAACCTCGTACATCTTCTTAATCTTGACTTACGATTTGCTTCCCGCGAGTCACTTGGATTACCATTGCGACCTATGAACACACAACTCATTTGTATCACAAAGCGCAATATTTAAGCGACGCAGATCTTGCCATCACATCAACCGGAGAAATTCTAATTCTCAAACAATTAATTTGAATTTACCAAAAAATTCTTGCGATTCTCGAGAAGCGAGCTCCCGCACAGCGTCCACCTGAAGAGGAGGCTCGGGACGCCGCTCGCCTAGGCCCAGTTGTGGGCACGCATGAGCCAATTGAGGAGGCAGCCGAGGCAGCAGTGGTTCACGGCTAGTAAGAGTCCCGGCGCGGACCGGCCCAGCATGCACTTATATAGGCCGCGGCTCGACTTCGCAGAATGATGCTTCTCGAAGGAGGCAACATTCTTCGCATGCTTTTCTTTTTCTTTTTTTTCTTTTCTTCTTTATCATCGTCCTCATCATCTTTGTTTACGCAATGAGAGAGAGAGAGAGAAATGAGTATGTGAGGTGGGAGATTTGATTATTATACTCTTCTTTGCATGAAAAATAAGGATTAATGAAGAAGAGAAATGAATTGGAGTTACAAAACCTACTCATTAGTGAGTAGTGGAAGGATTAATGGAGAAGGTGAATAGATTGGAGTTACAAAATCCACTCATTAGTAGAATATGAAGCATATAATTAAATATTACACCTTGGGTGCTATATAGGAAAACCACCCACGTTGGATAAAAAATCGAGGTTTAATATTTAATTAATGATTAATGATTAATGATTAATGAAGATGAAGATGAAGAAGAGAAATGGATTGGAGTTACAAAACCTACTCATTAGTGAGTAGTGGAAGGATTAATGGAGAAGGTGAATAGATTGGAGTTACAAATTCCACTCTTAGTAGAATATGAAGCATGTAATTAAATATTACACCTTGGGTGCTAGGAAAACCACCATAGGAAGAGAAAGAGCCGATGAAGGAGGTCGCGCCACGTTGGATAAAAAATCGAGGTTTAATATAGGGTAAAAAATCGATGTTTAATATAGGGTTATAGATTAGTACGCTCGGGGAACGGTTGGGTTCGAGCCAAGAAAAGGAAACGGTTTGGGCACTTGAGCCGGTTCAACTTTGAGTCCTCACTCAGCAAAAAAAAAAAACGGTTAAATGATGAAAACTATGAATCAATTAGTCTGGTTCGGTCTACTAAAGTACGTGAGCCGGTTTGAATTTGTGCCCACACTCAAGAGGGCACCAAAAAATTTGAGTTGGTTTGGTTGGCATCTACACTAAACAATCCGATTTGATTTAAGATAATAAAGAAGAAAACATATGAAGTACTTGAGCCGGTCCGGATTTATGCCCGGGTCGGTTTGGTTCGGTTCGGTGTGGATTTACCGCCACGTGGCAAGAGAGATGCCGCCACGTGGCAAGAGAGGTGCTGCCACGTGGCAAGAGATGGATACCATGCCGACACGTGGCGAAAGAAGGGTATCATGCCGACACGTGGCAAGATAAGAGAATTCATGTATTGTATAGATGTTAACAGTAGAACAATTATATATATATATATATGGGAATGAGAACTTAACGTTGGTACAAATTCCCAACGTTAACATTCATAATTAGCCTTTTAATTAGTACCCACGTGAACGCCCGCATGATACCTTGCGGACAATTAGCGCGAGCAAGGGGAACATCCGCGCGTGCACAGCGCGGACGTTCGCTTAAATAATAAAATAAATAAATTTAAATTAATATTATAAAATTTTGAATTTTCATTAATAATTATAACTACACATGTCTTGTTTGGTTCAATGTAATAGAAAATATTACCGACCAACCTAGAGCAAGTGGCAAAGGGCTTGACGGTTGGTACCCGAGACTCAAGTTCGAATCCTCGTTGATTCACATTTCTTGCTAAGTTTATTTTTAAATAAAATAAACGAAGCGGGTAGCGTGCTACCTATTTCTCAAAAAAAAATAATAATAATAGAAAATGTTCTAATTATCATTTATTTGTTTGGTTTCATGCAATTAAGAAAGGTGTTATGAAAATGTTATCACTTTATATATGTGAAGATAGGATTAACTACAACATAAATATATAACTCTATATGGATGAGGCCCCTGGTAGGGGTGTAAACAGGCGAACCAAGCGGTAAAGTCAGCCTCCAACCAAACACGAGGCGCTCATGATTAAAATGTCGGCCAGAAAAATTCGGCTTTCGTGTTCGAGCAGCCGACAGCATTTGGCTCACGAGTAGTAAATGATGATAAATTAAAAAAAATTAGATTAAATATATTAAAAAAATAAATTTATAAAATCTTATCTATTAGATTTTGATTTAATAGTTAAAATTTTATATACAAATGAGTTTTTTTTTAATTAAGATCGCATTTATACTTTTATTTTGCTAAAAATTAAATAATAAAAATATATATTATATATAATTATTTATTTATATATAAAAATATAAATTAAATAAATTATATAAATACAAAATATATGTATTCGAAAATTTATTATCGAGCCGAACACGAGCGGCCGACCCGGCTCGTGTTCGGCTCGTTTATTAAACGAAAAATTCAAATTTCGTGTTCGACTCGTTTACTAAACGAGCGAGCCGATATCGAGCTCATTTCGAGCCGAACACGAGCTGGCTCGCGAACAGCGAGCTGGATTGCCAGCCCTAGCTGCTGGTATGTTTAAGAAGCACGAAGCCTTATGTGCTTCTAAGTCGTTTTCAATATCGGGACTTTCAAATCGATAATCAGCTCCATTAGACTAGATCTTGAGTATTTCAAGTATTTAGAAAATAAATTTCGTGATTTTTTTATATCATTTGCCTTATGATCGAAAGAACTCAAAATTCAACAAGTTTAATGGTTGTAGTAAGCCGTTTACAAGTTTAATGGTGTAGAAATATCTAAATTATATAAAATTTTGATAGAAAATTCTTTATAGGATAGAAAACAAGATCAACAGCCTTAATCTAAAATTTTTGTGCCATATCATCACATTTGTGAGTGTTGATGCCAAAAAATTAACACGCCGACCTAACTCACGTATGAGCCAAAGAAATTAAATAAGAACACGTAGTACACCAGGAGTCAGCGATAAAACGCCTGAAGGTCGAGAGCCTTTAGGCGGGAACAGTTGAGAAGTGAGCGTAACTTTTACGGTCATGGCTACACCACTGCCCCCACTACTAAAAACCGATCAATAATGTGGGCTGATATTATTATAAATAGTAATTTCGAAGCCTGCAATAGGGGTCTTTCTCCCCCTAAACGAGAAGACCACGGCATTTTCAATATTTATACTTTCTACATTTATCACTTTCTAGGAGTAGTCTATATGTAATCTTTTATTTTTCCGCATTTACTGTTTTTCATAGGAGTAGTTTTTAAGTTAGATTTTTGGAGTCTGTATGCCGCGCGGGCACACTCGCGTTTGTATGGGTTCCCAAATTTAATTTCAATATATAAAGGCATTCGACTCTTTCAGCCAACCAGTTACTGCACATTTCATCTATTTAGCCCTTTCAGCCGAACTGATCCTAGAATAGAAGGTTTCAAACTCTGCTAATCCGATTCCACATCAGCCGAATCATTTGATCGAGTCGAAGGGCGCAAACTTCGAGAGTCACTATTTGTAGCCGTTCCACATCTCTGCACTCTTCCCGAGGGAGATCTTTGACCTGGTCAAAGACCAGAGAATTCGGCTTCTAACAATTTTTGGCACGCCCGGTGGGACCCAATAAGGTTTTGCCAACCTAGCCTTTGTCCTATGGCTAACGATAGCACTATGAACCTTCGGAATAGAGCCATTCTCAGACCTTTAGGGAATGACCAAGCTAGTAGCGCCGAAAATGCGAATAAGAATCAGGCGGTACTACTTTCTGGAGGCGAGATTAGTGGAGGGATGGATCATCAAGAGCCGAGTCTAACTCAAGCACTCGACCAGATGACCCGAGTTCTGCAAACTTTAGATAAAAATATCCATCAAAGTACCGCTCGACTAGACGCGGTGTTAGCCGCCATCACGACCTATAATAAAAATATTGTTCGAATCAGACAGTTACTTACCCAAAACGAGCAACCTTACGGGGGGGGGGGGCAACAGAGGCCCCTAACTGCGCCGGTGCAACAAAATTCCGTCATACCAACAGTTTCACAGGCACAACCGCAAATGCCACCTTTCCAGGCTGCTTATAGGCCGGCGAATATAAACACTGGCCCACAGTCGGAGATTGCATCAGGTTTACCTCCTTTACTAGCTTATCAGCCACAAAATACGAGGATTAGAGTTGGGGGGGCAGACCCTTAATCTATGCAAGGAGCGAATCATGCAATACAGAATTATGGAGTTCCCGAAGGGCTGAATCCGGCTTAACCACAAACTCCGCTTCCCATACAAAGGAATAACAATGAGCTGTATGCTCAAATTGAGGAAGCCATCAAGAATACCTTCGGAGTAGGGGCAAGGCCAGCTGTGCGGCCTGTTTTTCAATCCCCGTATCCCACAAACATAGATGCAGAGCATCGTTACCCGGCAAACTGGAAAATACCGAAGTTCGACAAGTTCTCGAGCGACAAGACCGAGAATACGGTTGAGCATATAGCCCGGTTCACGGCTCAATGTGGAGAAGCGACCACGGACTTATTTTTGAAACTTTGATTATTTAACACGTCGCTAACTAAAACGGCGTTTACTTGGTATACAAGTTTACCAGTCAATTTCATCCGAGGTTGGGATGAATTGTAAAAAAATTTCATGAGCAATTCTATAGGTCGGAACCACAATTATCGATCGCCGACTTGTCTTTATACCGACAAAAGTCAGGTGATCAACGGTCGAAGAATATTTGAACCGTTTCAAAATAGCCAAAACCCAGTGCTTTATGAGAATGCCGGATTCAGAGTGCGCCAAAATGACATTAAATTGTCTGCATTTTAAGATAAAAGATCATTTTGAAGATAAGTATTTTTCTAATCTATTTGATTTAGGTGTTCAGGTTGCCCAATATGAGCAATTCTAGGAGAAAAATGAGGACGAACGGCTGTAATGGAGCTGATATAAAAACCAAAGCAAGGGCAAGAAAAAATTCTTGATAGAAGAACAGTAAGTTCAAAAAGAGCCAAGTCAATCGAGGGAAAATGAAAAATCGGCTGATGAAGCCGAGATATATGCGGCTAGTAAAAAACCACTTTCTTAAAGGAGAAATTTTTGATAGAAGAACAGTCGGTTCAAGTAGAGCCGAGCCAATAGAATAAAAGCAAAGAATCGGCTGATGAAGCCGAGGAATATGCGGCCGGCATGGTAAAGAGCCGCTTTCTTTAAGCGGACCAAGATTAGCGAAACTAAAGTTCGGGTCTCGGCTGTATCATTGAGCCGTTGATTTGGCACCAATAGTCATTCGAACATTCATTCGAAAGACTATTGGGAGGGTATTGTTGATGCCAAAAAATTAACGCGCCGACCTAACCCACGTATGAGCCAAAAAAAATAAGGACACGTGGTACACCAGGAGTCGGCAATAAAGCGCCTGAAGATCAAGAGCCTTTAAACGGGAACGGTTGAGAAGCAGGCGTAACTTCCATGGTCATGGCTACACCACTTCCCCCACTACTAAAAACCGACCAATAATGTGGGCTGATATTACTATAAATAGTATTTTCGAAGCCTGCGATAGGGGTCTTTCTCCCCCCTGAACGAGAAGACCACCGTATTTTCAATATTCTTACTTTCTGCATTTATCGCTTTTCTAGGAGTAGTCTATATGTAATCTTTTACTCTCCCGCATTTACTATTTTCCTTAGGAGTAGTTTTTAAGTTAGATTTTTTGAGTCTGTATGCCCCACTGGCACACTCGCATTTGTATGAGTTCCCAGATTTAATTCCAATATATAAAGGTATTCGACTCTTTCAGCCGACTAGTTATTACGCATTTCATCTATTCGGCTCTTTCAGCCGAACTGATCCTACAATAGAAGATTTCGAACTCGGCTAATTCGATCACTCATCAGCCGAATCGCTTGATCCAGTCAAAGGGCGCAAACTTCGACGATCACTATTCGTAGTCATTCCACATCCATGCACTCTTTCCGAGGGAGATCTTTGATCGAGTTAGAGACCATGAAATTCGGCTCCTAACAGTGAGATTTTTATTTTCAATTCTTAATTTTAAGCCCCTCCGATCACTAAGTAAATGATATCAAGAAAATTGTGAAATTTATTTTTTAGATACTTCAAATATGATTTTGTCTAACGAAACCGATCATCGATTCGAAAGTCCCATCATAAAAAATGACTTGAAAGTACGAAGAGCTCTGCTTCTAAAAGTGTACTAGCCTAATTCTCTCTCTTTATATATATAATATTGTTAAAAAGTTATATAAGTAAATTTATCTTCTTTTTTTTTTTAAGTTACTCAACTCAATTGCTACAGTTGGAATTACAGCCAATTTGTAAATAGTTCTAACTCTACAATTGGGTTCTTCATGTAGTTCCAACTGCAGCAATTAAATTCAAATGCACCAAACTAAGCACTGGACTTGAATATGCATGTAGTTCTAATCGTAGTACAATTATAACTACATACAACCAAACAACTCTAATAATAATAACTTGATACATACGGTATGATTATCCATTTTCTTCAAAGATTGGATCAAATCTATCCGTCATCAGCTACTCGAAAGGTTTTCGAAAATGACCCTGTGAAATTTCATATTTGCCGAAATAACCCTGTGAAAATTTTATTTGGGAAACTAACCCTGCTCGCGCCAGCTCGGTGACCACGTCTGATTTTCCTATGAAGACGATGAATCGTTCACCGTCTTCTGGCGCCTCATGAAGACGGTGAACGATTCACCGTCTTCTCTAGGCGTCCCCACTCCGCCGCCTGCCCAAAAACCCGCGCGGAGACGCCCTGCGCAATGCCACAGAGAAGACGGTAAACGAATTACCGCCTTCTCAAGGTCCAAAGTGAAGGCAGTGATTCGTTCACCGCCTTCTCAAGGTCCCACAGAAGGCGGTGAATCGTTCACCGTCTTCTCTAGGCGTGAACCATTCACCGCCTTCTCTGCAATCCCCCGCCTACCCTCCGCGCATTTTCGCTGAGTGGTTCACTGTCTTTAGTGAACCGCCGAGGTGAATGGTTCACTGTCTTTAGTGTTTACACTAAAGACAGTGAACGAGTCACCGTCTTTAGTGCTTACAGAGAAGACGGTGAACCATTCACCGCCTTCTCTGTATTCCCCACTTAGCGAAAATGCGCGGAGGGTAGGCGGGGGATTGCAGAGAAGGCAGTGAATGGTTCACGCCTAGAGAAGACGGTGAACGATTCACCGCCTTCTGTGGGACCTTGAGAAGGCAGTGAACGAATCACTGCCTTCACTTTGGACCTTAAGAAGGCGGTGGTCGTTTACCGTCTTCTCCGTGGCATTGTGCGAGGCGTCTCCGCGCGGTTTTTGGGCGGCGGAGTGGGGACGCCTAGAGAAGACGGTGAATCGTTCACCGAGAAGACGGTGAACGATTCACCGTCTTCATAGGAAAATCCGACGTGGCCGCCGAGCTGGCGCAAGCAGGGTTAGTTTCCCAAATAAAATTTTTACAGGGTTATTTCGGCAAATATAAAATTTCACAGGGTCATTTTCGAAAAAAGTCCTACTCGAAACCCCATTTGAAAAGCCAATACTCCAGTTTAAATATAATATATTTACTGAATGGTTGATAGGCGTCCAGGGATATATATCCATGTACGAAGTGCACGGATAAACTGTAGTGAGAAGTACGTTCACTTTCTTAGTTGCTGGCAATGCACGACTACAGGCAACACGAGGGGACAAAGCATACTCCGTGACAGTTGTAAGCTGTAACACAGCTAATTTACAGCATTATTTTCAATATCTCTATTGTATAAAAGTACAAAAAAAAAATAAAAAAATATTATTTAATGTGTAATTATTATATTTTTTTTATTGATTATTTTCTTTCCGCCAAGCACAGTAAGCTAAGTTGAATTATATTCAATTACGTAATTAATAACTATTATAATGAAAACTATTCCGAGTAAGAGTGGAATGGGGAAGGTATTGTACAGCCTCGTATCTACGAGGGAAAGTAATTTTATGGCCTGGCTCTGTTGCGGTTATTTGATTAAAATTGATTGGAAAGTAAAATAAAATATTTTGATATTTCGTAATCTTTATTAGGAGTGACACTATTTCCTCTCAATCCGAAACGGTCCAACAAAAAGTTGGGTATTTGGGTTTAGCTGAGATTGAATTGAATCATAAACAAATTAATCTGTTTATTAAACAGTTTGTATTCAGCTTCATCCGTGAAACCAGGTTAACCTGTTTATAACATATGTACATATGTGTATAGAACTAGATTAGAATACTATTAATAGCAACAAGTCATTAGTGTTCTTAGATTTCGGCCCTTGAATGCAGGGATGTGCGTTTAGGATGATAGTGATTCCTTAAAATTTAGTTGGTGATTGGTGGAATAGTATCATCTAAAAGATGAAATGGTCAAAGAGTTAGATCTAACGACGAAAAACTTGGTAGCATGAAGTGTTTGGTGCCATTAATAACATTGTAGCCGTTAAAGTTGGGCTGAAATACTATTAATAGTATTTGGACTCGTTTGCTATCGATTTTTAAGTTGTTAATTAGATTTATAATTTAATCAATTTCATTCTTTAGATCATAGCATTCAACTAACCACTCACTCAACTCTAGAGGAACCACTACTAAACCCTAGGAACTACTATCATCATAATCCTAATTTTTCATTCAAAGGTTAAAAACTCCATAGCAAAGAAGCCCAAATACGATTAATAGTATTCCAACCAAATTCTACATATATATATATATATATATATATATATATATATATATATATATATATATATATATATATATATATATATATATATATATATATATATATATATATATATATATATATATATAGATAGATAGAGAGAGAGAGAGAGAGAGAGAGAGAGAGTCTGTATGGTACTTTTAAAAGCATCGAGTAGTACTTGGTGCTTACAAGTTTTTTATCGTTAGATCTATTCCTTTGATCAAGTCCACGCCTTAGATTATACTATTCTACCAACCATGCATGCACTCAACCCTAAGGGACCACTATAATTATCTTTCTATCATAACCCTATAAATTTTCATCCAAAGGCCGAAAATATATAAGCACCAATACCTTGTGCTTTTGAAAGCATATGAGCTCAATTATATATATATATATATATATATATATATATATATATATAAATTGAGCTAGAATACTTTTGGAAGTATTCCCGCATGATGCTATTAGGTTTTTAGCCATTGGATCTACTCCTTGATTATTAATAGCCCTTGGATCAAACACTATTCCACCTACCACCACCTACCACCATCATCTCAAACACTATTCCACCTACCACCATCATCCCAACCTCACATCTCTCTATCCAATGGCTAAAAATTCAATAGCACCACCCCAATGGTGCTATTGATAGTATTCTAGCTCAACTCTCTCTCTCTCTCTCTCTCTCTCTCTCTCTCTCTCTCTCTCTCTATATATATATATATATGTGTGTGTGTGTGTGTGTGTGTGTGTGTGTGTGTGTGTGTGTGTGTATATATATATATGTGTGTGTGTATATATATATATATATATATATATATATATATATATATATATATATATATATATATATATGTGTGTGTGTGTGTGTGTGTGTGTGTGTGTGTGTGTGTGTGTGTGTGTGTGTGTGTACATATATGTATATATATATATATATATATATATATATATATATATATATATATATATAGGGGCAATTGCCTATATACCCCTGAAAAGTTTTCGCTTTTCTTATTTACCCCTCTTAGAAGGCTAATATTGAAAATACCCTTCTTATGTTCCAAGTCTTTCTAATATACCCACGAAGTTAAGTTCTGTCAGTGAGCTGCCGTTATCTATGAAAAATTACCATTTTGCCCATTCCAATATACCCTTGTACCGTAACAAACTTTTCTTATATACCCTTCATCTAGCAAATATTTTTTTTATTTGCCCTTCAGCCGGATCCGGAGCGTTGGGCGTGTAGGGGTCTGATGGCGCTGCGGCCCTCTTGCTCCCGACGCCGGCCAAGGCAGTGGAGGAAGAGGACAACGACGAGAGCGACGAGAGATGGGATCATTGCTGTGGCCCCTTTGCTCCCGGCGTCGGCCAAGGTGGCGAAGGAGGAGAACGATGGCGACGACGAGAGCGACGGCGGAGGAGGACGACGAGAGCGACGAGAGGGGTGGTGTTGGAGGTGGAGGTGTGGGAGGTGGTGGTGGTCTAGGAGGAGATGAGGCGAGGTGGAGGAGGAGGAGCCGGCCGGTGGTGGCGTAGGAGCCGGCCGGTGGTGGCGACCAAGTTGGAAAAGAAAGAAAGGATAACCATAGGGATTAGTATAATAAGGTAGGGGCAAATTAGGTATTTTGTTTAGGTTTTAACTCTAGTATACATTTAACCCATGTTTAACCCGAGTTAAGCTAACAGGGGATAACTGCGGGAGTATTTTGGAATAACGGTGGAACATATGAGGGGCATTTTAGAAAGAAAAAAAAAGTACGGATAGATCGGATATTTTCGAACGCATGAAAGGTATATAGGCAATTATCCCATATATATATATGAGTATGGAGTGTTTTGTACTCATAAGTTTTCAGCAGTTCAGATGAAAAAATAAGTGGTTAGGATGAGAGTAGTTACGGTTAGGTTGATAGTGGGCCCCCTAGGGTTGAGTGGGTAGTTGATTGAATAGTATAATCTAACGGGTGAAATTGATTAAAGGGTAGATCTAATGGCAAAAAACTTATGAGTATAAGAGGCTCTATACTCATAAGAGTATAGTAGCCGGACTCTCTCTCTCTCTCCCTCTCTCTCTCCCCCTCTCTCTCTCTCTATATATATATATATAGAGAGAGAGAGAGGGAGAGAGAGAGAGAGTTGAGCTAGAATGCTATCGATATCAAACCGGCGTTTTTGCCACACATTTGTTTTCGATGATGGAGGCTCCAAATTGACGATCGGAACAGTTGAATATGATCTATACCACTTGAAGTATTTAGAAATTAAATTTCAAATCTTTTCGATATCATTTGCCTAATGATCAAAGGGTTTCAAAATTTATAATTTTAATGGTCGATATGAGGCGTTTTCTCGTTTAACGGCGTAAAAATATCCAAATCAATTGAATTTTTGTTAGAAAACAAGATATCCAAATCTTGTTTTAAATTCTTTAAACTATTTAAAACAAGATCTATACTCTTGATCTCGATTACAAGACTCCTATCATCATTTTTTTAAGAATATTCATTTTCAGCCGTTCATTTTTGTGTCCACTCGATGGATAAGAGAACAATATCGAAAATGTATGAAATTTGATTTCTAAATACTTCAAATGGTATAGATCATGTTCAACGGTGCCGATCGTCGATTTGGAGGCTGCATCGTCTGAAATAAATGGGTGGCAAAAATGCCGGTTTGCTATCGATAGTATTCTAGCTCAACTCTCTCTCTCTCTCTCTCTCTCTCTCTCTCTCTCTCTCTCTCTCTCTATATATATATATATATATATATATATATATATATATATATATATATATATATATATATATATATATATATATAGTCTGGCTACTATACTTTTATGAGTACGATCGCCCTCGTACTCATAAGTTGTTATCGATGATAGAGCTTCCGAATCAACGATACACACCGTTAAACATTATATAGAACATTTAAAATGTCTAGAAATCAAATTTTAGAATTTTTCAACATCATTAACCTTACAATCAAAAGGTTACAAAATTGATAATTTTTAACGATCGGTATGAGATATTTGCTAGTTTAACAGTGTAAAAGAATCAAAATTGCTTAAATTTTTTATAGAAAATTTTATTCACTACATAGATAAAGATCAATAACTCTGATCTTAAATTGAAGGATCCGATCATCTATTTTTAAGACATCGTTCAATTTTGACTGTTCATTTTATATCCGCTTGATGAACTTTATTATGATTTAAAAAAATTACGAAATTTATTTTCTAGAAATTTCAAATACTCTAGATCATATTTAATAGAGTGGATCGTCGATTCGGAAGCTCAACCATCGAAAACAACTTATGAGTACTAAGGGCTCTATACTTATATATATATAGTGAGAGAGAGAGAGAGAGATAGAGAGAGAGAGTCCGGCTAGGATACTGTCGATAGCACCACGCACTTGTTGCTACCAAGTTTTTCGCCGTTAGATTTAATCATTTGACTATTTTCACCCGTTAAATTATACTATTCAACCAACAACTCACTCAATGCTAGGGAGCCCACATCATCCTAACCGTACATGTCACGCCTCGAGACCGCTACTAATTTGGTCCGGTTCGGGCGCGTCGAACAGACGCCGAACGGACGACACCTCTCTCATCCGTCCAAGGCTCGACCACGAGATCATGTATGAGAGTTGCCCAGAAATAACTCAATGCATACATGATCCAACAAGAAGCGCCACTAGCGCTAAACAAGAAAGAGCAAGACACAAGTATTATACAAGTGATATAAAGAGAGATAGTTCTAGCTATTACATTTTCATCCAACATTCAAATCATGTTTACATTTGCATCTCCCAAAATGAATACAAGTTCATCATCTAAATACATAAGTAGCTCTCCAATCCTCACAAAGTGTCACATCACCTATGTACACGAGGGTACTCTAATGCAAATAGGAAAGCTGCTAAGTACTAGGGCACTATGCCCTTCCCGCGGTCCTCGCCGGAGTGCTCAAACTAGGCCCTGCAACAGAGTGGGGTGATCAGAACTATATAAATATAGTTTCCAGTGGGTTCGGCCGCCGACTCTACCGATCTCCCCACTAGGTCCAAGTAGGCACAAGTAGATGATAGATAGATAGATAGATAAATAGATAGATAGATAGATAGATAGATAGATAGATAGATATCGAAACTGAACTGCAAGCATAACATGAATCCTACTACATGCTACGGTGCCTCAATCAGCTGAAATGAATGCAAAAACTGTAAAGTAATGCAATCTACTATCATGAACTATGTTCAAGAATAATGTCGTTCATTAATTTGTTTACCCAATTAACCGGTTTGCCCGTAGGTTCGCCCTCGACTCACACCTCAAAATTTCTCTATATCGGGTAACCCGAACCACCCAAGGGACGGTCTACGGACAACTGCGTCTGTCCAATGCGTGACCACCTCCGGAGTGCACTAATGGGTGGAGTGACCATCCCTCAAAGTAAACAGACTGTGTGAGTACAATCCAATCTCGTCAACTGAGATACCCTACCAACTAGGGTTAACAATAACTCGGGGACCCAACAATCCCAATGTCCAAGTTTTAGTGTCTCACATACACTAAGTTCACATGCAACTTGTCATTTCTAGGGAAATCCACCTATTCCCTAAGTTCATTACCTCAAGTGTCATTCAACATTGTTTAGATGCCACTCGATATGTCCTTGGACCCAATCACTAAGTTCACACTTGTTTAGCATTATAGATTTCCAATGTCATAACCCATCCGTATGTCTAATACCTCGAGTATTCTTTTCACAACACCCTATCCACTAGGGAAATATACTAGAAAAGGAAATGCACATAACAACATCCTATAATGCATAACAACATATATAATATACAAGTCATAATGCAACTAAGACATAGAAAGGAGTTCAGTTGCTTCGGGATGGCACCCCCCACCTCTAAGCAACGTCACGAAGCTCTGAATCCGGTTTCGTGATTTTTGGAAGCCCGTACCGCGTTCTGCGGCAATCTATACCGAAACGGTTCGTTCCTCAATTCCTTCGCGTACACTCGTTGGATCGCCGAACCGAGCGCGCCAACGCGTTCGTATACCTAGCAATTAGGTTTGTATAGATTCCAATTAGATCAAAATCCTACTTGAGCAAAACCCCTCTTTTGGATGCCCTAATGTGCCATTTTGCACATACTCTTGGTTTGATCTCTAAATCAAGCAATTGCAATGTCACACCCCGAGCCCGCCTCTTTGGCCGGATTCGGGCACGCCGATAGACCGCCGAACAGGTAGAGTTTTCTCTGTGCCGCGGACAGAGTCTCCCCTGTACGTCCAAGGTGTCGCAATCAATACAATACAAGAGATTCCAACCAGGAACAGTATTCAACATACAGATTGCATAAGGAAGTATCAAAACATAACCGCTAAGTTATTACAAGCATTCACATACATGCTTTTACATCTCAATTACAATTTACTTCCAACCAAAAGCAATCTAAGTTATTACATCATTTATATTAAAAGTTAATACATTTTGCTCTTTTCATTTCTCTCTACCCATAGGCTATGCCGACTCGGGGTACTGATATTGATATCTCTGGTCTTTGGGGTAGGGCGCTATCTATGAAGCTACGCCCTTGCCTCGCGCCGCCGCTCCGCTCACGTACGAACCTGTAACACCCCAAAACAACGTGGGGTGAGAACCAACTCCATGGTTCCCAGCGGGTACGGCCACCTAAGGGAAAAGCTCAACCAACAGGCTCAAAGGAGGCAAACACATATTAGTCCAATAAACAGATAGATATATATATATATCTTAAATATGCAACTAACATTACCATACTTTGCCTCACAATTGTAATAATGCCATACTATATGCAACATGAATATATATGCAATAACTAGTAGATCTACTGATTCTACATTCAATCATGCTAACTTTAGTTCATGACATCCAACTCTAAGGATGCTACTACCTTAGGTTCACAACTTAAGTCCCACTTGCTTCTAAGGTCTCAACTACCTTAGATTCATTCACATTTACTACTAGCCATTATGGTTCCATCTACCTTATTCCAGCTAGCCACCCGACTCGGCCTCGAGTCAATCAACTGCAGATAATCCACGCTCTGCCCGACTCGAGGTGAAGGAAATCTCACATGCACCTCAGCCTGCAAGCCAAGAACCACATCGCCCAACGGTCCACCCGAAGGTCCGTGCACCGTGGCCAGGGATCCCCCGGTGGGAGAGGAACATGCCGCATACACCCGCAGCTGAGATCCCCGATAGGGAGAGGAACGTGCCACATACACCCTAGCGCTCTGTTCTTGCTCAGTCACAATCCTCAAAGTTCTTCCGGTGGGAGAGGAACATGCCACATACACCCGCGGCCAAGAACTATCGAGCTCGCAAGTCCTAGGATTCCGGATTCCACTTCACAAGTCAAGCGTCCATATCCAACCCTATACTATCGACCTATCTAGGTCCAATGCACTTTCCACCCTAGGTCCAACTGGCTCTAGGTTTAATGCCTTTATCAAATAACCAAGGTTTACTCTAACTCTAGGCGATCAATTCTCAACCTATGTTCTCGACACTAGGTTAATGCTACACACCTAGATTTAGTTAACTCTAGGTTCATTCTCAACCTATGTTCTTTAACACTAGGTTAGATGCCACTCATGGTTCACCCTAGGTTCAACAACACTAGGTTCAATGCCAACCTATGTTTAGCAACACTAGGTTCAATGTCATTCTTACTCATTCTAGGTCCACGACACTAGGTTCATATCCGACCTATGTTTAATAACACTAGGTTAATGCCACTCGATCTACTTGACATCCTAATTGTCCATATCGAGTACTACAGATATCCAGATTTCATCTAGCATACATTCTATGATGCCAACATGCATATACTTCCTAAGCATATTCTCATGATGCCATTATGCATTTACTATCTAGCATGATCTCATAATGCTAAGTGCAACTAGCACATATTCCACAATGCATATAAAAATTAACATACCATTATCAACTAGCATAATCAACTATCATCTAGTATGATTCACATGCTACTATTATGCATTTATATTCTCATTATGTCACTATGCATTACCATCTAGCAATATGCTCACATTGTTCACATGCCTCATAACTCATATATTTAACAATATGTTAACATTCATTTATATGCTCTAGTACATGTCAACATGCCCATACACATGCGTCAACAAGAACTCATAGTTCACTTTGACATTCAGGCGACCTAGTCACTTGCAATCGGCCTCCCGCGACACCCGTATCCAGTTCAGCCCGATCTTGCAATCGCACCCCAACCGTGCACCGAATCGCGGCCCCGAAAATTATAGGCTACGGCTTCATGCCGCGATGCCACAAATCCGTTTTCACGATTTTAGGACGTCGTCTCGGCCCTCCAGGCAGAAACGAAGCCAAAAACGCCGTTTCTTTAATAACTTTGCCTAGGCTCGACGGATCGCCGAACGGACTTCGCCAACGCGTTAAAATACCTAGCAATTTAGTTTACATAGGGTTAAATTAGATCAAACCCTCATATTTGACAAAACCCCATTTTAAGCCCTAGCATGAAATTAACCTCCAAATATTTCAAAATTAAATGGAGTAACATGCTAACAATGCTCTAAAGGTTACTAGAATACCAAGTATTAAGGATTTAACCAAATCCTAAAAACTTACCCCAAATTGTGAATGCCGAGACGGAAGCACGCCGCTCCAACGGGCGCACGAAAGCTCGATCCGTCGCTTCCAACGCGTTCACAAGATCGCTCTCCACCAACGCTGCGAATTTGAGCGAGAGATATAGAGAGACGAAGATATTTAGAGAGAGAAATGAGAGTTTCTCTCTCCCTCCATGTGTGCGTGTGTCTAAGGTGTGTGTGTGTGCTGCACGGTTGAGGAGGAGGAAGAAAAGGGAATAAAATCCCTCCTTACAAGATAGCCCCTCAACAACATACTATTTAAGTCTAGCAGCTCAAAAATCTGTTTCTTTTCGCCGGAGCCCTCTGAATGTCCGTTTGAGTTCAAATTTGACATTCAGGCTCGGTTCTACTTAACTTAACGAAAGAAATTTTAATCTTTCAGTTTCGACCTCGTTTGGTCACCCAAAGCTCTACCGAACAACACATCTAACAAATAGCAGTTCGATTTTATTCTCCACCTTCTGGGTGTCAGAATGACATAAAACTTTAAATCTAGCCTCATAAAAATAATTCTAACATATCTTCCACTTTTTATAATTCTATGATATTGTGCATTTTCTGCTAATTTATTTATCCCGTTTCTCATAGAAAATTCTAAATCTTCTATTTTCGTTTCGATTTCAGCACAGGTCGTTTCCGACTTATATTTTACTTCTATAAGTCCAATAAAAATAGTATCTCACACTATTTTTATTTATATTTACCTTTATATTAAATTCTGGCAGGTTACATGCAAACTTGTTGAACCTCTAGGAGCTCATCTAGAGCTTCCTCTAGATCATCAAAACCATTTTTAGGGCATAAGATATGAACCCTAGAAATCCACCATGACAGTACTTGAGCAAACATGGTTTCCATCTGTTCTATAGCCTCTACTAGGTTTCCACACATGCAGGAAGACCAAAACCGAGAGATTTAGGGTATAAACCAAACCCTAGACTCATTATTGCAAGAAGCCTCACCTTAGCCTAAATGCCCAACAAGCTCCTTGTCGGAGAGCTCCCAAGCCTCCAAAACCTCCTCTAAATCCTTCTCCTACCTTCCTCTTAGCTCCTTGGAGTGATCTCTAGAGAGAGAAAGAGAGAAATGAGAGAGAGAAAGAGAGAAATGAGAGGGAGAAAGGTATTTGCTGTGGAAGAAAGGGAGAGAGAGTGTGTTGGGTCATATACATATTTCTACAATAGCAATAAAACCCTCCATTTTCTCTAATTTGCAGCAGACCAACTTTTGCTATCAGACCCAAAGTGTACCGGTACAGGGCAGGGTGTTACAGGTTACACGATCTCACCGAGGCAACCTGAGAGCTACCACTCTCGGTTGCCAGTCTTGTACCGGTACAAACCCATCTTGTACCGATACACTGTCGCGCAACTAGCCAAACCGGAGAGCTGTTGTTTGGGTTATTACACTTGGTACCGGTACAAAATTGGTTTGTCACCGATAACACGATCTCGAAGAACCAACCCGAGAGCTACCACTCTCGGTTTAATACGTGGTACCGGTACAACCCTGATGTTGTACCGGTACAAACTACCCGGATTGCAGTTTTAGACCCGTTTGCAAATGAAAAAATATCGCTATGTATTTCGTAACCGGATTGCCTCGATCTCAAGGTGGACACGATGCAATTTGGGTGATAGTAGACCGGTTGACAAAGTCGGCGCATTTCCTACCGATTCATATTACATGGTCGGGGGACAAGTTGGCTCAAGTATACATCGACGAGATTGTGAGACTTCATGGGGCTCCGGTATCAATTGTATCGGATCGGGACCCGAGATTCACATCTCACTTTTGGAGGAGCTACAGGAGGCATTGGTCACACGACTCGACTTTAGCACGGCATTTCATCCTCAAAGTGATGGTCAATCGGAGAGGAGATCCAAATACTTGAGGATATGCTTCGAGCGTGTGTACTTGACTACAAGAGCGGTTGGCATGATCATCTACCGATGGCGGAGTTCGCGTACAATAACAGTTACCAGGAGAGTATCGCGATAGCGCCATTCGAGGCCCTTTATGGAAGGAAATGTCGCTCTCCTATTCATTGGAGCGATGTGGGCAAGAGAGTGGCTCTTGGCCCCGATGTAGTGCGGAAGGCGGATGAGAAAGTTCGCCTCGCCCGTCAACGACTTGCTACGGCGCAATCTCAGCACAAGAGCTATGCCGATAAGCGAAGAAAAGATATAGAGTTTATGGTTGGAGACCGCATATTCTTAAAGATATCGCCAATGCGAGGAGAAAAACGGTTTGAAGTCCGGGGCAAAATTAAGTCCCCAGTACCTTGGACCGTTCAAGATATTGGAGCGGGTTGGCGCGGTGGCCTACAGGGTAGCATTACCACCGAGGCTTGCGGGGGTACACGACGTGTTTCATGTATCAAATCTCCGCAAGTATGTTCATAATCTCGAGCATATTCTCTCGTTTTAATCGTCCTAGATTCAAGGGGATATGACTTATGAGGAGCTCCCGGCGTACATCATCGATCGGGAAGTAAGAAAGCTACGGAACCAGGAGATTCCCTATGTCAAGGTTCGTTGGAGCAACCACAATGACCGAGAGGCTACGTGGGAGCTCGAGAGTGCAATGCGGGAGCATTATCCCCATATCTTCGAGAATCTGGATTAAGGTATGAATCTAGATTTTAATTAAGATAGTTTCGCAGATGAGACTAATTTTAAGGGGTGGAGAATGTAACATACCGAAACATCGGTAGCTTGTATCGAACTTTAGCCAAATTGACTAAAGTGCGCGAAAGGAATAATTGGACAAGTTTCAATTATTGTTCCAACAATGTTTGAAGGGTTAAAAAGGAGTTCTAGAAGGGTTAAAAGGGTTTTAGCATTGCTCGGCGCAAAGAGAAGTCGAACAAAGCGAAAAACTGCAATTTGGACAAAGTGTACCGGTACAACCATCATATTGTACCCGTACAACTATCGCTGACCGAGGGAGGCTGCTCTCGGGTTCGAGAAAAATTAGAAGTGTACCGGTACAAAATTGAAGTGTACCGGTACAAATGCTGCGAAACTGAGAAACTGCTCTCGGGTTTGCCTCTGCGAAGTCGTGTAACTGGTAACACCCAGCCCGTGTACCGGTACACTTTGGTTTGGCAGCAACATTGAAGTCTGTTGCAAAATAGAGAAAATGGAGGGTTTTATTATAATTGTTACAACATAATAAGACCTCACACCCTCTCCTCTCTCTCTTTTCACAGCCAGACCCCACTCCCTCTCACTTCTCTCTTTCTCTCTCTAGAAACCTCCCCAAAGGCAAGGAGAAGAAGAAGGAAAAGGGCTTTTTGGAGGGCTTTGGAGCTTGTACACCGATCTTGAAGCTCTCCTACAAGGTGGACTTGGGTGAGCTTGTGACCAAGGTGAGGTTTTATGTGAAGTAGAGTCTAGAGTTTGGTTTTGTGCCCTAGGGAGCTAAGTTTTGAAGCTTTTACAAGTGTAGAAACATTCTAGTGGCCATAGAACACATGAAAACTTAGGTTTTTCATGGTGCTCTCATGGTGATCATCTAGGGCTCATAGTAGATGCCCTAGAAATGGTTTGAAGGGCTTAGAAAAGGTTCTAAAAGAGTTCCTAGGGGTTCAACAAGCTCTCTTTTGCTTGTTCTAGTCAAACCCTAAGATTTAACAAAGGGCATTATTAGGGTACCCAATTTGGAGTTTTTGTCCTAAGTTGTTTCCAAGGCAAATTGACCTTGTAGAAACTTAATTAGAGGTGTTTTCGACGCGTTGGTGTGCTCAGTTCGATGATTCGACGAGCGTACAAAAAGATATTGACGAAACGCCATTTTTGGTACAGATAGCCGCAGCACGAGGAATAGAGGTCCAATGTCTGCCGCGAACGAACCGGCCCGCCGTAGGTTGTTTTCTAGGGCGAGTGGCCATTCATGGTAGAGTTTAAGTTTGTTTAAATTTTGTTTTGAAATCAGGATTATAGGTTCATGGCTTCCAACAGACTCAAGAATCTACTGTTAATTACCCCACACTTTCAGTGTTAAGGAACCCTCGATTAAGAGACCAAATATAAATGCTGAAAATAAAAGAGACAAAGCGGGCAAATAAAATTTTATTGATATGATTTGCCGTTTACATGGCTTAAGCAGGGGCATACCCCCACTGTACATAAATTTTATAAGACTAGATACCCAATTTAGCGACTTGGTGATCGATTGAAGTTTTGATGCTCAGTTTAATGACATGGCGGTCGGGTTCACCTTGGTTATATGTTCCAAGGTGGAGATGTGACCAAACCCCAAGTATATGTATTGAGGTGGTCTGATACTCAGTTTAACGACATGGCGGTCGAGTTCACCTTGGTTATATGTTCCAAGGTGGAGATGTGATCAAACCCCAAGTATATGTATTGAGGTGGTCTGATGCTCAGTTTAATGACATGGCGGTCGGGTTCACCTTGGTTATATGTTCCAAGGTGGAGATGTGACCAAACCCAAGTATATGTATTAAGGTGGGTCGAATTCCCCGAAAGTGGCTAATTCCGGAGTATATGTATCAGAGTTAACCGAATATCACTCTAGTTATATGTGCTAGAATGACGATCTGACTAAGCCCTAAGTATATATATTAGGGGTAGTCAGATCTGAGCTCTAAGTAAGTATATGTATTAAAGCTCGATCGGGTAAGGATTTCACTCTAGGTAGATATGCTAGTGCAAATGGCACACTAGACCCTAGGTACATGTATTAGGACTAGTCGAGCACGGTTTGACTTCCACTCTAGATATATGTGCTAGAGTAAAAGGTTGACTTGGCCCTAAGTATATGTATTAGGGTTAGTCGAATGAACTCTAAGTATATGTGTTAGAGTTCGATTTGAATTTGGGTTTAGTTTAACGACGTTTCGATCATTTGAATTTGAGTTTAGTTTAACGACGTTTCGGTCATTTGAGTTTTTGTTGAGTTTGAGTTTAGTTTAACGACGTTTCGGCCGACTGGAATTGAGATGTTCATGAAAATTGGATTTGGGTCCGGTCGAAATTGGAATGTTCATGAAAATTAGATTTGGGTTTAGTTTAACGACGTTTCGGTCGGAATTGGTTTGGGTTTAGTTTAACGACGTTTCGGTCGGCTGAAATTGGAATGTTCATGAAGAATGGATTTGGGTTTAGTTTAACGACGTTTCGGTCGGAATTGGTTTGGGTTTAGTTTAACGACGTTTCGGTCAGCTGAAATTGGAATGTTCATGAAGATTGGATTTAGGTTTAGTTTAACGACGTTTCGGTCGGAATTGGTTTGGGTTTAGTTTAACGACGTTTCGGTCAGCTGAAATTGGAATGTTCATGAAGATTGGATTTGGGTTTAGTTTAACGACGTTTCGGTCGGAATTGGGATGTTCATGAAAATTGGATTTGGGTTTAGTTTAACGACGTTTCGGTCGGCTGAAATTGGAATGTTCATGAAAATTGGATTTGGGTTTAGTTTAATGACGTTTCGGTCGGAATTGGGATGTTCATGAAAATGATTCATAAAATTAATTCATACTTGGAGCCCATTTGTAAAGCCTATTGATGAAATTAATTCATGATAGGGTCATTTAGAGAGCCTATTGAATGAGCCATTTGGAAGGCCCATTAGTTCATGAAATTAATTTATGACAAGTAAAGCCCAAGAAATTAATTCATAGAATTAATTCATGATTAATTCTTGATAATGGGGCCTATTTTGCAAACCCGTGAAATTAATTCGTAGAATTAATTGATGATGGGGGGTCCATTTGGAAAGCCCAAAAAAAAAATTAATTCATAAAATTAATCCATAATAAAGGGCCCATTTGGAAAGCCCATAAATTCGGTTTGGGTTGAAGATATTTGGATGACATAGGTTTAGTAGATTTGGTTGGGTTTTGTTTGTTGGCTTTGAATTTCGGGTCTTTGGGTTTTGGTTGGGTTTTATTTATGGACTTTGAATTTTGGAATTTTATTTGTGGGTTTTTGGATTTTGGGTTGTGGATTTTGTGGACTTTGAAATTTTTTGAGATTTTATTTGTGGGCTTTGGGATTTTATTTGTGGGCTTTGGAATTTTTTTTTTGGGATTTTATTTCTGGGCTTTGGGATTTGAATATTTATTTGTGGACTTTGGGATTTTATTTGTGGGCTTTGGAATTTTTTTCGGGATTTTATTTGTGGGAGCTTTGGGATTTGAATATTTATTTGTGGACTTTGAGATTTTTGGAATTTTATTTGTGGGCTTTGGGATTTGAATATTTATTTGTGGATTTTAATATGCTCGGATCTTTATGTTCTGGGCCCAACCCTACATGTGGACTGAGACGGGTTTCGGGTTTTAGTATTGTGGACCCGAATCTGATTTTGAATTAAATTTGTACATAGGCTGGATTTCGGGTTCAACATATTTTGGGCCTTGGACCCGAATCTGTATATGGACTGAAAGTAGCCTACATGTTCTGGGTTTTTGATCCAAACATGCATTAAATTTATTCATTGGGCCCATAAGATGAATTGGACCATTTTCAAGATAACTCAAATCCAAAACCTCTTTTTTTTTTCTTTTTTTTGTCCAAATGAATGAAGTTGATCATGTCAAGTCGTACAATCGGACCGAACGAGGATGGCGAATCGAAACAAAATCCGTTCATTTATATTATTATTTTTTTATCGTGTTTTGTTCAAGTACGCGGAGTTTAATCGTGACGAGCCTATCACGAAGATGGCCGCACGATTTTTTGCATACCCATGTCGAGCCTATCACGAAGATGGCCGCACAGTTTACGCTTCCGACCGTGTCGAGCCTATCACGACGATGGCCGCACGATTTTTTTATACACATGTCGAGCCTATCACGAAGATGGCCACACGGTTTACGTAAAAAACATCCAGCCCGATTAATTATTTTGACCATGTCGAGCCTATCACGAAGATGGCCGCACAGCTTGGAAATTAACAATACATACGCACGGCGAAAGTGACGATTCGATGTCAGATTTGATCGGTTCGAAACCTATCACGAAGATGGTCGGGTTGATCAAACCAACAAACAAATCGTACTCACGATGTTCGTATGCATGTGTATCTCTTATCGTCGTAGAAGTCGTCGTTGTCGCGCCGTCGTCGAAGTCGTCGCCGTTGCATTGTCGTTAGAGTCAAAGCCTTCTTCTTCTTCTTCTTCTTCTTTTTTGTTGTGTACGGATTGAAGAGGGGTGCCATGTGCACCCCCCCTCTGACAGCAAGCCCAAAAGGGCCTCCTCTTGTTGTACCCGAGAGAGAGAAGAAGGCAGAGAGAGAGAGAGAGAGCATCAAAAACTTTTTTTTTTCACCTTTTTTTTTTCTTCTTTTCTTTCTTCTTTTTCTTCTTCTTCTTTTTTCTTCTTCAGATCTCTTCCTTCCCTTTTGTTTTTTCGAATCTTCTTCTCTCCTTTTTTTTTTCTTTCAAAAGCCTCTTTATATTAAGCCTTTAATGGCTTATACTTTTTTTAGAAGCTTTTCAAAAAAAATTTTGAAAAGGAATGGTACCTTTTAATTAAGGTATGAAATTTTTTCCTTTTTCTTTTTTGTATCTTTTCTTTTCTTCCTTTTGAAATAGGATGTGGGATTTTTTTTTTTCAAATTTCTTTCCTTTTTCTTTATTATTATTAATTTGGTTACTCAAACATCCAAAAATTTCAAGAATTGAATCGTAGCACCCTTGCAACCAACAAATGTGGATGGTGCTTTCCGAAGTCATCGAAATTCCTTTTATGTCTAATGTGTCATTCTTGAGCATATGTTGTACATGGTCATAATGTATTGTAGGGTTGATTGAGTTATGTAATTGCATGCTTTGAGTGTAAGATGCATCTAAATCGTTGTGAACTAGTGAGAACTTATAAAGAACCCTATGTATGCATGTATGATGACAAGAACTTAGAAAAGGTAAAGAACATAGTAGAGAACAATGACACTATGACCTATGGACTTTGTGGCATTAGTAAACACCAAGTGTGGCATTAAGAATAGAGAATGCATGTGAATAAGTATAAAGAACAAGTAGTGTAATTGACACTAGTGAAAGCCAAGGAATGCAAGTAGAGGACATAGTTGAACGTTATGACATGACAACCTTAGAGTTAAGGGTCATTTGAGCATTTCATCCTCATAGTGAGGATTGGATTGATTTGAGAATCCTTAAAATTAAGAATTGGTCGTACTCACATGTTAGTCCTTTCTCGGAGGGCGGTAGCTCCCCCGAGCAATGAGCTCTGGAGTAGTCATCATTGGGTCATAGGAGTTTCTCCCCAGAGGACGGTCCCATCGGGTCGTAGGAGTTTCTCCCCGATAGTAGGGATTTCGAGTTGGTGAGTCGTTTGAGAGTGAAACCCACGGGTTAGCCAGGAGATTGGGTATTGAAAAGTGATCTTACATTCATCATGAGCATTACATTGAGCATAATTATCGATTATAATCGTTCAGGCATATTAGCAGCATTTGTATAGTTGGTTACTTATCTATCTGCTTTTCTTCTATTATGCCTGAATTAGACCTAGTAGGAAAGTCGGCGAGATCGGGGCCGAACCCACTGAAAACTTTGTTGTAGTTCTCACCGCACTATTTCCACAAAGCCGGGACCGAGCGAGCAGGCGGAGGATCGCGGTAAGGGTATCGCACCCTAGATAGAGACCGCCCGAGATACTTTTACCTTTCATAGTTGCATATCATTTACTTATCATCTTTTGTATTTGATGATTTTAGATGTTTAAAGAAATTATATTAAAGATATTTTTTGATGTTAAATGTAAAAGTCATATTTTGGAGAATTGTAATGTAAAAGAAATGATGCAAAGAATATAAAAGAATTTAAAGTAAAACACATGTATATGATTTAAAGTTAATCATATTACTTGTTTACTTATTTAGTTAGTACTTTCACTTTGGCTATTGCTTGCCCTTGTGCAAGCCAATATGTATGCTTCCGCAAGTGCAACTTTTACACTCTATTGGTACTTGTTGTTGAGCCTTGGGCGGACAGGGGAGGCTCTGTCCGTCCGGCGTCTGTTCGACGTGTCCGAACCGGCCAATTAGGACTGGGTTCGGGGTGTGACAATTTAACTCATGTATTCATTTAGCATATGTCTTACATACTCATTTAGCATTTAGCTCTTGCATTCATTAGCATACATCTCATGAATTTACTTAGCATCTAACTCATGCCATTATATGCATCAACAATACAACCATACTCCACTTCGACATGAAAGTGAGCTAAACATTTTGGTGAGCACAACCCACCTCGAATCGCTATCCGATTGCTTGTCGTCACTTGCAATCGGCCTCCCGCGGCACCCGTTGCCCAGTTCGGCCCGTACTCGCACTCGACCACCAATGCCCAATCCGAAAATTAAGGGTCTATAACTTGATGCCACGATGCTCCGAATCCATTCTCGTGATTTTTAGATGTTGCCTCGGCCCTCCAGGCGGAAACGAAACCGAAACGCCCATTTCTTAAATACTTTCACGTAGGCTTGACGAATCGCCAAACTAACTTCGCCAACACGTCAGAAATACCTTCAATTAGGTTTACATATGGTCAATTTACATTTAAACCCATATATGACAAAAGCTCTAATTTTGGTGCCCTAACAATACCGTATGCTCATTTCACCATTTTGATCTCTAAAACAAGCAAAAGAGAGCTTGTTCAATATCTAGGAACTCATCTAGAACCATTTAAACCATTCTTAGGGCATTTAAAACAAACCCTAGAAATCCACCATGAGAGCACTATGAAGAAATATAGATTTTCATGTGTTTCATGGCCTTAAGAAGGTTTATATACTTGTAAGAAGATCATAACCAAAGATCTAGGGCATAAGACCAAACCCTAACCTTATTCTTATAAGAAAACCTCACCTTAACTCAAAGCTCTCTAATGTCCACCTTGTAGGAGAGACCTAAACCTTCAAACGCTCCAAATCTCCTCCAAAACCCACCTCTAATCTCCTCCTTTCCACCTTTGGAGAGAGTTTCTAGAGAAAGAGAGGGAGAAAAAAGAGAGGAGAAGTTGTTCTCAGCTAGGAACAAAAGAAAAGAGAGGTTAAAGTCTTATATAGACCGCTACATTTGCAATAAAACCCTCCATCTCTCTCTATTTACAGCAGGATGCGCCTACAGTCCACGATGCACTGTACCGGTACACGAAATCCTATCACCCGTTCAACAGCCTTTTTCTACTCAAACCCAAGAGCTACTTCTCTCAGTTTGCAGTGTTGTACCGGTACAACATCGTATCTGTACCGGTACAAAAAGCTCCATAATTTCTATTTTGCATCTTTTCGATTCTATTTCACGCCGATTGATGCTAAAACATTTCCAACTCTTTTAAACTCACTTTTAACCCTTCCAACATTGTTGGAATGTAAATGGAACTTGTCCAACTATTTTCTTCGCACACTTTAGTCAATTCGACTAAAGTTCGATATTCTCTATCGAGTTTCGGTATATTACAATTTTAAGCTGAAATTCTAAAACCCTAAACCCGAAGTCCTAAATACTAAACTCAAATATCAAACCCTAAAACCTAATACCTAAGCCCTAAAATGTAAACCCTAAACCCTAAAGTCGAAATCTCAGCCCTAAAGTCGAAATCTCAACTCTAAAAAATTTAGGGAAAAAACAGGATTTGTATTGTAACGACCCAACCATACAACAATAATAACTCGTTAGGTCAAAAACCACCGGCCCAAAATGTCCAAGCTCAGTTATTATTACTAACGTCCATGATCTCATATATACCCAATAACAATCATATTCCCATCCGTGTGGGACTATTGAGATGTATGAGACTATGGACACTAGTAATAATAACTGAATTTAAGCATTTTTGGCCGGTATTTTTTGCCCAACGAATTATTATTGCTGGCGGGTCGGTTTGTTACATTTGGTATCATACCAATTACCAGCCGAAAGTGTGAAATGAGTCTCGACTGAGCTAAATTATACAACGGAGAGAATGAGACTCTCATACTGATGACTGTTATGAATAGAGCCCGGCTCCTCCGCAAGATCGATTAAGGCTAGCGAGACGAGTCTCATTTCACCTAGTACTTGTGATTCTGAGCCTGACCAGGACATCAGGACTTAAAGGAGGGAGAATATGAGACCCCAAATAGTCCTATATATAAAATATAGTGAAGCTAAACTTTTTAACCTAACTATAAGATTTTGGACGGTGGCCAGACCCAAGAGATTAAGAGATTTAAGGGCGCATTTGGCTCAAAGTTGGAATCAGAATCGAAATAAGTTAGAATCGGAATCAGAATGACACATTACCTAATTCTGTTTGGTTCATTACCTGAATCGGAATCGGAATAAATGATTCTCAATGTCGGTGTTTGATTCAGATAGATATAAAAAACATAATCAAATTAATATACTAACTTTATCTGTATAATATATTAATTTAAATTTAAACTGAAAATTAAATATTAAAAATTTACATCAAAATTTTGAAATAATGTTAAAATTTTAAATCTATTTTTTTAAAAAAATTAAACTTTGAAGTTGAGTGGATAATTCAAAATATAAAACTAAATTTTGATTTATTCAAATTCAAACTTAAAATTAGAATTTAAATTTTAATTTAAATCCATAAATTTAATTTAAGTTTTAAATAAAATTTGAATAAAACTTCATATAAATTAAAATTTAATTTAAATTCAAATTTATAAGTTAGATTCGAAATACTTTATTAAAATTTAATTTTTAATTCAAATTCAAATTAAAGTTATAAATTTAAATTATAAATTTAATTTTAAAAAGTTGAAAAAATAAATTTTAATCCGAATAAATTTTCATTCCCTCAGGATTCAAGGAGGCCGGATTGGAAAAAGAGGTGATTGTCAGAAATCGGAATGGGACACCCGCATACCCAACGCCCATAAACGGATTCACCCATTCCAATTACTATTCAAGGGTAAAAAAGAAGCGAACCAAACACGCCCTAAGCATGTTAGGACAAGAGTAGTCCTAGGATGGGTGACCCTCTGGAAAGTGAGACGTCACATGTATGGTGCACACGGTGCATGATAAAACTTAATTTGTCTTTTATATACTAGATGCAGAGTCCACTCACTCATGTGGTTTTTGTGTCATTCTCAAAATACTATAGTATATTATCAATTGAAGATAACTTTTGCTCACAATGAGCAGGAGCTGAAATGGTTCGGTTAGTTTCGGGTTACAAGAAAAACTGGAATCGAGCCGAATAAATACTAGGCTAAATTACAGAAAACCCTCTTATCAATACCCGCTTTTTTACTTTCTCCCCTGTCATTTAAAAACTTACGCTTTGCCCCCTTGTAAAATGAGAAATGTTCACAGGGGTACACCGTGACAAAATGAAAAACATTTCCCTCACCATCTTCGTCTTCTCCCCCAATCTCGCTCAGCCGTCGCCCCTTCTCTTCTGTTCTTCAAGGAGATCGGAGTGGGAATGAATGAAGAGGCGTGCGAGGGTGAGCGCCCCAACCTCGTTCAGCCGTCGCCCCTCCTCTTCAGTTCTTCGACTCCTCTTCAGTTCTTCGAGGAGATCGGAGTGGGCATGGATGGAGAGGCGTGTAAGGGCGAGCGGCGGAGAAGGACGAAGGGGATGTGGGCGAGGCAGCAAGGCGGCGAGGCAGAGAGAGGTGAAGCAACAAGAAGAGGGCGAAGGGATATTTTTGGCATAAAAAAATATTTTTTAACAAAACCCTAACAGAGCAATAACGGTAGGGAGGGAACAGTAGGGAGGAAAGTGCACATTTTTTATTTTACAAAGAAACAAAATATAGGTTTTTAAATAACAGGGGGAAAAATAAAAAATTAAATTTTGACAAGAAGTTTTATGTAATTTAGCCTAAATACTATTATAATTCTAGGAGTCTCACTAATTCTCAAATTTGACATAAGGCGTTGGCTTGTTTAATGGTCTAATAAAACAACCAAAATCAAAATCAGCTAATATTTTGTTAAAATCCTCTCCTCACTGCCTACAGCAACATAAACAATCTTGATTTTGTGTTGATGACCCATCCCTAGAAAAATTTAGAAACATAATAAAACTTAATTCATAAATACTCCAAAGTTATGAATCACGTTTAACAGTGCCGATCCCCAATAGTCAATTTGATTCAGAAGTTTAAACTTCAAATATTATATTGCAAATGGTTAGTGTGTGAAGGGCAAGGACATAAAAAAAAAAGTTCTTAACAGACCATAACAAAATAGAAGCCAAACATGATGAATAATGTTTCATACATACTGCCTTGAAAAACAGAAAAAAAATCTTGAGACTTGATGGCCTGTCATAAATGTACATATCCAGTTTAAAAACCACGGAGGCAGAAAAGGAAAAAGAAGCCTAAACCGATGCCTCGCAAAATCATCCTCCAGACTGACTACTTCACAGCCTTGCAGCACCGCATTAAATTTTTGTTGACTACTTCACTTCGAGCCTCTTTGAATATCAGAATAAGTTGTCCGATGATAACTTACTTGTTATGAGGATTTTTTTACTGTGATTGTAAGAGAGGAGTTAGATTTTTGCTCTTCGAAAGATCTTGATATCCAAAATTTATTGGGATAGCATATTTCACTTACGGTGTGATTTATCTCATTTGGAAAAGAACGGCTCGATGACCGAATATGCTATTCCATTATAGACATTTGATCACACTCCTCACTTCCAATCATAATTAAAAATCCTCGTAGCAAATGGAATATCATTGAATAACTTAATCCAGTATTCAAACAGGGCCTCCGGAGCAAAAAAGTATGCAGAAAGATGAAAATAGATGGATAAGGCAAAACGATGGCTCTTTGTCACCAAAATCTCCATGGGTCCTTGTACGGCGGGACATAGTTCTCCGTCGGCGGGAGAAGGCGAAAAGATGCCACTGTTCTCTCTAGAAAAGGCCCCATCTGCATAATCGCAAAATATAAGGTACTAGTTAAAGGCTGAAGACATCAACAGTTTGTATGAATTTGCTATCCCACAAGATCCTGTGATTTAGCATATTTTCACATTGTTACACTGTAGTTTTATTCGGATCACATACGAGTCCTGCGGTTACTGCTCTAGTTTCCATTAAATAACTCCAACTAATTGTCTATTAAAAATAATCAACTGACTGGTGCATGCATCTATAAACAACCAGAAACTAATTCTATCAGCCATAGGGATCTTTGATTCCCCTCAAATTACCAAATTCTTCTCTGATTGCGATTCGAAATCTCTTACAAATACTAGCATTTGACCCTCTGTGGTTCACTCGCCATCCCCACACAACAGATCAGATGGTTTCTACGTGTTTTATTGGTGTACAGGACAATTACATGCTTACTTTTGATGGAAGGAAATAAGTTCATACAAAAAAATATATATAGTAACTATAGGATACCTAAGTGATACAACGGAACCACAGGGTGACAGTATGAAAATGCGCTAAACCATCAGGGGGATTGAAATTTATCCAAGAACTTATGGCATAACTTTGTTAAAAGCTAGAGCAGACTTGGTCAAGACTTTGAAGACCTTCAATGACCAAACATCTTTGTCCTTCTATCCCTTAAGCATAGTATAAAAAGTAAACTGTTAAACCAGTCCAGGAGATTTTTCACTGAAAAGATGATCCAGCTACTATCGAAAATCATTTTTTGCGATAGAAAGAGGCCACAACAGCCTTAAAATTCTACCTAACTGATACTTGCTGGACGTACCAACCAAGTTTAATTATATTTCTCCTCATGGATTCCTTGCTTTTTTATGCCATCTAATCTTAATACGGTATCAATCACCCATAAGAACCATTGAGGTTTGTCCCATCTGGATGATGTTTTCCCTATTTGACTTCCGACCTTTGCTCTCAGCCTCTACCATGCAAAATTACCATCACAAAAGCAAGACTTCAAGACCATGTCACCACATACATAAGCATCATGATGGTTATTAAGATCAAACCCAACTGCGATGTTATATTAGTCAACATGACAACAAACTTAGACCACATAGGTCATAAACTGTAAAGTACATCAAAATTAAATTTTAGATGACATAGGCCATGTTTGGTCAAGCAGTGCGGCCTGTTAGCAGAGCCTTTTGAGAAAGCTCTGAAATCGGAGCTTTCTCAAAAAGGCTTGGCCTCGCAGTTGCGTGCCGCAAACACAGGCGCAAGCACAAAGGCCAACCAAGCGCATAATACCAATTAGGAATGCATATAATACTTTAAGAGAGATATACTAGTATTTAATCCAAAATAAAATCCTGCACCACAAAGAAAGATAAGGAAATACTAACAACCAAAAAAGATATCTATTATGCAACAACTTACTTTTTCCCATTGCTTGCTGAGAGTTGAAGCATTCAGTGAGTACAGATAGCCTGATCAGAATGGAACCATACGAGAGCCGTATGGATGCAGTTAAAAAAGAAAAAATAAAAATAAAAAGAAGTAAAGAAGAGAAAATCACCAAAACATAGAAAGAAAAAGAAAATGAGGATGCTAGGTTTGCAAATTTCACTAGTTTAAATGGTCTCTATGGTTCAGGATTGTCACATAAATTATCAAAGAAACCAAGAAAATCAAGATAACAAATAGAAACAAGATTGCACAACAGCATTTCAATATATATGTAGCTTTTTGAACAAGCACAACGTAACTCTTTTTTTTTTGGCTAATATTGTTATATATGGTGAGCAAGGTTTAAAATGCCGTGGCACCGGGTCGTGCCGTTGTGTCCCTGGCACGGTATGGCACAGACACATTTGCTTGCCGACACGTGGCACACTTGCGTGCCGATAGATATGCATGACCTCCTACTGGCACGTTTTGGCACGGACTTATTTCAGTTTTTTTTATTCCAATAAACTCATATAATATTATTTTGAAAGATTTAAATAAATAATTATGAATATTTATTATATATACCTTACTATACTCATCAATTAATATGTATGTAAGCTTTTTATAAGTAAAATACAACTATACCTGATGTAGAATAGAAATTAAAATACTAATAAAATTCACAAGTACAATAATTATTTAAATTTACATCTTTACATAAAGATGACTGCTTAATTCGAAATAGATCGTTGCGCTTAATCATATGGCGTATTATCATCTGCAGATACAAAAATAAATTGACAATGTTGATATAAGTATTGCTGGTATTGTGAGAAAGTCATATATTCCCGATATTACATCCATATTTTTTGTTCTTTTATTCTTTTTAAAAATATCTGATCAAAATTTATTTAGGAGATCGATTTTTGTTTCCTTGATTCACCGAAAGCTTCACGGTGCGACAATTTTTGACAAAATATTTTGCGAAGAAAAAATGGATATCTGTTGGAAGCAGAGGGCTCGGACCGACAGGCCCAAGCCCGTAGCCCACCACTGACATTCGAGGGGGGTGCGGGGGCGAAACCCCCTACGGTATGGATTAGATATATCAATTAAAAATTTGCTCCTATATTGATAAATAAGAAGTTAAAAAAAGGCATCCGCCAAAAAGCAAAAAAAAATTTGAAAAAAAAGACAACAAAGTGAAAAAAAAAATACAATATAGGTGGCCCGGGGTGGGCTCGATGCCCCAAAAAGAAAAAAGAAAAAGCCAAAAAAAAAAAAAAAAAAAAAAAAAAAAAAAAAAAAAAAATGAAGAAGCGGCACGGCACATGGTCGCGTGTCGCTTTGTCTCGTGCGGCACGCGCCATGTGCCGCAGCACCCAGGGGGGGTCTCGGTACAGCACGCCCCCGTGCCGTACGGCACGGGCGGCACTTTCATCCTTGATGGTGAGCCTAAAGTTGGATTAAAATCAATGAAAAAAAGGCAAAGAAATAGAAGTTCATGAGCTAATAATGGATACCATCTCGCTCAGCAGTGGCTGCCACATTGTGCCGGTACAAATTTGGCTCTTGCACCTGAGAAATTATAAATTATCATGAGTACCATTTACCAGCCTATACGCGAATTTAATATGTTAGTGGAAATTGTGGAAAACAAAGTACATGGTGTTAAGCTAGTAAATAACAAGAACCAGACACTTAAGAGATATACGAAGACTCACAGAATTTGTTGGTGATTTTCGAACTAGATACTCATAATACCAGTATGGTTCACCATCAACCTACAGTACAATTATGTTATTAGTGTAACAGTTAAATATAAAGGCAAATGCTTTTAGAAAGGAAAGTGAGATCAACTCATATGTCGACAAAAACTTACATTTGTGGAATGTGCATCAAGAACTGAACTCTCAGCCATGCGCTGGCTAGTTGTCACACGCTGCAAAAGAAGTTCCTCAATCAATGTAAACAAGCAGTACAACTCGATATAATATGGAAATCTACGTAATTTACTACCACTCTACTACAGAGAAACATCTTATTATAAGCAAATACGATTTCTTTTGTACTCCATATGTATAAAGTCTGACTACATATATTATCAATAGTATCAATCTTTTGGTACTATCGAATTTTTTACTGTTAGATCTATACTTGATCATTCTCACTCGTTAGATTATACTATTCAATTAAATACCTAGTCAGTTCTAGAGAATTACTATCATCCTAACCGCACATTCTTTCATCCAACGGTCGAAAACTTGACAGCAACGACCGCTTGATACTATCAATAGTATAGTTAAATCTAACGGTGGGTGGTTGGTTGAATAGTATAATCCAGTTCCATTATTTCCAAATTATAGGTATTCTATTTCGGTGTATTTCAAGAAAGCTCACTAACATGTAAACCTTTATTAAATCATAGTTGTGAATGCAGGTTGCTTATCACATATATTGAGATCTCTCGATACTTTATGCAGATATAGCAATTGAATACCAATGCAGATTTATCAGATAGAACAGAATCAGCAACATCTTTTGCTTTCCACGTACTCTTGTCATTTGAAGTTAGGAAGCGTGAATTCAGAGGACCAACCTGCAACAAAGAATAAAAATTAAAAATCTCGAACTGAGATGGTGGAAAGAGCGCAGATTTAATCAGGAGAAATTGTCTACTCAAAATGGGTTTTTTTATAAGAAACAGGAACATTTACAACTTAATTAAAGTTAGCAGGTAAAAATATCAGAAGGCTCTATTGCTTGGCACTAGCATGATCAACTTGTAGGAAGTTAAAACAACACAATGATAAGCTGAATAGAAATGTAGGGGCCTTTGCATATTTAGCTTGAAAAAATCATCTATTACATATAAATTTGTCTCCTGTGTTCTGCGCAAAAGGCGAATTTTCTTAAATAACCACGGAATGTAGTTTTTTTTTCCCCCCCAAAACAGCCTTACTTATAGGTTGGAATTTCATTGAATTCACAGGAAAGCAGTGTTTCATAGCATAACCACTTATTGCAGAGGGAAATTTCTGCAAGTACAAAGGCATATATAAAAGAAAGTCTTTTAAGGGCGTATCTGAAAAAGCAGAATTTACAGGGTTATATATTTAAGCTACCAATTCATAGGGTTCTGTTAGTAAATATACTCCACTTTTTTATGAAGGGAACAGTTATTTCAATGTATACCGAGACTGAGATGACAAGGTTATTGATCATGTCAACACGCTCAGAGACAATGCGTTGTCGCGCATCAGCTGCATAACATGTAATATATTAATTAGTAACAATTTTTGTTGACACTAAATGTTACGAAGAATTCAAAAAGCTAATGGTCTAGAGAACTGAAACAGAATAATGATTAAATAACTATGTCAAAATATTGCAACTGAATGACAACAATACTCAACATCAATGTTCAATGAGATATGGAGCTCACGTGATAATGGTGCAGCAGATGAGTATCTTTCCGGCTTTCTGGACTCTACCCTGCAAACAGAAGCAAAATAGCTAGATTTGATCAACTTAACATAGGAAAAGATCTTTATGTTATCGCATCTACCAAATGCAACATCTTTATAAGATATGTGTTTAATACTCTATTGTGGAAAAATGTAAGCCACTAATTCAAAATTAATGTAGCAAAGGAACTATCGAGACAACAACAGCTCCAACCATAAGATAATAAAATATGCAATATCATTTTTTTTTTATCGTATACCGATATTTATGCAGTAACTGGCAACGCTGCCAGAAAAAAGGGGAGCGTCAATAGGAGATCAACAGATTAAGAGAATTTATTTTCTGGACCGGTCTTTAAACTCTAGAAATGCAGCTTTTCTGAGGACGTATTCTGGTTGGTTTAATGCAATTGAAACAGATCAAATAGAAGTTGACATTATCTGAATTCCATTTTTCTTCCTGAAATGAAGATAATAATCATTTTTACGCTGATCTTTTGATTCAATTTTCAATATTAGATCAGTATCATATTGCCGCGAAGAATTTCAGTAAAATACTATATAAAACTTCAAGCACAGATAAGAAGTAAATGAATCAACAAAAAGAAGCAATAAATAGTACCAAACTATGATAGATGGGGCAGATGAATTATGAAAATTACCACTTAAAAGAAAATTTCTTCACAGGCAATTCAACAGGGTACAGAAAAGAGTATGCATTTATATCATCCAGTAGCAAAGCCATCTTCACATCTTCATCCAACTCAACAACAGCATGCGAACCTAGAAAATTACAAAGAAAAATCAGGTACAAAATAGTAACAAACAAGTAGAACAAAGTTTAAGAAGAAGTGAAGTGTTCTTGGCAAACTCTGTAGATAATGCACTAAATGAGCATGTATCTTGCTCTAAAGAGGAAATCGATATTAGTATGTTGACAAAATTGTAACAAACAAGTAGAACACAGTTTAAGAAGAAGTGCAGCGTTCCTGACTAAGTATGTAGATAATGAACTAAATGATCATGTATCTTGCTCTAAAGAGGAAATAGGTATTAGTATGTTGATAATGAAGCATTTGCAATGAAAACTTATTCACTAGGATTGTCTTGTCTGCTAGTATGCACAGCTAATAACAGGCGAGTGAAGGGGTTGTCATGCATCAACATGAAATCATCATCCACAAAATTAGATTATATCACCACCTAGAAGACTCATAGTCAAGCCATATTGTTCCTATTTCATAAGTTGCATCTACCAACCTCTGCCTGCAAATTAAATAAGTTGCACGCAATTGCATTTGACGAGTACTTAACCACATTATTGATGAATGAGCGAACGTGGACGAGTCTAAGGGTTATCTATACAATCTATCTATTTGGGACTCTGTCCGATCCTACGTGGCGCCTCTACGTTTGTTTCATTCATCCGAGCCTCTCTCTCTCTCCCTCTTCTCCCACCGAGCCTCTCTCCCTTTCCCTCCACTGCCAGCTGCCCCTCTCTCTTCACACCCTCTCTCTCTCTTTCACCCCCTATCTCTCTCTTAACCCCTCTCTATTCACATCCTCTCTCTCTCTCTCTCCCCCCTCTCTCTCTTCACACCCTCTATCTCTTCCCCCTCTCTCTAACTCTCTCTCTTCACACCCTCTTTCTCTCCCCCTCTCTCTCTCTCTTCCTCCCTCTCCTACATTTTCTCTCTCTCCACACCCACCCCTCTTCTTTCCCTCTCCACTCGGTCTCTCTCTCTTCCCCACTCTCTAGATCCCCTCTCACCCCTCTCCTCGCGGGGCTTGAGCGAGGAGCGCCGGCGCGAGCAGCGGGGCGGGCGCGAGCCGAGGGCCGAGGTACGGGCCTCGGGGCCGCGGGCACGCGGGCACGGCACGCGGCGGGCACAGTGCGTGCGCTGGAAGAAGCGGAGCGAGGCAAGCCGCCGCGGACGCGGCGCCGCCGGCCGAGGAGGCGGGGCCGCGAGCAGGGAGGCGCTCGCGCGCAGTGCACCCGGTGTGGGTGGTCCCAAGACGGGCGCGGCGCGGCCCGGGCGAGTGGCGGCGGCGCGGGCTAGCACGAGCAGTGGCGGCCGCGCGGACGCGGACACCTCTCTCCCTCTCCCCGGGCGACGGTCGGCGACGGAAGCGAGAGGCGGAGGCGCGGGCACGAGCTCGCGTTCGCGGTCGCGGGGCGGACTTCGGTCGCGCGGACACGAGCGACGGCCGCGCCGCCGCGAGGCCAAGTCGAGCGGCGCAGGCGGGCGAGGGCGCGAGCCGAGAGCGAGTCGAATGCGGCATCGCCGCGTAGGGCGGCGCGGCCACGTAAGTGGAATTGATAAGTTAAAATATAGCCTATTCTTAGAAATTAAGGGCTGGTATTTTATACTATTTATGAAATAACTATTAGTTAATTTCAACACAAGAGATTACGTGTTTTCCTAAACCTAATAGGTTGGTGAAGAGAAAAATATATATATATATATATATATATATATATATATATATATATATATATATATATATATATATATATATAGCATAAGCTAGAAGTAAAATTAATTCCTACCTTGCAAAGTTCTCATTCATTTCAAGGAAATTAACTCCTCTCGTTTATTATTGTTGGGTAGGCCATCAAATTCCCGCACCATGAAGTTGGTTGATAGTACTAGATGTCTACAACATTATGAAGTCGGTTAATTAATAGTACCGTCTAAATGCCCGAAACCAGAAATTTTTAGTATATATATATATATATATATATTTTTTTTTTTTTGAGAGAGATAGGTAGCGCGCTACCCGCTTCGTTTTTGTGCCGGACCGGGCCAACTTTATATGTGTTTTGTATATACTTTTCTCCAAAGATCTTCTCTATATTTTTTTTACTTTTTTTCTTCTTTTCTAACCTTTTTTAATTTTTTATTTTGTATGATTTAAGATCACATACAAATAATAAAAATTAAATTTTAAATTTTAAATTTGATTTTATATTACGTTTAAATTTTTTGATATGTCAGGAAAATATTGAATTTTAAATTTTAAATTTTTTGATTCAAGTGAAAAGAAAGACACCATCTCACTATAGTAATTAAAGGCCAATGGATGTATCCGGAGAGTTTTCCACATTCGGCCCAAGTGAGTTTGAAAAAATCACAAGTAGAAAGATGTATAACTGTTTCATGTGCTCGTTGCACGGTGGATGTATCACTTCATGTCGCGGGCTTCGGCTCGCGTGGACGCGAGCAGCGGGGCTGGCCGCGACCGCGGGGCGAGTCAGCGCCGCACACGGCGAGGGTGCGAGCCGAGAGGCTGAGTCAAGAGGTGCGGGCGGTCACCGGCGTGGGGCGAGCTGGCGGTATTTGTGTATTTTGTATGATTTTAGATCACATACAAATAATAAAAATAAAATTTTAAATTTTAAATTTGATTTTATATTAAAGTTTAAATTTTTTAATCTGGGCGAAATTTAGTCTATTAGCCGTAAAATTTAATTAATATTCACATTCGTTTTTGCAGGATTTCAATATTTCACAAGAACTAAATTCACTAGGGCATTTCACCGAACACTTGGCGAGCGCGCTCACGGGGAGAGTGCGACGAGGATGGCTTGGCGACACCGTGCCCGCATGCATTCATGAATCGGACGACAAAAACAACATAAATAATAGGCTACCATTTCACTCATAAAAAAGCAAACCGATCATTTAAATCATAATATGACTAACGGATGATCACATGACAAGCGTGATCGCATGACTAACGTATGATCACATGACAAATCGAATCACATGACAAACTATGATCGCATGACTAACGAACATACAGAAACAGGACAAACTGTGATCGCATGACTAACAAACATACGTAAACAGTGACATCGCTCAATCACAACAGAATCACCATTTGGTTGGTAAACTTTTGATGATTTGAAATCGTGTGAATTCGGTCCCCGATGGTGTCGTCCCTTGGCCGCGGCCCTCACCATCTCCACGTCCATCTCGATGAGCTTGAGCACGCGGCGGAGCTCCGTGACCCGCGCTCCTCCACCTCGCGCGCGCGGCCATGGCCTCGCCTCCTCCCGCGCCCGCTCCGCCACCTTGCTGCCAGCGCCGGGCGAGCCGTACCTACCCCGCCCCATCAGCCCCTCCAGCTTATCCAAGAAGTCCGCGATCGCCCACCCCTTCGACCTCGCCTTCGCGATCTCTTTCGTCCGCTTCCACCCGATCCGATGCCGCACCGTCCTCTACTCCTCCTTCCTCTCCTTCCTGGTGCGTTTACCCCACCACTAATTTCTTTTACCTCGGTCCTTTTTTAAATTAATTAATTAAGTATTACTATTATTATTATTATTATTATTATTATTATTATTAATATTATTATTATTATATTCCGTTTTGAGGTGAACTTTTCTTTATGTTTGTTAGTTTTCATATTTATATAGAACTATCTTATGTTTGATTTGTTGAGATTTTAAAATATTGCTGTCATTTCTATTTGTGATGTGCATCTTTGCAAGGTAACACCACCCTCCGGATGTTCGAAGAAATGTCAATATAAGGTTTTTCTCTCATGGTATCAAATTTCTATAGCAAATTTAATTTTTACATATACTTTTTTTTTATGATATTGCTAATTTTTTAAAGATATTATTTTTAGTAATTAATCTTTCGAATCTTGCATTCTTTCCATTTTTTGTATTTCTTTGCTATTACCGATATTTGAAGCAGAAATGTTCGTATTAAGGATAGAATTAATTGTGAAATTGTTCTAGCCTTTGCTCTGCTGCATGTGATTTGCTTACTTCCATATCGATCCCCTTGATTTGATTATGTTATTTTGTGTTGCTCAATATGCTAAATTTGCTTTTCACTGCTAGCTATTTTATCCATTTTTTGCGTAATTAATTTGCTTATTATTATTATTTTTACTCTGCCTCCTTTTATAACAGGAGATCCTGTCAAGGGCACCTTCAGAATTACGAATTAGCAGCATCAGAGATCTGTGTACTGCATCGTTGTCTAACATGAAATTTTTAGAGAGAGCATGATTAGACAGGAGCATAATTAAATAGAACCATCATTGCCTTGCATGAAAGAGTTAAAACTTTAAAAAATTTCTCATATACATTGAAATATTTTTATTTCTGTAAATAATTTTTTAACTGATACTTATTAATTACTAATGTATATTTATTATCAATTTGTCCATCTGCCGCGAAGCGCGGATCCTTAACTAGTTTATAAAAAAATGACACCATTACAGATATGATATATGTAAAATTTTGCTCTCTCACTAGCTGGTTTAGGATATGGAAAACAAGCTTTCTTCAGCATCTATGTCCTTCTGTTGTTTTCAGCGAAGTTACTATTATTTTCAAAGATTATAAATCCAGTAGATAATTAGATTCTTTAACTTTATCAAAAATACGCAATCCAAAGATTAAAAGAAAAGAAATCAGTATGAGCAAGCAATTCAATAGCTTTGTGGATATATAGGAATCCAAATCTGTCAAATCACTCATTTATGATCCTCCACATCCTATATCTACCCACCCCCTGTGATTTTAGTTTTTCCAAGAAGCCTTGCTGTTAAAAAGGGTAGCAAAGTGCTGCATCAAGACTATACTTTGAACCAGTGTGGTATAAACTGCAAATGCACTATATCACCGGAGGCTTTTTGCCGTTCTCTCTAAAACTAAAGCTCATCAGAAGCACTGATACAAAGCAGCTTGCTCTCAATTTCTTCACACTATTATGAAGAATACAACTAATAAAGCACTTAAATTAATTGCTACTTTCTTAAGATACCCTAAGCCCTAAGCTATCAAGTCAAGGTGTATGCAAATGTTAACTTTCCTAATTAAAAACGTACAGCTACAATCAAGAACTACATACATTAACTCAACACAGCATGAATTAGATGATGAAATATCTCCATTCTGGATGTAATTAAATTTGAATTAAAATCTATAACTTCTGACATGTAATTGGTTGCAATAGTATAGCTCTCCAACATAATTTCAAGGATGGAAAACCCCAAATCAGCTAATCTTTGCCCGAACCATACCTAAAGAATGAGTCCATTGCAATCCACCACAAAGCCTATATTTTTGTCAATTTGTTAGATGTTCAGTAGTCGTGTGATCGCACATGAGTAATGTTTTGAGTGAAACGACCGGCTTGCCCTTTCTTGTGTTCAACTAGCTAAATAATTTTTCTAACATATATCTAGGCAAATTGACAAAAAAAGAGACTTTGTGGCGGATTGCAACAGGATGCTTGTTTAGATGGTAAATTTTAGGCAGATATGAAACTGAACTAAACTATAGCCTGTTTTTGGATGACTTTCTAACCTTTAAAAGCTTTACTTTTAACTACCTAACCTCCCAATCCATTTGATTTGTGTCATTTGATGATTATTTTTTTCATAAAATTTGAGCTACTTAAGTAAGAGTACAACCACATAATCATATGAAATACAACAAACGAGTCTTCTAAAACAAACGACACATAATTACGTTGCAAAAAGAGTCGCCAAATAGCTTCAACCAAAGTAAACAGATAGGTTAGGTAGTAAAATCAAAAGTTTCAAATTTTGGGTTGTCTTTTAAATGGGCCATACTTCAGGTCAGTTCATTTTTAACCTAAATTTCAATGTTTTATAGTTCAGGTGGTGAATTGCAATCTAGGCAAAGTTTAGGTCTCGCTCGGAACTTTTCCCCTAACTTTCAACATCATTAGACAGAAAATGAAAAGATATCATAAAATAAATAAAGGTAAATATGTATGGAACTTACATGCCTAAATTATGGCCTGTCCTAATCTGACTACTTAGCCTTTAAAAGTTTTGATTTTGGTGCCTCACGTTTAAATTGGTTTGAATTAAGTCATTTGGTTACTTTTCTCTTCCAAAAGCTGGGCATACCGCTTAATTTAAGGGGCCGCTCGGTTCAAGGTTTGTAATATTCCGAAAATGATGTATATTTTATGTTAGGAATGTCAAGTATGTTAAACTTATCAAGCCACTTGGGGGAGAGATTGGTAAGAACTAGTATATTTTTATTAATGGACTTCTAATAATTCCTATAATGAGAATAACTCCTAACCTATGACAATCTTGTATTCCTACCATCTAAAAATCTACAATAATTCCACTACTTCATTAAAACCTTTTACAACTATCCAATTTGAGTTGAATGGTAATGATTTGAATATTTTCAATTGAAAATACTATAATATTACAAACTGTGAACCAATCAGGCCCTGATAAGAATGTAGCCATGTGAATCGCACAAAAATATTCTAATTAAGTCTATTAAAATAAACATTACATCTGGAGTTTGAAGTAGAAGAGTTACCAAATAGCTCAAACCAAATAAATTGAAAGATTAGTCAGTTAAAAAAAATTCTTACAGGCTAGGTAGTCAAATCAAAATGGGCCATAGTTCAGGTGAGTTCCATACGATTTTACCTCAAATCAATCAAGAAAGCTAAAAATGCATAGAGGCCACCTCAACTATAGGCCATTCTAAAATGGCCCCCTCAACTATTTTCTTTTGGTTTGAGAACCCCTCAAGTTGTTTTTTTTTTTTGAGATTTCATACTCGATAAGTGTGTGTGTGTGCGCGCGCGCGCGTGTATCAAATTTAATGACTCTAGTAGTTATTAATCGTTAGATAAGATAATATCATTTACTGAAAAGCAATTAAAGTCCCTAAAGTTAAGATAATATCATTTGAATTTATAAAACTTCAATTTTTTTGACTCACTATCACTTCTTTTTCTTTTGAGAGAGAAAGGTAGCAGTAGCATGCTACCCGCTTCGTTTATTTCATTTAGAAATAAACTTAACTGGAAATGTGAATCTACTAGGATTCGAACTTGGGTCTCAGATACCAATCGTCAAGCCCTTTGCCACTTGTGCTAGGGACAGTCTGTAGCATACCGAACTTCTAAAGTCTTGAAGTTACGGAGTATGCTGGGTTGGAAAGCCATTTGGATGGTTTCGGTGAAGTTTGGTGAAGTCCGGGAGCATTCGGGCATTTCGGTGCGCGTAGGCGTGAAAACGGAACCCGAAAGGCTATGTTGGGCCGTGAGCTAAATCCGGCATTAGCATGGATGAAAAGATGATGAAAACATGCTCGAAAACATGTTTGAGGAGTTTCGGTTCGATTTGAGACGAATCGGAGGCCAAACGAGTGAAAACGGGCGAAAACGGACCCCGGAGGTGAAAAAGCTGAAAATTTGGCTAAGTCCTAAAATGTTGTTTTTCTGGACCTTCGGGGACCGGTCTCCCAAATCCAGGGACCGGTCCCCGTACCCGAAAATGCCCATTTTGGGCTGTTCAAAGAGAGGCATTGTTGAGGGGTTTATTTGCAAAACTGCAATATGTAGAGTGTATAGAAGTGGGTTTGGCTCATTTCTCTCTTCTCCCTCAACCGTGTGAACCCAAAGGGAGCTCTCTCTCTCTCTAAACTCTCTTCTCTCTCTCTACAAGGGTGGATCTAGAGGAGGGCTTTGGTGGAGAAGCAAGCAAGGAGAAGGGTTTTCATCATCTTCTCCTCCCTCTACACCATTGGAGCAAGCTTTTGGAGGGTAAGCTTGAGGCTCTCTAATGGTAGATCTCTAGGGTTTGGTTCTTATACTCTAGAATTGGTTTATTTGGAATCCTAGCATGCCCAATAGATGTCTATTGCTTGAATCTAAGGGTCAAATGATGGATTTTGCTAGTATTGCAAATCTAGGGTTCTAAAGGGGTTTTTTTGTAAATAGTTGAGATTGATCTCATTTGACCCCATGTAAACCTAATTGAGGGTCTAACGAACGCGTTGGCGCGCTCGATTCGGTGATCCGACGAGCGAGTACAAAGTTATTGACTAAATACTAAATTTTAACAGATGGCCGCAGCACGCGAGATAGAGGCCCTAAATTCATGAAATCGGATCTGGGGCATCGTGAAGTCGTGTATTAACGCGGGGAAGCTTCGGATCGAAGTTTGGTGGTCGTTCGGTTGGTCGTGCAAGAGTCCGAGCCGAACCGGGTCGAGAGTGCCGCGGGCGGCCTATTGCAAGTGTCGACGAGCAATCGGAGAGTAAGTTAAGGTGGGTTGTGTTTACCGAAGCGACTAGGTCGCCTGCATGTCAAAGTAGACTGTAACTTCTAGATGATGCATGTAGTTAACACTAAAGAAATGCATATTGACATGTTAATGTATATGCTAGTGGATAGATGCATGTTAATATTTATATGCATTGTGGAATAAATGCTAGTTACATGTTAAAATTATGAGATCATGTAGAGCATGCTTATGAACATATTATTGATTGTGTTAAATAAGATGCATGATAGCTTTGTAAACTCGATGTGGACATTTAGGATGCTAAATAGATCGAGTGGCATTTAACCTAGTGTGAGTAAACATAGGTTGAACAGGAATGACATGTTAACCTAGTGTTAGTAAACATAGGTTACAATGAACCTAGTGTCATGGACCTAGGAGGAATAAGAATGATGTATGAACCTAGAGTTGTTGAACCTAGGATAAATAGATCGAGTGGCATCTAACCTAGTGTTAAAGAACATAGGTTGAGTATGAACCTAGAGTCGAGATCTAGGTGTGTGGCATCTAACCTAATGTTAAAGAACATAGGTTGAGAACTGAGCCTAGAGTTAAAGTGAACCTAGGTTATGAGATTGAGGCATGTAGACCTAGAGTCAGTTGGACCTAGGGTGTAAAGTGCATTGGACCTAAATAGGTCAACGATATAGGGTTATGGACCCTTGACTTGGGAAGTGGATTCCGGAATCCCAGTAATTGTGAGCTCGATAGTTCTGGTTCCGCGGGTGTATGCGGCATGTTCCTCTCCCACCGGAAGAACTTCGAGGATTATGATTGAGCAAGAACAAGTGAGCGCTAGGGTGTATGAGACATGTTCCTCTCCCTATCGGGGAATCTTGGCTATGGGTGTATGCGGCATGTTCCTCTCCTAGTAGCGGATCCCTGACCACGGTGCACGGACCTTCGGGCGGACCGTTGGGCGATGTGGTTCTTAGCTTGCAGGCTGAGGTGCATGTGACAGGGTCCTTCACCTCGAGCCAGGCAAAGTGCAGATTATCCGCTATTGATTGACTCGTGGCCGAATCGGGTGGCTAGCTGGATTCAGGTAGAAAGAACCTTGAGGGCTAGTGATATGTATGGTGAACCTAAGGTAATAGACACCTTAGATGTAAGTTGGACTTGAGATGGAAATCTAGGGTTATAGAAACCTTAGAAGTTAATGACATGAGCTAAAGTAGCAAGGTTTAAAGTAGAATAAATAGTCTACTTATGATTGTTGCATTATAGCATGGTTGCATACAGTATTGCATCGTTATAGTTGTGAGGCAAAGCATGATAATGTTAGTTGCATATTTTTAGATTTACATATCTATCTGTTTATTGGACTAACATGTATTTGCCTCCTTGAACCTGTTGGTTGAGCTCTTCCCTTGGGTGGCCGTACCCACTGGGAACCATGGAGTTGGTTCTCACCCCACGTTGTTTTGGGGTGTTTTCTAGGTATACACGTGAGCGGCGAGGCGGCGCGAGGCAAGGGCGTAGCTCCGTAGATAGCGCCCTACCCCAGAGACTAGAGGTAGCAGTACACCGAGGTGGTCTAGCTTAGAATGTTAAAGAACATAATGTATCAAAGTTGTAATAAATTTATGGTTACTTAATTGTATGTGGAAGTAAGTGTGATGTAATATGCATGTTAAGTGAATGTCGTAATAACATTGGATGTGATTATGTTTTTGGTACTTCCTTATGCAATCTGAGTATTTAATACTGTTCCTGTTTGGAACCTTGTAATTGTTTGATTGCGACGCCTTGGACGTACAGGGGAAACTCTATCCGTTCGGCGGTTTGCCGGCGCGCCGAATCCGACCGAATTGGCGGGCTCGGGGCGTGACACAGTCAGTGACTTACTATCACTTAATTCCAAAAACTTTGGAGTTGAGGGGGGTCTTAATCCAAAAAATAATAGCTGAGGGCGTTATTTCAAAATGGCCTATCCACCATGCATTTGTACAACCAAGATAGTTGTATAGAAGTTAACTCAACTATCACCCATTTTGTTCTAACTACCTAACCTTTAAAAATTTTAATCTTGCTACCTAATCAATCAATTTATTTGATACTCTTTAAACTTCAAATTTTGAATACATCTTCATCCTTATTGACTTAATTAGCATATGTTATGCAATCGATGTAACTATAAATTCATTAAAGTAACCAACTTGTACTTACTACCGAAAGAGTCATACAACTACAGAGCTATTGAGGGGCTCACAGTGACCACAGACATAAAGGCCCCTTTTTATGGTACGGTAAAAAATAAAATATAGGCCTTTTTTGCATTTGGCCCTCTCACAAATTTTTTTTAGAAATAGCCTCTCAAAATTTATAATTATAAAATTGGCCCTATTCTCGTCACGTAAACGACACGTTAATGGCTTACTGGAGTAGTGGCATAAGTTGAATACGGTGAACCATTCACCGTGTTTAGATTTGGTGAATGGTTCATTGTGTTTAAGCCAAACTGTACTGTGAGACTGGTTGAGTTCTTCTGCACTGCGGAACTTAACTACTGTTCAGCACGTCCAAATACAGTAAATGATTCATCGTGTTTAAACACAGTGACTCATTCACCGTATTCAACTTGACTCTCCACAGCCGCTGACGTGGTGCTTGCGTGGCAGGGATAGGGCTAATTTTGCAATTATAAATTTTATGGGGCTATCTGTGAAAAAAAATTTGAGAGGGGGCCCAATGCAAAAAAAAAAAAAAAAAAAAAAAAAGCCCTTAAAATATTATAAATCCTAGAGCCAGAGCAAAAAAAAAAAAAGTTTCATAAAAAGCTTGTGCTCTACACACCGAACTTTTTTTTGTTATAATTTGCTTCATAAATCTGTTTTCTAAAATAAATACTTTATGTATTCTTAAGCCCTCCCAAATTCAAGTAAATTTGAAAGGTTGATTTAGATCAAAATTTTGAAAGGCTGGATAGTGGAAGCAAAATGGTCCACAGGTCAGGTAAGTTATATGCGAAATAGCAAGAACAAAGAGAGTTTCAGTTCCTACCGGAACACGGAAGAGCCAGTGCCAACGAAGCCGCGAGGGTCGACAACACGAGATCCCTTCTCCTCCGTGAGCTCGTCGTTGTTGAAGTGGGCTCTGAACAACACGAAGAAACAACGAGATGGGATCTCCCCAGAAACGGGCATCTTGTCGTTCCGGGAAACGGATTCCGGTCCCTGGAAACCACAACCAAGAATCTCTTATTAAAGCATTTAATTGAAGTGGAAGGAGAGAGAAAGAGAGAGTAGAGCAGGAGGAGGAGAAGTACCGGAAGATGGAGGGGAGAGAAGAGGGGGAATGAGAGAGTGTGGGGGGAGAGGGAGGATGGGCGAGAAGAGCCACGGCCATTCTCTCTCTCACTCCTGGGATTGCGATTTGCGATATCCTGGGCTGCTGGATAGCCGTTATTGTGTCCACGCACTCGACGGCATTAATTTCACTGTTGATCCCTTCGAATTCAGTTTCACTCAGGGCTTTGTTTCCGGATCTATTTACCTATCTAGCTTCTTTACAAAAAAATATTTCCTATCTAACATTCTTTTGAAAAATATTTTCTATCTAGTCTTAGATTAGAAAAAAAAAAAAAAATTAATATCTTTAATATATATTAAAGAATTAAGTAGAAAAAATTATCTTTTTCTCTCTCCTCTTCAATTTTTCGAAATCCTTTCTCTCCCCTCCCCAACCCCACACTTCTATCTCTCTCTCAAACCCTTTCTAGATAGGAATTCTATACTGTCACACTTGCACCACATCATTAATAAGTCAATCATATTTTTTTCTTTTTAAACAAAATTATAATATAAGTATTTTTTTATAATCATGATGGAACATATATCTTTAAAAAAAGATATTTGATTGGTTTGTTATGCTACGTTACCAATATATCCGTTACTAGTACTTAATAAAAATATAATAATATTATTTATTATTATTAATAAATAATTTTTTTATTAATATTATAATAAAAATTAATTATTATTAAATAAATATTGAAGAGAGAGAGAGAGGGGGTGGAGAGAAAAAAAAATCTCCCCCACTTAATCCCTTAATATATATTAAAAGCATTAATTTTTTTTTTTTTCTAATCTTGGAAATTGAGGCTAGATAAAAAATATTTTTCAAAAGGAGGCTAGATAGAGAATATTTTTTTGTAAAGATGCTAGATAGGTAAATAATTCTTGTTTAAAACTTGCGAAAAATTACCGTACTGTAATTAAAGTCGATGAAAAAATATTTTATTTATTTTTAGGGGCAATTGCTTATATACCCCTGAAAAGTTTCTAATTTTTCGATTTACCCCTCTTAGAAGGCTAATATTAAAAATACCCCTCCTACATTCCAACTTATTTCTAATATACCCTTAGAGTTAAAATCCGTTAAGTAACTCTGTTATCTCTGTAAAATTACTATTTTGCCCTTTTCAAAAATACCCTTCTACTATAACTGTCTTTCTTATTTGCCCTTAAAGTCAGGGGCACAAAAGTATTTCGACTTTTGGTCTTTTCCAATATACCCCTCTACCGTCACCAACCTTTCTTATTTGCCCTTAAATTAAGGGCAAAATTGGTATTTTAATTTTTTTTAACTGTGGTAGATATTTAACTCACGTTTAACTCAGATTAACTTAACAGGAGATAACTGCGGGGGTATTTTGCAATAACGGTGGAACGTATGAGGGGCATTTTAGAAAGAAAAAAAAATATGGGTAGATCGGATATTTTCAGACGCATGAGGGGTATGTAGGCAATTATCCCTTATTTTTATATATATAATATTATATTTTGTATATCGTGATAAATCGGTTACGATATTATAATTTTATTTTATCTAAGAGCATCAATGGCGCTCAATACTAAACTAACCTTTATTTTTATGCTATATTCAATTCGAAAATAAGTAAGAATAGCTTATGTTTAAAATAGATACAAATTTAGATATAAATAGTAATTAATTTAATTTTATATTTGAAAAAAAAATTAGATTGTTTCTAGAAATAAAATAAATAGTATGTGGATTGTTCTTTTGGAACAAGAAAAATAAGAATTATATTTTTAAATTAAAAATATTTTATCTAATTAATTAACAGTAAAATATTAGTTAAAAATAATTAATAAATTTATTAGGGGTTTTTTTTTGCATTTAGACCCCTGGCAAATTTTTATTTTAAATATAGCTCTATCAAAATTTAATTTGCAAAAATAGTTACGGACACCCGCCACGCAAGTTAAGTTAAACACGGTGAACCATTCATCATGTCGTGTTTAGAGATAGTACGTATTTTTTACAATACAAATATTGAAAAAAAGAATAGGGAGTAGGGATGTCAATGGATATGGATGTTCGAAATATTATCCGAACCCAAACCCGAATAAATTATATATATACATACTTTATTTTTATTTATTTATACAATATATAAAATATTTAATAATTTCTATTCCTTATATCTTCATTCAACGGTATAGATTTTTAAAACCCGCTGAGTTCAGATTCAGGTTTTGAATTTTTTGTCGGATATGGATATGGGTATGAATTTTTAAAATCCGTCGGGTTCGGGTCCGGATTTGAGTTTTAATTTGACTTTCGGGTTCGAGTTCGGATTTTTGAAAAAGAAAGAAAAAGAATATAAATATGAAACACGGTGAACTATTCACCGTGTTTGAACACAGTGAATGGTTCACCGTGTTCAACTTAACATACTAGTCCCGGCCCTACCCGCGTAACGCTAATGTGGCGCCTGCGTGGCAGGCTCAGGGCTATTTTTACAAATTAAATTTTGATAGGGCTATTTTTAAAATAAAAATTTGCCATGGGGCTAAATACAAAAAATGTGACACCCCAATAGTCCCACATCGGATGGAAAAGGGATTGTCATTGGGTTTATAATAGACTTAGACACTAGTAATAATAACTGGGCTTAAGCATTTTGGGTCGGTGGTTGGGCCCAACGAGTTATTGTTGCTAGTGGGCTGGGTCGTTACATTTGGTATCAGAGCCGGTTCACCAGCTGGACATGTGTGGCGAGTCTCGGCTGAGCCAGGGTCTGGATGACGGGCTAGCGAGACGAGTCTCACATAGCCTGGTGATCTTGGGCTGTGTGTGTGATTGGACTAACGAGGACGTCAGGGCCTTAACGGGGGGAGTCTGTGACACCCCAATAGTCCCACATCGGATAGGAAAGGCATTGTCATTGGGTTTATAATAGACTTAGACACTAGTAATAATAACTGGGCTTAAGCATTTTGGGTCGGTGGTTGGGCCCAACAAGTTATTGTTGCTGGTGGGCTGGGTCGTTACTAGAATATAAAAACAGCGGATTTTTTTTTTTTTTAAACCCTGACCCCCAAGGACGTACCAGACCTGCCACAAATATAGGAAGACCACTGTACACACGGACAGAGTCTCCCCTATATTTGCACGGCATCGCACAAGTACAAGGAATATTTCTATAATCATACAACCACAACCACGTGTACAGATAATAATTACAATCAATATACATATCCAAACACCATTCACCACAGGTTATCCACAATTATTCATTCATAAATCCACATCTATCAGTTGAAATGTTTCCTACTCAGAAACTGGTTTTGAAATACTAAACTACCAAAATCACGATAAAACCTTTTAAAAACTGTTTCCCACACAGAAACATTTTCTTTTGAAAACACTACCACAAGGGGTAGAAAACCATTTTATATTGAAATTTCAAAAATTAATATTATATTTCAAAACCAAACGATATTTATAATTTCAAAACAGTATTAGAGAGACTGAACCATATACAAAGCTAATTACTTAATCAAATAAAGTAAGTTGTAAGGTAAACAAACCACGGGCCGGGAGCTAGTACACGTGCTAGGTACGCTTCTCTCCTGTCGTCCCACTAAAACCTGATGAAACACCTGAAAAAGAAGGCGAGGGGTGGGAACATGTAAACATGTCTCCCCCTCCCAGTGGATACCTCGCGGAGATAGACACAAGAGGAGATAATAGTAGTACAGTAGCTATGATAAACAAATAAACGGGAGAGATATACATATATGAAACAACAGCTACTGTAAGTATGCGTCAACAGGTATAGAAGCTCAAAAGTACCCAATCTGAACCAATGCTCTCTTGGTCTGTACCACAGACCTCATGCAGAAGCCCTCTTGGTCAGTAGTACCGCAGACCTCAAGCCAATGCCCCCACTACTCTACTATGCATCCAACCCCAGCATAAAGCTCCCGGGCTCACGAGTCGAACCTCTGCAACCACTTTTCCGGAAAAGAACACCCCACTTGCGGTGGATCAGACCGCTGGTGTTCATGACCTGCGACGAGTATCGGGCGATTAATGCAAATATGCTCAATTATTAACCATCGGCAATCAGCCGACAATCCTGCCCCCCAGGACCCATCGACCACGTGGGTTATCAAGTAACCAAAAGAACCAACCAGGTACCAAGTACTGAGTGTGACTGACCAAATAGGTCCCAAGTACGAAAGTGGTGACCAACCGAGGTCCCAAAGTATGCAAAGTAAGCGACCAACCGGGTCTGAGTAGAAAAGAAAGCGACCAACCGGGTCAACTAGGATGGAACAACTCAACATCCTCTCAGCGTATGCAAGTACTACGAAGGAAACACAAGCGACAACTCGGGTCAACTAGGATGGAACAACTCAACATCCTCTCAGCGTATGCAAGTACTCTTTGAAGGAAACATGAGAAGCGACCAAGAACAATAAGGTCAGAGTACAGTAAAGGCGACCGAACAGGTCACAGATGTCATAGGCTGACAAGAAGTAATCTACTCTACTCCTACACATGATACTAAACATGAAAATACTGAGTAGAGTAATACTGTAATAAACAGGTGCAATATATATCTAGGATAAACGATATAAACAGTAAGGGTGGAAGGAACGTCACCAGCGTGTACCACTGTACGGACGTCGGATCGAAGTACCCACCTGTACGACTGTCGCGTCTGTCTCCTGACTGCAAAAGAGTGTCAACCGGACCTAAGGAAGGTCCACTGGATTAGTGTCTAACCCACCACTAATAAACACTGACACCACATCCCACAAACTAATCCCACGGAGATTGGTTTTCCGAAACCAATTACCGTAACTCGAAAGTCCCGTAAACCGCACCGGACTCCGCCGGACCCACGAATCGTCCCTTAACTCACCAACTCATTTCATGAGTCATCCGCTGCCATAAAACACTCATATTTGGATGTTTTGGCAGCAAACACAAGATAACACTGCAATACAATTATCGTCGGATAATTATACGAATACGGGTTCCCGGAAGTGTCTGCTTCGACACCGGAACCCACCGTCGCTCACCCGTCATTTCCGAACCATCGAAATGACGCGAGTGTCCAGCCAACAAGGCTCAGCGACCACACAATATTACGGATTTTATGTTGGCATATTTCGTGAAGCGAGTCCGGAGTCTTGAAGGTTTAAAGAAGAAGAGACGAAGATCGAAGACTCGAAGACTCAAAACATAAATCCACAATGCTCGGTAAGTTCAAATATTATTGATGATGATTTATAAATATTTAAAAGTGTTTGGAAGACTTAGGATGTTTTTAAATTGAATATATGGATAAAATTCAGGTTTTCAAATCCTAGTCTATCTCTATATTTTCTAATTGATTTTAAACAGGTTTTCAAATCCTAATCTATCTCTAAGTTTTCTAATTGATTTTAAACAGGTTTTCAAATCCTAGTCTATCTCTATGTTTTCTAATTGATTTTAAATAGATTTTCAAATCCTAATCTATCTCTAATTTTATTTCCAAAATTGGGTTTTCACAATCCTAGTCTACTTCTAAGTCTTCTAAATCTATAAATATGCGATGGGGGTTCCATTAATTCGTATGCTTAGAGTTTAGACCATTATGAAACCCTAGAAACTTGTTGGGTGCTTTCTTTTTTTCTTCAACAACAAGTTTCTATCCGATCAATTCTTGAAACCGTAATTTTTCGTTCTTCATGAAGAATTTATCCGGCTATTGCTTAGAAATATCTTCTACGGTTCTTTAATGATTATCTAAGCAATAAATCATCACCGATCGTATCGTTCTTGCTCGACGAGTGCGCTCGTGGATTCGAGTGGCGTCGTGGATTCGGCGTGATCGGAGGCTTCGTGGATTCGAAGTGGAGGCGTTCGGGATTCGAACGTGGGCGTGGACAAGGCGGCGTGCGCGAGATCCGAAGAAGATAAAGAGAGGTTTGAGTCCGTGGATTCGGTAAATCACCTTGTAATCTTTTATTCTTAGTGGATTGTTATCGCGTGTTGGTTCCGTGGGTTTTTTACTCCGAGTTGGAGTTTTCCCACGTAAATATCGGTGTGCTTTTTATTTTCCGCATTTATTTTTATTGCATCGAGATTTGTGGTTTTCGGCCTTTACACCTATTCACCCCCCTCTAGGTGTTGGATACAATCTAGATAGATCCTTGGGACTACCCCATAACTCACAATTGGTATCAGAGCGGGATCTAGATATATTGCTATCTAATGGCCGAAGAGTTAGTAGGTGTGTTGCAAACTTACGATATGACTTTTCCTACTAACCAATTTTCTTCCAAGTCTTTTTCTCAAAGTAGAGGGATTGCGTTGAAAACATCAAAGGAAGAAGACGTGGACTCGGATTCCGGCGATGAGGAATCAAACGACGAGGATTTAGCGGAAGCGTATCATCAACTCCTCGTCGAATCTAAAAAGATGGCGAAGCATAATAAAAGGCTTAGGAAGCGTCTACTTGACATTGAAGAGTAGAACAAAAATTTGAAAACAATGACGAAAGCTTTCGAAGAGGAAAAGGAAGCAATATTGAAAGATAATTCGATCCTCCAAAAGAAGCTAGATGAAGCGGATTTAACGATCAAATCCTCTAAGAACAAAGGTGAATTTTTGGAGCATCAAATTGAGGAATCGCTCAAATCCAACAAAGAGTTGACCAAGGAAGTTCATCAACTCAAGTCCGACATTCAACAATTTTCTTCCGGATCGAAGAAATTGGATCATATGCTTGGGTTAGGTCAAACGAACAAGTTGGGCCTCGGATACGAACGAACCTATGTTGAGAAGGATCGAACGTCAACATCTAATGTCTCAACAAATTCGAAGGAAAATGTGTGTCACCGATGCGACATCAAAGGACACATCAAAAAGTGTTGCCCGAATAAGGATAAGAAAAATCGATCGGCAACATCGAAACCTCAATCGACATCATCTACTACACGGCTTTCCCCTCGGAATCAAAAGAAAATTAATTTGAGTCGAGTGCCTCTTTCAATCCGGTTTTCTAAGGAGCAACGGCGAGTTCTACCGAACCCACAACCGAATTGGATCTCAAAACCGAACCATCAAGGGAACCGGATTTCTAATTCAAAGCCTCAACGACAACATCAACCGAAGCTTCAAGCAACGAAACGACCGACGGTTGATCCAAAATCAAAGCAACTCAAACCCAACATCGACAAGCGAAGCCACCGAAAGATCCGACAAGTTTGGATCCGGAAAGGTGATATCTTTCTTTGCTTTTCGTCTTAGTTTGATTTTATTATTTATGTAATGTTTTGATTGGTGCATATTGCATATTTTTCTTTCATTACATTACATGATTAGACGATATTTGATCTTTAAAATTTGTTTTGAAAATCGTTTTTAAGGAAAGGTTTTTGAGGAGTTTTTAATTTGATTAAAATTTTTGAGAAAGGAGATGATTGAAAATCATTAAATTAGAGAGATTAAGGTTTTTAAAAGAGCCTTAACCGGTATCTAAAGTCAATTCAAATTGAATTAAATTCATATTAATTATTGGTTTTACTCCACTTTTTATTATTTTGACGATAATTTAATATGTGATTTCTTCTTACATACATTCATCAAAATTTTGAAATTAAATTTAAATATCTTGGTAATTAATTCATCTTGATAGTGAATGTTAAATATAATTGATGGATATTTGCTAATCGACTAAAGTTCGTCAAAATTATTTTCAAATGTGAGATTGTCTAATTTAGGGGGAGTTTTAATATTTTTTTAAAAAAAAGAAAAAAAAGGAAGAAACTCCTATGATTATAAAGATGTGGAAAGAGTTACATCCGAAAGGAGTGAAAACTACCACCACATGTAGGAAAGAGCTACCACCCCGGTCGTCCGGTACGTGTGTGAAGCTACCTCATGGGTAATTATATGAAAAACCGAAAAGGTTGAGAAAAAATATATGTGAATATTTTAGAATTTTCGGCGTTATAAGGTGGTAGATTGAAAAAGATGCTCAAAGAGCCACCCCCGGTGTTTATTAGCTAAATCTCTACTTTGAACGGGTTGCGACAAATTGGGGTCAATTTTGCAAAATTTCTAGAAATTATTTTTCATCAATTTGCATCTTGATGACTTTAAATAATTAGATTATTCTTAATATCAAATTTTGATGATTTGATGTCTTTTGAAATCACTTAATATTTTATCTTCATCATAATGATTTTTGGAGTACAACTTTTAATTTTTATGAAATTAATCTAATTTTGAAGGATTTTTGAGAAAACAAGGCAAGATTTTTGATGAGGAGGACACGGAGTGATTTTACCTTTTTGAGCTTCATTATCTATATTTTATCTTTTCTCTCCTAGGACTATGTCTAGTTTGTTTATTTTTGGTATCTAGATTTTTAACTATGACATGACTACTTTCTTTTTGCTAGTTTGTTTTTCTCTCTATTTGTGTTTCCTTTTGGCAATTTTTGACAAAAAGGGGGAGAAGAAGAGAAAACTTGAATTGAATTGAAACTTGAATTGAAGATCATAGGAGGAGGGCGTGATATTTTTCGATTTTTAAATTTAAATTTTAATCTTTTGATGCATGAACAAAGGGAGAGAATTTTATTTTCATATTTTTACTACTAACTTTGTTTGTGATCTTTGTTCGTGGAAAAAGTAACTTAATTGCAGATCATTGAAGACTTCAAGACTCCTAGTTGCGTCTAAGTCATAGAGTTTGTTTAGGAGTTTTAAAAGTGTTATTTTATATTTCTTTTTGAATCTTTCACGCGAGAAGTTCATTGTTTTGGTGATGGCAATGAATTTCATTTTTTTTGTGAGTTGAGCGTTGTGATGTAATTTTGGGTTTTGTCACGAAATTGCCAAAGGGGGAGATTGTTACGGATTTTATGTTGGCATATTTCGTGAAGCGAGTCCGGAGTCTTGAAGGTTTAAAGAAGAAGAGACGAAGATCGAAGACTCGAAGACTCAAAACATAAATCCACAATGCTCGGTAAGTTCAAATATTATTGATGATGATTTATAAATATTTAAAAGTGTTTGGAAGACTTAGGATGTTTTTAAATTGAATATATGGATAAAATTCAGGTTTTCAAATCCTAGTCTATCTCTATATTTTCTAATTGATTTTAAACAGGTTTTCAAATCCTAATCTATCTCTAAGTTTTCTAATTGATTTTAAACAGGTTTTCAAATCCTAGTCTATCTCTATGTTTTCTAATTGATTTTAAATAGATTTTCAAATCCTAATCTATCTCTAATTTTATTTCCAAAATTGGGTTTTCACAATCCTAGTCTACTTCTAAGTCTTCTAAATCTATAAATATGCGATGGGGGTTCCATTAATTCGTATGCTTAGAGTTTAGACCATTATAAAACCCTAGAAACTTGTTGGGTGCTTTCTTTTTTTCTTCAACAACAAGTTTCTATCCGATCAATTCTTGAAACCGTAATTTTTCGTTCTTCATGAAGAATTTATCCGGCTATTGCTTAGAAATATCTTCTACGGTTCTTTAATGATTATCTAAGCAATAAATCATCACCGATCGTATCGTTCTTGCTCCGGACGGAGTGCGCTCGTGGATTCGAGTGGCGTCGTGGATTCGGCGTGATCGGAGGCTTCGTGGATTCGAAGTGGAGGCGTTCGGGGATTCGAACGTGGGGCGTGGACAACCTGGCGGCGTGCGCGAGATCCGAAGAAGATAAAGAGAGGTTTGAGTCCGTGGATTCGGTAAATCACCTTGTAATCTTTTATTCTTAGTGGATTGTTATCGCGTGTTGGTCCCGTGGGTTTTTTACTCCGAGTTGGAGTTTTCCCACGTAAATATCGGTGTGCTTTTTATTTTCCGCATTTATTTTTATTGCATCGAGATTTGTGGTTTTCGGCCTTTACACCTATTCACCCCCCTCTAGGTGTTGGATACAATCTAGATAGATCCTTGGGACTACCCCATAACTCACACACAATAGTTTCCAAAGTACCATCGGAATAATTCCGAACCAAACCCGCGTTCCGTCGGCGGATTTCGCCGAGAAACGCGCCGGAAATCACTTTCCGGACTCTACGAGGGCTTGGGACCTTGGACAATCAGTCCAAAGGTTACCCACAACTCATACTTGCTATCCACAGCAGCCACGATAAACACAATTGAATAAAAGCCCTCCCGACTATCCGAAATCGCATTATTTCACATGATTTCGGGGCTTTTATGGCCCGACTACGCAAACCGGAGGTCAATCAGACCAACTGAGACACTTGCTGATAGGTTTCAACGTGCCGGATACCGTGCTCACCTTTCGGAGCAATTCCGGACACTGTGGAGAACGCGGGAGCGACCCGAAGTTCAGCGAACTACGCGCACTGCATGAAAAACATGCAACTTCTCACTAACCAGGAACTCGTTGACCCCAAATAGGGTGACCACTGTGATCGTCACTGACAGACGATCACCGTGCTCCCCTCCGGAGGCATCGAAACAGCCTCGGGTCTTCGAAACAGCGCGAGCAAGCCGAGACAGCAGCCAAAAAGGCTCAAATATGGCCGACATCTCTAAATCTGCGAAACGGAGCTTCTCCGACAGAAAATAAGGTAAGCACGATGATCAGTGATCTGTCACGATCATCGTGCTCCCTTCGGTAGAGATCAGGGAGGCCCCGGTTGCTCAGAATAGCAAACCTACATGCTTAAGCTCTAATTTGGACCTTGGCCGGAGCAAGCTAGCTCGTGCCACCACGGCACTGACGGCGCGTCAGGGGGTCAGAGGAGGGTACTAGGATAAGGAGGAGCATGATGCTCACCTTGGTTTGCGGCGAGGAGTGGAGGCGGCCGCTATGGAGCGATGCCCTAGCTGCACCACTCGAGGAGAGCTCGGCTCGGGTCCGGCCAGCAGGGGCACCGGCGGCGGACGCCGGCGGCGATCGAGCGCGACCGGACGGGGTAGGCGGCGTTCACTCGCACCGGCGGCAGGAGGTGGCCGCGCGGCGCGGGAGCACCCCGAGCCCGCATGGGCTCGGCTGGCTCGGTGCGCCGTAGCGGCCAGTGGCGACGGTCGGGCGCCAAGGGACGGCGGCGGTGGGTTGCTCGAGACCAGGAGGACAACCTCGTGCGCGGCCCCCGAGCGGCGGCACGGGGTTGAGTCGTACCCCAATTTGAACCCGAGCGGGTCCGGGGTTGCTGCGGGCACGTCAAGGCGGCGGCGGCGGCCGAGGGAGGTGGCGGTCGGCGGGGGAGGTCGCCGGGCTCCGAAGGAGGGCGGATCGGCCTCCCTAAGGGGTAGCGGCGCGCGGGCCTAAATCCGACCCGAGCTCGGTGCGGGCTCGGTTTGCCTCGGGTCGGGCGACAACGGCGCCCATGGCGCGCGGCGGCGGCGTCGTCCGACGGCGGCAAGCGGCGGCGGAGGTGGCGGGGCTCGGAGAGGCGATGTGGGCGAGCGAAGGCGGAGGCGGCGGCGTGGAGAGGCTTCTCCCGGACCTCGGCCGAGGTTCGGGTGCAGGGCGGTGCAGCAACAGCTGCCGGCGCGGGGAGGCGACTCCGGCCGGCGGGGGAGGCTCCGACGACGTCGGGGCGATGCCGGCAGGGGATAGGGGCTACGCAGCCTCAACCAGGTTCCAAACCCGAGAGATAAGAGAGAGAGATCTAGAGAAAGGTGGAGAGAGACATGGAGAGGGAGATGGCTGAGGGGTTTTCCGGTGGCCGGGGGAGCTCGCCGGCGGCCAGGGGGTGCGCAAGGGTTGGCCCAGAAGAAGATGAGGCGCAGGGGGTTTCGGTTGAGGGAGAGGGCGGCCAAAAGCTAGGGCATCCTCAAGAAACCCAAAGTAAACTCTATATAAGTATACTCACATCTTGCGACTTAACCCACGAAACATCGATATTCTTAGCTAAGTCCCTCACAGCATGGGTAAATTGCACAAATGCCCCTCCACGTGCGATTTCACGCGATTCGGCACATAAAATATTAGGACTTTTGCAAAATTACCAATTTGCCAACTTTGACCTCTCCTCGATCAACGTGCGATTTCTACAGATCCGTCCGTCCGATTTGCGAACGGATCGCACCAGTGTGATCAGCACGTCGAAGACATCAAACCCACGATTTTAGTTCATCTCGATCGGTCACGGATTCACGAAGAAATCCATCCTCTCAACAATCCGATTATTACACATCGACCCTTTGCGATCATCTTGTAATATCCGACGATCCGTCCGGCGGATTTCCGATCGGACTGCGCCAGCGCGTTCAGCACGACGGAGACATCGAATCTAGCATTTTATTTCATTCGATTTGGTCTTCGATCTGCGACGAACCCATCTCTCCATCAATTCCCGTAATAAACCAACTTATTAACATATATACTTTATATATGTAAAATCGTTCGGGACCCTTTTTCTCAACAACCGTGCATCAGAATTCGATTCCGTCAGTGCCAACGGTTCCAGTATATCTGAGCCGTTCGAAACGAGCTATTGGAAGCTTATATTTGGAATCCAACACGTACCCGAACCTAACTTCTATTCCCGGCTTATCCGGAAAACTGAAGTTACTATTCACTTTAAGTCAGACTTCCGGGTCGCGTAACTTTTCCGTTTTAGCTCATTTTCTCCTGAAACTTGACCAGTGCTTATAATATTGCAATCAACATATTTTTTTAGTTATTGTTCTTCTAGTTCCATTCTCTGAGCCAAATTGTTCACCAACTATTGCTTATAAGCCAAACTAATCGAATTAAAGTTCAGCAAGTAAGAGGAGTCAGTGCATAAGAAGCATTCAATAAAGACAAAGAATCAAAGAATGAAATTAATAAAAATATCATTGAAAGAAATATAAAGTAAAGCATTATTAAAGTTGCGACAAAAAAGAAATAGATAATCAATGGATTCAAATAGTTCCAAAAAAATTGAATGAGCTCAGATAGCAAGAATACTTCCATCCTATTCGTCACATATCCAATGGACTTTTTTAGCGCCAACAGTTGGTGCAAGTGTTGCCCTAAGGCTATCGAGCTTGACCCTTTTTTAATTTCACATCATAATTGCCCAGCAAACCATTGGAGCCCACAGATTACATATTATTTTTGTCCATCGAATAGTGCAAGTGTTGCCCCAAGGCTATCAAGCTTGCCATTTTTTTAATTCCACATCATCATTGCCCACTAATCCATTTGAGCCCACAGATTACATATTTCTTTTGTCCATCAAATGGTGCAAGTGTTGCCCCAAGGCTGTCACGCCCCGGGTAGCACTGTTCCCCGGGCACGCCGACAAATCCGCCGTGTACAAGAAATTTTTCCTGTACACGAAGCGTAGCTGTACCTGTATAACATACACTGCTACAAACAGTAGCAAAGAGCTGAAAAGACTAAAACAAACTGAACAGGTAGAGAAGAAACGAGTCTATATACATACAGAAATCTCGATACAAAAGTACTCGCTCTAGCGAGTTCACAAATATGTACATAGCTCCCAAAATACGAGCACACTACCTGCAGTAGGGAGATCTGCTACTCAGCACCAGAAGGGAAGGGCTCTAGCTCGCGACGCCCTTGCCATGGTCCACCTCAGAAGGGGCAGCTGCCGAGACCGAAGGCCCTGCAACAAGGGTGGAAGAAGAGGGGCGTGAGTACTATTGTAAAAACAGGTAGTCCTCAGTGGGTGCCGCCCTAAACAACATCGGTCCACCCACTAAGTCTACAGGGTAAGCAAGAAAAGTAAAGGAAAGCTGGAAACCCTCAATAGCTAAATGCCACTATACTATCCTGCTCTAATCCCACTCAACTGTAGAACAAATAAAAGCTGACCCAATCTTACAAGGGACTGTGATACACCCGTCCCGCCTGTCGAAGCAATACTACAACTACCCCAGGGGTAGCTAGCGGAGAGCATGTCCACAACGAGGACGCAGCGACACCAACGCAAAAGCACTAAGCCAGACTCCGGAGTGGCACTCGTGGGCGCGAACCAACTGAGTATGCAAGCGTATCTCTGTCGAGTTCAATCAGGCTCTCACAGGCATAGTCAAGTAACCAGGGTCCAACCACCAATAGGTCACGTGCCCTTGGCACAATCTGTAACTAAAACAGTATCCTGGGCCTACCGTCAACCCCCGACGGTCCCCGACAACACGAACAGTCTGAACTCAACCGTAACTAAGCTCGGCATCCCCACCACGAGCGTAAGAGTAACAACACTACCCCGGTATCCATCGCACTCAACAGCGACGATACAGTATATCTCGGCTCCTAGAGCTAAATCTGGTAGTGGAATACATATGACGATCCAGTCGTAGTTTTCTCCTAAGTCAAGTCCAAGTCCAACATGTATAAACATTTTTACTCACTAGACATGCTCCAAAATTCAGATCTTTAACTTGTGGTAATTCATGAATTCGAGCTAAGGACATACCGATATACAACTATACATGCCGACTACTTCAACTTAGGAGTGAAACGATGAAAGCCCACCTCTCAAGCAATCTCCTGGCAGTGAAGTGAGTGGCCCAGATCCAACTCGATCCTCCGCTGGTCCGTCGAAGTCCGCTGGTCCTCCCGCTGCGCGGAGGTAAACCCAAACACACTCAAATCCACGAAATCTGTCCAAAAACAACAGCGAAGAAACCTTTAAAGTTAACCAAGCTAACCTTCTCCAAATTCAGCGATTCAGGGCTCAAAAGTTTCATCTCGATGTTACGAATCCAACGAACCAAGTTTCGCTGGATTGCGCTACTTCTACGCAGAGTACGGGCCAAAGCACGAAACGTCGACGCTGGAAACCTGCAGTTCAGCACCTCAGGATCAACTCTGAAACAGCAGCTCAGTATAGAAGGGTTTCGACTGGGCAAACCTGCTCCAAATCTGGCAAGCAAGGCCTCCGTGGATTCCTCTCGCAGTCTAGAATCCAGCAACGCAAGTTTCGCCGCGATCCGTTACTCCCTCGTCGCGCACTAGCCGAAATACCGAAGGTCGCCGCTGGAAATCTGCACTTCA